>OY997268.1:628961570-629659047 GCA_963921465.1 Triticum timopheevii
GTGTCAAAACCGGCGGATCTCGGGTAGGGGGTCCTGAACTGTGCGTCTAGGCGGATGGTAACAGGAGACAGGGGACACGATGTTTTTACCCAGGTTCGGGCCCTCTCGGTGGAGGTAAAACCCTACTCCTGCTTGATTAATATTGATGATATGGGTAGTACAAGAGTTGATCTACCATGAGATCAGAGAGGCTAAACCCTAGAATCTAGCCTATGGCATGATTGTTGTTCGTCCTATAGGCTAAAACTCTCCGGTTTATATAGACACCGGAGAGGGCTAGGGTTACACAGAGTCGGTTACAATGGGAGGAGATCTTCATGTTGTATCGCCAAGCTTGCCTTCTACGCCAAGGAAAGTCCCTATCCGGACACGGGACGAAGTCTTCAATCTTGTATCTTCATAGTCCGGGAGTCCGGCCAAAGGTCATAGTCCGGCCATCCGGACACCCCCTAATCCAGGACTCCCTCACCTAGGGAGCAACCCGACATGATAAGACATAAATGCCCTTCAATGATATGACCGTTAGGTGGGTAGATATTTTGGGACAGCTGGCGCATAGCACAACAACTGTCGGATATTTGAGGCTCAAATTCCTCAGGGCTATCATGTTCCTCACTGTGTAGGCAATCCGCACTGGCGAATTCCTAACTCCTCAGTCAGAACAAATTCCTTAGAGACCAGAAGAACTTCGTCTCTGTCACTGAAGAATATGACTGAACTATATGAGATTTCCATTGGCTTCACTCAAAGGGATTGGTAGGTGTAGGATTTTGAGTTGAGCATCACATGGAAATTTTTCCTTAGTATTTGCTCGACCCCCTTTAAAAGTACGGTGTTTCCTATGATTCAAGAAAGAGAAAATGAAACTACGAAAACAAAAGTCTTCACGCTTCATGTTCCTCGAATGAATGCCAAGTCTTCAAGGTCACACCAATTTCTTCACTTTCAAAGTCTTCAGAAAGTCTTCAGAAATCCAAAGTTTTTAGTTGAAGAACTTCATTTTTAGGGGTCGACTTTCTCTGTAAATATCAAACTCCTCATAGACTTATAGACCTGTGTACACTCATAAACACACTAGTCCCTTAACCTATAAGTCTTCAATACACCAAAATCACTAAGGGGCACTAGATGCACTTACAAGTACCTATAGTAGTGATTTCCTTTGTTATACTAACAGATCTCACGAAGATTTTATTGAGTTTTGTGTGATTGAAATTTTCAAGTTTTGGGTGAGATCACGATGGATGAAGGAATAAGGAGTAAGAAGAGCCTAAGCTTGGGGATACCCATGGCATCCCAAGATATTATCTAAAATAAAAGCATGCAACTAAGCTTGGGGATGCCCGAGTGGCATCCCCTCTTTCTTCTAACGACCATCGGTATTTTACTTGGAGCTATATTTTTAGTTGTCACATATCAAGAAGTTTTGCTTGGAGCGTCTTGTATGATATGAGTCTTTACTTGTTTTTGTTTTTATGTTGTGTCATGAATCCTTGCTGGACACACCTATTTGAGGGAGCCATAATTATGATAGGACTTGTTAGAATTGCTCTCTATGCTTCACTTAAATCTTTATGAGCTATGGAATTGCTCTAGTGCTTCACTTATATCTTTTTGAGCACGTTGTGCTTTAGTATTTTTGAAGAAATGCTCTCATGCTTAACTTAGATTTATTTGAGAGTTAGTAATTTCTTTAAGAAATTCTCTCATGCTTCACTTAAATTATTTTGAGAAAAGAAAATTTCTATGCTCATGTTCTTCACTTATATTTGTTTGAGCTATCAAAAGCAACATATGAAATTAGTCCCGAAGTGATCGATATTCAAGAGGGATATAGTAAAAACTTTCATGAAGATCATTGGACAAAATAAACTTGATTCATTGTAGTAGTTTTGCGATATGATGATATAATGTGTGAGTCATGTTGATGAGTAATTATGCTTTAGTAAGAATATTGGTGTTAAGGTTTGTGATTCCCTATGCAAGCATGAAAGTCAATAGTTATGCAATAAAATTACATCCTACTTATGATGCATTATTCGGTGTTAGTTATGCTTAATGTTCGCTTATCAGATTTTTTTGTTTCTTGGTTTGATGCTTCTCAATCTTTTGCTAGCCTTCATTTGCACTAAGTATGATCACTACTTGTGCATCCGAAATCCTTAAAACCAGTTTTGCCATATGAGTCTACTATACCTACCTATATGCGGTATTCTTTTGCCGTTCTAAGCAAATTTGTATGTGCCATCTCTAATTTTCAAATTAAATTTCTCTATTGTGTGCTCGTACCGCTCATGAAACGGTAGGGGTGGCTGATATTTTTCCATGCTAGATGTGTTATCTCAAGATGAGTGTTTATTCACTTGTCATTGCACGAGAGTACAACAAAGGTATTAGGGATGCCCAGTCCGGAAATGGAAAATGAATTTACTTAATGTTGTAAAATAATAAATTTCTTGGAAAGTGTTGGTATGGACGGCACCCATGGATTCAGTTAGCCGTGGAATGTGAAAGTATGGTGGAAAAAGGAATAAACTTTATTTTTTGTTTGGGAACCGCCTATGATATATCTAGCATGGCAAGTATTGGGAACTACTCGATCATTTTTGTTGACAGGAAAAGCATGCCACCCAAAATGTTTTTATCTCTATCTTTTTCGCTTTGAGCTCTGGCACCTCTACAAATCCCTACTTCCCTCTGCGAAGGGCCTTTCTATTTACTTTATGCAGTTTTTATTTTGAGTCTCCATCTTCTCTTATAAATCACCAACTAAGGGGCACTATGATCGTACTTAAGCATTGGGTGTAGCTAATATGCGAGTGTGTTTAACGAATGGATCAATGATCGAGCATAATGGGCTAGGGATAACTTGCTTTAGTGTTGATATTTTAAAAGACATGGTTGCTTGGTGATATGCTTCAGTATTAAAATCTTCATGTCAACACTAGACTATTGCTTAGAATCATATAAAAGTCCAAATGTCCATGCTACAAAGAAAAGAATATGTGATGAACGTGTTAGGCAACATTCCACATCGAAAATTCTGTTTTTATCATTTACCTACTCGAGGACGAGCAGGAATTAAGCTTGGGGATGCTGATACGTCTCCAACGTATCTATAATTTTTGATTGTTCCATGTTGTTATATTATCATTCCTATATGTTTTACAATCATTTTATAGCAACTTTATATTATTTTTTGGGACTAACCTATTGACATAGTGCCCAGTGCCAGTTGCTGTTTTTTGCTTGTTTTTTTATTTTGCAGAAAATCAGTAACAAACGGAGTCCAAACGCAGCGAAACTTTTTCGAGAATTTTTTTGGGCCAGAAGACACAGGATGGGACAAGGAAGTACCAAAGGGGTGCCCTAAGGGGGGCACAACCCACATGGGCGCGCCTGGGGGCCCAGACGTGCCCTGGTGTGTTGTGCCCACATCGGTGGCCTCCCGCACCGCCTCTTTTCTCTATAAATACCCCAATATGGCAGAAACCCTAGGGAGGAGGTGCTTTATGATGAGTTTGATCTTATGGTGCTTGATCCCAGTGATAGAAGGGGAAAAGACACGTATGTATCGTTGCTATTAAGGTTAACAAGATGGGGGTCTATTTCTATATAAATAGATCTTGTCTACATAATGTCATCCTTCTTATAGAATTACTTCGTTTCTTCATGAACTTAATACACTAGATGCATGTTGGATAGCGATCGATGTGTGGAGTAATAGTAGTAGATGCAGGCAAGAGTCGATCTACTAATCTTGGACATGATGCCCATATAATGATCATTGCCTGAATATCATCATGATTATTTGAAGTTCTATCAATTGCCCAACAGTAATTTGTTTACCCACCGTATGCTATTTTTCTCGAGAGAATCCACTAGTGAAATCCACGGCCTTCAGTCTCTTCTTTATCATATTTGCCTTTGAGATCTATTTTTATTCGCATTTATTTTCAGATCTATTAATCCAAAAACACAAAAATATCTTGCTGCAATTTATTGTTATTTATTTTATCCCGCATTCCCGCGAGATCTATTTATCCAATCTACTACAATTTTACCTATCTTTTTACCCGGAAGGGATTGACATCCCTCTTTACGTCGGGTTGCAAGTACTTGTTCTCTGTGTGCAGGTACCATTCACGTAGTGTTGCGTGGTTCTCCTATCGGTTCGATAACCTTGGTCTCATCACTGAGGGAATACCTACCATAGCTGTGCTGCATCATCCCTTCCTCTTTGGGGAAATACCGACGTAGTTCAAGCCGCATCACATATCTCGGATGTCGGTGCTGGCCCCTCCTGGCCCATGGGCAGCTCCGATAGGCGGCCAGCGCAATCGGCGCTTCCTGCGCACCGTCCCATCGCCCCGCCGGCTGCTTCTCCCCCTCGTGGGCAGCGGTGGGTGCTTGTGCCCGGTTGCCCGCCCTGCCGGCCCGGACGTGCACGCAGGAGTCAGAGGCACGCGTCGCCCGTCGTGAGAGGCAGCAGGCAAGGGAGACGAGGGTTGTGGAGAGCTCTGTCCGCTGCCGGCGTGTGTTACGGGAGGAGCCCCACGAGGACCAGCGGCTCCTCACGTGGGTCTACCGGCGATCGCTTACGACAGCGGATACGGACGCTCGGCGGCTCCGTCGGAAGAATGCCAAGGCTCTTCGGCTTGCCATCGAGCAGTCCAAGCGGGAGGCGTTGGAGAAGGCGAAGGAGGCGACTCGGCTGGCCAAGCTCAGGTGGCAGCAGCCCAGCAGGACTGGGCCGTCCAGCGCCTGAAGGGCCTCGTCATCATAGACTCCTCCGACGACGACGATGACTCCTCCTTCGACGAATCAGACGATCCTCCACCAGCCGACGACGGGTACAGCTACGCCGGCGACCAGAAGGGGAAAGGGCCGGCCCGGAAGTGGTGAAGTTGATTTTAGTTTCAATTTTTAGATGTAGTATTTAGTTGTCCGTCGTTTGTGTCAACTTTGGTGGATCTTTTGGAGAACACTATTGTGCAGTTTCTATGTCCGGAGATGATCTATGTAGTTTGATCGATGTTGCTTTCTATAGTATGGATATAGGGGTTCGGATATGAGAGACACGGATGTGGACGACGCGATTTAAAAAACGCCCGCTCACCGTCCGTGTGCGTTTGAGGGCCCGAATTTGCCGAGTCCAGCTGTAGATGCTCTAACATGAGTTCTCACAGCTCTACGAGGCAGTAGCAACATTAACGTGCTCCACTACATAAGAACTATATAGATAGTTCTGCTCTAGAGGACAAATGTGTGATGGCAATTTTATTGTATTTATCAAAAGTGTCATGTTTTAACTTTATGTATGAATGTGTACCCATCGTGCAAGTTCACGTATCAAAAGTGTTATTAGGTAAAAAAAAACATGATTGTGGAGGGAGGCGTTTTGGCTCCTGGAGACCCGGATCACTTGGATTCTGATTTGAAATAAAAATAAAAAATCATATAATGTAAATTTTAGAAAATATTCAAAACAAATCCCACCCGTACCATCTACATCTATGACCTAATAATAAAGGGAGGTGCGTCAAAACATAACCTAACTCAGACTAGGAGGGCCGGAACTTCTGGTCCGGCATGGAACTTCCGTGCTAGAAATATATCAGGTAGCCCTCTTGCACTGATCTTGCAGGTCGCATATGACTAAGGATCACAACGGTCCCAAAAGCAAAGTTTTTCATCTTGAAACGGTGAACAATTCATTTGTTAAACACTTTTCCATCCCAGGTCGTCTTGTGGTCAAATTCGGGCCTGCAAATCTGCAAATATTCTAGTTTTCGAGGTGCACCTTGTGCAAACTTTCTGTTTAGCCCGGAACATCCCAGGAAGTTTTGCCCGAAATTTCCGGGCTCAGAAAACATTAAGTAGGTCCCTTTGACGCTCCGTGCAATTTGCATATGACCTCAGACGCGATGACTCTAAAAGAGAAATTGTTAAGCTAGAAGAGGAGAACAGAAGTCCTATTGTACATTTCACCATCGAAGGTCATCTTGGGGGAGAAAATTTGCCTGCAAGATGGTAAAAAATATCCTGGGGCAAACATCAGCAGCACACTGTTTTGGCTCTCGAGGTTGCATACGACCTCGAATGAAGATGAGCCAAATATCAAAGTTGTTCATTTCGATGATACGGAGATTCCACATGTTGAAAACTTTTTTATTTGAATCCATCTTAAATATGTTTTCTGCTGTGCCAGGAACTGGTGTCAACAGACCGTTATATGAAACAATGCTCGGCCCATCCGAATCTGATTACCTTTACACCCGTATTCTCTCGCTGGAAACCTAGGCGAGGAAGGCACGCGCCACCCGAGCCAAGGGAATGGGGAGAGGCGTCGCCACCGGCGTCCGTGCCGCCGGAGGCAAGGAACTGAGCGAGGCGTCACAGCCGGCGACGGTGAGTCGGTGACCGGCCCTGGCGCCGACGCCTTCAACCGTGACCACGACCGTCGCCAACGGCTGTGAAAGGTGCGAGGCACCTTGAACCGTGACCGCAACAGGAGCGAGGCGCCACCGCAGGCCACTAGCTCGCTCAAGCGGTCATGATTCCGCCTTTGGAGTTTTGCACTTGGATAGCCCGGCTTGATTACAGTGCTATCCAAACAGCAGTTACGGTTGTGTTTGTTTACACTTGTACTAGTATATCTCGTGTGCACAGGAAATTAACCTAGCTTTGTAAAGCTTTACAAGTGGAAATGCATGTATCGACTTTAAACGCGGTCGTTTCATAAAGATGACCCGCGCCGAGGGAACGACTTTCCGTTCGTCCGTACACATCCAATCCCTTCTTCTCCTTCTCCTTCTCATTCCTTCTTTTTTTTCTTTTCCGGCGAAATCAAACAGTTTCCATCAACCGAATTGCATTGGTACACACGACTTCACACCGAAATCAAACAATGACCTCCTCCTGCGCCTTCTTCATGGCCCTTGGTGTCCAAATAAACTCGGGCATCGCCCATATGACCGTGATGTGGCTGGTGTCGACACCGCCAATGAACCCGTCCAGGAGGGCGGTCTTGACATGGTCCCGCGTCAAGGCCTTCTCCTCGTAGACTCGCAACAAGGGTGTCCACGAGGTCGCCGCCGCTGCTCTCCGGCTTGGGGTGCATGGGGTCCAGGTGCTGCTCCAGCACCGCCTCAAAGAACCCGTCAAGCTTGGCCAAGGTCTTCTCCAGCGGCGCGACGATGCCAGAGAGCCGGCCGATGAGCTGGCCGACCGCGTTGGAGAAGAAGTCTTCTATCAAGAAACATCCCACTATATTCGAGAAGCCTGAATCGGTCCTCCTCGGCACTGTGCACTCCCCCGTAGGTCACGATGCCGACCAAGCGGAGCGCAATAGATGCCCGCGGTATGGATCAGTACCGACATAGGTCACCACTGCTATATATTTGTAAGGTGCCGCAGGGGGTAAGTTGATTAGTCTGCGTCATGGCTCCTGGTCACGTCGTGTGCCGCCACCGCAGACGACTACCACCGCCCGCGCAGCGCCGAGGCTGAGCAGCATGACCGGGCTGTGTTGATGGGCCATGTCGTAGAGGCTGCGGTGCGGCAGCATCCCCAGCTGGTGGAGGTTTCCTAGCACGGGCAGCCCCACCCGGCCCGACAGTTAAATTTTAATATCACACTCGACCACCTCTTATTAAAGCTAAATTTTAATATTACATCATCATTTCCATCAAGCGTATTCATAACCATGATGCCAGTGAGGATTCCCCAAATGGACCGAACCAACATAAAACAAATATGATAGTCTAGGCATGAGAGGCTGACACATATTGCATTTTAGCTCTTGAGACCCACATGACACGCACTGCATTCCTCTTCATTGACCACCTTTTGAATTTCTCTTCTCCTATTATCCTATATGGAGATAAAGTATCATGTTAATGCTTGGATCAACTCATGATCAGAGAGTACAACAATAGAGGAGAAGACTCATTGGAATGTTAAACCATATAAGTATTGACCAGCGGTCATCTAAGTGAGTTCATGTGGGATGCAACCATTGTGAATTGTGCATGCAAGTGAGTTCTTACTTAGTTTTCCATTGATATGTGTTGATGAGGTTGAAGAAATGATCTGGGTGATTCAACTTGCCGATCAATCGTGTGTGTATCAATTCATGTGGGATGCATCCGGGTTTCAAAACTAGATCAGTCAAAGCACAGGGGATAAACAGTTACAAAACTAGGAGGAAAAAATGACATAAACATGAGTAGATGTGGAGATTTGGTTCATTACCTCCACTTTGGATTAGTTGCCGGCTTGCCCCTTGTCACCCAGCAGCTGGAGTGACGTATTCGATGGTTGTGCGACGAACGCCGAACAGGAGACAGATCACCGAGATTTTTCTAGGGAAGCAAACAGCCAGGAAGGATAATCGATGCACTAATGAGCCTAGGCATGGAGGCAATTTACATGTAGTGGGATTTTGGGCTTTTGGTTGGTTCACCTTGGATTCTGTTTTGATGGGTTCACGCATAATTTACATGTACGTACCACGAAAAGTGCGTTGGGGTCAATTGAACCCAACCACTCTACGCTGGCTCTGCCCCTGAGACTTGGTGAAAGTTAACATGGACGATGCGGTGGAAAGCAAGAAGGGTGCAGTCGGAGCCATATGCAGAGATCATACTGGAGCTTTTTTTGGTTCTTCGGTTGTCATTTTCAACGAGTATATGACCCTGCCACACTTGAAGCATTTGCATGTAGAGAGGCTCCCTCCTTATCAATCAATCTAGCTTTGTAGAATTTCTATTGCGCCAAACCACAATAATGTGGTTGATGACATCGAAGAAGACTCGCTTGGGCGGTATGGGACCGTCATCAAGAACTTCAAGGAATGGTCAACAAATCATGCTTGTTGCTCTTTTGTTCACGAGTTGAGGAGTTTCAACTTTGAAGCTCACAATTTTGCTAAGTATTTTTTTCCATTAAGTGTCAGCCACCATGTTTGGCTTGGCATGCCTCTTGATTCAATTACTATCACTGTTTTAAATAGCCCGCTATAGCTCCGCTATAGCACGCTATAGCGTTTACAAAAGGTCTTGCGCTAAGAGACTTTTGTCCAAACAAATGAACAAACATTTTAAATAGCGCGCTATAGCTCCGCTATAACATGCTATAGCATTTGGAAGAGGTCCACCGCTAAGATGCTTAGCGCGCTATTTAAAACTATGATTACTATACCCATGAACATTTCGAATCAATAAAGCTTAGCTGGATTTTGTTTTTGAAGATAACTGTCCCGTGCTTCCATAAAAAAGTGCACATAAGTTGCAACTGAGGACATAAAAATATTTATATCATGGCAATTACTATCATTTTATTGTTAATATGTTTACACATCGAAATGAACTTTAGATGCCAACGGAATCAGTTACACAATAATGACTGTATTTGGTAAGCCAATAAGATTTGGGCAGCAGCGAAAAAATAGATAAATTTGTTGACATTGGCGGTAAGAGGTGGGGGGACGGAAAGAAAGTAAAATAGAACCTTCCTGTGTTTTAGATAGAAGCTATTTCATATGCTATTTGCTATAATTTATTTTTGACAAAATTGCTTCATTTAATGCAGAACAAAAAAAACTCAAAACATGCAATTTGTGACGCCTTTGCATCTGATAAGCGTAAAATGTACCGAATTTACTGTTATTACACCACCAACTTGGGAGGAAACAACCACGTTATCGCCCCAGAGGGGCTACAACAATGTCCTGTGCTGGTATGAGACTTTAGGTCAAACACCTCGCCCGTGTCGAGATTATACATGACATCCTCCTCGATCTCTCCACACGGTGTGGGGACAATCCTGGAGAAGTCTTGGCTAACAAAGAGTGCACAGCCGCCTCCTAGCCTCAACAGTGGAACCCATGCACCTGTGGTTAGGTCTGCCTCCAAAACCTCCACGTGACGAGTGAACCCGTGACGAGTGTATCCGCGACAGAGCTCGCTGGAAGGGATTCGCCGTTGCCTCCTCACTAGGAGCAGCTTTCCGCGTGACTCAATGAGATGTCGAGTAATGATGTCCTCCTCATTGGTTTCCTCGTCCCGTGTGCACTCTTCGGCAGAATTGAAAAAATTGACACCTTCATGTCCTCCATATGCTATCTTTTCGTACTCCTCATCATAGTACTCTTCCTTTTCATCATAGTCATTTTTCTCCACCTCAACATAGTCCCCACACACCTCGTCATAGTCCTGCTCCATCTCGTCATAGTATTGTTCCTCCTCTTCCTCTTCTTTCCCCTCACTCTCTTCATCCTCCTCTTCCTTATCATCACCGTCCTTGTTGTTGTTGTTGTCATCATCATCATCACTAATGCCATCATCGTCGTCGTCATTATCATCACTAATGCCATCATCATCAATGACATCCTCCTCTTCCTCTTGTTTCCCCTCGCTCTCTTCATCATCCTCTTCCTTACCACCACCATCATCATCATCATCGTAATCGTCGTCGTCGTCATCATCACTAACACCATCATCATCGTCGTCGTCATCACCGCCATTACCGTCGCCGTCATTGTCGTCATCGCCATTGTTGTCATCGTCATCATCATCATAATAACCCAATGGGTTCCATATGATACACTTGCCCTTGGTAACCACGGGCTTGCCATCGCCATCCAATGTAAGATGAAGCGGGATAAGATTCTCGTCTTGGTCTATGGCATACAAAGTGTCTCCAAGGAATGCGACGTCAATGATGTACATGTATGGAGCTGTGCCCGGCTCCGGCAACCACACTCCTTTCCCTTCAAGGAACACGATGAAGGAATAATCCTTGCTAGTTGTCACGACAGCTATGAAGTCATCGGCGGTGGAGCGCATGAGAAACTTGAGGATATGGCAGGTCTGATGGTTGGTGATGATGCTGTTAAGCGTGGTGAGCGGCACAGAGGTGTCGGAGAAAGGGTTGTGTAGGAGGTAGCCGTGCATGACGTGGGCACACCCCCCGCCCCTGAAGAAGCGCTTGCGGCCAAGGCCGGCGAGGAGCCAGTCGTTGGTGGAGCCGGCGCAGATGGCATTGTCGGGGAAGTAAGGGAGGCGGTGCGAGCGGCCGTCGGAGGGGGTGACGACCTCACCCTCCCACATGGCGACCCATGGCAGGCGTGGACGCTCGCTGCGGCTCACGGCGGAGCGCCATGCGCGGCAGACGGTGCGGGAGCGTGCACGGTCGGCGGGGTTTGGGAGGTTGGCGAGGACGAGGTCTAGGAGATCCACCGGGAGGTCGGACCACGACGCCATAGCTAGCTAGGTAGAAGAGATCCGCTAGCTTAGCTCTGGTAAATTATTGGATAGCAAATAGAGAGAAACCGAGCATAGATATAGTACTAATAGTAGTATACAGACAGACGGAGAGATTCAGCCCGGATCGGAAAAGGAACAACAACAAATCGTGTTGTGGAGGATTTCAAGGTGTGATTGTGTATTGTCGTTCAAAAAAAGAAAGAAAAACGTGACACTGGAGGGAGGCGTTTTGGCTCCCATAATCACCCGGAGTCCAATTTTTTTCTAAACGAAAAATCATATGATTAAACTTTAGAAATTCTGGAGAAAAAAAATCCACACGTACAATCTACATACATATGGCATTTCATCAGTAAATATCCTTTCACACGCTGAAAGAAAAAGGATCAACAATGGTGAAAAGGGATTTGCGTATTTGTTTTTTTGTTGCTCTCAAATAATTTGTTTTCTTTCTGAAATTTTACAAGTATATGTACTTGTGGGAAAATATTCATAAATAATAGTTAGAACTTACAAATGTGTTTATGATCTTTTTAAAGGGCTTCAAGTGACACACGCCCATTTTATATTTTCCGCATCATTCATATATCTATTTATGTTCAACCGAAAAAGACTTTTGGCCTGCTTTATATATAAAGCACGAATCACAAGTACGTGGCTGAGCGATACATGATGGTAAGGAAACTCTCTACGAATCAGAACATGGGAAAATAGACAACAAATCAGACGAAAATAACACAACTACACCGCCAAGCGCCCAAGCAAGAATACAGGAAGGTATATATGAAGACAACATCATGCGATAACCAACGACACCTGAGTTCTGTTGCAACGCCCCGAGGGGAAAACGGTGCCAAGTGTCACCACCTCCGCGTTCGACGGAACGAATAATGGTTTTCGCCCAGAACCCTGACACAATGAAGTAAACTGTGATGATGACCTCAAGAGGAGCGCAGCACCCGCGGGCGCCATCGTCATCGACGTCGAAGCGCGGAGCTTTCCCCCAGTTGCTTTCCGGAGCCACGATGAGGAACTTAAGTCAGCTGCGGCGATGAAGCCGGGACCTTTAGATCCTTACCAGGGCACCTCCTCAGCCATATCAGAGCATACGTCAGGAACACCCACTGCTGCACCCCTCGCGGCCAACACGATCCAGAAACACAGCCACCACCACCACTCGGAACCCCGCCGAAGAGCCAACGGAGCGACGGACTTCTCGGTTCAACACATACTGTTTCTTTTTATTTGACCAGAGATATTGGACGCTTCCCTTTATATTTACTTAGTTTTCCACACATTTATATATTTTAAGCCCATTCTTCTACTACTAGGTGTTTCCAAGGAAGGCAACATCAACGAGGTAGATGTATGGAGTTTTCTATGGACGATGATGGGATAGCTCATGTTATTGGTCACGATGGTAATGAAATCGTCGATGGTAGAGCACATGAGAAACTTCTAGATAATGCAATTATGTTTGTTGGCAATGGTGTCGCTAAGCATGGCGAGAGACACATACATGTTGGAGAAATGATTGTGCAAGAGATAATCATAATCATGTGGGAGGTAATTCAACCATAGGTTTCTGAACAAGAAGCATTTGTGGTGTACGGGGACGCATATGTCCTTGTCGGAAAGTGAAGGGATGCGATGTATGCAGCCGTCAGAGGGGTTACCAACTTCTCTCCCCCCAAGGAGACCCAGAATAGGCAAGGAGCTTTTGGCGGTGAAAGTCCGAGCATGGTGTGTGGCAGATGCAAGGCAAAGCGCCCCGTCTTACCATTCACTCCTCTGAAGACATCATCATGAACCTTATCTATCACCTATATGTATAGCGTGTGTAGCAGACTTCATGTTTACAATTCTTGTATGCCATGTATGATATGCTCCACATTGGTTCGGATTTTCTTGTGGATTACTTCTTATCATTATAAGTATTATATATGGATTTTCCATCTGAACTATGTCAAGTATCAATGCTCATAACTTTGTTTCTCCTTCGATCGATTTAAGGTAAAAACAATAATATAATATATAATGGTTAACAATACCCATATTCCCCCTTCCCTAGGTCTCCCGGGCGAAAGTCCAAACTTTGTTGGGCGGCAGCGGGGCCCTCGGCGCCGTTCCCTTCTTGAAGGCACCTCTTTGGGAGCCTTGTGGTCAGGTGGCGCTTGTGGGTGGTGGGTGGCGGCGGCGGCGTGGCCCTCCTGTACTAGCGCGAACTCCCCTCCTTCGGTGTTGGATGTGTCCAGCGGCGATGTTCTGCTCAAGGTGAGCCTCCAGCGTCTCATTGGGGACGCTCTGACCCTCTCTATGTGTCCATATTCCGACGGCATCCATCCCATCTTGGGACGGTGCGGCACATTCAATCCAGGCGAGGAGGTAGTGGCCTTCTTTGAAGATGGTGTTTCGGATGTGCCGTGACGGGCCCGTAGGTGCATGGCGACGGCATGCCCCACTGGTATTGGCCCCTCTCTCCTTTGAGCCTGTGTGTTATTGTTCCTGGTGCAGCATCCTCGGAGAAGGACCTCGGTGTCTTCAGCTTCGCCCACAGTTGATTCTTCAGTTGTCGTAGCGTGTGAGGAGTAGTTTGGTGCTGTTCATCGTCTATGTATCTTACAGACGTGTTGTTCTATCCTTCTTTTGCATAAGGGCGTATGCTTGTAATCCTGGCCGGTTGATGGCTTTGTTAGTTCAAAGCCGGGCTAGGCTCGAGCCCCATCTCGGGCTCGGCTGATGCCTTTTCTCTAAAAATATTTTATTCTTGGTTCTAATTGGCTTCTTGCACATGGGTGCAACGAGGCATCTCATATTGATAACAAAAGAAAAGGTTGAGGCAGGCAAGCTGGATTGGATTTCATGTGTATATTGGCCAGGCTTATTTTTCTTCATATACATACGTCATTGGATTAATTGTTTCAGAAAGAAGCTAGCATAATCTGAAATCAATTTCCAGCATTTTACTCTGAGATAGCATCAAGGGAATCAAGCTCCTTACATATTGTACGAAAGTAATTCTCTCATCATGCATGGATGCAAGGAGCTATATGTTCCAACTTTTCTCATTATGCAGACGTGCCACTGCCACTTAGCCTTCAGCTAACTCAAACAATGTGTTATGTAGAAGTAATTTCACAAGAATCATTCTGTTGATAAGATCAGGAGAAGCCCATTTGCGCAAGAAAAAAAATATATTAACTAGAAAAAAACACATTAAGTTCCACATCTAATCATACAATACTGTAACGTAATTTAAAATTATTTTTCCTGCATTTTTATACTCTATAAGTGGCATCAAGGGAATCAGACTCTTTAAATGTGGCACGTAAGGAATTCTCTCGTCATGCATTGATGCAAGGAGCAATATGTTCCTACTTTTTTCATTATGCAGATGTTCCAATGCCGGTTAGCTTTGAGCTAAGTCAAACGATGTGTTGTGTAAAATTAATTTCACACAAATGATTGTATTAATAATACCAGGAGAAGTCTATTTGCGCAAAATATACTATTTTGAAAAATAATATGAAGCACATTATGTTCTGTATTTAATCATACGTCGCACATAATTAGATGGTTAGAGCACCAATTCTGGAGGGAAGAGCCAAGCTATGGCCTGGAAACATCTACAGAAACGTCCTTGCCTGGAAGTCTGAGACTTCATGTCGAACACCTCGCCAGTGTGAATATCATATACGACATCCTCCTCGACCTCACCATGAGGTGCAGAAACAAGCTTGGAAAAGTTCATGCTAATGAAGAGTGCCCTGCCACCTCCGAGCCCTGTTGGCACCCATGTGCCTGTGTTGGCATCTGCCTCCAAGACCTCCACACGATGAGTAGATGCCAAATAATCGTAAGTGGGTTTCTCATGTCGCCTCACCAGAAGCAATTTCCCAAATGACACGATGAGGTGTCGGGAAATAATGATTTTCGCATCGGTTTCTTCACCAGAGTAACTAAAAGGATGGCTGCCATCATCTTCTTCTTCGGGTGCTTGGTCGAGAGCTACTTCCGCCTCCTCTAAATTTCTATTGTCATCCTTAGCTACCTTCTCGTTCTCTCCCTCTTTTGCATCATTATCGTCGTCGTCAATCACCTCCTCGTTATCCTCCTCTTCTGCATCATCATCGTCGTCGTCATCAACTAACTCCTCATTTTCCTCCTCTTCTGCATCATCATCGTCGTCGTCATCAACTACCTCCTCATTTTCCTCCTCTTCTACATCACTGTTGTCGTCGGCGGTAGCTACCTCCTCATTCTCCACCTCTTCTGAATCATCATCGTCATCATAAGCTACGTCATGTCCCCAATCATGATCATGATCATGATCATCATCAGAAGAAGCGCTCCACGCATCATAATCATCGTAACCTGGTGGTTGCCTGATAAAACGCTTTCCAATGGCACCACATGAGTGCCATCGCAATCCAATGTAAGATTGAGAGGGATGAGGTCCTCAGCCTTGGTGATTGCATAGAGTGTGTCTCCAAGAAACGCGACGTCGATGATGTAAATGTAGGGAGATGCATCAGGGGGTGGCACCCAGGCACCTTTCCCCTGCCGGAACACGATGATGGGATAGTTGATATTGTCCGTCACGACGACGATAAAGTCGTTGACTGTGGAGCACATGAGGAATTTGTAGATCAAGCAGGTCCCGATGTTGGTGATGACATCACCCAGCACATTAAGCGGTATAGTGGTGTTTGAGAAAGGGTTGTGCAGGACATAGCTGCGGTAGATCCACTTGGTCATGTTTCCGAACTCGTGCTCGGTGCCGAGGCCGATGAGGAGCCAGTCATCGGTGGAGGCGACTGTGCCGCAGCCACCGTCCTCGGGGAGGTGCTGGAAGCTATGCGGGAGGCAGTTGAATGGGAGAAAGACCCGCTCCGAGCATGCGATGATCCACGGAAGGCGACGGCGGTGGTGCTCGCGCACGGCGGCGCGCCAAGAGCGGCAGACGGCGGCGGATCGCGCATGGTCGACGGGGTAGGCGCTAAGGTGGCCGGCGACTAGGCCTAGGAGATCAGTCGGGAGGTCGGACCAGGAAGCCATTATGTCTTATGAGCGACCGACTTCGTTTCTTCTTTTGGATCAACGACGAAAGAGGTTACGTACGTCGGTATATGTATATGCTGGTCTTTTTGGTCGATCGCCGCGACAATCAGGTTCGGACAAGGACAAGGATTCAGCTTTTGTTTGGTAAGGTTTCCATATCGGGCCGAAAGAGGAGGAGTCCAGCTCGGGTTCGTCACGTACGTACGCCCACACCGTGTAGCCCAGGATTCCTGCTGAGCTAGAGTTACTACTGTGTCTGTTGTGTATGCATGCATCACCTCAGGTCAGGCCATCTCGACTGAATATCAATGGATTTTGAATCCATATACTCGATCTGCATGTTTTATTTTACCCTTTGCCAATATATAAATTTTTGTGGCATTTTCATTTGGAAAATACTATACTTTGTTGGATTTTGGAATGTTCTGCCCTCCTTGAAATAACGCTGAGCGTATGACAACTGGAGCTTATTGGTTGATGTGTTGTGCTGCTGTGTTGTTGCACATTCATCAGAAAAGAAAGATGAATCGAGGAAAAAGAGCCTGATGCATAGAAGTTTCTCATATTGTGCTGCAGACCGAAGGATCTTGTGAGTAAGTCGTCGAAATGCCAGCCAGTTGGTCGCCGGTGGTGGCTGGCGGAAACCTTAGTTGGCAACCTCCTCTGGCGAAGGTCCCTTGGCCGGAGTACGGCAGCAACGATGATGGCTTCAAGCCTTTAGGAACATGAACGGATGACTCTGGGCGGAGTCTAGATAAGTGACTATATGCCCCGAAATTGCATCCCCTGCATGTCCGTCTATGGTTGTGATTTTCGCAGTACACTAGACACCAGGACGTGGGTGGCAACATATAACAGATTTTCAACGCCTAACATAGATAATTCCCATAACTAACCAACAGAGTGCGGCGTGCCGCCACACACTATCCGCTAGTTCTCTCATCATGCATGGATGCAAGGGGGTATATGTTCCTACTTTTCTCACTATATATTACTTGGCCTTGAGCTAAGTCCAACGGCGTTTGTTACGTAAAATTAATATCACACAAACAATTTTGATAATAGGACTAGGAGAAGCCCATTTGTGCAAAAAATACTATTTAGAAAAGTAACTGAAACACATTAAGTTCCACATCTGATCAGACATCATAACACAATTATAAATGGTTAAAGCGCAGACTCCGGAGGGAAGAGCCATGTTTTCCCCTGGAAAGGCATACAGAAATGCCCTTGTCTTGGAGTCTTAGACTTCATGTCGAAGACCTCGCCAGTGTAAATATCATAAACGACATCCTCCTCGACCTCACCACAAGGTGCGGAAACAGACTTGGAAAAGTTTGTGCTAAGGAAGATTGCCCCGCCACCTCCTAGTCCCGTGCCAATAGGCAATGGCACCCATGTGCTTGTGCTAGGATCCGCCTCCAAGACATCCACACGGCGAATAGATAGAATAGCAGTACAAGAAGTGATTTTATGTTGCCTCACCAGGAGGAGTTTCCCACATGACACGATGAGGTGTCGGGAAATGATGACGGTCTCGTCGGTTTCTTCATCACTTTTATATTCATAGGAGAAGTTGAAACGATGGGTGCCATCATCCTCCTCCTCCCCGTTCTCGTCCTCTTCCTCTATATTGTCATCATCATCGTGAGCTACCTCCTCATTCTCCTCCTCTTCTGCATCATCATCTTCTTCCTCTCCCGCATCATCATCATCGTCGATTTCCTTATCACTGAGAGCTACTTCTTCCCCCTCCTCCATATTGTCATCATCATTATCAGCTGCCTCCTCATTATCCTCCTCTTCAACATCATAGTCATCATCACCATCTTCTTCCTCTCCCTCATCATCATCATCATCATCGTCATCGTCGTCGTTGTCATCATCATCATCATCATCATCATCATCATCATCATCATCGGTCCAAGCACCATAACCAATAAAATCTACTGGGTGCCTTATGAGACACTTGCCCGTGGAGACCACGGGCTTGCCGTCACCATCCAATGCAAGATCAAAGGGGATGAGGTCCTCGGCCTTGGTGATAGCATATAGTTTGTCTCCGATAAATGCGACATCAATGATATAGAGGTATGGAGTTGCGTGCTCCGGCAACCATGCGCCTTTCCCTTCCTTGAACACAATGAGGGGATAGTTCGTATTGTTTGTGACGACGGCGATGAAGTCGTCGATGGTAGAGCGCATAAGAAACTTGAGGATCAAGCAGGTCCCGATGTTGGTGATGACATCGTTGAGCACGGTGAGGGGCATGGTGGTGTTGGAGAAAGGGTTGTGCAGGATGTACTCGCGGTAGATCCACTTGATCCTGTGCTTGGCCTCGTGCTTGGTGCCGAGGCCAACGAGAAGCCACTCGTCGGTGGAGCCGACGGTGTGTGCGCCATCGCCGTTGGGGAGGTGCTCAAAATTTTGCGTGAGGCTGTTGAAGGGGATGAAGATGTGCTCCGGCGCCGCACGCGTGACGATCCACGGTAAGCGACGGTCATGCTCCCGCACGGTGGCCCGCCAGGAGCGGCATACGGCGGCGAATTGTGCATGGTCGATGGGGTAGGCGCCGAGGCGGCCGGCGATGAGGCCTAGGAGATCAGTCGGGAGGTCGGACCACGAAGCCATATTATGTATTATATATGATCGATCGACTGACGTCGTTTCTTTTTCGGATAACGCGCCGATGGTACGTATGTCGATATAGATAGGCTGGTTTTTTTGGTCGATGGCCACGAGAATCAGGGTCGGAGGAGGATAAAGATTCAGCTTTTGTTTGGTAAGGTTTTCAGATCGGGCAGAAAGAGTAGGAGTCCACCTCGGGTTCTCCACGTACGCACGCACGCCCACATCAGTACTCCTGCTGAGCTACTACTATCACCTCATACATGCAAACTATCGGGTAAGTACACTTGTCCATTCCGTAATACTACTAGGGACCTTTTATTATGGTCTGGTATATGCAGTTTTGCCACTGCTATTTAATTAGCCTTGAGCTAAGTCAAACAATGTCTTAACGTCCAGCTAATATAGCTTTAAATATGTTGCGGAGCCGGTGCTCGTGCGGATGGCGGCACTGGGGCGAATAGTGACGCTTCTTCTTCAAGTCAGTCTTCCAGACCCTGATCTTTCGCAAGTTCATTCGTCGAAACGAATTAGATGAAGCTCTGGTGTAGATTCCTGCCAACTCCTCGGGGTGGCAAGATTACGGTTTCTCGCCGCGCATACGCAACTGAGAGATTTGGTGTCAGGTTTTTCAGATCGATTTAAGGATTCAACGACGACGACCATGACTCCGGGTGCCGGTCCTTAGGAGCACATGGACGAAGACATCCCGCTTGTTATTAACAAGGTCAGGCTGGCTCCAGTAAGGGAGCGACAACGGCGGCGCCTCGGTGGCTTGTTCTACCGGCGGCAATGGTCGTTCAGTGGTCCGTATTCTTTGATGTAATTTTTATTATGTTTGAGGTGCTTGGTACTTCTGATGAATGTTTATAATAGATCTGATATTTTTCAGAAAAAACAATAGGAGAAGGCCCTTTGCGCAAAAACATTTGAAACAAAGATACTATAACGAGGTATGATATGGATACTCTAGAGGGAACAGTTGGAGCAGTTCTACGAGACCACAGGAAAGTTTATTGCTGCTGCTAATTAAAGGATTGATATATGCTTTGAATCCTTCACGGCTGAGGCTATCACGGTCAGATTTGGCATGAACCTTGCGCGTACAGTGGGCGTCACCAAGATCGAAATTAATTCAGATAGCGTTGAGGTGATTGAGGCTTGAAAGATGGCTAGTCATCTTCGGTTGCTAGTGCAATATTTGATGATTGCTTTTTTATGTCCTTAGATTTTAACAATGTAATATATGAACACTGTGTCAGAGAGTGTAATCAAGTAGCTCACGAAGTAGTTAGGATAGCTAAATTTTTTCCTCCCGATTTATGGATGGATTCTGCCCCAAGCGCGAGCATCAAGAAACTTGTAAATGATGCCACTATTTTGACACTGAAATATAGGAGGAGATGTTTGTCAAAAAAAAAAACTATAACAAGGTAATGCTGGCATCCACTAAAAAAAGGTTTGCTCTATTGCCAGTGTACGCGAGGCCTTGTGAACCACTCGTTTATATGACACACAATCACTAGTAGAAAAAGGGTCATTTGTCCCGGTTCATAAGGCATATCTGTCCCGGTTGGGGAACCGGGACTAAAGTGTCGTTACTAATGCCCTAGGCCTTTAGTCCCGGTTCTTATACGAACTGGGACAGATGGGCCTCAACGTGGCCACTCCGGCGAGCCCAGGCAGGAGGGCCTTTGGTCCCGGTTGGTAGCACCAACCGGAACCAATAATCTTCCACGCGTCAGCATTTCAGCGGCTGTTTTTTGAAAGGAGGTGGTTTAGGGGTTTGGGGGGTTGATTTAGGTTGTTATAGGTAGCTAATAGAGATATGTGTCCTCTCTTATCTCCGTGCTACTGCTACTGCTATGCCTAAACATGACTTACATTGAAGTGAGGCAACATGTGGTGCATGTCGAAAGTAATACTAATCCTAACTTGATCAAGTTTGGATTGTACTACTTTTGCATGCACCACATGCATGTTGGCTTCACTTCAATCCAATCCATGTTCATTTCACCCACAGATATATAATAACTCTTCGTGCTCGCATCATGCATCATCATAATAGCAAGTCCTACTAATCATCATCATACAACTTCTACTCATTATTAATAACAAGTCATACCATCATCATCCTGATAGTCATCGAACCAACCGTACTTCTTAGCACATGATCATCAGTATTAGGCAGGACTTAAATACCCTATTTAAGGTAAAATAGCATAAAACAATATAGACCCTGACTCTCCACTATGGAGAATGGAGATCATCCTGTCTTCAATTCTTGCGCGGCGCTTCCTTTTGCTTCCAAGAACCTACTTACGACTGTCCATAATTTTTTTTCCATTCTCTGGTTAGCATGTCTCCACTTCTTTTAGAAATCCGGTATGGACAGTTGAGATTCGTAGAATGACCTGGTTGTATGTTCAAAATATGAAGGCTACCATACTCATACATCAAATGAGGCACACAATCCGCCGGGATTCTCTGTTGAAAAACATAGTAATAACTTCATAGTTAGCAATGTTGTACTAGTTTTAGAAGTATGCAAAAGATGCACGAATGTCATAATAGTAGAAAATCTTACCAGAGTATCTCCATAGTAGTTACCGTAGTTTAACACGTGCACTATTGGCATGTATTTACCATAATGTTGAGGAGTTTTACAATAGATATTGTAATTCTCAAGATCAGTACAAAATCCGACCAGATGATTTTTCTCCTTATAAGTTAACTCAGAGCCATCGGTGTAGTAGGTTCTGTCTACCATCTTCCGCACATTCTTTCAACAATCAAATAAGCTGTCAATGGAAATAAGCTGTCAACTATTTTGAAATGAACAGTATAAATTAGTTAATAATTAACTATGTTTGAGAAACTCACATAGCGGTAGAACTGGAGGCGTATCAACAAGGACCCAAATGTCCATATTGTCTTGGTCGATGTCAGGATCACCAAGATCCATGGTGACAAGCATACCCTCATCAAAACCATACATCCTGCAAAATGCTTCCCAAGTTTTGCAACCAAAATGGGTTACGCTCTCAGCATTATACAGATTTACTTCAAAATCCACATCATGATGGGTCCTTAGGTGAATTTTCTTCCTTTCAAAATTTTCATGGTCTTCAGAATCCATCCTCTTCAAGACATAGCGTCTTGCATGGCATGGGATAAGCTATACTCGAATTGTAAAAGATGAAAATTACACGTTGAAATAGTTGAAGTCATGCTTAATTACGAACAAAACACTTGTCGTCGTTGCGTACCGTTTCAACATCGAAGGTCTCCTCGAGCTTAATGTTGAAGCCCCGATCATCGTCCAGGTGAGGCCTATCGCACAGACCTCGATCGTCGTGGCACCAGCCGCACTCCCCCGGGAGACTCTCGTCGTCCTATGACAACATTTCCTACGTTCATAATTCAAAGATTAAACTCGTACAACAATCGGGATTCTTCGTTCTCTCATATATGGTAGAGACTCGACAGACTTAAAGTAGTATTCAATAAGCAAAATCAAATCGCAAAATAAAGTAGTATTCAAATTAGGATGCATTCAATTATAAGTAAAACTACATCATCTCTTGCGTCCGTACATCGTCGAATATTATCACTAATACACCTCGAATACTATCATACATATAGCATCGCTAGCACAGCTAGAACCGTAGCGCCCGATGGGTATCGGCGCGGGCGGTGGACTCCCAAAGAGAAGGAACCATCACAGGATCATAGCTGCAGTGAGATCCCTGAAGAAGCTTCCAGGTATTGTCGAACCTGCCCTCCAACGCAACCATGTAGCGACGGACATGCTCGTCCTCCTCGCTGACACGGTGATGTACCACCTCCGCGGTGTCCAGAAGCCTCGGCACCGTCACAGGCCCACGCGACCGCCACCAAACAAGGATCGGGTCAACGACGGGCTGGCTCCTCACCAACCTACGCCCCCCGGAAGGTAGCACCTCCCAATACCAGCCCGGCAGACCCAGTCCCGGACATGGCCCCTCTGATCAAGCCGGCCTCCTCCGCCGAGTCGACGACGAGGATGCGGGATAGGCATCGTTGACGTCGATGCAGGAATAATTGCTTGAACTAAAAAAATAAACTAGTTCTATTAATTTTCTTGCTAAAAATAAACTACTTCTATATATAGTAAAATAAAGTAGTTTTCTTAAAGTAGTACTTACTAAAAATAAGAAGAGGAAGAAGAAGGAAAAGAAGAAAGAAATAAAAAAAAGAAGAAAAAAAAGAAGAGAAGAAGAAGGAATAGAGAAGAAGGAATAGAGGAATTATTCTATTTTTTCTTCTTCTCCTCTATTCCTTCTTCTTCTCCTCTTTTTTCCTTCTTTTTCCTCTTATTTTTCCTCTTCATTTTCTTCTTCTTTTTCCTCTTATTTTTCTTCTAAATATGAACATATACATAAAAGACTTTGATCATACAAAATTTTAATATGAGTTTTAACTTAGTAAATTCTATGAACAAAAAAATTTCCACAAACATCTCATCTCGTCTCCACAAAACACATCTCATCTCATCTCATTCCACATACATTTACTTTTTTTTCGCAATTGTAACATATGAACGTTTTCTTAAATGAGCATATGAACATACATATCACCAAAAAATAGACCTTTTTCTTTGCATATGTACATAAAAAAAATCTATACACATCAATCCATCCATCCATCCATATATATAAATACATCAATCCATCTATCTATATATATGAAAAGTGGGCAGAGGCGGCGGCGGCGCACAAGGCAGGGCAGGGGCGGCGGCGGTAGCGCAGGGCAGGGCAGCGACGTAGGGCAGGGGAAGAGTGGGCAGAGCTCACTGGGGGGCGGCGGAGCTCACTGGGGGAGCGTGTAGGCTCGGGGAAGGGCGGCGCAGTAGTAGCCTGGCGGCGTCGGCGTCGGCGTCGATCGACGTCGAGAGGAGAATGGTCGGCGGCAACTCGTAGGGCAGGGGCGACGACGGCGGCGGCGAGGCGCAGAGGGGCAGCCTGACGGCGTCGTCGGGCGGGGAAGACGAACTGAATGAAAATTTTCACAAGTGCTAATTATATAGACGAAGCATTGGTCCCGGTTCGTGACAGAAACCGGGACGAATGCCACCTTTAGTCCCGGAAAGGGCGGGAAGCAGAGGCCTTTGGTCCCGGTTGGTGGCACCAACAGGACTAAAGAGGGGGCATTTGTCCCAGTTGTTACCAAGAACCGGTTTTAATACACCCCTTTAGTTTCGGTTGGTGGCACCAACCGGGACTAAATGCTCTAGGACAGTGGCGTGGTGGTGGGAATTTAGTCCCACCTCGCTAGTTGAGAGGGGCGCGTAGTGGTTTATAAGCCCCACTGCCGCACCCCTCTCAACCTCCTCTCCATTGCAGGCTTACGGGCCTACTTGTTACTGCTATGATTGATGGGCCTGCTGGCCCTGAATCCTGGCTCACGGATGGGTTTCTAGCCGTATTCAGGCCGTGGTGGCCCAGTAGGTGGCAAAGTTTTTATTTTTTCCTAGTTTTTTTGTTTTATTTCTTGCTTTATTTGTTTTGTATTGTTTTGTTTCTACTTACAACAAAATACTTATTTATTTTATTTTATTTTGTTTCTAATTACTTATTTATTTTATGATAATTCTTTTTGCTACTAAAGTTTCTAACAAAAAAAGTTCTTTATGAAAATTCTTTTTGCTTTTAATGATTTTGAACAGAAAATACTTTGATAATTTTAGTTGCATCAATTTTATATAATTTTTGTTTCAATAATACTAGAGGTTCCTTATAATGTTTTGAACAGAAAATACGTTGATAATTTTAGTTTCATAAATTTTATTTATGTTGTTAAAGTTTATTTTATTTTATTTTGTTTATACTTATATATTTTATTAAAGTTTATTTTATTTTGTTTCTAATTACTTATTTATTTTATTTTATGATAATTGTTATTTTCCATGCATTTACAGATTATTTTGAGCTATAAGACACTGAAATTGAAAAGCACTACAAATGAACTCTGAAAAGGATGAAAGTTGGCATGGTATTATCATTTCACCCACATAGCATGTGCAAGAAAGTAGGGAGGGTTACGGCAAAAGCTAGATGCACTTTGTGTACAAAACGGATAATCTCTTTCGAAGTATTTGTGTTTCATACGGAAACTCGTCTATTACAAAGGAATTTCATTTTTTAGAACTTATTTGAACTCCATAGTTTCTCTGTGTTCAAAATACACCATTCAAAGCCACATCATCAATTTTCAACCCTTTCTGACTTCATTTGTTATTTTCCATCTATTTACTGATTATTTTGAGCTATAAGACCCTGTAATTGAAAAGCACTACAAATGAACTCTGAAAAGGTTGAAAGTTGGCATGGTATCATCATTTCACCCACATAGCATGTGCAAGAAAGTTGATAGGGTTACGGAAAAAACTGTGTGCACTTCGTGTACAAAACGGACAATCTATTTCGAAGTATCGGGATTTCATACGGAAACTCGTCTGTTATAATAGGCATTTCAAATGAACTACGAAAAGGTTGAAAGTTGGCATGGTATCATCATAATAGTTGTGGAGAGAAAGTTTTCACTTTTTTCGCTTGTGTGCTTTGCTTATTGCACCGTAACCATGGATAATCTTCATCGTTTATCAGGATGCTTGGGTCAGCCTTGACTTTGAAAGGCGGAATTTCATGAAACTTTTCATAATCTTCAGACTTGTCTGTATTGCCCTCCACTCCAACGATGTCCCTTTTTCCTGAAAGAACTATGCGGCGCTTTGGCTCATCGTATGATGTATTCGCTTCCTTATCTTTTCTTTTTGTCGGTCTGGTAGACATTTCCTTCACACAGATAACCTGTGCCACATCATTGGCTAGGACGAACAGTTCGTCAGTGTACCCAAGATTGTTCAGGTCCGCTGTTGTCATTCTGTACTGTGGGTCTACCTGTACCCCGCCTCCTGACAGATTGACCCATTTGCACTTAAACAAAGGGACCTTAAAATCATATCCGTAGTCAAGTTTCCATATGTCCACTATGTAACCATAATATGTGTCCTTTCCCCTCTTGGTTGCTGCATCAAAGCGGACACCGCTGTTGTGGTTGGTGCTCTTTTGATCTTGGGCAATCATGAAAAATGTATTCCCATTTATCTCGTATCCTTTGTAAGTCAATACAGTCGGAGATGGTCCCCTGGATAACGAGTACAACTCATGACAAACAGTGTTGTCACCTCTGAGACGTGTTTCCAACCAACTGCTGAAAGTCCTGATGTGTTCGCATGTAATCCAGTTGTTGCACTGCTCCGGGTGTTTGGAGCGTAGACTGTTCTTGTGTTCATCGACATACGGGGTCACCAAGGTAGAGTTCTGTAGAACTGTGTATTGTGCTTGAGACCAAGAATATCCGTCCCTGCATATTATTGAGTCCCCTCCAAGCGCTTTTCCAGTCAGTCTCCCCTCATACCGCGATTTAGGGAGACCTATCTTCTTAAGGCCAGGAATGAAGTCAACACAAAATCCAATGACATCCTCTATTTGATGGCCCATGGAGATGCTTCCTTCTGGCCTAGCACGATTACTGGCATATTTGTTTAGGACTCCCATGAACCTCTCAAAGGGGAACATATTGTGTAGAAATACGGGGCCCAGAATGACAATCTCGTCGACTAGTTGAACAAGGACGTGCGTCATGATATTGAAGAAGGATGGTGGGAACACCAACTCGAAACTGACAAGACATTGCACCACATCACTCCTTAGGCTCGGTATGATTTCTAGATCGATCACCTTCTGAGAGATTGCATTGAGGAATGCACATAGCTTCACAATGGCTAATCGGACGTTTTTCGGTAGAAGCCCCCTCAATACAACCGGAAGCAGTTGCGTCATCATCACGTGGCAGTCATGAGACTTTAGGTTCTGGAACTTTTTCTTTGATATATTTATTATTCCCTTTATATACGACGAGAAGCCAGCCGGGACCTTCATACTGAGCACGCATTCAAAAAAGATTTCCTTCTCTTCTTTGGTAAGAGCGTAGCTGGCAGGACCTTCATACTGCTTTGGAGGCATTGCCGTCTTTTTCATGCAAACGTTGCAGGTCCTCCCGTGCCTCACGTGTATCTTTTGTCTTCCCATACACGCCCAAGAAGCCTAACAGGTTCACGCAAAGGTTCTTCGTCACGTGCATCACGTCGATTGAAGAGCGTATCTCTAGCTCTTTCCAGTAGGGTAGGTCCCAAAATATAGATTTCTTCTTCCACATGGGTGCGTGTCCCTCAGCGTCATTCGGAACATCTAGTCCGCCTGGACCCTTTCCAAAGATTACGTGTAAATCAGAGACCATAGCAAGTACGTGATCACCGGTACGCATGGCGGGCTTCTTCTGGTGATCTGCCTTGCCTTTGAAATGCTTTCCTTTCTTTCGACATTGATGGTTAGTCGGGAGAAATCGATGATGGCCTAGGTACACATTCTTCCTGCATCTGTCGAGGTATATACTTTCGGTGTCAGCTAAATTGTGCGTGCATGCATGGTATCCCTTGTTTGTCTGTCCTGAAAGGTTACTAAGAGCGGGCCAATCGTTGATGGTTACAAACAGCAACGCATGCAGGTTAAATTCCTCCTGTTTGTGCTCATCCCACACACGTACACTGTTGCCATTCCACAGCTGTAAAAGTTCTTCAACTAATGGCCTTAGGTACACATCAATGTCGTTGCCGGGTTGCTTAGGTCCTTGGATGAGAATTGGCATCATAATGAACTTCCGCTTCATGCACATCCAAGGAGGAAGGTTATACATACATAGAGTCACGGGCCAGGTGTTGTGATTGCTGCTCTGCTCCCCGAAAGGATTAATGTCATCCGCTCTTAAAGCAAACCATACGTTCCTTGGGTCACGTGCAAATTGATCCCGGTACTTTCTCTCAATTTTTCTCCACTGTGACCCGTCAGCGGGTGCTCTCAACTTCCCGTCTTTCTTACAGTCCTCACTGTGCCATCGTATTAACTAGGCATGCTCTTTGTTTCTGAGCAGTCGTTTCAACCGTGGTATTATAGGAACATACCACATCACCTTCGCAGGAACCCTCTTCCTACGGGGCTCGCCCTCAACGTCACTAGGGTCATCTTGTCTGATCTTATACCGCAATGCACCGCATATCGGGCATGTGTTCAAATCCTTGTACGCATCGCGGTAGAGGATGTAGTCATTAGGGCATGCATGTGTCTTCTCCACCTCCAATCCTAGAGGGCATACGACCTTCTTTGCTGCGTACGTACTGTCGGGCAATTCGTTATCCTTTGAAAACTTGTTCTTCAATATTTTCAGTAGCTTCTCAAATCCTTTGTCAGGCACAGCATTCTCTGCCTTCCACTGCAGCAATTCCAGTACGGTACCGAGCTTTGTGTTGCCATCTTCGCAATTGGGGTTTAACCCTTTTTTGTGATCCTCTAACATGCGATCGAACTTCAGCTTCTCCTTTTCACTTTCGCACTTTTCCCTTGCATCAACAATGACCCGGTGGAGATCATCATTGGGCACATCGTCTGGTTCCTCTTGATCTTCAGCAGCTTCCACCGTTGCAGCATCAACGTATTCAGGAGGCACATAGTTGTCATCGTGCTCTTCTTCTTTGTTGTCTTCCATCATAACCCCTATTTCTCTGTGCTTGGTCCAAACATTATAGTGTGGCATGAAACCCTTATAAAGTAGGTGGGTGTGAATAGTTTTCGAGTTAGAGTAAGACCTCGTATTCCCACAGCTAGGGCATGGACAGCACATAAAACCATTCTGCTTGTTTGCCTCGGCCACTTCGAGAAAATTATACACGCCCTTAATGTACTCGAAGGTGTGTCTGTCACTGTACATCCATTGTCGGTTCATCTGCGTGCATTATATATAATTATGTGTATCAAAAGTAAGAAAATTAGACAAGTATCTATGTAAAGTAAAAAAAATCAGAAAGAAGATAAGAACAAGAGGCTCACCACGGTGGTCCCGGCGACGAGATCGGCGCGGGCGATCGATGGCGGTGAAGACGGAGACGGGGCGTGATGGACCGCTAATATAAACCTAGACAAATCTTGGGAAAAATGGAGCTCGGAGGTCGAGCTTCGAGAGGAGAAAGCTTAACTAGTGTGGCTCGGGCATTTCATTGAACACCTCATGTGCATAGGAGGTGAGCTAGAGCATCCAATGCCCTCCCTCTCGCCGGCCAGCAAAAAACATAGCACTGTGGAGTGCTCTGCTCGCCGGCGATGGGGTATATATAGGCAACTCATTTGTCCCCGTTCGTGGATGGAACCGAGACTAAAGGCCTTTCTTCTGTCCCGGTTCCTGCCACGAACCGGGACCATTGGTTTTGGGTCAGGAGCGAGGCCCATTGGTCCCGGTTCGTGCCAAGAACCGGGACAAATAGGCCCAGACGAACCAGGACCTATGCCCACGAGGCCCCGGCCGGCCCCTTGGGCTCTCGAACCGGGACAAATGCCTTTGGGAGGCAGTGTGGGGCTGGCCAGGCCCGAACGAAAGCCCCTTTTTCTACTAGTGAATACATCACTTTCAACTTCCCTGGGTTCTTTTCTCTTTTCTTCTTCTCCCTTGGTACTGTCAAGTGTCAAGAGAGGTGACTCGGGCTCGGCCTGATCCCGGACCTTCGGCCCCGCCGACGCCGATCGGAGAGGAGATGGGGAAGGCATGCGGCGCTCCATTGTAGTTACTAGGTTTAGTTTTAGCTTTTCCTTACAGGAGTTTGGCCTAGTGCCGGAGATTGGTGTCATGCGGTGAGGATCTTGCTGTCAGCGCACCCGAGCTGCATGCAGTGGTTTCTCGTGATGCTCCTGGCGGTGGTGGTGATTGGCTCACTACTGCTGGATGGATTGGAGTTGTAGCCCTAGAAAATAAGCTCAAGGTTCGCCGAGTGCCCGATCAACAAGAAGGTTGGTTGTTTCTTCTCTGCTGTTGAGACCATCGAGGTGATTGCTCGCCACCGATGGAGATGCGAAAGGCTGGATCTGGTAGGTTAGGTTCGAGCATATCATGGTGGAAGGTTGGATCTGGCTCCTACAATCACCATGGAAGGCCGGCCAACATCGCCATGCCACTGCATCTTCAAGCCGAAGGGTGGTTGTTTCCTGTTCCTCCCGCCATGATGCCATATGGGAGGAAGTACTACTTCTCGTCGTAAGCCATGGAGTCGCGCTATGGCGCCCTCATTGCCCCAAGTGGCTTTTTCCCCGGCAACAGTGAGTGAATCCCGTGTGGAGGTGGTGGACTCAGTCGCGTTTTCAATTCCAGTTCATCGTCCTTCTTGCAAAAGTCGAGGGATTTGCTTGTATTTTCCAATTTCTATAAGGTCCTTTGTAATATGTGTTGCACTCTTGCTTGTGGAATAAATTTTGGATCTTTAGGAATCCCACGCTGCTGTAAAAAAATCAATTTCCTTATTTGCATGCACAAAGTTATTTGCTAGGTGCACTTAAGAATAAAAAAAGATAACGGCTAAGTACACACACCAAAAATACAACAACCAGATCATGGCATTAAAAAATGTTTGTCTTAAATAAAAATGATTTATAAGTTAAATTGTCTTGGATGTGTTAAGTTACTACCTAAGTTACCCCACTATGACTAGTTACATGCACATGTCGCTTTCCACCGCAGAGCGCTTTGGTCAATGCTGCTAGTCTATAGCCGTGTCTGCCTTGCATCTCATCACATTTTTTGCAGCGGTTCACTTGATTACATTTTACAAAGATGAAAAAGAAAAGAAAAAAAAACTTGGTCGTATTTTTGCAATTAAACATACCAGCTACAGCAGCAAAAAAAATACTGACAAAAAAGAGTAAAAAGTAATTCAATCTTTTATATAAATAACGTAGACCCTTGTAAAAGGGTCGTTAAACTAGAAACCCATTTTTTAACAGTCGACAAATAGACCAAAAAAGCCATGTTTTCAGGGTTTTCTTTCACTTATGCAACAAAGTTTGCAGCGGCGGGCGACCAACTTTGCAACAACAATAAAGCAACGACAGTTGACCTTGCAACATCGCGTATCTGGTCAGCAGCATAAACTTGTCTGGCCCCGACGACATGAGCATCGTCGTGTTGCCTCAAGGTCATCGGAACGCTTCAATGATGTGGCGAAGACAAGCTTCAATGATGTTGCGACGACATGCTTCGACGGCCACAAGGATGGCACGGCGGTTGTGTGCTTTGGCGGCAGCGACGACGCTATGATTGCAGCCCGACTGCTTCGATGATGTTGCGACGACATGTTTTGATAGCCGCGGTGTGCTTTGAAGGTTGCGACGATGCTATGACGACAACCTGGCTACTTCAATAATATTGCGATGGCGTGCTTTGGCGGCCACGACAGATGCTTCAACAGCCGCGACGATGCTGTGATTGCATCCCAACTGCTTCGATGATGTTGCGACGACATGCTTTGATAGCCGCGGTGTGCTTTGAAGGTTGCGGCGATGCTACGACAACAACCTGGCTACTTCAATTATATTTTAATGGCATGCTTCGACGACTGCGGCAGGTGTCTCAACAGCCGCGGCGATGCTACGATGGCAGCCCGACTGCTTTGACGATGTTGCAGCGTCGTGCTTCGACGACCGCGACGGGTGCTTCGATAGCTGTGATGATGCCGCAACCAACCATGATGGTGGCATGCTTCAAACAGTCACAAGAATGTTTCGACGAAGGCCCGAGTGCTCCGATGATGTTGTGACGGCGTGCTTCCTGGCCGAGGTGGTGCTACGACGACGATGGCACGACTTCTTCGACGATACTACAACGACAACCTGGCTACTTCAATGATATTGCGATGGTATGCTTCAACGACCGTGGCGATGCTACGATGGCAACTCGTCTGCTTCGACGATGTTGTGGCGTCGTGCTTCGACGGCCGCAACGGGTGCTTCGACAGCCGTGATGATGCTACAACCAACCACGACGGCGGCATGCTTCAAACGGTCACAACAATGTTGCGACAAAGGCCCGAGTGCTCCGATGATATTGTGACGGTGTGCTTCCTGGTCGAGGCGGTGCTGGGACAACGATGGCAGGGCTGCTTCGATGATACTACAACGACAACCCGGCTGTTCCGCAGATGCTGTGACGGGATGCTTCAACAGCCGCATCATCAAGGACACTACTCTAAATATTGCTATATCCAAAGCAACCATGACTCCATGAACTTGCTAGTACCAAAATCCAGCAAACATCCACGACCAATGTCAAGAAAACGGTGTTGGAAACTTGGAATCCTCGTTTGGTGCTTGTTATGTGTTTCAGCTTAAGATTTTTCTTTTTTGAACTTATTATTTTGATATTATTTGTAGCCAGGAGTATCATATAGGAGTATGTAGCTAGTATGTGGTAAAGCGCTACGTGTGATGTAGTAAAAAGCAAAAGAAAAAGAAACGGGACCACGTACCATTAGGTGAGCAGGCTAGATGCTACGCAGCCAGGATAGATGGGTAGGCTAACTCGCATGATGAACAGAGGCGCTTCGAGCGCACTCAGCGCCACACGATCGCGTGCGATCAGACGGCGCGTGACGCGGCTGATGAATCAAAAAATCATCCAACTTATTTTAAACGTTTCCCAACAAAAAAACATACGGAGAGTCCTGCTGCTGGGCTAGCCGACCAACACACGAGCTTATATATATGAACGTACGCATCATCGTTTGCGTCGATCTGATCTGATCTGAAAGAAACAACATCGATCGATTGGATCATAATATGGCGTCGTGGTCCGACCTCCCGCTGGATCTCCTCGGTATTGTCGTCGCCTGTTTCGGCACTTTGCCTGTCGACCGTGTGCGCTTTGCCGCCGTCTGTCGATCGTGGCATGCCACCGTGCGCCACCACGAGCGACGTCGCCTGCCGTGGGTCATGTCGTGGGACGCCCGCGTCATGATCCCCTTCGACGGCTCCGAGTATAACCTCCTATGCTTCCCCGAAGACGGCGTCGGCGTCGTCGGCTCCACGGACTCTTGGCTCGCCGTCGGCCTCGGCACCAAGCAGGAGTTCGAGGAGGGGAGCAGGTGCATCTACACCGGCTACGTCCTTCACAACCCCTTCTCCGACACGACCGTGCCGCTCACCGTGCTCAACGATGTCATCGTCAACATTGGGACCTGCTTGATCTACAAGTTCCTCATGCGCTCCACTGTTGACGACTTCGTCGCCGTCGTGACAAACAATGAGAACTACCCGATCATTGTGTTTCGGCAAGGGACAGGAGCGTGGGTGCCACGCCCGTGCACGGCTCCCTACGTCAACATCATCGATGTGGCGTTTTTGGGAAACACACTCTACGCCATAACCAAGGCTGAGGACCTGATCCCCCTCAATCTTGCATTGGATGGCGATGGCAAGCCCCTAGTCACCATTGGCAAGCGTGTTATCAGGCAACCACCAGGTTATGATGGTTATGATGCGTGGAACACTTCCGATGATGATGATGAGGATCATAGTGATGATGAGAGAGATGAAGAAGATAGTGACGACGGTAATGATACAGAAGAGGAGGACGTACCTGACCACGATGGCGATATAGAGGAGGATGTGAACGAGGAGCAGGAGATAGCTCTCGATGACGAGGTGCCCCCAGAAGATGATGGCAGCCATCATTCAAGTTTCTCGGGTGAATTTACACATGGCAAAGTAACTGGCGAGTTCATCATTATTTCACGACATCTCATCGTGTCATCCGGAAAACTCCTGATGGTGAGGCGACATAAATACTACACGGTTTCCATATTTACTCGTCGTGTGGAAATATTGGAGGCGGATGCAAGCACGGGCGCATGGGTGCCATTGGATGTTAGCGATGGGTTAGGCGGCGGCCGGGCACTCTTCATTAGCATGAATTACTCTAAGTCCGTTTCAGCACCTTGTGGAGAGATCGAGGAGGATGTCATTTATGATATCAACACAGGCGAGCTGTTCGATATGAAGACTCAGACTTCGAGACAAAAAAGATTTTGTACACCTTCCCAGGGGATAACTTGGCTCTTCCCTCCAGAGTTGGTGCTATGACCTTTTAATCGTGTTTCACCATATAATTAGGTGTGAAAAGTTGTGTATTTTATATTATTATTTTGTAAAGGACAACACTAGCACGTGAAACGTGAGAATTTTCCTCTAGCGTGACTCTACACTATATCCTTACAATTTGCATGAATGCGGATAGGATAAAAATGCTGAAGCAATCTAGATTCTTTGAAACTTTAAATTTTAAATTTCTTCTAACTTTCAAACCATGAATTCGATTAGGCGGCTCCTACGAATAAGCCGGATGATTTCCCTAGAAAATCATCCGCCTAGCCAGCCATCCAATCCTGGCGATGGTGATGTTCGACCCCAGCCCATCCTCGCCGGGTCCTCCTTTGCAATGAAGGTGTGAAACAACCGGTCTTCAATCCACACCACGCCTCCTCTGAACACAACGATGATGCAGCAAAAGCAACGGACGACACCTGTGCCCGCGACCTCCCAGCACCGGAGCCGCTGGAGATGCTGCATCATAGCGCAAAAAATGAGCCGCCCATGACCAACTGTATCACAGCGCCAATACTCGCGGGGGGGGGGGGGGGGGGGGGGGGGGGGCTGCACCACGCTAGCGTCGAGGGCTGCAAAAAAGCTTCAAAGCAGCACCGACGACACCCCGGCGAAGCTCCAATGACCCCCGACGGTGCTCCATTGCAGCCGTGGCGGAGCTCCGACGACCCCGACGGTGCTCCATTGCAGCGGCGGCGAAGCTCTAATGACCTCGACGGTGCTCCATTGCAGCCGCATCGGAGCATTCGACGACCCTCCATTGCAGCCCCGGGCACACTCGTCGCAGCGCCGGCGATCACGGCGGATGCTGCGACGTAGCACACGACAGCCATGGTGAAAGCTGCGACGCAGCATGATGTAACTTTTCGAGTAGATGATTTTTCATATAAAAAACTTTTTCATCTGAGTTAGTATGCAAAAGTTATGCCCATTTTTACAAATTCTCGAGAGATTTTGCAAATAAAGTCGAAATTCATATTTGCAAATTTTCCCAACAACTAGACCACATATCACATGGGAAACTTATTTTCTTTTATTTTTTTGACATTTTCATCATTTTCTTTTATTTTTTTTAAAACTGAAAAGGCGATCCACAGGGGGGGTAGAGTTTGAAAATGGGACATTTAGTAGTAGCGCGGTTTTTTACCCCCTCGCTACTACTATGGCACCACTTAGTAGTAGTGAGGGCTAAAAACCAACGCTACTGCTATCAAACTTAGTAGTAGCGAGGTTTTAAAAACCCGCGCTACTACTATGGCGTCCCGGGGGGCACGGTAGAGACCGCTTAGTACTAGCGAGGGTTAAAAACCCGCGCTACTGCTATAAACTTAGTAGTAGAGAGGGTTTTTAACCCTCGCTACTAGTAACTTTCTGTGTATAGGCTTTTTCCTAGTAGTGTTCGTGTAGAATGTGTGAGGCTACTTATTAATTGATATGTTTTTCTTATTCAGAAATTGCCAAAGAGCCTATCTGACAGTTGTGGTATCAAGCCTAATGAAGAAGGCTCTGCTGAAATACGCCTTACCGCAAGGGGCTCCGTCACCACTTGTGCGTACGGTGTGGACACGGACGATCGCACACACTTCAACTCGGTTGGGTGGAAGAGCTTCCTCGTCGGCAAGAATCTTCACGTTGGACAGGCAATCCTAATTACAACCAGGAACACCCACCGCCCAGGCTTGAGAATGATGGTCATCATCGACATCATCTAGAACTTCATATGCATGCGTGTGGCTGTTGAACCATATATATGCTAGTATGACTACCTAGTAGACTTATCAACCATGATCTATCCATGCATTGTTGACTACTATATGAGTTTGTGAGATTGTGTGGTTATATTAAATGTGGTACTGTCGTTAATGTTTGTGAGATGGTTCTGTGAACTTAGTTTATTTGCACTGGACTTGTCTTGATTTCCATGAATATTGCACATGGCTGCTTTTTTATTTTTTATTTCTATTTGCCTAGTTGTAGCGTGGGAAGAAAATAGGGCGCTACTACTACGTGATGATAGTAGTAGCGCTGGTGGAGGAAGCAGCGCTACTAATAAGTATTTTAGCTGCAGCGCTTGTTCAGAAACGCGCTACTGTTAAATAATAGCTGTAGCGCCCTAGCAGTAGCGCAGGTGCCCGCGCTATTGGTATGTAAAAAACTAGCGCCACTAGTAAGCTTTTTTCTAGTAGTGAAGTGTTCCTCCGGTATTCGGGAGTTGCATATTCTCATAGTCTGAGGAACTTGTATAAGTCATGAAGAAAGTAGTAGCAATGAAACTGACATGATCATAATGCTAAACTAATGGATGGGTCATGTCCATCACATCATTCTCCTAATGATGTGATCCCGTGTTGGGGAACGTGGTAATTTCAAAAAAAATCATACGATCACACAAGATCTATCTAGGTGATGCATAGCAACGAGAGGGGAGAGTGTGTCCACGTACCCTCGTAGAACGAAAGCGGAAGCGTTTAGTAACGCGGTTGATGTATTCGAACTTCTTCGTGATCCAACCGATCCAAGTATCGAACGTACGGCACCTCCGTGTTCAGCACACGTTCAGCTCAATGACGCTCCCTCGTACTCTTTATCCAGTTGAGGCCGAGGGAGAGTTCCATCAGCACGACGGCGCGGTGACGGTGATGATGATTTTACCGGTGCAGGTCTTTTCCTAAGCACTATCGCGAGATGATTGAGGTGTGTAATTGTGTAGGGGGTACCGCACAGGGCTAAAATAACAACTTTTGTGTCCCAGGGTGCCCCTGCCCCCGTATATAAAGGAGGGAGGAGGAGGAGGCCGGCCAAGGGAGAGGCACGCCAAGGGAGGGAGAGTCCTACTTGAACTCCCGGTCCAAGTAGGATTCGGTCCCACCTTTCCTGTTTTTTCTCCAGAGCAAAAGGAAGGAGGAGAGAAGGAGAAGGAAGGAGGGGCCACGCCCTCCACCCCTTGTCCAATTCGGTTTGGGCAGGGGGGAGACGCGCGCCACCTTGTGGCCCTTCTTCCCTCTCTCCACTAAAGCCCACTAAGGCCCATTAACCTCCCGGTACTCCAGAAAATACATGAATCACTCCGGAACCATTCCGATGTCCGAATATAACCTTCCAATATATCACTCATTATGTCTTGACCATTTTGAGACTCCTCGTCACATCCGTGATCTCATCCCGGACTCCGAACAAACTTCGGTCATCAAATCACATAACTCATAATACAAATCGTCATCGAACGTTAAGCGTGCGGACCCTACGGGTCTGAGAACTATGTAGACATGACCAAGAAACATCTCCGGTCAATAACCAATAGTGGAACCTAGATGCTCATATTGGCTCCTACATATTCTACGAAGATCTTTATCGGTCAAACCGCATAACAACATAAGTTGTTCCCATTGTCATCGGTATGTTACTTGCCCGAGATCATCGTGGAACATGTGGGAGCCCATATGGGTATCCAGATCCTGCTGTTGGTTATTGATCGGAGAGCTGTCTCGGTCATGTCTGCATGATTCCCGAACTCGTAGGATCTACACACTTAAGGTTCGATGACGCTAGGGTTATAAGGAAGATTAGTATGTGATTACCGAATGTTGTTCGGAGTCCTGAATGAGATCCCAGACGTCACGAGGAGTTCCGGAATGGTCCGGAGGTGAAGATTTATATATGGGAAGTTATCATACAGTCACCGGAAATGTTCGGGGGTATACTGGTATTGTACCAGGACCACCGGAGGGGTTCCGGGAGTCCACCAGGAGGGTCCACCTGCCCCGGAGGGCCTTATGGGCTGTAGGTGGAAGGGAACCAGCCGCAAGTGGGCTGGGCGCGACCCCCCCCCCCAGGGCCCATGCGCCTACGGTTGGGGGGGGCCTAAAGGGGGCGCCCCCTTGGCTTGGGGGGCAAGCCCCCTCCCCCCTTGGCCATCGCCCCCCTCTAGATCCCATCTAGAGGGGCCGGCCCCCTTCCCCCTTCTCCCTATAAATAGAGGGGTGGAGGGAGGGGTGCAGCACCACATCTAAGGCGCAGCCCCTCCCCTCCCCTCCCCAACACCTCTCCTCCTCCGCGTGAGCTTGGCAAAGCCCTGCCGGAGAACTGCCACTCCATCACCACCACGCCGTCGTGCTGCTGCTGGAGCCTTCTTCCTCAACCTCTCCCTCCTCCTTGCTGAATCAAGGCGCGGGAGACGTCACCTGGCTGCATGTGTGTTGAACGCGGAGGTGCCGTTGTTCGGCGCTTAGATTGGAATCCATCGCGATCTGAATTGCTTCGAGTACGACTCCTTCATCCGCGTTCTTGCAACGCTTCCGTCCCACGAACTTCAAGGGTATGAACATGCACTCCCCTCTCTCTCGTTGCTAGTTACTCCATAGATTGATCTTGGTGATGCGTAGAAATTTTTAATTTCTGCAATGATCCCCAAACGGTGGCATCATGAGCTAGGTCTATGTGTAGTTTCTATGCACGAGTAGAACACAAGTTGTTGTGGGCGTCGATTTTGTCAATTTATTTGCCACTACTAGTCTTATCTTGATTTGGCGGCATCGTGGGATGAAGCGGCCCGGACCGACCTTACACGTACACTTACGTGAGACAGGTTCCACCGACTGACATGCACTAGTTGCATAAGGTGGCTAGTGATACGTCTCCAACGTATCTATAATTTTTTATTGTTCCATGCTATTATATTACCCCTTTTGGATGTTTATGGGCTTTATTTTACATATTTATATCATTTTTGGGACTAACCTACTAACCGGAGGCCCAGCCCGTATTGCTGTTTTTTTTGCCTATTTCAGTATTTTGAAGAAAAGGAACATCAAACGAAGTCCAAACAGAATGAAACCTTCGGGAGCGTGATTTTTGGAACGAACGTGATCCAGAGGACTTGGAGTGTAAGTCAAGAAGCAATCGAGGCGGCCAGGAGATAGGAGGGCGCGCACCCTGTCTCCTGGGCCCCATGAGCAGCCACCGACGTACGTCTTCCTCCTATATATACCTACGTACCCCGAAAACATCCAGGGAGCCAACGAAAAACAATTTCCACCGCCGTAACCTTCTGTATCCGCGAGATCCCATCTTGGAGCCTTCCCCGGCACTCCGCGGGAGGGGGAATCAACCACGGAGGGCTTCTACATCAACACCATAGCCCCTCCGATGAGTTGTGAGTAGTTTACCACAGACCTTCGGGTCCATAGTTATTAGCTAGATGGCTTCTTCTCTCTTTTTGGATCTCAATACAATGTTCTCCCCCTCTCTTGTGGAGATCTATTTGATGTAACTCTTTTTGCGGTGTATTTGTCGAGATCCGATGATTGTGGGTTTATGATCAAGTTTATCTATGAGAAATATTTGAATCTTCTCTGAATTCTATTATGTATGATTGAGTTATCTTTGCAAGTCTCTTCGAATTATCAGTTTGGTTTGGCCTACTAGATTGATCTTTCTTGCCATGGGAGAAGTGCTTAGCTTTGGGTTCAATCTTGCGGTGTCCTTACCCACTGACAGAAAGGGTTGCAAGGCACGTATTGTATTGTTGCCATCAAGAATTAAAAGATGGGGTTTATATCATATTGTTTGAGTTTATCCCTCTACATCATGTCATCTTTCTTAATGTGTTACTCTGTTCTTATGAACTTAATACTCTAGATGCATGCTAGATAGCGGTCGATGTGTGGAGTAATAGTAGTCGATGCAGGCAGGAGTCGGTCTACTTGTTGCGGACGTGATGCCTATATACATGATCATGCCTAGATAATCTCCTAATTATTCGTTTTTCTATCAATTGCTCGACATTAATTTGTTCACCCACCGTAATACTTATGCTATTTTGAAAGAAGCCACTAGTGAAACCTATGGCCCCCGGGTCTATCTTTTATCATATAAGCTTTCAATCTACTTTTATTTGCATCTTTACTTCTTGCATCTATATTATGAAATACCAAAAATATATTTATCTTATCATACTATTTCTATCAGATCTCACTTTCGCAAGTGGCCGTGAAGGTATTGACAACCCCTTTATTGCGTTGGTTGCGAGTTCTTTGTTTTTTTGTGTAGGTGCGTGGGACTTTTGAGGAGCCTCCTACTGGATTGATACCTTGGTTCTCAAAAACTGAGGGAAATACTTACGCTACTGTTGCTGCATCACCCTTTCCTCTTCAAAGAAAACCAACGCAAGTTCAAGACATAGCAATGAGGATTTCTGCCGCCGTTGCCGGGGAGGTCTTCGCTCAAGTCAAGACATACCAAGTACCCATCACAAACTCATCTCCCTCGCATTTACATTATTTGACATTTGCCTCTCGTTTTCCTCTCCTCCACTTCACCCTTGCCGTTTATTCGCCCTCTCTTTCCCAATCTCTCTCTCTCTCTTTTTCGCTTGCCTTTTTCTGTTTGCTCGTGTGTTAGATCGTTTACCTTGTCCTTATGGCTACTCCTCCTATCCTTGTTATTACTCCCGAACATGAAATTCTCAATTTTAAACAAAGGGGGTAAGAGAATTTAAAAGATGATTGGCATAGAATTTACAATGCTCAAAATAAATCTACTTGGAAGCTTTCTACTTCCGTTCTTCTTCGCAATTTTTATGTAAGCATTACTCCTTGGAATAGATGCGTTCTTGATACCGTTACCGGAGGGTATTTCTATTGGGGAACGTAGCAGAAATTCAAAATTTTCCTACGTGTCACCAAGATCTATCTATGGAGAAACCAGCAACGAGGGGAAGGAGAGTGCATCTACATACCCTTGTAGATCGCTAAGCGGAAGCGTTCAAGAGAACAGGGTTGAAGGAGTCGTACTCGTCGTGATCCAAATCACCGGAGATCCTAGTGCCGAACGGATGGCACCTTCGCGTTCAACACACGTACAGCCCGGTGACGTCTCTCATGCCTTGATCCAGCAAGGAGAGAGGGAGAGGTTGAGGAAGACTCCATCCAGCAGTAGCACAACGGCGTGGTGGTGGTGGAGGAGCGTGGCAATCCTGCAGGGCTTCGCCAAGCACCGCGAGAGAGGAGGAGTACTTGGGAGAGGGGGAGGGCTGCGCCAGAACTTGGGGTGCGGCTGCCCTCCCACCCGTCCACTATTTATAGGTGGGGGGAGAGGGGGCCGGCCCCCTTAGATCCCATCTAGGGTTGGGGGCGGCGGCCAAGGGGGGAGGAGTGCCTCCCAAGTCAAGTGGAGGCCCTCCCCCTTAGGGTTTCCCCCTCCCATGCGCATGGGCCTTGGGGGGGCTGGTGCCCCTGGCCCATTAAGGCTAGGGCGCCCCCTTACAGCCCATGCTGCTGTATTGGACATGGTGGAACAATTTCCGGACCTCCAGACCCCTCCGGAATCCTCCAGAACCTTCTGGAAGCTTCCCGGTACAATACCGGAAAAACCCAAACTTTTACTGGAACTCGAACAACAACTTTCCATATATAAATCTTTACCTCCGGACCATTCCGGAACTCCTCGTGGCGTTCGGGATCTCATCCGGGACTCCGAACAACATTCGGTAACCACATACAAACTTCCTTTATAACCCTAGCGTCATCGAACCTTAAGTGTGTAGACCCTATGGGTTTGGGAACCATGCAGACATGACCAAGATGTTCTCCGGTCAATAACCAACAGCGGGATCTGGATACCCATGTTGGCTCCAACATGTTCCACGATGATCTCATCGGATGAACCACGATGTCAAGGACTCAATCAATCCCGTATACAATTCCCTTTGTCTAACAGTATTGTACTTGCCCGAGATTCGATCGTCGGTATGCCGATACCTTGTTCAATCTCGTTACCAGCAAGTCTCTTTACTCGTTCCGTAACACATCATCCAGCGATCAACTCTTTTATCACATTGTGCCCATTGTGATGATATCCTACCGAGTGGGCCCAGAGATACCTCTCCGTCACACAGAGTGACAAATCCCAGTCTTGATTCGTGCCAACCCAACAGACACTTTCGGAGATACCTGTAGTGCACCTTTATAGCCACCCAGTTACGTTGTGACGTTTGGTACACCCAAAGCATTCCTACAGTATCCGGGAGGTTCACAATCTCATGGTCTAAGGAAATGATACTTGACATTAGAAAAGCTTTAGCACACGAACTACGATCTTTGTGCTAGGCTTAGGATTGGGTCTTGTCCATCACATCATTCTCCTAATGATGTGATCCCGTTATCAACGACATCCAATGTCCATGGTCAGGAAACCATAACCATCTATTGATCAACGAGCTAGTCAATTAGAGGCTTACTAGGGACATGGTGTTGTCTATGTATCCACACATGTATCTGAGTTTCCTATCAATACAATTATAGCATGGATAATAAACGATTATCATGAACAAGGAAATATAATAATAACTTATTTATTATTGCCTCTAGAGCATATTTCCAACAGTCTCCCACTTGCACTAGAGTCAATAATCTAGTTCACATCGCCATGTGATTAACACTCACATGTCACATCGCCATGTGACCAACATCCAAAGAGTTTACTAGTGTCACTAAACTAGTTCACATCATCATGTGATTAAGACTCGATGAGTTCTGGGGTTTGATCATGTTTTTCTTGTAAGAGAGGTTTTAGTCAACGGGTCTGCAACATTCAGATCCGTATGTACTTCGCAAATCTCTAGGTCATATTGTAAATGCTGCTTCCACACTCCACTTGGAGCTATTCCAAATGGTTGCTCCACTATATGTATCCGGTTTGCTACTCAGAGTCATTCGGATAGGTGTTAAAGCTTGCATCGACGTAACTCTTTACGTCGAACTCTTTATCACCTCCATTACCGAGAAACATATCCTTATTCCTCTAAGGATAATTTTGACCGCCATCTGGTGATCCACTCCTTGATCACCTTTGTACCCTCTTGCCAGACATGTGGCAAGGCACACATCAGGTGCGGTACTTAGCATAGCATACTGTAGAGCCTACGTCTAAAGCATAGGGGACGACCTTCGTCCTTTCTCTCTTTTCTGCCGTGGTCGAGCTTTAAGTCTTAACTTCATACCTTACTACTCAGGCAAGAACTCCTTCTTTGACTGATCCATCTTGAACACCTTCAAGATCATGTCAAGGTATGTGCTCATTTGAAAGTACTATTGAGCGGGGTTTTTTTATCTATCCTCATAGATCTTCATGCTCAATGTTCAAGCAGCTTAATCCATGTTTTCTATTGAAAAACACTTTTCAAATAACCCTATATGCTTTCCAGAAATTCTACATCATTTCTGATCAACAATATGTTAACAACATATACTCATCAGAAATTCTATAGTGCTCCCACTCACTTCTTTAGAAATACAAGTTTCTCATAAACTTTGTATGAACCCAAAATCTTTGATCATCTTCTCAAAGTGTATATTCCAACTCCGAGATGCTTACTCCAGTCCAAGGAAGGATCGTTGGAGCTAGCATACCTTTTAGCATCCTTAGGATTGACAAAACCTTTCTGATTGTATCACATACAACCTTTCCTTACGAAAACTGGTAAGGAAACTCGTTTTGACATCCATCTGCCAGATTTCATAAATGCAGCTAATGCTAACATGATTCCGATGGACTTAAGCATCGCTACGGATGAGAAAATCTCATCGTAGTCCACTCCTTGAACTTGTGAAGAACTCTTCGCCACAAGTCGAGCTTCATAGACGGTGACATTACCGTCCACGTCCGTCTTCTTCTAAAAAATCCATTTATCTCAATGGCTTGCCGATCATCGGGCAAGTCCACCAAAGTCCATGCTTTGTTCTGATACATGGACCCTATCTCGGCTTTCATGGCTTCTAACCATTTGTCGGAATATGGGCCACCATCGCTTCTCCATAGCTCGTAGGTTCATTGTTGTCTAGCAACATGACCTTCAAGACAGGATTACCGTACCACTCTGAAGTAGTACACATCCTTGTCACCCTACCAGGTACGGAAGTGACTTGATCCGAAACTTCATGATCACTATCATAAGCTTCTACTTCAATTGGTGTAGGCACCACAGGAACAACTTCCCATGCCCTACTACACACTAGTTGAAGTGACGGTTCAATAACCTCATCAAGTCTCCACCATCCTCCCACTCAATTCTCGAGACAAACCTTTCCTCGAGAAAGGACTCGATTCAAGAAACAATCCCTATTGCTTTCAGATCTGAATTAGGAGGTATACCCAACTATTTTGGCTGTCCTATGGAGATGCATTTTATCCGCTTTGGGTTTGAGCTTATCAACCTGAAACTTTTTCACATAAGCGTCGCAGCCCCAAACTTTTAAGAAATGACAACTTAGGTTTCTCCAAACCATAGTTCAAACGGTGTTGTCTCAACGGAATTACGTGGTGCCCTATTAAAGTGAGTGCGGTTGTCTCTAATGCCTAACCCATGAACGATAGTGGTAATTCGATAAGAGACATCATGGTACGCACCATATCCAATAGGGTGCAACTATGATGTTCGGACACACCATCACACTATGGTGTTCCAAGCGGTATTAATTGTGAAACAATTTCCACAATGTCTTAATTGCGTGCCAAAGCTCGTAACTAAGATACTCATCTCTATGATCATATCATAGACATTTTATCCTCTTGTCACGATGATCTTCAACTTCACTCTGAAATCACTTGAACCATTCAATAATTCAGACTTGTGTTTCATCAAGTAAATATACTTAGTATCTACTCAAATCATCTGTGAAGTAAGAACATAACGATATCCACTACGTGCCTCAGCACTCATTGGACTGCACACATCAAAAATGTATTACTTCCAACAAGTTGCTTTCTTGTTCCATTTTACTGAAAACGAGGCTTTCAGTCATCTTGTCCATATGGTATGATTTGCATGTCTCAAGTGATTCAAAATCAAGTGTGTCCAAACGATCCATCTGCATGGAGTTTCTTCATGCGTAAACACCAATAGACATGGTTCGCATGTCTCAAACCCTTTTTAAAACGAGTGAGTCCAAAGATCCATCAACATGGAGCTTCTTCATGCGCTTTATACCAATATGACTTACATGGCAGTGCCACAAGTAAGTGGTACTATCATTACTATTTTATATCTTTTGGCACGAACATGTGTATCACTACGATCGAGATTCAATAAACCAATCCTTTAGGTACAAGACCATTAAATGTATTATTCAAATAAATAGAGTAACCATTATTCTCCTTAAATGAATAACCGTATTGTGATAGACATAATCCAATCATGTCTATGCTCAACGCAAACACCAAAAGACAATTATTCAGGTTTAATACTAATCTTGATGGTGGAGGGAGCGTGCGATGTTTGATCACATCAAACTTGGAAACACTTCCAACACATATCGTCAGCTCACCTTTAGCTAGTCTCCGTTTATTCCGTAGCTCTTTTATTTCGAGTTACTAACACTTAGCAACCGAACCGGTATCTAATACCCTAGTGCTACTAGGGGTACTAGTAAAGTACACATTAACATAATGTATATCCAATATACTTCTATCGACCTTGCTAACCTTCTCATCTACCAAGTATCTAGGGCAATTCTGCTCCAGTGGCTGTTCCCCTTATTACAGAAGCACTTAGTCTCGGGTTTGGGTTCAACCTTGGGTTTCTTCACTAGAGCAGCAGCTGATTTGCCGTTTCATGAAGTATCCCTTCTTGCCCTTGCCCTTCTTGAAACTAGTGGTTTCACCAACCATCAACAATTGATGCTCCTTCTTGATTTCTACTTTCGCGGTGTCAAACATCGCGAATACCTCAAGAATCATCATATCTATCCCTGATATGTTATAGTTCATCACGAAGCTCTAGCAGCTTGGTGGCAATGACTTTGAAGAAACATCACTATCTCTGGAAGATCAACTCCCACTCGATTCAAGTGATTGTCGCACTCAGACAATCTGAGCACAAGCTCAACGATTGAGCTTTTCTCCCTTAGTTTGCAGGCTAAGAAAATCGTCGGAGGTCTCATACCTCTTGACGTGGGCACGAGCCTGAAATCCCAATTTCAGCCCTCAAAACATCTCATATGTTCCGCGACGTTTCGAAAATGTCTTTGGTGCCTCAATTCTAAACCGTTTAACTGAACTATCATGTAGTTATCAAAACGTGTATGTCCGATGTTCGCAACATCCACAAACGACGTTGGGGGTTCAGCACACTGAGCGGTGCATTAAGGACATAAGCTTTCTACTGTCCGCATAATCGCTACTGTCGACTTTCAACTATATTTTCTCTAGGAACATATCTAAACAGCGGAACTAAAGAGCGAGCTTACGACATAATTTGCAAAGATCTTTTGACTATGTTCAGGATAATTAAGTTCATCTTATGAACTCCCACTCAGATAGACATCCCTCTAGTCATCTAAGTGATTACATGATCCGAGTCAACTAGGCCGTGTCCGATCATCACGTGAGACGGACTAGTCATCATCGGTGAACATCTTCATGTTGATCGTATCTACTGTACGACTCATGCTCGACCTTTCGGTCTCTTGTGTTCCGAGGCCATGTCTGTACATGCTAGGCTCGTCAAGTCAACCTAAGTGTTTCGCGTGTGTAAATCTGGCTTACACCCGTTGTATGTGAACGTAAGAATCTATCACACCCGATCATCACGTGGTGCTTCGAAACGACGAACTTTTGCAACGGTGCACAGTTAGGGGGAACACTTTCTTGAAATTTTAATGAGGGATCATCTTATTTACTACCGTCATTCTAAGCAAATAAGATGCATAAATATGATAAACATCTCATGCAATCAAATAGTGACATGATATGGCCAATATCATTTTGCTCCTTTTGATCTCCATCTTCGGGGCTCCATGATCATCATCGTCACCGGCATGACACCATGATCTCCATCATCGTGTCTTCATGAAGTTGTCTCATCAACTTATTACTTCTACTACTATGGCTAACGCGTTTAGCAATAAAGTAAAGTAATTTACATGGCGTTATTCAATGACACGCAGGTCATAAAAAATAAAGACAACTCCTATGGCTCCTTCTGGTTGTCATACTCATCGACATGCAAGTCGTGATTCCTACTACAAGAACATGATCAATCTCATACATCACATATCATTCATCACATTCTTTTTTGCCATATCACATTACATAGCATACCCTGCAAAAACAAGTTAGACGTCCTCTAATTGTTGTTTGCATGTTTTACGTGGCTGCTATGGGTTTCTAGCAAGAACCTTTCTTACCTACGCAAAACCACAACGTGATATGCCAATTGCTATTTACCCTTCATAAGGACCCTTTTCATCGAATCCGTTCCGACTAAAGTGGGAGAGACTGGCACCCGCTAGCCACCTTATGCACCAAGTGCATGTCAGTCGGTGGAACCTGTCTCACGTAAGAGTACGTGTAAGGTCGGTCCGGGCCGCTTCATCCCACAATACCGTCGAAACAAGATTGGACTAGTAACAGTAAGCATATTGAACGAAATCAATGCCCACAACTACTTTGAGTTCTAGTCGTGCATAGAATCTACGCAATAGACCTAGCTCATGATGCCACTATTGGGGAACGTAGCAGAAATTCAAAATTTTCCTACGTGTCACCAAGATCTATCTATGGAGAAACCAGCAACGAGGGGAAGGAGAGTGCATCTACATACCCTTGTAGATCGCTAAGCGGAAGCGTTCAAGAGAACGGGGTTGAAGGAGTCGTACTCGTCATGATCCAAATCACCGGAGATCCTAGTGCCGAATGAACGACACCTCCGCGTTCAACATACGTATAGCCCGGTGATGTCTCCCATGCCTTGATCCAGCAAGGAGAGAGGGAGAGGTTGAGGAAGACTCCATCCGGCAGCAGCATAACGGGGTGGTGGTGGTGGAGGAGCATGGCAATCCTGCAGGGCTTCGCCAAGCACCGCGAGAGAGGAGGGGTACTTGTGAGAGGGGAAGGGCTGCGCCAGAACTTGGGGTGCGGCTGCCCTCCCACCCCTCCACTATTTATAGGTGGGGGAGAGGGGGCCGGCCCCCTTAGATCCCATCTAGGGTTGGGGGCGGCGGCCAAGGGGGGAGGAGTGCCTCCCAAGTCAAGTGGAGGCCCTCCCCCTTAGGGTTTCCCCCCTCCCATGCGCATGGGCCTTGGGGGGGCTGGTACCCCTGGCCCATTAAGGCTAGGGCACCCCCTTCCAGCCCATGTTGCTGTATTAGACGTGGTGGAACAATTTCCGGACCTCCGGACCCCTCCAGAATCCTCCGGAACCTTCTGGAAGCTTCCCGGTACAATACCGGAAAAACCCGAACTTTTCCCGGAACCCGAACAACAACTTTCCATATATAAATCTTTACCTTCGGACCATTCCGGAACTCCTCGTGACGTCTGGGATCTCATCCGGGACTCCGAACAACATTCGGTAACCACATACAAACTTCCTTTATAATCCTAGCGTCATCGAACCTTAAGTGTGTAGACCCTATGGGTTCGGGAACCATGCAGACATGACCAAGACGTTCTCCGGTCAATAACCAACAGCGGGATCTGGATACCCATGTTGGCTCCCACATGTTCCATGATGATCTCATCGGATGAACCACGATGTCAAGGACTCAATCAATCCCGTATACAATTCCCTTTGTCTAACGGTATTGTACTTGCCCGAGATTCGATCGTCGTATGCCGATACCTTGTTCAATCTCATTACCGGCAAGTCTCTTTACTCGTTCCGTAACACATCATCCTGCGACAACTATTTGATCACATTGTGCACATTGTGATGATATCCTACCGAGTGGGCCCAGAGATACCTCTCTGTCACACGGAGTGACAAATCCCAGTCTCGATTCATGCAAACCCAACAAACACTTTCGGAGATACCTGTAGTGCACCTTTATAGCCAACCAGTTACATTGTGACGTTTGGTACACCCAAAGCATTCCTACGGTATCCGGGAGTTGCACAATCTCATGGTCTAAGGAAATGATACTTGACATTAGAAAAGCTTTAGCACACGAACTACGATCTTTGTGCTAGGCTTAGGATTGGGTCTTGTCCATCACATCATTCTCCTAATGATGTGATCCCGTTATCAACGACATCCAATGTCCATGGTCAGGAAACCGTAACCATCTATTGATCAACGAGCTAGTCAATAAGAGGCTTACTAGGGACATGGTGTTGTCTATGTATCCACACATGTATCTGAGTTTCCTATCAATACAATTATAGCATGGATAATAAACGATTATCATGAACAAGGAAATATAATAATAACTTATTTATTATTGCCTCTAGGGCATATTTCCAACAATTTCTTGAGTAGCTATATGTTTGATGCTTATAATGCTATGTTAGATTTGTTTGGCCTACCACCTCTTTTGGTTAATGGAACTGTTTTAACTTTGGAACATGTTATGCAACGGCTTGAAATTATTGAAAATAAATTTGCCACTGTTGAGTTGATTGAAAGTTTGGATAAAAATATTCATAATCACATTACCCAATACGGATTTAGGGTTGGAGTTACTTTGGAAAATCTTAAAGAGAAATAACCTATAGTTAATGAAAAAATAGATCTAGATTCTGCAAGAATCGGTAAACTTGAGGATATCATTACCAACTTAGGTTCCGCGTTTTCTTCCATGAAAAACACTCCAAAACCCCCCACCAAAAGTGCCAAGTTTATTTTTGTTCCTAAAAATAAGGGTGAATCTTCTAGTAAGGGAGACGCGGATCTCGAATCCATAAGCATTCATCCCAATTGTCTCTCTATTTTTAAGGAACCTTTTGCTACAAACAAATTTCTTGAATTTCTGCCTAAAGGTTTAATCATTGCTAAAAAGGGAGAAACCCCTAAAGATTATAAGTGCTCTATTGAGGAATTGAGTGCCAAAGGTGGCACCACTTAGATCTATCTTCGCTTTTATGCCTAGCTAGGGGCGTCAAACGATAGCGCTATTTGGGAGGCAACCCAATTTTATTTGTGTTTTTTGTTTTTGTTTCTGTTTAGTAATAAATTTTGCATCTACCTTCTGTTTACATGTGTTTTTATGTTTTAATTAGTGTTTGTGCCAAGTAGAACCTATAGGATAACCTATGGTCATAGTTAATTTGATTCTGCTGAAAAACAGAAACTTTGCACGCACGAAATTAGTTTTGTTAAATCACAGAAGCGTGATTTTGCGTTGATTCTTTTTGATTCTGATCGATAAACAAATTTTCCAGGACTTCCTATTTTGGTAGGATTGTTAGAGTTCCAGAAGTTTGGGTTAGTTACAGATTGCTACAGACTGTTCTATTTTTGACAGATTTTGTTTTCGGTGTGTTGTTTGCTTATTTTGATGCATCTATGGCTAGTATTAAGTGGTATGAACCATAGAGAACTTGGAATACAGTAGGTTTAACACCAAAATAAATAAATAATGAGTTCATTACAGTACCTTATGTGGTGGTTTTGTTTTCTTTCACTAACGGAGCTTATAAGATTTCCTGTTGAGTTTTGTGTTGTGAAGTTTTCAAGTTTTGGGTAAAGGTTTGATGGACTATGGAATAAGGAGTGGCAAGAGCCTAAGCTTGGGTATGCCCATGGCACCCCTAGATATTCAAGAATAGCGAAAAGCCTAAGCTTGGGGATGACCCGGGAAGGCATCCCCTCTTTCGTCTTCGTTCATTGGTAACTTTACTTGGAGCTATATTTTTATTCGCCACATGATATGTGTTTTGCTTGGAGCATCATGTATTATATTGGTCTTTGATTTTTAGTTTACCACAATCATCCTTGCTGTACATACCTTTTGGGAGAATCCTACTTGATTGAATTTATTAGAATATGCTATGTGCTTCACTTATATCTTTTGAGCTTGATAGTTTTTGCTCTAGTGCTTCACTTATATCTTTTAGAGCACTTATATCTTTTAGAGCACGGCGGTGGCTTAATTTTGTAGAAATTGCTAGTCTCTCATGCTTCACTTATATTATTTTGAGAGTCTTTTAGAACAGCATCGTATTTGCTATGGTTATAAAATTGGTCCTAGAATGGTTGGCATCCAAGTTGGGTATAATAAAAAACTATCATTGGAAGTGAATTGGATGCTATGATCGATTTGATACTTGATAATTGTTTTGAGATATGGAGGTAGTGATATTAAAGTCATGCTACTTGGGTGATTATGAATTTAAAGAATGCTTGTGTTGAAGTTAGCAAGTCCCGTAGCATGCATGTATGGTTCAAGTTGTGTAACAAATTTGAAACATGAAGTGTACTTGGCTTGTGCATCCTTATGAGTGGCGGTCGGGGACGAGCGATGGTCTTATCCTACCAATCTATCCCTCTAGGAACATGCGCGTAGTGCTTGATTTTTTATGACTTCTAAATTTTTGCAATAAGTATATGAGTTCTTTTGACTAATGTTGAGTCCATAGATTATACGCACTTTTACCTTTCCACCATTGCTAGCCTCTTCGGTACCGTGCATTGCCCTTTCTCACCTTGAGAGTTGGTGCAAACTTCGCCGGTGCATCCAAACCCCGTGATATGATACGCTCTATCACACATAAACCTCCTTATATCTTCCTCAAAACAGCCACCATACCTACCTATTATGGCATTTCCATAGCCATTCTGAGATATATTGCCATGCAACTTTCCACCGTTCCGTTCATCATCATCATGACATACTTTACTTTTGTCAAATTGCCATTGCATGATCATGTAGTTGACATCGTATTTATGACAAAGCCGCCATGCATAATTTTTCATACATGTCACTCTTGATTCATTGCACCATCCCGGTACACCGCCGGAGGCATTCATATAGAGTCATATCTTGTTCTAGTTTCGAGTTGTAATTCATGTGTTGTAATCGATGAAAGTGTGATGATCATCATTATTAGAGCATTGCCCAAAAAGAAAAAAAAGGAAAAAAAGAAAGGCCAAAAGAAAAAAAGAAAGTCCAAAGAAAAAAAAGAAAAAAAAGGAAAAAAAGGAAAAAAGAAAAAAAAGAAAAAAAGGAAAATAAATAAAAGGGGCAATGTTACTATCTCTTTTTCCACACTTGTGCTTCAAAGTAGCACCATGTTTTTCATATAGTGAGTCTCATATGTTGTCACTTTCATATACTAGTGGGAATTTTTCATTATAGAACTTGGCTTGTGTATTCCTACGATGGGCTTCCTCAAATGCCCTAGGTCTTCCTAAGCAAGCAAGTTGGATGCACACCCACTAGTTTTCTTTTGTTGAGCATTCATTTATAGCTCTAGTGCATCCGTTGCATGGCAATCCCTACTCCTCATGTTGACATCAATTGATGGGCATCTCCATAGCCTGTTGATTATCTTCGTCAATGTGAGACTTTCTCCTTTTTTTGTCTTCTCCACACAATCCCCATCATCATATTCTATTCCACCTATAGTGCTATATCCATGGCTCACGCTCATGTATCGCGTGAAGGTTGAAACAGTTTGAGATTATTTAAGTACGAAACAATTGCTTGGATTGTCATCGGTGGAGTAGAATTTGGGAACATCTTTGTGTGACGAAAATGAAGCATAGCCTAACTATATGATTTTGTAGGGATGAACTTTCTTTAGCCATGTTATTTTGAGAAGACATGATTGCTTTGATTAGTATGCTTGAAGTATTACTATTTCTTTTGTCAATATGAACTTTTATTTTGAATCAATTTGGATTTGAACATTCATGCCACAATAAAGAAAATTACATTGAGAATTATGCTAGGTAGCATTCCACATCAAAAATTCTATTTTTATCATTTACCTACTCGAGGACGAGCAGGAATTAAGCTTGGGGATGCTTGATACGTCTCCAACATATCTATAATTTTTTATTGTTCCATGCTATTATATTACCCATTTTGGATGTTTATGGGCTTTATTTTACATATTTATATCATTTTTGGGACTAACCTACTAACCGGAGGCCCAGCCCATATTGCTGTTTTTTTGCCTATTTCAGTATTTCGAAGAAAAGGAATATCAAACGGAGTCCAAACGGAATGAAACCTTCGGGAGCGTGATTTTTGGAACGAACGTGATCTAGAGGACTTGGAGTGCGAGTTAAGAAGCAATCGAGGCGGCCAGGAGATAGGAGGGCGCGCCCACCCCTCCTGGGCGCGCCCCTGTCTCCTGGGCCCCACGAGCGGTCACCGGCGTACTTCTTCCTCCTATATATACCTACGTACCCCAAAAACATCCAGGGAGCCAACGAAAAACAATTTCCACCGTCGTAACCTTCTGTATCCGCGAGATCCCATCTTGGAGCCTTCGCTGGCGCTCCGTCGGAGGGGGAATCGACCACGGAGGGCTTCTATATCAACACCATAGCCCCTCCGATGAGTTGTGAGTAGTTTACCACAGACCTTCAGGTCCATAGTTATTAGCTAGATGGCTTCTTCTCTCTTTTTGGATCTCAATACAATGTTCTTCCCCTCTCTTGTGGAGATCTATTTGATGTAACTCTTTTTGCGGTGTGTTTGTTGAGATCCGATGAATTGTGAATTACTTCGGATCAAGTTGCTACTGAACTTCGTAGGTCCACAAGGACACATTCCACACCAGAATGGTATGACAACCCTGTCCTGGAAATCATGTTGTTAGACAATGGTGAACCTTCGAACTATGAAGAAGCAATGACGGCCCCAGATTCCAATAAATGGCTTGAAGCCATGCAATCCAAGATAGGATCCATGTATGAAAACAAAGTATGGAATTTGACAGACTTGCCCGATGATCGGAGAGCGATAGAAAATAAATGGATCTTTAAGAAGAAGACGGACGCGGATGGTAATGTTACCATCTATAAAGCTCGACTTGTCACTAAGGGTTATCAACAAGTTCAAGGGGTTGAATACGATGAGACCTTCTCACCCGTAGCGAAGCTGAAGTCCGTCCGAATCATGTTAGCAATTGCCGCATTCTACAATTATGAGATATGGCAAATGGACATCAAAACGACATTCCTTAACGGCTTCCTTAAGGAAGAATTGTATATGATGCAGCCGGAAGGTTTTGTGGATCCTAAGAATGCTAACATGGTATGCAAGCTCCAGCGCTCCATCTATGGGCTGCTACAAGCATCTCGGAGTTGGAACATTCGCTTTGATGAAATGGAGAAGCCTGCGTTTACAATAAAGTGAGTGGGAGCTCTGTTCTCATATTATATGTGGATGACATACTATTGATGGGAAATGATATAGAACTTTTGGAAAGCATAAAGGCCTACTTGAATAAGTGTTTTTCAATGAAGGACCTTGGAGAAGCTGCTTACATATTAGGCAGCAAGATCTATAGAGATAGATCGAGATGCCTCATAGGTCTTTCACAAAGCACATACCTTGATAACATATTGAAGAAGTTCAATATGAATCAGTCCAAGAAGGGGTTCTTGCCTGTCTTGCAAGGTGTGAAATTGAGCTCGGCTCAAAGCCCGACCACGGTAGAAGATAGAGAAAAGATGAATGTCAGCCCCTATGTCTCAGCCATAGGGTCTATTATGTATGCCATGTTGTGTACCAGACCGGACGTAAACCTTGCCATAAGTTTGGTAGGGAGGTACCAAAGTAATCCTGGCATGGAACACTGGACAACGGTCAAGAATATCCTAAAGTACCTGAAAAGGACTAAGGATATGTTTCTCATTTTTGGAGGTAACGAAGAGCTCGTCGTAAAGGGTTACAGAACTGTATACATGATTACTTGAATCCTTGATATCGTGGTTCATGCGATGAGATCATCATGGAACATGTGGGAGCCAACATGGGTATCCAGATCTCGTAGTTGTTTATTGGCCGGAGAGCTGTCTCGGTCATGTCTGCATGATTCCCGAACCCGTAGGTTCTACACACTTAAGGTTCGATGACGCTAGGGTTATAAGGAAGATTAGTATGTGATTACTGAATGTAGTTCAGAGTCCCGGATGAGATCCTGGACGTCACGAGGAGTTCCGGAATGGTCCGGAGGTGAAGATTTATATATGGGAAGTCATCATACAGTCACCGGAAATGTTCGAGGGTATACCGGTATTGTACCGGGACCACCGGAGGGGTTCCGGGGGTCCACCGGGAGGGTGCTCCTGCCCCGGAGATCCTTATGGGCTGTAGGTGGAAGGGAACCAGCCCCAAGTGGGCTGGGCGCCACCCCCCTAGGGCCCATGCGCCTAGGGTTGGGGGGAACCCTAAAGGGGGCGCCCCCTTGGCTTGGGGGGCAAGCCCCCTCCCCCCTTGGCCGCCGTCCCCCCCTCCCCCTCTAGATCCCATCTAGAGGGGCCGGCCCCCTTCCCCCTTCGCCCTATAAATAGAGGGGTGGAGGGAGGGTTGCAGCACCACATCCAAGGCGCAGACCCTCCCTTCCCCAACACCTCTCCTCCTCCGCGTGAGCTTGGCGAAGCCCTGCCAGAGAACTGCCACTCCATCACCACCGTGCCGCCGTGCTGCTGCTGGAGCCTTCTTCCTCAACCTCTCCCTCCTCCTTGCTGGATCAAGGCGCGGGAGACGTCACCGGGTTGCACGTGTGTTGAACATGGAGGTGCCGTTGTTCGGCGCTTAGATCGGAATCCACCGCGATCTGAATCGCTTCGAGTACGACTCCTTCATCCGTATTCTTGCAACGCTTCCGGCTCGCGATCTTCAAGGGTATGAAGATGCACTCCCCTCTCTCTCGTTGCTAGTTACTCCATAGATTGATCTTGGTGATGCATAGAAAATTTTAATTTTGCAACGATCCCCAAACAGTTTTATGTTTTAATTAGTGTTTGTGCCAAGTAGAACCTATAGGATCGTCTTGGGTGAAAGTTAACTTGATCTTGCTGAAAAACAGAAACCTTTGCGCGCACGGGAATAATTCTAATAAATCACAGAAACATGCTTTTGAGTTGATTCTTTTTGCAGTAGATCAATAGACAAATTCCCTAGGACTTTCTATTTTGGTAGGATTTTTAGAATTTCAAAAGTATTCAAAAGTTACAGATTGCTACAGACTGTTCTGTTTTTGATAGATTCTGTTTTTCGTGTGTCGTTTGCTTATTTTGATGAATCTATGGCTAGTATCGGGGGGGGGGGGTATGAACCATAGAGAAGTTGGAATATAGTAGGTTTTAGCACCAATATAAATAAAGAATGAGTTCATTACAGTACCTTAAGTGGTGGTTTTTCTTTCTTGCACTAACGGAGCTCATGAGATTTCGTGTTGAGTTTTGTGTTGTGAAGTTTTCAAGTTTTGGGTAAAGATTTGATGGACTATGGAATAAGGAGTGTCAAGATCCTAAGCTTGGGGATGCCCATGGCACCCCAAGATAATTCAAGGACAACCAAAAGCCTAAGCTTGGGGATGCCCCGGAAGGCATCCCCTCTTTCGTCTTCGTCTATCGGTAACTTTACTTGGGGCTATATTTTTATTCACCACATGATATGTGTTTTGCTTGGAGCGTCATGTATGATATGAGTCTTTGCTTTTTAGATTATCACAATCATCCTTGCTGTACACACCTTTTGGGAGAGACAAACATGATTCGGAATTTATTAGAATACTCTATGTGCTTCACTTATATCTTTTGAACTAGATAATTTTGCTCTAGTGCTTCACTTATATCTTTTTAGAGCACGGCAGTGGTTTTATTTTGTAGAAATTATTGATCTCTCATGCTTCACTTATATTATTTTGTGAGTCTTTTAGAACAGCATGGTATTTGCTTTGGTTATAAAATTTGTCCTAATATGATGAGCATCCAAGTTGGGTATAATAAAAACTATCGTATAGAGTGCATTAAATACTATGATTGATTTGATGCTTGATAATTGTTTTCAGATATAAAGGTTGTAATGTTAGAATCATGCTAGTTGGGTAATTATGAAATTGAGAAATACTTGTGTTTAAGTTGGCAAGTCTCGTAGCGTGCACGTATGGTAAAAGTTGTGTAACAAATTTGTTGCATGGGGTGCTCTTTTGATTGCCTTCCTTATGAGTGGAGGTCGGGATCGCGCGATGGTTAACTCCTACCAACCCTTCCCCTAGGACCATGCGTAGTAGTACTTTACTTCGAGGGCTAATAAACTTCTGCAATAAGTATATGAGTTCTTTATGACTAATGTGAGTCCATGGATTATATGCTCTTTTACCCTTCCATCATTGCTAGCCTCTACGGTACCGTGCATTGCCCTTTCTCACCTTGAGAGATGGTGCAAACTTCGCCGGTGCATCCAAACCCCGTGATACGATACGCTCTATCACACATAAACCTCCTTATATCTTCCTCAAAACAGCCACCATACCTACCTATTATGGCATTTCCATAGCCATTCCAAGATATATTGCCATGCAACTTTCCACCATTCCGTTTATTATGACACGCTCCATCATTGTCATATTGCTTTTGCATGATCATGTAGTTGACATCGTATTTGTGGCAATACCACCTTTATAATTCTTTCATAGATGTCACTCTTGATTCATTGCATATCCCGGTACACCGCCGGGGGCATTCACATAGAGTCATATTTTGTTCTAAGTATTGAGTTGTAACTGTTGACTTGTAAATCAATAAAAGTGTGATGATCTTCATTATTAGAGCATTGTCCCAAGTGAGGAAAGGATGATGGAGACTATGATTCCCCCACAAGTTGGGATAAGACTTCGGACTTTATGAAAAATAAAACAGGCCAAAGAAGCCCAAATAAAAAAAGAGGCCAAAGAAGCCCACCAAAATAAAAAAAATAAAAAAATGAGTGAAAAAGAGAGAAGGGACAATGTTACTATCCTTTTTTCCACACTTGTGCTTCAAAGTAGCACCATTATCTTCATGATAGAAAGTCTCTTATGTTGTCACTTTCATATACTAGTGGAAATTTTTTATTATAGAACTTGGCTTGTATATTCCAATGATGGGCTTCCTCAAAATGCCCTAGGTCTTCATGAGCAAGCAAGTTGGATGCACACCCACTTAGTTTCTTTTGTTGAGCTTTCATACATTTATAGCTCTAGTGCATCCGTTGCATGGCAATCCCTACTCCTCATGTTGGCATCAATTGATGGGCATCTCCATAGCCCGTTGATTAGCCTCGTCAATGTGAGACTTTCTCCTTTTTTGTCTTCCCACTACAACAGGAACCCCCCTTCGACAACGCATCAATGTGTTGTCGTATGTCCATATATGCGTTGCTAAGGTCTACACCAACGGATTTGTATTCGTTGCCGTAGGTGGCGTTGGAAGGATCTACAACAACATATATGCTTATATTGGTAAACGGTGTGTAGAAGCATTGTTAAGTAGCAACATATAAAGCTATAGCCCAACAACACTCCATATGTGTTGGTGGCAACCCTGTACAAAAGGATTTTTCTAATGGAGATTAAAAATAATTGGAACTACTAAAAGCTCTGATAGATAGCATGAACAATTGATGATATTTTATATATTGTTGTCCATAATTATTAGGTCAATGCCAGTACTGCTTATGGGTCGGAATATAACAAACAGAAAGATATCATATATTATATCGCTACGTTGCATTACAAAAACCATGATCCAAAGATTACAGGAGGTGAAACTATATCTTGTAGTGGCCGTTCTTGACCTTGCAATCAACTATGATGTTTGAAACATTAATCCTAAAATTGGCATTCTAATTATCTTGTAGTAGCTCCAATTATTAACCTTGCAATCAACATCTGAGCCATGCATCATCATTTTATCTTGGTGACCTACAACAACAACAATATGAGATGAGTAACTTACAGTAGAGAAAATTAGGCTAATAAAGAAGTAAAATTTAAATGAGCACCATAGAAATGTCTGCACACGTTTTGAATATCCATGGCTCATTGAGATAAGAATCTGCATAGCAAAACAGACACCTTGGACGAATCAGATCTGGCTGTTCATTATGAATAACTATCAGCCTGTATTTACTACTAAAAAATATCCAAACAATATATTATAATAACTATGAGATGTATTCAACAACTGACTAATGACAACCAATGGCATCAACTATTACAAAATGGAACATCTCCATTGTCAAGAGGTCTGAACTAATTAGCTTTGCATCACATTACTCCCGTACTACTCATCTTGGGAAGATTCATTAGTCATGCTTTCTATGGTGTATTAGAAGAAATCTCATTGCCAGCAACTTGAAAATCTTTAAATAATCTGCATCACACAAAATTTCGTAATTACCTGAAAATTACGAAGTCACAAATTATAATTTCCTGATCCATGAATAACATTCTCAAAACCCGCAGAAGCAACAACACAAAAAAAGCATCACCATATTCAGGACTGTTTGAGTTATCAACTGATGGCTACATGTTCTCTCTAATAAGACATGGAAAGATGCAAACAAACTGAAAGCCTGGAAAAAAAGAAAAGTAGATCACCACCCCATCTAATTTAGTGTAGAACACTGTGTATACTATGTTATCTTATAGCTAGGAGATTTCATCTCAACTCTAGCCAGATTTAAGCAAACGATGATACATCTAAACTATTTTCGAGAACCAAGGAAATGCCTATGTAATACTGAATACTTAAACCAAGCCATGTGACACACATAGTGCCCAAATAGCATGCATCAAGGGTATTGTTACATACCGGCTTATTAACCCGCACTTGAAAGTAGCACATGGCTCCATGGACACAACCATGTAGTCATTTCAAAGAAATATTAGGCATACCTGATTTATAGAATGGTCTGGAGTGCGCGTACAATTAGACGTCTAATATCCAGTTGTCGGAAGTGGACAATCTAGCTACCAAATATGTAGTTACTCACTAAAACAAAAATTGTGAAAAGCATTAGTGTATTATACAACACATTTCCAAAAAAAATATCACGTGTACAATCAAAGGTAGGTGAGCCGTGAGCCAAACACAGATACCATGATTTATTTGTTACAATGCAAGAGGCACAATAACTCCATATTACAAATATCAATGCAATGAGCCGTGCGCATACTGGTCCACATGTGGTTCAATTCAACGAGGAAATAAAAGGAGCTATATAATAAAGAAATAAATTAGAGGTAAGATGAAAACAATTGAAAGAACAAAAACTGAAATATCACATATACCTCATTCTATATCCTCTTGTTATAATTTTAAAGAGCGCCTGAAATCAATGAGCTGAGGTAAAGTAATCACATAGGAAAATGAAGAAGCAAAAGTGTACGTACAAACTGTAATTAATGGCACTTACGAATTGTTCCATGCCCAATTTAAGTTGCTAGCTCCACATGAATTAGGATGAGGAGGAGGCAAAACAGGGACGTAAATTTTGTGAGGAATCAATTGCTGGGGGCAAAACATTAGAAGATTAGCCCACCAATTATGGAAAAGATGGAAGAGAATCGTTGGTTGGCACATTGAACCTTCATGAGGATAAGATGGAAGGAAGTACACGTTGGTGAGAGGTTTCAGGGGCTGGGGACAAGGACATGATTGCGTAGTTGCTGCCGGTGACGCTAGCTTGGGCGAGCGCTCATAGAGGCTAGAGGGTCTTCTCCTTGTGTTAGACATTCATGCATGGAAATAAGATGTGGATTGGACAGGAACATAGTGCTGCGAGGCTGCACTGCAAGGCAGATGTGATAGGGATGGGGCGGCCATCTCTCCGGCGGTAGCGACGGAGACGCAGTGGCCATTTGCTTCTCCTCTCCGGTACGTCTCCCTTATCTTGCTTCTTCTCTTCTTAAGTTGTAGGCAAGGGTTAGATTGGGACAGTTCCTGATCCCTATTTCCTGCTACATCCTATCTAGGGTTGTATTGTCAAATTCTCCTCGCCGATTAATAGTTGTTGTGGGCATGGATTTGGTTTTTCTGTTTTCCAGATTTCTGAAATCGACTTAGTATTGACCAGAGTTGATTACCACACATACTTATTAAGAGTATACTCTGCTTATTAGTAACTGTGTAATGCCTTTCCAGTGAAGATTTAAACAGGGAAGCAACAATCAAATAAGCTTTTACTTTATTGTTAAAATAAGTATGGTAAACAAACATGTAGTTGTCTAGTAAAAGCAATCTGATGATGCATTATTGGGATCTAGACGTACACTGGTGCTTGAAAAATGTTGATGATAGGAGTCCTGCTTGAAATCTCTGTGTTTTGTTATCTGCAATCATGATATAATAATCAATCCCTCTCAAACCTTGTATATAACCGACAATATTTAGATCAAGGGGAATAGTTGATGCAAGGGATTCAATACCAAAACAGATCTGAGTGAGATGCAGGAATCCACACAATCCATGTGTTAATTGGTTCCCTTTGGGGAATAAATCAAACTGAACAAAGTCTTAAGGGATACCAGTAAAGAATTGCAGATGCGGGACGGACAGAATAACACCTGTTGAACTGCTGCAGTTTAGGATGACGGGTGCGTCGGTATGTGCTTCATTCCTAGTTGTGCGGACGAACAACGACGACGGCTGCATCTCTGGTCACGTGGAGGAACGGCGGCTGCGACGCCTTCCCCGGCGCGGGAGGATGGGCGGCGGCGACGCCTTCCCCGACGCGGGAGGATGGGCGGCGGCGACGCCTTCCCCGGCGCGGGAGGATGGGCGGCCGTGACGCCTTCCCCCGCACAGGAGGATGGGCGGCAACGCAGTCTGTTTCACCAGCGAGCGGAGAAAGTGGCGACGGAGGTGGCCGAGGGTGAGGGGGCGGCGGCGGTGATGGGAACCCTGGCTGCCGGGTGTGTCACCCGATTTTTTCAGGGAGGTATGTAACGGAAAAAACGAAGGAATGGATATTTCAGATGTGCCAGAGAGAGGGAGGTGGGGGTACGGGGAGGTTAGCGCTAAGTGGGGAGGGTGGGTTCAACCAAAACAACACATTGTGTTAACATCGTTGTAAGACATGTGTTGTTGTAGGTTTTTTTTGTTGTAGTGTCCCCACACAACCTCCATCATTATATTCTATTCCACCCATAGTGCTATATCCATGGCTTACGCTCATGTATTGCGTGAGAGTTCAAAAAGTTGAAGCATGTTAAAAAGTATGAACCAATTGCTTGGCTGAAACCGGGGTTGTGCATGATGGAAGTATTTTGTGTGACGAAAATGAAGCATAGCCTAACTATATGATTTTGTAGGGATAAGCTTTCTTTGGCTATGTTATTTTGATAAGACATGATTACTTGTTAGTATGATTGAAGTATTACTATTCTTATGTCAATATGAACTTTTATCTTGAATCATTTGGATCTGAACATTCATGCCACAATAAAGAAAATTACATTGAGAAATATGCGAGGTAGCATTCCACATCAAAAATTCTGTTTTTATCATTTACCTACTCGGGGACGAGCAGGAATTAAGCTTGGGGATGCTTGATACGTCTCCAACGTATCTATAATTTTTGATTGTTCCATGCTATTATATTACCCTTTTTGGATGTTTATGGGCTTTACTATACACTTCTATATCAATTTTGGGACTAACCTACTAACCGGATGCCCAACCCAAATTGTTGTTTTTTGGCCTATTTCAATGTTTCGAAGGAAAGGAATATCAAACGGAGTCCAAACGGAATGAAACCTTCGGGAGAGATATTTTTGGAACAAACGCAATCCAGGAGACTTGGAGTGGACGTCAAGAAGCACCCGAGGCGGCCACGAGGCAGCTGGGCGCGCCCCCCACCCTCGTGGGCCCCTCGTGGCTCCCCTGACCGACTTCCTTTGCCTATATATATCTACGTACCCCAAAAACATTCAGGAGCACCACGAAACCCTATTTCCACCGCCGCAACCTTCTGTACCCGTGAGATCCCATCTTGGAGCCTTTTCTAGCGCTCCACTGGAGGGGGAATCGATCACGAAGTGCTTCTACATCAACATCATAGCCTCTCCGATGATTTGTGAGTAGTTTACCACAGACCTTCTGGTCCATAGTTATTAGCTAGTTGGCTTCTTCTCTCTCTTTGAATCTCAATACAATGTTCTCCTCGATTTTCTTGGAGATCTATTCGATGTAACTCTTTTTGCGGTGTGTTTGTCGAGATCCGACGAATTGTAGGTTTATGATCAAGTTTATCTATGAGAAATATTTGAACCTCCTCTGAATTCTTTTATGTATGATTGGTTATCTTTGCAAGTCTCTTCGAATTATCAGTTTGGTTTGGCCTACTAGATTGATCTTTCTAGCAATGGTAGAAGTGCTTAGCTTTGGGTTCAATGTGTCCTTTCCCAGTGACAGTGATACGTCTCCAACGTATCTATAATTTTTGATTGCTCCATGCTACTTTATCTATTGTTTTGGACTATAATGGGCTTTATTTCCCACTTTTATATTATTTTTGGGACTAACCTATTAACCGGAGGCCAGCCCAGAATTGCTGTTTTTTGCCTATTTCAGTATTTCGAAGAAACAGAATATCAAACGGAGTCCAAACGGAATGAAACCTTCGGGAACGTGATCTTCTCACTGAACGTGATTTAGGAGACTTGGACCCTACTCCAGGAAGCACAAGAGGCGGTCACGAGGGTGGAGGCCCCGCCCCCCCCGGGACCGCCCCCTACCTCGTGGGCCCCCTGACGCTCCACCGACGTACTCCTTCCTCCTATATATACCTACGTACCCCCAATAGACCAGATACAGAGCCAAAAACCTAATTCCACCGCCGCAACCTTCTGTATCCACGAGATCCCATCTTGGGGCCTGTTTCTGAGCTCCGTCGGAGGGGGCATCTACCACGGAGGGCTTCTACATCAACACCATAGCCTCTCCGATGAAGTGTGAGTAGTTTACTTCAGACCTTCGGGTCCATAGCTAGTAGCTAGATGGCTTCTTCTCTCTTTTTAGATCTCAATACAATGTTCTCCCCCTCTCTCGTGGAGATCTACTCGATGTAATATTCTTTTTGCGGTGTGTTTGTTGAGACCGATGAATTGTGGGTTTATGATCCAGCTTATCTATGAATAATATTTGAATCTTTTAGGAATTCTTTTATGTATGATTGAGTAATCTTTGTAAGTCTCTTCGAATTATCCTTTTGGTTTGGCCAACTAGATTGGTAGTTCTTGCAATGGGAGAAGTGCATGGCTTTGGGTTCAATCTTGCGGTGTCCTTACTCAGTGACAGAAGGAGTTGCAAGGCACGTATTGTATTGTTGCCATCGAGGATAACAAGATGGGGTATTTATCATATTGCATGGATTTATTCCTCTACATCATGTCATCTTGCTTAAGGCGTTACTCTGTTTTTAACTTAATACTCTAGATGCATGCTGGATAGCGGTCGATGAGTGGAGTAATAGTAGTAGATGCAGAATTGTTTCGATCTACTTGTCTCAGACGTGATGCCTATATACATGATCATACCTAGATAACCTCATAACTATGCTCAATTTTGTCAATTGCTCAACAGTAATTTGTTCACCCACCGTAGAATACTTATGCTCTTGAGAGAAGTCACTAGTGAAACCTATGGCCCCCGGGTCTATTCTCATCATATCAATCTCCATCACTTTATTTACTTGCTTTGCTTTTACTTTTTACTTTGCATCTTTATACCAAAAATATTATCTCTATCAGATCTCACTCTTGTAAGTGACCGTGAAGGGATTGACAACCCCTAATCGCGTTAGTTGCGAGTAGCTATCGTTTTGTGCAGGTATGAGGGACTTGCGCGTGACCTCCTACTGGATTGATACCTTGGTTCTCAAAAACTGAGGGAAATACTTATGCTACTGTGCTGCATCATCCTCTCCTCTTCGGGGAAAACCAACGCAAGCTCAAGACGTAGCAAGAAGGATTTCTGGCGCCGTTGCCGGGGAGGCTTACACAAAAGTCAACATACCAAGTACCCATCACAATCCCTATCTCTCGCATTACATTATTTGCCATTTGCCTCTCGTTTTCCTCTCCCCCACTTCACCCTTGCCGTTTTATTCGCCCTCTCTTTCCCAATCTCCTCCTATTTTTCCTTTGCCTTTTCCCCTTTGCCTTTTTGTTTGCTCGTGTGTTAGTTTGTTTGTTTGGCGCGATGGCTCAAGATGCTACCAAATTGTGTGATTTCACCAATACCAATAATAATGATTTCCTTAGCACTCCGATTGCTCCTCTTGCCAATACTGAATCTTGTGAAATCAATACTGCTTTGTTGAATCTTGTTATGAAAGATCAATTCGCCGGCCTTCCTAGTGAAGATGCCGCTACTCATCTGAATAGCTTCGTTGATTTATGTGATATGCAAAAGAAAAAAGATGTCGATAATGATGTCGTTAAATTGAAGCTATTTCCTCTTTCACTTAGAGATCGTGCTAAAGCGTGGTTTTCATCTTTGCCTAAAAATAGTATTTATTCTTGGAACAAGTGCAAAGATGCTTTTATCTCTAAGTATTTTCCTCCCGCTAAGATTATCTCTCTTAGAAACGATATTATGAATTTCAAGCAACTTGATCATGAACATGTTGCACAAGCTTGGGAGAGAATGAAATTAATGCTACGTAATTTCCCTACTCATGGTTTGAACTTGTGGATGATTATACAAAAGTTTTATGCTGGATTGAATTTTGCTTCTAGAAATCTTTTAGATTCGGTCGCGGGAGGCACTTTTATGGAAATCACTTTAGGAGATGCTACTAAACTCCTAGATAATATTATGGTCAATTATTCTCAATGGCATACTCAAAGATCTACTAATAAAAAGGTGCATGCTATAGAAGAAATCAATGTTTTGAGTGAAAAGATGGATGAACTTAGGAATTTATTTGCTAAGAGTGTTTCTTCTGATCCCAATAATATGCCTTTATCTACCTTGCTTGAGAATAATAATGAATCTATGGATGTGAATTTTATTGGTAGGAATAGTTTTGGTAACAACGCGTATAGAGGGAATTTTAATCCTAGGCCTTATCCTAGTAATCCTTCTAATAATTATGGAAATTCCTACAACAACTCTTATGGAAATTTTAAGATGCCCTCTGAATTTGAGAGTAGTGTTAAAGAGTTTATGAATTCACAAAAGAATTTTAATGCTTTGCTTGAAGAGAAATTGCTTAAAGTTGATGATTTGGCTAGGAACGTTGATAGAATTTCTCTCGAGATTGATTCTTTAAAGCTTAGATCTATTCCTACTAAGCATGATATCAATGAGTCTCTCAAAGCCATGAGAATTTCCATTGATGAGTGCAAAGAAAGAACCGCTAGGATGCGTGCTTCCAAAGATGCCTTTATTAAAGCGTGTTCTTCTAATTCCTACGAAAATCAAGATGAAGATCTGAAAGTTATTGATGTGTCCCCTATTAAATCTTTGTTTTGCAATATGAATCTTGATGAAACTGAAGATTAGCTTCCTTTACCTAGAAGGCGTTCTAAGAATTCGGAGTTTCTAGATCTTGATGATGAAATTGATGAAAGTGGGATTGAAATAAATAAAAACCGTGATGTTGCTAAACCCACTATTTTGGATCTCAAGGAATTTAATTATGAAAATTGCTCTTTGATTGGTTGTATTTCCTTGTTGCAATCCGTGCTAGATTCTCCTCATGCTTATAGTCAAAATAAGGCCTTTACCGAACACATTGTTGATGCCTTGATGCAATCTTATGAAGAAAAACTTGAGTTGAAAGTTTCTATCCCTAGAAAACTCTATGATGAGTGGGAACCTACTATTAAAATTAAAATTAAAGATTTTGAGTTTCATGCTTTGTGTGATTTGGGTGCTAGTGTCTCTAATATTCCCAAAACTTTATGTGATTTGCTAGATTTCCGTGATTTTGATGATTGCTCTCTAAACTTGCATCTTGCGGATTCCACTATTAAAAAGCCTATGGGAAGAATAAATGATGTTCTTATTGTTGCAAATAGGAATTATGTGCCCGTAGATTTTATCGTTCTTGATATAGATTGCAATCCTTCATGTCCTATTATTCTTGGTAGACCTTTCCTTAGAACGATTGGCGCAATTATTGATATGAAGGAAGGGAATATTAGATTCCAATTTCCCTTAAAGAAGGGTATGGAACACTTCCCTAGAAAGAAAATAAAATTACCATATGAATCTATCATGAGAGACACTTTTGGATTGCCTACCAAAGATGGCAATACCTAGATCTATCCTTGCTTTTATGCCTAGCTAAGGGCGTTAAACGATAGCGCTTGTTGGGAGGCAACCCAATTTTATTTTGTGTTTTTTGTTTTTTCTTCTATTTAGGAATAAATAATCCATCTACCTTCTGTTTGGATGTGGTTTTATGTTTTAATTAGTGTTTGTGCCAAGTAGGACCTATAGGATAACCTACGATGATAGTTGATTTGATTCTGCTGAAAAACAGAAACTTTGCACGCACGAATTTGGCTATGAAAAATTACAGGAACGTGCTTTTGCGTTGATTCTTTTTGCTGATGATCAATAACAAATTGTCCAGGACTTTCTATTTTGGTAGAATTTTTTAGAGTTCCAGAAGTTTGCGTTAGTTACAGATTACTACAGACTGTTCTGTTTTTGACAGATTCTGTTTTTCGTGTGTTGTTTGCTTATTTTGATGAATCTATGGCTAGTAAATTAGTTTATGATCCATAGAGAAGTTGGAATACAGTAGGTTTAACACAAATATAAATAAATAATGAGTTCATTACAGTACCTTGAAGTAGTCTTTTGTTTTCTTTCTCTAACGGAGCTCACGAGATTTCTATTGAGTTTTGTGTTGTGAAGTTTTCAAGTTTTGGGTGAATTCTTTTGATGGATTATGGAACAAGGAGTGGCAAGAGCCTAAACTTGGGGATGCCCATGGCACCCCCAAGATAATACAAGGACACCAAAAAGTCAAATCTTGGGGATGCCCCGGAAGGCATCCCCTCTTTCGTCCACTTCCATCGCTAATTTACTTGGAGCTATATTTTTATTCACCAACATGATATGTGTTTTGCTTGGAGCGTCTTGTATTATTTGAGTCTTTGATTGTTAGTCTACCACAATCATCTTTTTTGTACACACCTTTTGAGAGAGCCATACATGAATTGAAATTTGTTAGAATACTCTATGTGCTTCACTTATATCTTTTGAGCTTGATAGTTTTGCTCATAGTGCTTCACTTATATCTTTTGAGCGTGATAATTTTTGCTCTAGTGCTTCACTTAGATCTTTTAGAGCACAGTGGTGGATTTGTTTTAAAGAAACTTTATCTCTCATGCTTCACTTATATTATTTTGAGAGTCGTTAGTAGCATGGTAATTTGCTTAATGTTAATATACTTGGTATTCAAGATATGTGAAACTTTCTTTTGAGTGCGTTGAATACTAAGATAAGTTTGATGCTTGATAATTGTTTTGAGATATGAAGATGGTGATATTAGAGTCATGCTAGTTGAGTAGTTGTTAATTCAAAGAATACTTGTGTTGAAGTTCGTCATTCCCGTAGCATGCACGTATGGTGAACCGTTATGTGATGAACTCGGAGCATGATTTATTTATTGATTGTCTTCCTTATGAGTGGCGGTCAGGGACGAGCGATGGTCTTTTCCTACCAATCTATCCCCCTAGGAGCATGCGCGTAATACTTTGCTTTGATAACTTCTAGATTTTTGCAATAAGTATATGAGTTCTTTATGACTAATGTTGAGTCCATGGATTATACGCACTTTTTCCCATCCTTCCACCATTGCTAGCCTCTCTAATACCGCGCACCTTTCGCCGGTATCATACACCCAGCATAAACCTTCCTCAAAATAGCCACCATACCTACCTATTATGGCATTTCCATAGCCATTCCGAGATATATTGCCATGCGACTTTCCACCGTTCCGTTTATTATGACACGCTCCATCATTGTCATATTGCTTAGCATGATCATGTAGTTGACATCGTATTTGTGGCAAAGCCACCATTCATAATTATTTCATACATGTCACTCATGTTTCATTGCATATCCCGGTACACCGCCGGAGGCATTCATATAGAGTCATACTTTGTTCTAAGTATCGAGTTGTAATTGTTGAGTTGTAAGAAAAAGAAAAAGTGTGATGATCATCATTATTAGAGCATTGTCCCAAGTGAGGAAAAGATGATGGAGACTATGATTCCCCCACAAGTCGGGATGAGACTCCGGACGAAAAAAAAAGAGGCCATAAAAAAAGAGAAAAGGCCCAAATAAAAAAATGAGAGAAAAAGAGAGAAGGGATAATGCTACTATCCTTTTACCGCACTTGTGCTTCAAAGTAGCACCATGATCTTCATGATAGAGAGACTCTCATTTAGTCACTTTCATATACTAGTGGGAATTTTTCATTATAGGACTTGGCTTGTATATTCCAATGATGGGCTTCCTCAAAATGCCCTAGGTCTTCGTGAGCAAGCGAGTTGGATGCACACCCACTAGTTTCTTTTGTTGAGCTTTCATATACTTATAGCTCTAGTGCATCCGTTGCATGGCAATCCCTACTCACTCACATTGATATCTATTGATGGGCATCTCCATAGCCCATTGATACGCCTAGTTGATGCGAGACTATCTTCCCTCTTTTTGTCTTCTCCACAACCACCATTCTATTCCACATATAGTGCTATATCCATGGCTCACGCTCATGTATTGTGTGAAGATTGAAAAAGTTTTGAAAATGTTAAAGTATGAAACTATTGCTTGGCTTGTCATCGGGGTTGTGCATGATTTAAATACTTTGTGTGGGGAAGATGGAGCATAGCCAGACTATATGATTTTGTAGGGATAACTTTCTTTGTCCATGTTATTTTTAGAAGACATAATTACTTTGATTAGTATGCTCGAAGTATTATTATTTTTATGTCAATATGAACTTTTGTCTTGAATCTTTCGGATCTGAATATTCATACCATGATTAAGAAGATTTACATTGAAATTATGCCAAAGTATCACTCCGCATCAGAAATTCTCTTTTTATCATTTACCTACTCGAGGACGAGTAGGAATTAAGCTTGGGGATGCCTGATACGTCTCCAATGTATCTATAATTTTTGATTGTTCCATGCTACTTTATCTATTGTTTTGGACTATAATGGGCTTTATTTTCCACTTTTATATTATTTTTGGGACTAACCTATTAACCGGAGGCCCAGCCCAGAATTGCTGTTTTTTGCCTATTTCAGTATTTCGAAGAAAGAGAATATCAAACGGAGTCCAAACGGAATGAAACCTTCGGGAACGTGAACTTCTCACCGAACGTGATCCAGGAGACTTGGACCCTACTCCAAGAAGTACCAAAGGCGGTCACGACGGTGGAGGGTGTGCCCCCCTACCTCGTGGGCCCCCTGACGCTCCACCGACGTACTCCTTCCTCCTATATATACCTACGTACCCCCAATAGACCAGATACGGAGCCAAAAACCTAATTCCACTGCCGCAACCTTCTGTATCCACGAGATCCCATCTTGGGGCCTGTTTCTGAGCTCCGCCGGAGGGGGCATCTACCACGGAGGGCTTCTACATCAACACCATAGCCTATCCCATGAAGTGTGAGTAGTTTACTTCAGACCTTCGGGTCCATAGCTAGTAGCTAGATGGCTTCTTCTCTCTTTTTGGATCTTAATACAATGTTCTCCCCCTCTCTCGTGGAGATCTATTCGATGTAATCTTCTTTTTGCGGTGTGTTTGTTGAAACCGATGAATTGTGGGTTTATGATCCAGCTTATCTATGAATATTATTTGAATCTTTTCTAAATTCTTTTATGTATGATTGAGTTATCTTTGTAAGTCTCTTCGAATTATCCTTTTGGTTTGGCCAACTAGATTGGTAGTTCTTGCAATGGGAGAAGTGCATAGCTTTGGGTTCAATCTTGCGGTGTCCTTACTCAGTGACAGAAGGAGTTGCAAGGCACGTATTGTTGTTGCCATCGAGGATAACAAGATGGGGTATTTATCATATTGCATGGATTTATTCCTCTACATCATGTCATCTTGCTTAAGGCGTTACTCTGTTTTTAACTTAATACTCTAGATGCATGCTGGATAGCGGTCGATGAGTGCAGTAATAGTAGTAGATGCAGAATTGTTTCGATCTACTTGTCTCGGACGTGATGCCTATATACATGATCATACCTAGAAAAACTCATAACTATGCTCAGTTTTGTCAATTGCTCAACAGTAATTTGTTCACCCACCGTAGAATACTTATGCTCTTGAGAGAAGCCACTAGTGAAACCTATGGCCCCCGGGTCTATTCTCATCATATCAATCTCCATCACTTTATTTACTTGCTTTGCTTTTAATTTTTACTTTGCATCTTTATACCAAAAATATTATCTCTATCAGATCTCACTCTCGTAAGTGACCGTGAAGGGATTGACAACCCCTAATCGCGTTGGTTGCGAGTAGCTATCGTTTTGTGCAGGTAAGAGGGACTTGCGTGTGACCTCCTACTGGATTGATACCTTGGTTCTCAAAAACTGAGGGAAATACTTACGCTACTGTGCTGCATCATCCTCTCCTCTTCGGGGAGAACCAACGCAAGCTCAAGACGTAGCAGACAGCAGGGGCAGCAAGGCACGTATTGTATTGTTGCCATCGAGGATAAAAAGATGGGGTTTATATCATATTGCTTGATTTTTCCTTCTACATCATGTCATCTTGCTTAATGCATTACTCTGTTCTTATGAACTTAATACTCTAGATGCATGCTGGATAGCGGTCGATGTGTGGAGTAATAGTAGTAGATGCAGGCAGAAGTCGGTCTACTTGTTGCGGACGTGATGCCTATATACATGATCATGCCTAGATATTCTCATAACTATGCACTTTTCTATCAATTGCTCGACAGTAATTTGTTCACCCACCGTAATACTTATGCTATCTTGAGAGAAGCCACTAGTGAAACCGATGGCCCCCGGGTCTACTTTCCATCATACGAGTTTCCAATCTACTTTATTTTGCAATCTTTACTTTTCAATCTATATCATAAAAATACCAAAAATATTTATCTTATCTTATTATCTCTATCAGATCTCACTTTCGCAAGTGGACGTGAAGGGATTGACAACCCCTTTATCGTGTCGGTTGCGAGGTTCTTGTTTGTTTTTCTAGGTACGAGGGACTTGCGTGGAGCCTCCTACTGGATTGATACCTTGGTTCTCAAAACTGAGGGAAATACATACTCTACTTTTCTGCATCACCCTTTCCTCTTCAAGGGAAAAACCAACGCATGCTCAAGAGGTAGCAGTATGTCAGCCAGTATGGCAATCCTGCAGGGCTTTGCCAAGCACCGCGAGAGAGGAGGGGTACTTGGGAGAGGGGAAGGGCTGCGCCAGAACTTGGGGTGCGGCTGCCCTCCCACCCCTCCACTATTTATAGGTGGGGGGAGAGGGGGCCGGCCCCCTTAGATCCCATCTAGGGTTGGGGGCGGCGGCCAAGGGGGGAGGAGTGCCTCCCAAGTCAAGTGGAGGCCCTCCCCCTTAGGGTTTCCCCCCTCCCATGCGCATGGGCCTTGGGGGGGCTGGTGCCCCTGGCCCATTAAGGCTAGGGCGCCCCCTTACAGCCCATGTTGCTGTATTAGACGTGGTGGAACAATTTCCGGACCTCCGGACCCCTCCGGAATCCTCCGGAACCTTCTGGAAGCTTCCCGGTACAATACCGGAAAAACCCGAACTTTTCCCGGAACCCGAACAACAACTTTCCATATATAAATCTTTACCTTCGGACCATTCCGGAACTCCTCGTGACGTCCGGGATCTCATCCGGGACTTCGAACAATGTTCAGTAACCACATACAAACTTCCTTTATAACCCTAGCGTCATCGAACCTTAAGTGTGTAGACCCTATGGGTTCGGGAACCATGCAGACATGACCAAGACGTTCTCCGGTCAATAACCAACAGCGGGATCTGGATACCCATGTTGGCTCCCACATGTTCCACGATGATCTCATCGGATGAACCACAATGTCAAGGACTCAATCAATCCCGTATACAATTCCCTTTGTCTAACGGTATTGTACTTGCCCGAGATTGGATCGTCTGTATGCTGATACCTTGTTCAATCTCATTACCGGCAAGTCTCTTTACTCGTTCCGTAACACATCATCCTGCGATCACCTCTTTGATCACATTGTGCACATTGTGATGATATCCTACCGAGTGGGCCCAGAGATACCTCTCTGTCACACGGAGTGACAAATCCCAGTCTCGATTCGTGCAAACCCAACAAACACTTTCGGAGATACCTGTAGTGCACCTTTATAGCCACCTAGTTACATTGTGACATTTGGTACACCCAAAGCATTCCTACGGTATCCGGGAGTTGCACAATCTCATGGTCTAAGGAAATGATACTTGACATTAGAAAAGCTTTAGCACACGAACTACGATCTTTGTGCTAGGCTTAGGATTGGGTCTTGTCCATCACATCATTCTCCTAATGATGTGATCCCGTTATCAACGACATTCAATGTCCATGGTCAGGAAACCGTAACCATCTATTGATCAACGAGCTAGTCAATTAGAGGCTTACTAGGGACATGGTGTTGTCTATGTATCCACACATGTATCTGAGTTTCCTATCAATACAATTATAGCATGGATAATAAACGATTATCATGAACAAGGAAATATAATAATAACTTATTTATTATTGCCTCTAGGGCATATTTCCAACAATTTCTTGAGTAGCTATACGTTTGATGCTTATAATGCTATGTTAGATTTGTTTGGCCTACCACCTCTTTTGGTTAATGGAACTGTTTTAACTTTGGAACATGTTATGCAATGACTTGAAATTATTGGAAATAAATTTGCCACTGTTGATTTGATTGAAAGTTTGGATAAAAATATTCATAATCACATTACCCAATATGGATTTAGGGTTGGAGTTACTTTGGAAAATCTTAAAGAGAAATAACCTATAGTTAATGAAAAAATAGATCTAGATTCTGCAAGAATCGGTAAACTTGAGGATATCATTAACAACTTAGGTTCCGCGTTTTCTTCCATGAAAAACACTCCAAAACCCCCCACAAAAAGTGCCAAGTTTATTTTTGTTCCCAAAAATAAGGGTGAATCTTCTAGTAAGGGAGACGCGGATCTCAAATCCATAAGCATTCATCCCAATTGTCTCTCTATTTTTAAGGAACATTTTGCTACAAACAAATTTCTTGAATTTCTGCCTAAAGGTTTAATCATTGCTAAAAAGGGAGAAACCCCTAAAGATTATAAGTGCTCTATTGAGGAATTGAGTGCCAAAGATGGCACCACTTAGATCTATCTTCGCTTTTATGCCTAGCTAGGGGCGTCAAACGATAGCGCTATTTGGGAGGCAACCCAATTTTATTTGTGTTTTTTGTTTTTGTTTCTGTTTAGTAATAAATTTTGCATCTACCTTCTGTTTACATGTGTTTTTATGTTTTAATTAGTGTTTGTGCCAGGTAGAACCTATAGGATAACCTATGGTCATAGTTAATTTGATTCTGCTGAAAAACAGAAACTTTGCACGCACGAAATTAGTTTTGTTAAATCACAGAAGCGTGATTTTGCGTTGATTCTTTTTGATTCTGATCAATAAACAAATTTTCCAGGACTTCCTATTTTGGTAGGATTGTTAGAGTTCCAGAAGTTTGGGTTAGTTACAGATTGCTATAGACTGTTCTATTTTTGACAGATTTTGTTTTCGGTGTGTTGTTTGCTTATTTTGATGCATCTATGGCTAGTATTAAGTGGTATGAACCATAGAGAACTTGGAATACAGTAGGTTTAACACAAAAATAAATAAATAATGAGTTCATTACAGTACCTTATGTGGTGGTTTTGTTTTCTTTCACTAACGGAGCTTATAAGATTTCCTGTTGAGTTTTGTGTTGTGAAGTTTTCAAGTTTTGGGTAAAGGTTTGATGGACAATGGAATAAGGAGTGGCAAGAGCCTAAGATTGGGTATGCCCATGGCACCCCTAGATATTCAAGAATAGCGAAAAGCCTAAGCTTGGGGATGACCCGGGAAGGCATCCCCTCTTTCGTCTTCGTTCATTGGTAACTTTACTTGGAGCTATATTTTTATTCGCCACATGATATGTGTTTTGCTTGGAGCGTCGTGTATTATATTGGTCTTTGATTTTTAGTTTACCACAATCATCCTTGCTGTACACACCTTTTGGGAGAAGCCTACTTGATTGAATTTATTAGAATATGCTATGTGCTTCACTTATATCTTTTGAGCTTGATAGTTTTTGCTCGAGTGCTTCACTTATATCTTTTAGAGCACTTATATCTTTTAGAGCACGGCGGTGGCTTAATTTTGTAGAAATTGCTAGTCTCTCATGCTTCACTTATATTATTTTGAGAGTCTTTTAGAACAGCATCGTATTTGCTATGGTTATAAAATTGGTCCTAGAATGGTAGGCATCCAAGTTGAGTATAATAAAAAACTATCATTGGAAGTGAATTGGATGCTATGATCAATTTGATACTTGATAATTGTTTTGAGATATGGAGGTAGTGATATTAAAGTCATGCTACTTGGGTGATTATGAATTTAAAGAATGCTTGTGTTGAAGTTAGCAAGTCCCGTAGCATGCACGTATGGTTCAAGTTGTGTAACAAATTTGAAACATGAAGTGTACTTGGCTTGTGCATCCTTATGAGTGGCGGTCGGGGACGAGCGATGGTCTTATCCTACCAATCTATCCCTCTAGGAACATGCGCGTAGTGCTTGATTTTTGATGACTTCTAAATTTTTGCAATAAGTATATGAGTTCTTTTGACTAATGTTGAGTCCATAGATTATACGCACTTTTACCTTTCCACCATTGCTAGCCTCTTCGGTATCGTGCATTGCCCTTTCTCACCTTGAGAGTTGGTGTAAACTTCGCCGGTGCATCCAAACCCCGTGATATGATAGGCTCTATCACACATAAACCTCCTTATATCTTCCTCAAAACAGCCACCATACCTACCTATTATGGCATTTCCATAGCCATTCTGAGATATATTGCCATGCAACTTTCCACCGTTCCGTTCATCATCATCATGACATACTTTACTTTTGTCATATTGCCATTGCATGATCATGTAGTTGACATCGTATTTGTGACAAAGCCGCCATGCATAATTTTTCATACATGTCACTCTTGATTCATTGCACCATCCCGGTACACCGCCGGAGGCATTCATATAGAGTCATATCTTATTCTAGTTTCGAGTTGTAATTCATGTGTTGTAATCGATGAAAGTGTGATGATCATCATTATTAGAGCATTGCCCAAAAAGAAAAAAAGGAAAAAAAAGAAAGGCCAAAAGAAAAAAAGAAAGTCCAAAGAAAAAAAAAGAAAAAAAAGGAAAAAAAGGAAAAAAGAAAAAAAAGGAAAAAAGGAAAATAAATAAAAGGGGCAATGTTACTATTTCTTTTTCCACACTTGTGCTTCAAAGTAGCACCATGTTTTTCATATAGTGAGTCTCATATGTTGTCACTTTCATATACTAGTGGGAATTTTTCATTATAGAACTTGGCTTGTGTATTCCTACGATGGGCTTCCTCAAATGCCCTAGGTCTTCCTGAGCAAGCAAGTTGGATGCACACCCACTAGTTTTCTTTTGTTGAGTATTCATTTATAGCTCTAGTGCATCCGTTGCATGGCAATCCCTACTCCTCATGTTGACATCAATTGATGGGCATCTCCATAGCCCGTTGATTATCCTCGTCAATGTGAGACTTTCTCCTTTTTTTGTCTCCTCCACACAATCCCCATCATCATATTCTATTCCACCCATAGTGCTATATCCATGGCTCACGCTCATGTATTGCGTGAAGGTTGTAACAGTTTGAGATTATTTAAGTACGAAACAATTGCTTGGCTTGTCATCGGTGGTGTAGAATTTGGGAACATCTTTGTGTGACGAAAATGAAGCATAGCCTAACTATATGATTTTGTAGGGATGAACTTTCTTTAGCCATGTTATTTTGAGAAGACATGATTGCTTTGATTAGTATGCTTGAAGTATTACTATTTCTTTTGTCAATATGAACTTTTATTTTGAATCAATTTGGATTTGAACATTCATGCCACAATAAAGAAATTACATTGAGAATTATGCTAGGTAGCATTCCACATCAAAAATTCTGTTTTTATCATTTACCTACTTGAGGACGAGTAGGAATTAAGCTTGGGAATGCTTGATACGTCTCCAACGTATCTATATTTTTTTATTGTTCCATGCTATTATATTAACCCTTTTGGATGTTTATGGGCTTTATTTTACATATTTATATCATTTTTGGGACTAACCTACTAACCGGAGGCCCAACTCCGCCTATGTTGTCTCAACATAGCCGGTCCCAAGCCCGGGTAAAGGAGGAGGATTGTGATAGGCTGGGCGAGCCAACGTAAAAATTCAGCCACTCTTATGGAGATGAAACCCAAAAGATTTTCGTTGGGGCGTAACCCTCTCAGCGACGCGCCACATCGGAACCCGGGTGTGGTGGAAAATGGGCAAGGGCCGGGCCGTCACCCCCCAGGTGGTGCGCCGTATCTTGATCCGGATACGGTGGCAAGTGAGCGAGGATCGGGTCGTCGCATCCTTAGTGGCGCGCTACATCGGCGCCCGGATGTAGTGGAAAATGAGCAAGGGTCTTCGCATTTGACTCGACGAGTGCGAAGGGTAAGGAAGCTAGACGAGCCTAGGAGGATTCGCTTAGGTAGCTGGAACGTAGGGTCTCTGACAGGGAAGCTTCGGGAGCTAGTTGATGCAGCGGTGAGGAGAGGTGTTGATATCCTTTGCGTCCAAGAAACCAAATGGAGAGGACAGAAGGTGAAGGAGGTGGAGGATACCGGCTTCAAGCTATGGTACACGGGGACGGCTGCAAACAGAAATGGCGTAGGCATCTTGATCAACAAGAGCCTCAAGTATGGAGTGGTAGACGTCAAGAGACGTGGGGACCGGATTATCCTGGTCAAGCTGGTAGTTGAGGACTTGGTTCTCAATGTTATCAGCGCGTATGCCCCGCAAGTAGGCCACAATGAGAACACCAAGAGGGAGTTCTGGGAAGGCCTGGAAGACATGGTTAGGAGTGTACCGATTGGTGAGAAGCTCTTCATAGGAGGAGACCTCAATGGCCACGTGGGTACATCTAACACAGGTTTTGAAGGGGCGCATGGGGGCTTTGGCTATGGCATCAGGAATGAAGAAGGAGAAGATGTCTTAAGCTTTGCTCTAGCCTACAACATGATTGTAGCCAACACCCTCTTTAGAAAGAGAGAATCACATCTGGTGACTTTTAGTAGTGGCCAACACTCTAGCCAGATTGATTTCATCCTCTCGAGAAGGGAACATAGGCGTGCGTGCCTAGACTGTAAGGTGATACCTGGAGAGTGTTGTACCCCAGCATAAGCTGGTGGTTGCTGACTTCCGCTTTCGGATTCGTGTCCAGCGGGATAAGCGGGCTAAAGTCGCTAGAACGAAGTGGTGGAAGCTCAAGGGGGAGGTAGCTCAGGCATTTAAGGAGAGGGTCATTAAGGAGGGCCCTTGGGAGGAAGGAGGGGATGCGGACAATGTGTGGATGAAGATGGCGACTTGCATTCGTAAGGTGGCCTCAGAGGAGTTTGGAGTGTCCAGGGGAAGGAGAAGCGAAGATAAGGATACCTGGTGGTGGAATGATGATGTCCAGAAGGCGATTAAGAGAAGAAAGATTGCTTTAGACGCCTATACCTGGATAGGAGTGCACACAACATAGAGAAGTACAAGATGGCGAAGAAGGCCGCAAAGCGAGCTGTTGGTGAAGCAAGGGGTCGGGCGTATGAGGACCTCTACCAACGGTTAGGCACGAAGGAAGGCGAAAGGGACATCTATAAGATGGCCAAGATCCGAGAGAGGAAGACGAGGGATATTGGCCAAGTCAAATGCATCAAGGACGGAGCAGGCCAACTCTTGGTGAAGGACGAGGAGATTAAGCATAGATGGCGGGAGTACTTCGACAAGCTGTTCAATGGGGAGAATGAAAGCTCTACCATTGAAATGGACGACTCTTTTGATGAGACCAGCATGCGTTTTGTGCGTCGAATCCAGGAGTCTGAGGTCAAGGAGGCTTTAAAAAGGATGAAGGGAGGCAAGGCGATGGGCCCGAATTGTATCCCCATTGAGGTGTGGAAAGGTCTCGGGGACATAGCGATAGTATGGCTAACCAGGCTTTTCAATCTCATTTTTCGGGCAAACAAGATGCCAGAAGAATGGAGATGGAGTATATTAGTACCAATCTTCAAGAACAAGGGGATGTTCAGAGTTGTACTAATTACCGTGGAATTAAGCTGATGAGCCATACAATGAAGCTATGGGAGAGAGTCATTGAGCACCGCTTAAGAAGAATGACAAGCATGACCAAAAACCAGTTTGGTTTCATGCCTGGGAGGTCGACCATGGAAGCCATTTTCTTGGTACGACAGCTTATGGAGAGATATAGGGAGCAAAAGAAGGACTTGCATATGGTGTTCATTGACTTGGAGAAGGCCTATGATAAGATACCGCGGAATGTCATGTGGTGGGCCTTGGAGAAACACAAAGTCCCAGCAAAGTACATTACCCTCATCAAGGACATGTACGATAATGTTGTGACAAGTGTTCGAACAAGTGATGTCGACACTGATGACTTCCCGATTAAGATAGGACTGCATCAGGGGTCAGCTTTGAGCCCTTATCTTTTTGCATTGGTGATGGATGAGGTCACAAGGGATATACAAGGAGATATCCCATGGTGTATGCTCTTTGCGGATGATGTGGTGCTAGTTGACGATAGTCGGGCGGGGGTAAATAGGAAGTTAGAGTTATGGAGACAAACCTTGGAATCGAAAGGGTTTAGGCTTAGTAGGACTAAAACCGAGTACATGATGTGCGGTTTCAGTACTACTAGGTGTGAGGAGGAGGAGGTTAGCCTTGATGGTCAGGTGGTACCTCGGAAGGACACCTTTCGGTATTTGGGGTCAATGCTGCAGGAGGATGGGGGTATTGATGAAGATGTGAACCATCGGATCAAAGCCGGATGGATGAAGTGGCGCCAAGCTTCTGGCATTCTCTGTGACAAGAGAGTGCCACAAAAGCTAAAAGGCAAGTTCTACAGGACGGCGGTTCGACCCGCAATGTTGTATGGCGCTGAGTGTTGGCCGACTAAAAGGCGACATGTTCAACAGTTAGGTGTGGCGGAGATGCGTATGTTGAGATGGATGTGTGGCCACACGAGGAAGGATCGAATCCGGAATGATGATATACGAGATAGAGTTGGGGTAGCACCAATTGAAGAGAAGCTTGTCCAACATCATCTGAGATGGTTTGGGCATATCCAGCGCAGGCCTCCAGAAGCTCCAGTGCATAGCGGATGGCTAAAGCGTGCGGGAATGTCAAGAGAGGGTGGGGTAGACCGAATTTGACATGGGAGGAGTCCGTTAAGAGAGACCTGAAGGATTGGGGTATCACCGAAGAGCTAGCTATGGACAGGGGTGCATGGAAGCTTGCTATCCATGTGCCAGAGCCATGAGTTGGTTGCGAGATCTTATGGGTTTCACCTCTAGCCTACCCCAACTTGCTTGGGACTAAAGGCTTTGTTGTTGTTGTTGTTGTTTGTTGTTGTTGTTGTTCAGTATTTCGAAGAAAAGGAATATCAAACGGAGTCCAAACGGAATGAAACCTTCGGGAGCGTGATTTTTGGAACGAACGTGGTCTAGAGGACTTGGAGTGCAAGTCAAGAAGCAATCGAGGCGGCCAGGAGATAGGAGGGCGCGCCCACCCCTCCTGGGCGCGCCCCTGTCTCCTGGGCCCCACGAGCGGTCACCGACATACTTCTTCCTCCTATATATACCTACGTACCCCGAAAACATCCAGGGAGCCAACGAAAAACAATTTCCACCGTCGTAACCTTCTGTATCCGCGAGATCCCATCTTGGAGCCTTCGCTGGCGCTCCGTCGGAGGGGGAATCGACCACGGAGGGCTTCTATATCAACACCATAGCCCCTCCGATGAGTTGTGAGTAGTTTACCACAGACCTTCGGGTCCATAGTTATTAGCTAGATGGCTTCTTCTCTCTTTTTGGATCTCAATACAATGTTCTCCCCCTCTCTTGTGGAGATCTATTTGATGTAACTCTTTTTGCGGTGTGTTTGTTGAGATCTGATGAATTGTGAATTACTTCGGATCAAGTTGCTACTGAACTTCGTAGGTCCACAAGGACACATTCCACACCAGAATGGTATGGCAACCCTGTCCTGGAAATCATGTTGTTAGACAATGGTGAACCTTCGAACTATGAAGAAGCAATGGCGGGCCCAGATTCCAATAAATGGCTTGAAGCCATGCAATCCGAGATAGGATCCATGTATGAAAACAATGTATGGACTTTGACAGACTTGCCCGATGATCGGCGAGCGATAGAAAATAAATGGATCTTTAAGAAGAAGAAGACGGACGCGGATGGTAATGTTACCATCTATAAAGCTCGACTTGTCACTAAGGGTTATCGACAAGTTCAAGGGGTTGAATACGATGAGACCTTCTCACCCGTAGCGAAGCTGAAGTCCGTCCGAATCATGTTAGCAATTGCCGCATTCTACAATTATGAGATATGGAAATGGACATCAAAACGGCATTCCTTAACGGCTTCCTTAAGGAAGAATTGTATATGATGCAGCTGGAAGGTTTTGTGGATCCTAAGAATGCTAACATGGTATGCAAGCTCCAGCGCTCCATCTATGGGCTGCTACAAGCATCTCGGAGTTGGAACGTTCGCTTTGATGAAATGATCAAAGCGTTTGGGTTTGCAGACTTATGGAGAAGCCTGCGTTTACAAGAAAGTGAGTGGGATCTTTGTTCTCATATTATATGTGGATGACATACTATTGATGGGAAATGATATAGAACTTTTGGAAAGCATAAAGGCCTACTTGAATAAGTGTTTTTCAATGAAGGACCTTGGAGAAGCTGCTTACATATTAGGCGTCAAGATCTATAGAGATAGATCGAGATGCCTCATAGGTCTTTCCCAAAGCACATACCTTGATAAGATATTGAAGAAGTTCAATATGAATCAGTCCAAGAAGGGGTTCTTGCCTGTGTTGCAAGGTGTGAAATTGAGCTCGGCTCAAAGCCCGACCACGGTAGAAGATAGAGAAAAGATGAGTGTCATCCCCTATGCCTCAGCCATAGGGTCTATTATGTATGCCATGTTGTGTACCAGACCGGATGTAAACCTTGTCATAAGTTTGGTAGGGAGGTACCAAAGTAATCCCAGCATGGAACACTGGACAACGGTCAAGAATAGCCTGAAGTACCTGAAAAGGACTAAGGATATGTTTCTCATTTTTGGAGGTGACGAAGAGCTCGTCGTAAAGGGTTACAGAACTGTATACAGGATTACTTGAATCCTTGATATCGTGGTTCATGCGATGAGATCATCATGGAACATGTGGGAGCCAACATGGGTATCCAGATCCCGCAGTTGTTTATTGGCCGGAGAGCTGTCTCGGTCATGTCTGCATGATTTCCGAACCCGTAGGGTCTACACACTTAAGGTTCGATGACGCTAGGGTTATAAGGAAGATTAGTATGTGATTACCGAATGTAGTTCAGAGTCCCGGATGAGATCCCGGACGTCACGAGGAGTTCCGGAATGGTCCAGAGGTGAAGATTTATATATGGGAAGTCATCATACAGTCACCGAAAATGTTCAGGGGTATACCAGTATTGTACCGGGACCACCGAAGGGGTTCCGGGGGTCCACCGGGAGGGTCCTCCTGCCCCGGAGATCCTTATGGGCTGTAGGTGGAAGGGAACCAGCCCCAAGTGGGCTGGGCGCCACCCCCCTAGGGCCCATGCGCCTAGGGTTGGGGGGAACCCTAAAGGGGATGCCCCCTTGGCTTGGGGGGCAAGCCCCCTCCCCCCTTGGCCGTCGTCCCCCCCCCCCCTCCCCCTCTAGATCCCATCTAGAGGGGCCGGCCCCCTTCCCCCTTCTCCCTATAAATAGAGGGATGGAGGGACGGTTGCAGCACCACATCCAAGGCGCAGACCCTCCCCTCCCCAACACCTCTCCTCCTCCGCGTGAGCTTGGCGAAGCCCTGCCGGAGAACTGCCACTCCATCACCACCGTGTCGCCGTGCTGCTGCTGGAGCCTTCTTCCTCAACCTCTCCCTCCTCCTTGCTGGATCAAGGCGCGGGAGACGTCACCGGGCTGCACGTGTGTTGAACGTGGAGGAGCCGTTGTTCGGCGCTTAGATCGGAATCCACCGCGATCTGAATCGCTTCGAGTACGACTCCTTCATCAACGTTCTTGCAACGCTTCCATCTCGCGATCTTCAAGGGTATGAAGATGCACTCCCCTCTCTCTCGTTGCTAGTTACTCCATAGATTGATCTTGGTGATGCATAGAAAATTTTAATTTTGCAACGATCCCCAAACAGTTTTATGTTTTAATTAGTGTTTGTGCCAAGTAGAACCTATAGGATCATCTTGGGTGAAAGTTAACTTGATCTTGCTGAAAAACAGAAACTTTTGCGCGCACGAGAATAATTCTAATAAATCACAAAAACGTGCTTTTGAGTTGATTCTTTTTGCAGTAGATCAATAGACAAATTTCCTAGGACTTTCTATTTTGGTAGGATTTTTAGAATTTCAAAAGTATTCAAAAGTGACAGATTGCTACAGACTGTTCTGTTTTTGATAGATTCTGTTTTTCGTGTGTCGTTTGCTTATTTTGATGAATCTATGGCTAGTATCGGGGGGGGGGGGGGGGGTATGAACCATAGAGAAGTTGGAATACAGTAGGTTTTAGCACCAATATAAATAAAGAATGAGTTCATTATAGTACCTTAAGTGGTGGTTTTTCTTTCTTGCACTAACGGAGCTCATGAGATTTCGTGTTGAGTTTTGTGTTGTGAAGTTTTCAAGTTTTGGGTAAAGATTTGATGGACTATGGAATAAGGAGTGTCAAGATCCTAAGCTTGGGGATGCCCATGGCACCCCAAGATAATTCAAGGACAACCAAAAGCCTAAGCTTGGGGATGCCCCGGAAGGCATCCCCTCTTTCGTCTTCGTCTATCGGTAACTTTACTTGGGGCTATATTTTTATTCACCACATGATATGTGTTTTGCTTGGAGCATCTTGTATGATATGAGTCTTTGCTTTTTAGGTTATCACAATCATCCTTGCTGTACACACCTTTTAGGAGAGACAAACATGATTCGGAATTTATTAGAATACTCTATGTGCTTCACTTATATCTTTTGAACTAGATAATTTTGCTCTAGTGCTTCACTTATATCTTTTTAGAGCACGGTGGTGGTTTTATTTTGTAGAAATTATTGATCTCTCATGCTTCACTTATATTATTTTGTGAGTCTTTTAGAATAGCATGGTATTTGCTTTGGTTATAAAATTTGTCTTAATATGATGAGCATCCAAGTTGGGTATAATAAAAACTATCATATAGAGTGCATTAAATACTATGATTGATTTGATGCTTGATAATTGTTTTCAGATATAAAGGTTGTAATGTTAGAATCATGCTAGTTGGTTAATTATGAAATTGAGAAATACTTGTGTTTAAGTTGGCAAGTCTCGTAGCGTGCACGTATGGTAAAAGTTGTGTAAAAAATTTGTTGCATGGGGTGCTCTTTTGATTGCCTTCCTTATGAGTGGAGGTCGGGATCGCGCGATGGTTAACTCCTACCAACCCTTCCCCTAGGACCATGCGTAGTAGTACTTTACTTCGAGGGCTAATAAACTTTTGCAATAAGTATATGAGTTCTTTATGACTAATGTGAGTCCATGGATTATATGCTCTTTTACCCTTCCATCATTGCTAGCCTCTACGGTACCGTGCATTGCCCTTTCTCACCTTGAGAGATGGTTCAAACTTCGCCGGTGCATCCAAACCCCGTGATACGATACGCTCTATCACACATAAACCTCCTTATATCTTCCTCAAAACAGCCACCATACCTACCTATTATGGCATTTCCATAGCCATTCCAAGATATATTGCCATGCAACTTTCCATCATTCCGTTTATTATGACACGCCCCATCATTGTCATATTGCTTTTGCATGATCATGTAGTTGACATCGTATTTGTGGCAAGACCATCTTTATAATTCTTTCATAGATGTCACTCTTGATTCATTGCATATCCCGGTACACCGCCGGGGGCATTCACATAGAGTCATATTTTGTTCTAAGTATTGAGTTGTAACTGTTGACTTGTAAATCAATAAAAGTGTGATGATCTTCATTATTAGAGCATTGTCCCAAGTGAGGAAAGGATGATGGAGACTATGATTCCCCCACAAGTTGGGATAAGACTTCGGACTTTATGAAAAATAAAACAGGCCAAAGAAGCCCAAATAAAAAAAAGAGGCCAAAGAAGCCCACCAAAATAAAAAAAATAAAAAAAATGAGTGAAAAAGAGAGAAGGGACAATGTTACTATCCTTTTTTCCACACTTGTGCTTCAAAGTAGCACCATTATCTTCATGATAGAAAGTCTCTTATGTTGTCACTTTCATATACTAGTGGGAATTTTTCATTATAGAACTTGGCTTGTATATTCCAATGATGGGCTTCCTCAAAATGCCCTAGGTCTTCATGAGCAAGCAAGTTGGATGCACACCCACTTAGTTTCTTTTGTTGAGCTTTCATACATTTATAGCTCTAGTGCATCTGTTGCATGGCAATCCCTACTCCTCATGTTGGCATCAATTGATGGGCATCTCCATAGCCCGCTGATTAGCCTCGTCAATGTGAGACTTTCTCCTTTTTTGTCTTCCCACTACAACAGGAACCCCCCTTCGACAACGCATCAATGCGTTGTCGTATGTCCATATATGCGTTGCTAAGGTCTACACCAACGGATTTGTATGCCTTGCCGTAGGTGGCGTTGGAAGGATGTACAACAACGTATATGCTTATGTTGGTAAACGGTGTGTAGAAGCATTGTTAAGTAGCAACATATAAAGCTATAGCCCAACAACACTCCATATGCGTTGGTGGCAACCCTGTACAAAAGGATTCTTCTAATGGACATTAAAAATAATTGGAACTACTAAAAGCTCTGATAGATAGCATGAACAATTGATGATATTTTATATATCGTTGTCCATAATTATTAGGTCAATGCCAGTACTGCTTATGGGCCGGAATATAACAAACAGAAAGATATCATATATTATATCGCTACGTTGCATTACAAAAACCATGATCTAAAGAATACAGGATGTGAAACTATATCTTGTAGTGGCCCAATTCTTGACCTTGCAGACAACTATAATGTTTGAAACATTAATCCTAAAATTGGCATTCTAATTATCTTGTAGTAGCTCCAATTATTAACCTTGCAATCAACATCTGAGCCATGCATCATCATTTTATCTTGGTGACCTACAACAACAACAATATGAGATGAGTAACTTACAGTAGAGAAAATCAGGCTAATAAAGAAGTAAAATTTAAATGAGCACCATAGAAATGTCTGCACACGTTTTGAATATCCATGGCTCATTGAGATAAGAATCTGCATAGCAAAACAGACACCTTGGACGAATCAGATCTGGCTGTTCATTATGAATAACTATCAGCCTGTATTTACTACTAAAAAAATATCCAAACAATATATTATAATAACTACGAGATGTATTCAACAACTGACTAATGACAACCAATGGCATCAACTATTACAAAATGGAACATCTCCATTGTCAAGAGGTCTGAACTAATTAGCTTTGCATCACATTACTCCCGTACTACTCATCTTGGGAAGATTCATTAGTCATGCTTTCTATGGTGTATTAGAAGAAATCTCATTGCCAGCAACTTGAAAATCTTTAAATAATCTGCATCACACAAAATTTCGTAATTACCTGGAAATTATGAAGTCACAAATTATAATTTCCTGATCCATGAATAACATTCTCAAAACCCGCAGAAGCAACAACACAAAAAAAAGCATCACCATATTCAGGACAGTTTGAGTTATCAACTGATGGCTACATGTTCTCTCTAATAAGACATGGAAAGATGCAACCAAACTGAAAGCCTGGACAAAAAGAAAAGTAGATCACCACCCCATCTAATTTAGTGTAGAACACTGTGTATACTATGTTATCTTATAGCTAGGAGATTTCATCTCAACTCTAGCCAGATTTAAGCAAACGATGATACAGCTAAACTATTTTCGAGAACCAAGGAAATGCCTATGTAATACTGAATACTTAAACCAAGCCATGTGACACACATAGTGCCCAAATAGCATGCATCAAGGGTATTGTTACATACCGACTTATTAACCCGCACTTGAAAGTAGCACATGGCTCCATGGACACAACCATGTAGTCCTTTCAAAGAAATATTAGGCATACCTGATTTATAGAATGGTCTGGAGTGCGCGTACAATTAGACGTCTAATATCCAATTGTCGGAAGTGGACAATCTAGCTACCAAATATGTAGTTACTCACTAAAAAAAAATTGTGAAAAGCATTAGTGTATTATACAACACATTTCCAAAAAAAAAATATCACGTGTACAATCAAAGGTAGGTGAGCCGTGAGCCAAACACAGATACCATGATTTATTTGTTACAATGCAAGAGGCACAATAACTCCATATTACAAATATCAATGCAATGAGGCGGGCGCATACTGGTCCACATGTGGTTCAATTCAACGAGGAAATAAAAGGAGCTATATAATAAAGAAATAAATTAGAGGTAAGATGAAAACAATTGAAAGAACAAAAACTGAAATATCACATATACCTCATTCTATATCCTCTTGTTATAATTTTAAAGAGCGCCTGAAATCAATGAGCTGAGGTAAAGTAATCACATAGGAAAATGAAGAAGCAAAAGTGTACGTACAAACTGTAATTAATGGCACTTACGAATTGTTCCATGCCCAATTTAAGTTGCTAGCTCCACATGAATTAGGATGAGGAGGAGGCAAAACAAGGACGTAAATTTTGTGAGGAATCAATTGCTGGGGGCAAAACATTAGAAGATTAGCCCACCAATTATGGAAAAGATGGAAGAGAATCGTTGGTTGGCACTTTGAACCTTCATGAGGATAAGATGGAAGGAAGTACACGTTGGTGAGAGGTTTCAGGGGATGGGGACAAGGACATGATTGCGTAGTTGCTGCCGGTGACGCTAGCTTGGGTGAGCGCTCATAGAGGCTAGAGGGTCTTCTCCTTGTGTTAGACATTCATGCATGGAAATAAGATGTGGATTGCACAGGAACATAGTGCTGCGAGGCTGCACTGTAAGGCAGATGTGATAGGGATGGGGCGGCCATCTCTCCGGCGGTAGCGACGAAGACGCAGTGGCCATTTGCTTCTCCTCTCCGGTACGTCTCCCTTATCTTGCTTCTTCTCTTCTTAAGTTGTAGGCAAGGGTTAGATTGGGACAGTTCCTGATCCCTGTTTCCTGCTACATCCTATCTAGGGTTGTATTGTCAAATTCTCCTCGCCGATTAATAGTTGTTGTGGGCATGGATTTGGTTTTTCTGTTTTCCAGATTTCTGAAATCGACTTAGTATTGACCAGAGTTGATTACCACACATACTTATTAAGAGTATACTCTGCTTATTAGTAACTGTGTAATGCCTTTCCAGTGAAGATTTAAACAGGGAAGCGACAATCAAATAAGCTTTTACTTTATTGTTAAAATAAGTATGGTAAACAAACATGTAGTTGTCTACTAAAAGCAATGTGATGATGCATTATTGGGATCTAGACGTACACTGGTGCTTGAAAAATGTTGATGATAGGAGTCCTGCTTGAAATCTCTGTGTTTTGTTATCTGCAATCATGATATAATAATCAATCCCTCTCAAACCTTGTATATAACCGACAATATTTAGATCAAGGGGAATAGTTGATGCAAGGGATTCAATACCAAAACAGATCTGAGTGAGATGCAGGAATCCACTCAATCCATGTGTTAATTGGTTCCCTTTGGGGAATAAATCAAACTGAACAAAGTCTTAAGGGATACCAGTAAAGAATTGCAGATGCGGGACGGACAGAATAACACCTGTTGAACTGCTGCAGTTTAGGATGACGGGTGCGTCGGTACGTGCTTCGTTCCTAGTTGTGCGGACGAACAACGACGACGGCTACATCTCTGGTCACGCGGAGGAACGGCGGCTGCGACGCCTTCCCCGGCGCGGGAGGATGGGCGGCGGCGATGCCTTCCCCGGCGCGGGAGGATGGGCGGCCGTGACGCCTTCCCCCGCACAGGAGGATGGGCGGCAACGCAGTCTGTTTCACCAGCGAACGGAGAAAGTGACGACGGAGGTGGCCGAGGGTGAGGGGGCGGCGGCGGTGATGGGAACCCTGGCTGCCGGGTGTGTCACCCGATTTTTTCAGAGAGGTATGTAACGGAAAAAACGAAGGAATGGATATTTCATATGTGTGAGAGAGAGGGAGGTGGGGGTACGGGGAGGTTAACGCTAAGTGGGGAGGGTGGGTTCAACCAAAACAACACATTGTGTTAACATCGTTGTAAGACATGTGTTGTTGTAGGGTTTTTTTGTTGTAGTGTCCCCACACAACCTCCATCATTATATTCTATTCCACCCATAGTGCTATATCCATGGCTTACGCTCATGTATTGCGTGAGAGTTCATAAAGTTGAAGCATGTTAAAAAGTATGAACCAATTGCTTGGCTGAAATCGGGGTTGTGCATGATGGGAGTATTTTGTGTGACGAAAATGAAGCTTTCTTTGGCTATGTTATTTTGATAAGACATGATTACTTGTTAGTATGATTGAAGTATTACTATTCTTATGTCAATATGAAATTTTATCTTGAATCATTTGGATCTAAACATTCATGCCACAATAAAGAAAATTACATTGAGAAATATGCGAGGTAGCATTCCACATCAAAAATTCTGTTTTTATCATTTACCTACTCGGGGACGAGCAGGAATTAAGCTTGGGGATGCTTGATACGTCTCCAACTTATCTATAATTTTTGATTGTTCCATGCTATTATATTACCCTTTTTGGATGTTTATGGGCTTTACTATACACTTCTATATCAATTTTGGGACTAACCTACTAACCGGATGCCCAACCCAAATTGTTGTTTTTTGGCCTATTTCAGTGTTTCGAAGGAAAGGAATATCAAATGGAGTCCAAACGGAATGAAACCTTCGGGAGAGATATTTTTGGAACAAACGCAATCCAGGAGACTTGGAGTGGACGTCAAGAAGCACCTGAGGCGGCCACGAGGCAGCTGGGCGCGCCCCCCACCCTCGTGGGCCCCTCGTGGCTCCCCTGACCGACTTCCTTTGCCTATATATATCTACGTACCCCAAAAACATTCAGGAGCACCACGAAACCCTATTTCCACCGCCGCAACCTTCTGTACCCGTGTGATCCCATCTTGGAGCCTTTTCTGGCGCTCCACTGGAGGGGGAATCGATCACGAAGTGCTTCTACATCAACATCATAGCCTCTCCGATGAGTTGTGAGTAGTTTACCACAGACCTTCAGGTCCATAGTTATTAGCTAGTTGGCTTCTTCTCTCTCTTTGAATCTCAATACAATGTTCTCCTCGATTTTCTTGGAGATCTATTCGATGTAACTCTTTTTGCGGTGTGTTTGTCGAGATCCGATGAATTGTAGGTTTATGATCAAGTTTATCTATGAGAAATATTTGAACCTCCTCTGAATTCTTTTATTTATGATTGGTTATCTTTGCAAGTCTCTTCGAATTATCAGTTTGGTTTGGCCTACTAGATTGATCTTTCTAGCAATGGTAGAAGTGCTTAGCTTTGGGTTCAATGTGTCCTTTCCCAGTGACAGTGATACGTCTCCAACGTATCTATAATTTTTGATTGCTCCATGCTACTTTATCTATTGTTTTGGACTATAATGGGCTTTATTTTCCACTTTTATATTATTTTTGGGACTAACCTATTAACCGGAGGCCCAGCCCAGAATTGCTGTTTTTTGCCTATTTCAGTATTTCGAAGAAACAGAATATCAAACGGAGTCCAAACGGAATGAAACCTTCGGGAACGTGATCTTCTCACTGAACGTGATTCAGGAGACTTGGACCCTACTCCAAGAAGCACAAGAGGCGGTCACGAGGGTGGAGCCCCCCCCCCCCCCCCGGACCGCCCCCTACCTCGTGGGCCCCCTGACGCTCCACCGACGTACTCCTTCCTCCTATATATACCTACGTACCCCCAATAGACCAGATACGGAGCCAAAAACCTAATTCCACCGCCGCAACCTTCTGTATCCACGAGATCCCATCTTGGGGCCTGTTTCTGAGCTCCGTCGGAGGGGGCATCTACCACGGAGGGCTTCTACATCAACACCATAGCCTCTCCGATGAAGTGTGAGTAGTTTACTTCAGACCTTCGGGTCCATAGCTAGTAGCTAGATGGCTTCTTCTCTCTTTTTGGATCTCAATACAATGTTCTCCCCCTCTCTCGTGGAGATCTATTCGATGTAATATTCTTTTTGCGGTGTGTTTGTTGAGACCGATGAATTGTGGGTTTATGATCCAGCTTATCTATGAATAATATTTGAATCTTTTCTGAATTCTTTTATGTATGATTGAGTTATCTTTGTAAGTCTCTTCGAATTATCCTTTTGGTTTGGCCAACTAGATTGGTAGTTCTTGCAATGGGAGAAGTGCATGGCTTTGGGTTCAATCTTGTGGTGTCCTTACTCAGTGACAGAAGGAGTTGCAAGGCACGTATTGTATTGTTGCCATCGAGGATAACAAGATGAGGTATTTATCATATTGCATGGATTAATTCCTCTACATCATGTCATCTTGCTTAAGGCGTTACTCTGTTTTTAACTTAATACTCTAGATGCATGCTGGATAGCGGTCGATGAGTGGAGTAATAGTAGTAGATGCAGAATTGTTTCGATCTACTTGTCTCGGACGTGCTGCCTATATACATGATCATACCTAGATATCCTCATAACTATGCTCAATTTTGTCAATTGCTCAACAGTAATTTGTTCACCCACCGTAGAATACTTATGCTCTTGAGAGAAGCCACTAGTGAAACCTATGGCCCCCAGGTCTATTCTCATCATATCAATCTCCATCACTTTATTTACTTGCTTTGCTTTTACTTTTTACTTTGCATCTTTATACCAAAAATATTATCTCTATCAGATCTCACTCTCGTAAGTGACCGTGAAGGGATTGACAACCCCTAATCGCGTTAGTTGCGAGTAGCTATCGTTTTGTGCAGGTATGTTGGACTTGCGCGTGACCTCCTACTGGATTGATACCTTGGTTCTTAAAAACTGAGGGAAATACTTACGCCACTGTGCTGCATCATCCTCTCCTCTTCGGGGAAAACCAACGCAAGCTCAAGACGTAGCAAGAAGGATTTCTGGCGCCGTTGCCGGGGAGGCTTACGCAAAAGTCAACATACCAAGTACCCATCACAATCCCTATCTCTCGCATTACATTATTTTCCATTTGCCTCTCGTTTTCCTCTCCCCCACTTCACCCTTGCCATTTTATTCGCCCTCTCTTTCCCAATCTCCTCCTCTTTTTCCTGTGCCTTTTCCCCTTTGCCTTTTTGTTTGCTCGTGTGTTAGTTTGCTTGTTTGGCGCGATGGCTCAAGATGCTACCAAATTGTGTGATTTCACCAATACCAATAATAATGATTTCCTTAGCACTCCTATTGCTCCTCTTGCCAATACTGAATCTTGTGAAATCAATACTGCTTTGTTGAATCTTGTTATGAAAGATCAATTCGCCGGCCTTCCTAGTGAAGATGCCGCTACTCATCTGAATAGCTTCGTTGATTTATGTGATATGCAAAAGAAAAAAGATGTCGATAATGATGTCTTTAAATTGAAGCTATTTCCTTTTTCGCTTAGAGATCGTGCTAAAGCGTGGTTTTCATCTTTGCCTAAAAATTGTATTGATTCTTGGAACAAGTGCAAAGATGCTTTTATCTCTAAGTATTTTCCTCCCGCTAAGATTATCTCTCTTAGAAACGATATTATGAATTTCAAGCAACTTGATCATGAACATGTTGCACAAGCTTGGGAGAGAATGAAATTAATGCTACGTAATTTCCCTACTCATGGTTTGAACTTGTGGATGATTATACAAAAATTTTATGCTGGATTGAATTTTGCTTCTAGAAATCTTTTAGATTCGGTCGCGGGAGGCACTTTTATGGAAATAACTTTAGGAGATGCTACTAAACTCCTAGATAATATTATGGTCAATTATTCTCAATGGCATACTGAAAGATCTACTAATAAAAAGGTGCATGCTATAGAAGAAATCAATGTTTTGAGTGAAAAGATGGATGAACTTAGGAATTTATTTGCTAAGAGTGTTTCTTCTGATCCCAATAATATGCCTTTATCTACCTTGCTTGAGAATAATAATGAATCTGTGGATGTGAATTTTATTGGTAGGAATAGTTTTGGTAACAACGCGTATAGAGGGAATTTTAATCCTAGGCCTTATCCTAGTAATCCTTCTAATAATTATGGAAATTCCTACAACAACTCTTATGGAAATTTTAAGATGCCCTCTGAATTTGAGAGTAGTGTTAAAGAGTTTATGAATTCACAAAAGAATTTTAATGCTTTGCTTGAAGAGAAATTGCTTAAAGTTGATGATTTGGCTAGGAACGTTGATAGAATTTCTCTCGAGATTGATTCTTTAAATCTTAGATCTATTCCTACTAAGCATGATATCAATGAGTCTCTCAAAGCCATGAGAATTTCCATTGCTGAGTGCAAAGAAAGAAGCGCTAGGATGCGTGCTTCCAAAGATGCCTTTATTAAAGCGTGTTCTTCTAATTCCTACGAAAATCAAGATGAAGATCTGAAAGTTATTGATGTGTCCCCTATTAAATCTTTGTTTTGCAATATGAATCTTTATGAAACTGAAGATTATCTTCCTTTACCTAGAAGGCGTTCTAAGAATTCGGAGTTTCTAGATCTTGATGATGAAATTGATGAAAGTGGGATTGAAATAAATAAAAACCGTGATGTTGCTATACCCACTATTTTGGATCTCAAGGAATTTAATTATGAAAATTGCTCTTTGATTGGTTGTATTTCCTTGTTGCAATCCGTGCTAGATTCTCCTCATGCTTATAGTCAAAATAAGGCCTTTACCGAACACATTGTTGATGCCTTGATGCAATCTTATGAAGAAAAACTTGAGTTGAAAGTTTCTATCCCTAGAAAACTCTATGATGAGTGGGAACCTACTATTAAAATTAAAATTAAAGATTTTGAGTTACATGCTTTGTGTGATTTGGGTGCTAGTGTCTCTAATATTCCCAAAACTTTATGTGATTTGCTAGATTTCCGTGATTTTGATGATTGCTCTCTAAACTTGCATCTTGCGGATTCCACTATTAAAAAGCCTATGGGAAGAATAAATGATGTTCTTATTGTTGCAAATAGGAATTATGTGCCCGTAGATTTTATCGTTCTTGATATAGATTGCAATCCTTCATGTCCTATTATTCTTGGTAGACCTTTCCTTAGAACGATTGGCGCAATTATTGATATGAAGGAAGGGAATATTAGATTCCAATTTCCCTTAAACAAGGGTGTGGAACACTTCCCTAGAAAGAAGATAAAATTACCATATGAATCTATCATGAGAGACACTTATGGATTGCCTACCAAAGATGGCAATACCTAGATCTATCCTTGCTTTTATGCCTAGCTAAGGGCGTTAAACGATAGCGCTTGTTGGGAGGCAACCCAATTTTATTTTGTGTTTTTGTTTTTTCTTCTGTTTAGGAATAAATAATCCATCTAACTTCTGTTTGGATGTGGTTTTATGTTTTAATTAGTGTTTGTGCCAAGTAGAACCTATAGGATAACCTACGATGATAGTTGATTTGATTCTTCTGAAAAACAGAAACTTTGCACGCACGAATTTGGCTATGAAAAATTACAGGAACGTGCTTTTGCGTTGATTCTTTTTTCTGCTGATCAATAACAAATTGTCCAGGACTTCCTATTTTGGTAGAATTTTTTAGAGTTCCAGAAGTTTGCGTTAGTTACAGATTACTACAAACTGTTTTGTTTTTGACAGATTCTGTTTTTCGTGTGTTGTTTGCTTATTTTGATGAATCTATGGCTAGTAAAATAGCTTATGATCCATAGAGAAGTTGGAATACAGTAGGTTTAACACCAATATAAATAAAGAATGAGTTCATTACAGTACCTTGAAGTAGTCTTTTGTTTTCTTTCTCTAACGGAGCTCACGAGATTTCTATTGAGTTTTGTGTTGTGAAGTTTTCAAGTTTTGGGTGAATTCTTTTGATGGATTATGGAACAAGGAGTGGCAAGAGCCTAAGCATGGGGATGCCCATGGCACCCCCAAGATAATCCAAGTACACCAAAAAGTCAAAGCTTGGGGATGCCCCGGAAGGCATCCCCTCTTTCGTCCACTTCCATCGCTAATTTACTTGGAGCTATATTTTTATTCACCAACATGATATGTGTTTTGCTTGGAGCGTCTTGTATTATTTGAGTCTTTGATTGTTAGTCTAACACAATCATCTTTGCTTTACACACCTTTTGAGAGAGCCATACATGAATTGAAATTTGTTAGAATACTCTATGTGCTTCACTTATATCTTTTGAGCTTGATAGTTTTGCTCATAGTGCTTCACTTATATCTTTTGAGCGTGATAATTTTTGCTCTAGTGCTTCACTTAGATCTTTTAGAGCACGGTGGTGGATTTGTTTTAAAGAAACTTGATCTCTCATGCTTCACTTAGATTATTTTGAGAGTCGTTAGTAGCATGGTAATTTGCTTAATGTTAATATACTTGGTATTCAAGATATGTGAAACTTTCTTTTGAGTGCGTTGAATACTAAGATAAGTTTGATGCTTGATAATTGTTTTGAGATATGAAGATGGTGATATTAGAGTCATGCTAGTTGAGTAGTTGTTAATTCAAAGAATACTTGTGTTGAAGTTCGTGGTTCCCGTAGCATGCATGTATGGTGAACCGTTATGTGATGAACTCGGAGCATGATTTATTTATTAATTGTCTTCCTTATGGGTGGCGGTCGGGGACGAGCGATGGTCTTTTCCTACCAATCTATCCCCCTAGGATCATGCGCGTAATACTTTGCTTTGATAACTTCTAGAGTTTTGCAATAAGTATATGAGTTCTTTATGACTAATGTTGAGTCCATGGATTATACGCACTTTTTCCCATCCTTCCACCATTGCTAGCCTCTCTAATACCGCGCACCTTTCGCCGGTATCATACACCCACCATAAACCTTCCTCAAAACAGCCACCATACCTACCTATTATGGCATTTCCATAGCCATTCCGAGATATATTGCCATGCAACTTTCCACCGTTCCGTTTATTATTGCACGCTCCATCATTGTCATATTGCTTAGCATGATCATGTAGTTGACATCGTATTTGTGGCAAAGCCACCATTCATAATTATTTCATACATGTCACTCATGTTTCATTCCATATCCCGGTACACCGCCGGAGGCATTCATATAGAATCATACTTTGTTCTAAGTATCGAGTTGTAATTGTTGAGTTGTAAGAAAAATAAAAAGTGTGATGATCATCATTATTAGAGCATTGTCCCAAGTGAGGAAAGGATGATGGAGACTATGATTCCCCCACAAGTCGGGATGAGACTCCGGACGAAAAAAAAAGAGGCCATAAAAAAAGAGAAAAGGCCCAAATAAAAAAAATGAGAGAAAAAGAGAGAAGGGACAATGCTACTATCCTTTTACCACACTTGTGCTTCAAAGTAGCACCATGATCTTCATGATAGAGAGACTCTCATTTCGTCACTTTCATAGACTAGTGGGAATTTTTCATTATAGGACTTGGCTTGTATATTCCAATGATGGGCTTCCTCAAAATGCCCTAGGTCTTCGTGAGCAAGCGAGTTGGATGCACACCCACTAGTTTCTTTTGTTGAGCTTTCATATACTTATAGCTCTAGTGCATCCGTTGCATGGCAATCCCTACTCACTTACATTGTATCTATTGATGGGCATTTCCATAGCCCATTGATACGCCTAGTTGATGTGAGACTATCTTCCCTCTTTTTGTCTTCTCCACAACCACCATTCTATTCCACATATAGTGCTATATCCATGGCTCACGCTCATGTATTGTGTGAAGATTGAAAAAGTTTTGAAAATGTTAAAGTATGAAACTATTGCTTGGCTTGTCATTGGGGTTGTGCATGATTTAAATACTTTGTGTGGGGAAGATGGAGCATAGCCAGACTATATGATTTTGTAGGGAAAACTTTCTTTGGCCATGTTATTTTGAGAAGACATAATTACTTTGATTAGTATGCTCGAAGTATTATTATTTTTATGTCAATATGAACTTTTGTCTTGAATCTTTCGGATCTGAATATCATACCATGATTAAGAAGATTTACATTGAAATTATGCCAAAGTATCACTCCGCATCAAAAATTCTCTTTTTATCATTTACCTACTCGAGGACGAGTAGGAATTAAGCTTGGGGATGCCTGATACGTCTCCAATGTATCTATAATTTTTGATTGTTCCATGCTACTTTATCTATTGTTTTGGACTGTAATGGGCTTTATTTTCCACTTTTATATTATTTTTGGGACTAACCTGTTAACCGGAGGCCCAGCCCAGAATTGCTGTTTTTTTGCCTATTTCAGTATTTCGAAGAAAGAGAATATCAAACGGAGTCCAAACGGAATGAAACCTTCGGGAACGTGAACTTCTCACCGAACGTGATCCAGGAGACTTGGACCCTACTCCAAGAAGTACCAGAGGTGGTCACGACGGTGGAGGGCGCGCCCCCCTACCTCGTGGGCCCCCTGACGCTCCACCCACGTACTCCTTCCTCCTATATATATCTACGTACCCCCAATAGACCAGATATGGAGCCAAAAACCTAATTCCACCGCCGCAACCTTCTGTATCCACGAGATCCCATCTTGGGGCCTGTTTCTGAGCTCCGCCGGAGGGGGCATCTACCACGGAGGGCTTCTACATCAACACCATAACCTATCCGATGAAGTGTGAGTAGTTTACTTCAGACCTTTGGGTCCATAGCTAGTAGCTAGATGGCTTCTTCTCTCTTTTTGGATCTCAATACAATGTTCTCCCCCTCTCTCGTGGAGATCTATTCGATGTAATCTTCTTTTTGCGGTGTGTTTGTTGAGATCAATGAATTGTGGGTTTATGATCCATCTTATCTATGAATATTATTTGAATCTTTTCTGAATTCTTTTATGTATGATTGAGTTATCTTTGTAAGTCTCTTCGAATTATCCTTTTGGTTTGGCCAACTAGATTGGTAGTTCTTGCAATGGGAGAAGTGCATGGCTTTGGGTTCAATCTTGCGGTGTCCTTACTCAGTGACAGAAGGAGTTGCAAGGCACGTATTGTTGTTGCCATCAAGGATAACAAGATGGGGTATTTATCATATTGCATGAATTTATTCCTCTACATCATGTCATCTTGCTTAAGGTGTTACTCTGTTTTTAACTTAATACTCTAGATGCATGCTGGATAGCGGTCGATGAGTGGAGTAATAGTAGTAGATGCAGAATCGTTTCGATCTACTTGTCTCGGACGTGATGCCTATATACATGATCATACCTAGAAAAACTCATAACTATGCTCAATTTTGTCAATTGCTCAATAGTAATTTGTTCACCCACCGTAGAATACTTATGCTCTTGAGAGAAGTCACTAGTGAAACCTATGGCCCCCGGGTCTATTCTCATCATATCAATCTCCATCACTTTATTTACTTGCTTTGCTTTTACTTTTTACTTTGCATCTTTATACCAAAAATATTATCTCTATCAGATCTCACTCTTGTAAGTGACCGTGAAGGGATTGACAACCCCTAATCGCGTTGGTTGCGAGTAGCTATCGTTTTGTGTAGGTACGAGGGACTTGCGCGTGACCTCCTACTGGATTGATACCTTGGTTCTCAAAAACTAAGGGAAATACTTACGCTACTGTGCTGCATCATCCTCTCCTCTTCAGGGAGAACCAACGCACGCTCAAGACGTAGCAGACAGCAGGGGCAGCAAGGCACGTATTGTATGGTTGCCATCGAGGATAAAAAGATGGGGTTTATATCATATTGCTTGAGTTTATCCTTCTACATCATGTCATCTTGCTTAATGCATTACTCTGTTCTTATGAACTTAATACTCTAGATGCATGCTGGATAGCGGTCGATGTGTGGAGTAATAGTAGTAGATGCAGGCAGGAGTCGGTCTACTTGTTACGGACGTGATGCCTATATACATGATCATGCCTAGATATTCTCATAACTATGCACTTTTCTATCAATTGCTCGACAGTAATTTGTTCACCCACCGTAATACTTATGCTATCTTGAGAGAAGCCACTAGTGAAACCGATGGCCCCGGGGTCTACTTTCCATCATATGAGTTTCCAATCTACTTTATTTTGCAATCTTTACTTTTCAATCTATATCATAAAAATACCAAAAATATTTATCTTATCTTATTATCTCTATCAGATCTCACTTTCGCAAGTGGCCGTGAAGGGATTGACAACCCCTTTATCGTGTTGGTTGCGAGGTTCTTGTTTGTTTTTCTAGGTACGAAGGACTTGCGTGGAGCCTCCTACTGGATTGATACCTTGGTTCTCAAAACTGAGGGAAATACTTACTCTACTTTGCTGCATCACCCTTTCCTCTTCAAGGGAAAAACCAACGCATGCTCAAGAGGTAGCAGTATGTCAGCCAGTACATGGAGCAGCCGTCTGAAGAACATATGACAGCGGTAAGACATATTTTGAGGTATGTGTGAGTCACTCTAAATCATGGGTGTTTCTATAAGAGAGAGGAGAGGAACTAGCTGAAGTTTGTTGGGTTTAGTGACAGTGATCATGTGGGTGACATCAATGACAGAAAGAGTACCTCAGGTGCCATCTTCTACATTGGTTCAAACCCAATCAGCTGGGTGTCACATAAGCAAAAAATTGTGGCCATCTCCTCATGTGAAGCTGAGTATATCGCAGTAGCATCTGCAGCATGTCAGGGCATATGGCTGGGGCATTTACTTGCTGATTTACTTGGCGAAGATTCAGTTCAAGTTGTGCTCAAGGTGGACAACCAATCTGCAATCTCGTTGAGTAAGAATCATGTCCACCATGATATAAGTAAACACATAGATCTTTACTATCATTTCATACGGGATTGTGTTGAATCTGGCAAGATTAATGTTGAGCATGTGAGAACTGAGGACCAGTTGGCCGACATCCTCACAAAGTCTCTTGGGAGACTGAAGTTTTAGGAGATGAAGGAGAAGATTGGGATGAAGGCGCTGGATGATGGGCAACGAGCTTAAGGGAGAGAATGTTATGATTAATCTCGTTGCTTTGTTGTTTCCTGGTTTTTCTGTCACGTTTGGATATGTTGGATCCGTAGGAGTGCACATTGCAGGGTGTTGCATGTGCCTTAGATTTCCAGTTTATAGTTTGCTTGTTGCAAATAAAATAGGGCATGTCACGTGTGTATGTGCACGCACAGGAGTAGTTTGAGTCGTAGTTTTCCTGGTCAGCTTCCGAGCGATCTTCCGTGGGATGGCACGGGAAAATAGGATCGAGCAGAAACTTAGCGACGGAATAGGCCACGATCTGTTGTACGTGCTGCCTAAGAGAATAAGAATAGAAAAAAATAGAAAAGACGCAAAGTGTGTGCGTCGCCAAAACCCCCTGTTCGTCTTCTGTGTGTTCGCATGCGTGAGTGTTCTTTGAGTCCACGAGATCGTGTGCGTTTGATTGATCCAGGGGCTAAATTCCCTGACAAGTCATTGTCAGAGATGATGAGGGGTTGGCGCACAGTGCCAAGTGGTGGGAGAGGCGAAGACAGAGCGGATTCGTCCGTGCCATTGCCAGGAGAGGCAACAGGTACACGTGAACCGCCGCCGGCATGGCTAGCAACCTGCCTGGTGCCGCCATAGGTGGGGTCCGCGCGCCAGCCAGCTCTGACAGCAGAGACGACAGGAGCGATGTGGTCTGGGGAAAGAGCACGTGGGGAGCCACGCTGGGAGAGCGGGGCAGAATCACCATCGGAGGAATCACCGAATAGATTGGCGCCTTCGCCGTGATGACAGCGTGAAACTTCTACTACTTTTGCTATTTTGATCTCATTGATGAGAGGGAGTTGGATGACAATGCCAGGAGGGGTTGGTTTGCTAGACTGGAGCAACACAAGGGCGCGAACAAAGGTGTATCTATGGCATGGAGGCAAAAGTCATCGACGGCACAGACATCGCCAAGGAAGGCCAGGGCGAAGCGGATGCCATCGTTGTGCCAGAGTTCATGCGGAAATTCGGAGACCTCGATCCCCGCGAGGTCAATGAAGATGACAATGGCACGGTCAGCATGCTCTACGGGCTCTATAGTGATCACATTGCCTTCAAAGTCTATGGGGTTGTGGCGGACGACATCATTGCGGGCAGCAAGAGTATGGAAGGTGAGGCAGGCAACCCCACGCCAAGACCCACCCATAATGAAGGCTGGGTTGCCGTAAGTGTGCTGAATGGCGCGGCGGATGAGGGGGGTAGGATTGGGGTCAGGGTTCTGGAGGTGAGCAAAGGCGAAGCGGTGCAGGCAGTGAACTAGGCAGGGTGGTGCGGCAATGAGCGGCATGTCACCATAGGGAGGCAGCAGCCCAGCCTCATGGACCGGGCGTGGCAGCTCGTCGTTAGAGTCTGTTTTAGATACGTGCGAGGTGGCCCTAGTGTATTGTGAGGCGATGAATACGTCGGAGAGACGATCTCGTAGTTCTTGGGTGTCGAATGGGGATGTGGAAGTGTGATTGGTAGTGTGGAGTGGAGTGGTGGTGGTGGGCGGAGGGGCTGAGGTACGTGGAGGTGAGGAGGGGGAGGGGGACCCCATTTGCAACGACAGGAACAACATGGAGGATGAAGGGAGAAGGGACACAGATGGAGGAGAAAGGCTCAGGGAGGATGATAGGGACTTGTCCGATCATGAGAGTGTGCGGGTCGTGTGCCGACGCTAATGAAGAGCTAGCAGAGTCCATGCTGCGAGGGCAGAAAGTTGGGTTAGGGCTAGGAGGAAATGCATCGGTAAGAGGAGGGAAGAAGGGTCAGATCCATTGGTACCTTCAATCGCAGCTGCGGTGGCCGTTCCGCAAACAGCGGGAGCGGCGAACGGGGTCGCGGCAGGCTTCTATGCAGTGGTCTAGGGCGAGGCACCGGAAGCAGCGTCTCCTCCTTTTGGTGGATGGTGATGTGTGAGAGCGAAGATGAACGGGAAGAAGATGTCGATGAGATATATATGGGGGGGGGGGCTGCGGGTGACTGTGGCCGTGGGGGAGGAGAGGAGAGCATCTCTATATGAGTTCGTCGTGGCGCTGTTGGACCACATGGGCAGCATATCTATAGTCAGAGCGGCGTGATCCGTTGCGTGTAGCAGTGCGTGAGGCGACTGGACCTTGTGGCATGGTGATCGAGCAGGCGGATTAGGCTGCAGAGAGGTTTTAGGCGTGATGGTGAGGGCTAGATGCCGTTCATGGGTAGCTTGGGGGAGCTGCATGGGCGAGCGTACGCGTGACCGCTCAGATTCATCGGTTCCCGATGCAGGATTCTCGCGCGGCGTGGTCACAAGGGCCGTGCATGGGGATACAGGGGCGGTGCGGCGGTGCCCAGATTAGACGCGGGGGAGGGGGGCAAGTGGGGCGTCCAGATTTCGCACAGTCCAGCCTCCATGCCTTCCTTCCGACGAGTTCCTGTCCGAGCAGATGTCGTTACGAAAAAAAACACCCGAAGATGTCAATTATCAAACCCTCCAACTTTCCTCCGCATGCAACCAAGTGGCAAGCCACATCATCGCGGGCTACGTTCCGCTGCTCTCCACTTGCAATGGATTTGATGCATAAAAAGATGAGTTGCCTAAGAATTAGCAAAAAAAAATGCTTTTAGTTTGAAATTGCCCCCCCCCTGGTTACTTGTCACGCTCCGCCACTGCATAAGAGCTCAGTTATATATTTTTCTTGCGGGTAGCAGTTATGTACTTGGTATTCACTGTTTATGAAGTACTCCCTCCGTTACAAAGTTGGGTCATCTATTTTGGTAAAGTTAGTATTAGAGTATATATTCGGTTTGTATATTTGGTAGTTCAAATTGTAATCTATCTCTACTATCCTTGGCCCCCAAGTTTTGTATCTTATATAAACAGCCCTTTGAGGCCCTAATACATATTCAGAATTCAATAATCTTCATGGTATCTGTCGCCTAGGTTATCTTCTCCACATGGCCTCTCCGCCGGCCCCTCCACCTCTTCCGGCGCGGCCTCTCTTTACCGCGGCCAAGTTCAACGCCGCCAGATCGCCATCTGCCTCTTCTTCCTCCTTCAACCCTAGTTCCCTTACCCACCACCAATATGCCCTTCCGCCACCACCAATCTCTCTAGCAGATACAATTGCCGATGTTGCGCCGTTCATACCCATCTCGCTTGACCTGGCTGCCCACAATTACTACCATTGGCGCCATCTCTTCCACATCCACCTTGGTCACTGCGGTCTATGCCACCATATTCATCCATCCTCTGTGCCGCAGCCTGCCAATCCTCGTTGGGTGAAGGACGATCTCACGATCATCCAATGGATTTATACTCGGATCTCCACCGAGCTTTTCAATCTTGTCTCCAACGACGATGCCACTGTAGCCGATCTTTGGGCCGCCCTTCAACAGTTGTTTCAAGACAACTCCGACGCCCGCATCAACGCTCTCCACACCGAGCTCCGCACCATCACCCAAGGAGACTCCCCGGTCACCGTCTTCTACCAGCGGATCAAGTCGATCAGTGATGAACTCCGGCAACTTGGTGATCACGTCGACGACCGCGTTCTTATAAACGCTCTTCTCGTCGGTCTTGGTGAGCAGTTCGAGAAACAGGTGGCCTTCATCCCCATGTTGCGGCCCTACCCGTCCTTCGGCGAGGTCCGCTCTCTCCTTCAGCTCGAGGCTCAGAATCAAGCTCGCAAGGCCACTCGTCCACAAGTGTTTCACGCCACCACCAAGTCTTCGGCGCCAGCTCCATCCACTTCGTTGTCGGCCCCTGTCCAGCCGCCTCCAGGCTGGCGCCCGAGCCCTAACTACCGCGGCAAGAATCCCGTCTACCGGCCGCCCCAGCCTCGCTCCGCCAGCTCCTCGGCGTCATCATCATCATCGTCTACACCGGCATCTACTCCAACGGCATGGCACCAGCAGCAAGATCCCTGGACCGGGCTGGTTCAGGCGTGGCCCATGCCTTGGTCTGCTCCGCCTCCTTACGGTGCTCCTCCAGCATACACGGGCGCCTGGAGCTCAGGCCATCGTCCTGCCACCGGCTCCCCTAGTCTCCTCGGACCCCGACCGCCGGCTCACGTCTACACCGCCACTACTACACCGACCACGCCCGGTGCCCCCGTGCTTCCGCCCGGCTACGCCCTGGTTCCCTATGCGCCCGGTGATCCTTCGGCTCCGTCACCGTATGCATACGGGCAGCATGCACCAATGAACATGCCTGCTCCCTCTCCTACGACCACATCGCCGAGCTGGGATCAGGCTGCTTTCATCGCCGCCATGAACAATTTCACCCTCAACAACGAAGGTACGGATTGGATTTTCGATTCTGGTGCATCTACGCATATGTCTTCAACTATGAATTTTTTGTCAGCTTGTTTCCCTTCTTCTTTTTCTTCCATTACCATCGGTGATGGTTCTACTATTCCTGTCTCTTGCACCGGTGATTCTTACATCCCCTATTCTTCTAACAATTTTCTTTTATGCAATATTCTTGTAGTCCCATCCTTAATTACTAATCTTATCTCCATTCGTCAGTTTACCATCGATAATCAAGTTATTGTGGCCTTTGATCCCTTTGGTTTATCTGTGAAGAATATGACAACGGGGGAGGTTCTAGCTCGGTACAATAGCACTGGCGATCTTTATCCTCTTCATGGCGCCCCCACTTCCACTCCTCGCGCCATGCTTGCATCATTTCATCTATGGCATCATCGGCTTGGTCATCCTAATAAAGCTACACTATCATCATTGTTACAGGAATATTGTATCCCTAGTTCTAGTGTCCCTCATGATTCCTCTCTTTGTAATGCCTGTCAATGTGGCAAACATGTTAGACTACCTTTTGGTACATCCTCTACTATTAGTACTTTTCCTTTTGAATTGCTCCATTGTGATCTATGGACCTCTCCAATTCCTAGTGTTTCTGGTTACAAATACTATCTTGTAATTCTTGATGATTATTCCCATTATGTTTGGACCTTTCCTCTCCGAGCCAAGTCCGATGTACACCCAATTTTTCTCAATTTTCGTCAATATGTTCTAACCCACTTTGGTCTTCCAATACGCTTTATTCAATGTGACAATGGACGAGAATTTGATAATACTCGCAATCGCACTTTCTTTCTTTCTCACGGCATACTTCTTTGTTTTTCTTGTCCCTATACATCTCCTCAAAATGGCAAAGCAGAACGCTCTCTTCGTTCCATCAATGATATTCTTCGCACCTTGCTTATTCAAGCTTCTCTTCCTTCCCGTTTTTGGGTTGAAGCATTACGCACTGCCACACTTCTTCTCAATATTAGACCAACCAAAACATGTCCTCTCTACACTCCCTTTCAATCCCTCTTTCTTTCCCATCCCGACTATCTTTCCCTTCGCGTTTTTGGTTGTCTCTGTTTTCTCAACATCACTTCTACCACTTCTCATAAACTAGAACCTCGCTCTTTACCTTGCATTTATCTTGGTCTCTCCGATGATCATAAGGGCTCTCGCTGCTTTGATCCCTCATCCGGCCGTGTCATTATTTCCCGTCACGTCGTCTTTGACGAATATACCTTTCCCTACGCTGCCACACAAACATCATCCACAACCCAACCTTCCTCTGTTCGTTCTTCATCTCCTCTCCTCCCTCATCTAGCTCCTACCTCTATTGTCCCGGAGCAACAACCACCACCGCATCAGTCTTCCATGCCTCCACAGCAGCCTTCTGCACCGCCCACTTCTCCTTCACCACAGCCTTCCGCGCCCCCCACTCCTCCCTTGACAGCAGCTTCCTCTCCTCCCACGCCCATCTCCCCTATTGTTGCTTCTCCTTCTTCCTCTTCTTCCTCCACACCGCCTCTTCCATCTAATGCCGTTCCTATAATACCTCCGGCCAATGATCATGTCATGTGCACTCGTGGTAAGCATGGCTTTCACCTCCCTACACGACGTCTTAACCTCACGGCCGTTCCCACTATCTCCCTATTCCTACATCTTATAAACGTGCTCTTCTCGATCCTCTTTGGCACTCTGCTATGCGTGATGAGTTTCATGCTCTTCAGCAAAATAACACCTGGACTCTCGTTCCCAAACCACCCGGTGTCAATGTTGTTTCCGGCAAATGGGTTTTCCGTCACAAATTTCATGCTGATGGTACTCTTGCTCGTTATAAAGCTCGTTGGGTTTGTCGTGGGTTTTCTCAGCAACACGGTGTTGATTTTGATGAGACTTTTTCTCCAGTTGTAAAACCTAGTACCATTCGTGTTGTTCTCAGTCTCGCTGTCTCCTCCTCTTGGCCGATCCATCAGTTAGATGTTAAAAATGCCTTCCTCCATGGCACTCTCAATGAAACTGTCTATTGTCAACAACCTTCGGGTTTTGAGAATTCTTCTTCTCCTGATTTTGTTTGTCTTCTTCACAGATCTCTGTACGGTCTTAAACAAGCTCCTCGTGCTTGGTTTCATCGCTTCACCACCTTTATTCACACAATAGGTTTTACCGCGTCTAAATCTGATTCATCTCTCTTCATTTTTCGTTCCTCCTCCCATACTGCCTATCTTCTCTTATATGTTGATGACATAATTCTCACTGCCTCTTCTGATTCCTTTTTACAACACATTATATCTTCTCTTAATCGTGAATTTTCCATGACTGATCTCGGTCCTCTTCATCACTTTCTTGGGATCACTGTCTCCCGCACTTCATCTACACTCTTTCTCTCTCAACGCCAGTACATTCTTGACTTGCTATCTCGTGCAGGGATGACTGACTGTCAACCATGTCGTACACCGGTCGACGTTGGTACCAAGTTGTCGGCCGACGGTGAACCTTTTTCTGATCCTACTCTATATCGCAGTATCACTGGTGCTCTCCAATATGCCACACTCACTCGTCCTGATATATCTTATTCTGTTAAACAAGCGTGCTTATATATGCATGATCCTCGTGTTCCTCATTATTCTCATGTCAAGAGAATACTTAGGTATCTCAAAGGCACTATTGATCATGGTCTTCTCCTTAATTCTTCCTCTCCAACAAGCTTGACAGTTTATTCTGATGCAGACTGGGCGGGTTGTCCAGATACTCGACGATCTACATCCGGCTTTTGTGTTTATTTGGGTGACAATCTTGTTTCTTGGTCTTCTAAAAGGCAGGTTACAGTTTCCAGATCGTCTGCAGAAGCTGAATACAGGTCTGTTGCTCATTCTGTGGCCGAGGCGGTGTGGCTCCGTCAGCTTTTGGTTGAGCTCCATCGACCAATCGAGCGTGCAACTATTGTTTATTGCGACAATATTTCTGCAGTCTACATGGCGTCCAATCCTGTTCAGCATCGACGCACCAAGCACATCGAGATTGATATTCATTTTGTTCGTGAAAAAGTGGCTCTTGGCGAGGTCCGTGTGCTTCATGTTCCTACCACTGCGCAATTTGCTGATATTTTCACCAAGGGGCTCCCCACTGCAGCATTCACTGGCATTCGCTCCAGTCTCAACATTGTTACACCTGATGTTGACACTGCGAGGGGGTATTAGAGTATATATTCGGTTTGTATATTTGGTAGTTCAAATTGTAATCTATCTCTACTATCCTTGGCCCCCAAGTTTTGTATCTTATATAAACAGCCCTTTGAGGCCCTAATACATATTCAGAATTCAATAATCTTCAGTTAGTACAAAGTTGGGTCATCTATTTTGGAACGGATGGAGTACTCCTTAACGAGTCCCTCACCAGAACTTGACCCATTTACATTCAGGGATTCACTGTATTGTAATCGGTCTATTTCTTTTAGATGGTGGAAGAGATAACTCTCCTGGCCTCTGCGTCCATAGATGCACACAGTCCAAACCCTAAACCCTAAGACTGCTAGCAAGTCATTAAGTAAGCAATTTCCCGATGCAAACTAATAAAACAAGGAGCCCGTTTTGATTTCTTGAGATTTTGGTCCTTTTTGGATATCCCGGTCTTTGATCAGTTTGAGAACTCCCTGGAGCAATCACCCGGTCGCTACACAAGTTAGGAGATTAGTATCAGCTATGAGCTATAGGCTTGAAAAGTTGATAGGAAACTAAAATATAAACATTCAAATCAAAATGATCACATAAAATGAGAGCCCCCCACCCCTCCTCTTTCTTCTAGTATATTCACATGCAATCCTCGTGCATGTTTAAAAAATACATGAGAGAGGGTGCATGGACCCAGCATTTTTTTTTCTTTTTCTTTTTTTTCAAAAAGGGGAAACACCCCGGCCGCTGCATCATCATGATGCACACAACCATTTTTATTAAAAGCAAATAAATAGGTCTGAAACGAACATAGTATCAACTAAAACGACAAAAAGAAAAAGGAAACACCACAAAAGGTGGGTACAAACGAAAGATTACATGACTTAACCATATAATCTATTAGTGACATGCCAACCAAACCGATTGAATAACGCCTATGAAACCATCTCCAGATGGTTGCACCCAAAGGCCATGAGCCCCCCAGCGTCCCCACGCTGAAGTGATGACCACATACGGGTCGATATGGATCGACGCGTGGACCCAGCATGTTAACAAGAATATGTGGATACTCTTATATGAGCTGATTATATTTTAGAGGTCGGATAGATGAAAATTGATTGTGACTTTTGTTAGCAGGAAGCCGGTTGGTGTGGACGCATCGATCGGGAAGAGATGAAAAATTAAGCAGCTTTACTACTCACGATGGTGGCTGTTGTTGGCAGCGCCGGTGGCTGCAGAAGTTGCGCCATGTGTCGGTCGCCGGTGTCCACCCCCAACGTGAGCCTGCTACTGTTCCCTGCAGCTGGGGGTTCATGAAACGGCGTGGATGTCCATGCTGTGCGGTGGTGGTAGTCGTCCGGGGGTGGCGGTGGGTGGTCCAAGCAGAGCCATGATACTGGTGGCTCGCCGTTGTGCTGGTGGCCTTGGCCGCCGAAGAACTGGTACTCGTGCAGCCTGTGCTGGTGATGATGAAAAGGCGAGATCATGTGGTGGTGGTGGTGCGGGCAGTTGCTGGCGCCGCATGGCATGGACATATATACTAAGCTCCAAGTTTGTTTGTTCGTTCGTGGTATGGTGTGATCTCGTGTGTGGAGGAGAAGATGGATGGAGGAAGAAGAGGGAGCTAGCTTGCGTGCTACTAGTGTAGGAGCAGCTGAGAGAGATGATGAGTACTACTACTGCACTTGTAGCTACTCCCGCACTGCAGTACTTCATATATCTAGCTAGGCAGGCAGCTACCCGGAAATGCCTAACGGTGGACGGGTGCATCGGCTCCCTTTATAAAAAAAACATTTTTCCACAGTGCAAAAAAATATTGAAAAAATTTATACACACACAAATACACGAATAACACATACAAGAAAATTTTCATGACAATATACTTTCATACGTGGCGTAGACAAAAAAAACAAATTTTCATAACAATATACCCTTATTATGGGGCCAGGATTTTTTTTGTGCTGCTTGCAAATCAAAATATATTTGAATGAAAATTCACAGATCCATCATGAATATGTTTAAGTGCCCACAGTATTTTTTCGGATTTTTTTGAAACTTGGAAATATGATTTTTGAATCATTTCAAAAAAAGGGAGCCAATGCCCCCGTCCACCATTAAGTCGCTTCCGGCAGCTACCAGACGAAATATTCTGTTCCGAGAATTACAAAAAAGCTGATGGATCTAATCGACCCAACTAATGAACGGGTAGGAATAGATACGAGCGATCCCTTGGTTGTTATTTCTTTCTTACGTGCATGATCCGGAGCCATGCTTGCACTACTAGGAAAAGGCATGCTAGTGGCGCATCAATTTTGCCTTCTAATAGCGCACTACTGGTGCGCCACTAGCATCACGCCATTAGAATTAAATTCTAATGACGCACCACTGGTGCGTCATTAGTATCTGATGTTCTAATGGCGCACCACGTAGTGCGCCATTAGAATTGCCCATGGTGCGCCATTAGAATTCCTCTCAGGGTAATGGCGCACCACATAGGAGTGCGTCATTACTAACAATTTTTTTTCAAAAAAAAAATTCAAATTTTTTTAAAACTTTTTTCAAAAGTTTTTTTTTAAAAAAAAATTCATATAAAAAACTTTTTCATCCGAGTTCGTATGCAAAAGTTATGCCCATTTTACAAATTTTCAGAGAGATTTTGCAAATAAAGTCGAAATTCATATTTGTAAATTTTCCCAATAACTAGAGCACATATCACATGGGAAACTTATTTTCTTTTATTTTTTTGACATTTTCATCATTTTCTTTTATTTTTTAAAAAACTGAAAAGGCGATCCACGGGGGTGGGGGGGGGGGGGGGTGCATTCGGTGTTGGGGCAAGTTAGTAATGGCGCACCATGAGGTAATGCGCCATTACTAGTTAAACTAGTAATGGCGCACCACACCCACGGTGCGCCATTACTAGTTTTGAAAAAAAATAAAAAAAAATTGATATTTTTTTTGAATTTTTTTTTGAAAAAACTTAATAATGGCGCACCAGTGGACAGTGCGCCATTACTAGTTAAAACTAGTAATGGCGCACCGAGACATAGTGCGCCATTAGTAAGAAAAAAAAATTTACTTTTTTTCAAAACTACTAATGACGCACGACGGATATGGTGCGCCATTAGTAACAAAAAAATTTTTATGATTGTTTTCAGAACTACTAATGGCGCACCACGTACCAGGTGCGCCATTAGTAGCGATTCCATCTATAGCCCTTTTTGTAGTAGTGTTGTTTGTCTAGCTAGTCCACGCAAGGCCACTGCTAGATATTTGTTGCTTTCATGTGTCCTTGTCAAAGCAAGATTGACAAAGCACATAATATGGAAACCATGAGAATTCTAAAACGAGCCCCGCTTCGGTACAACTCCCTTCACCAAACATAAAAAGAGTAATATAAAGCTTTGACAAATCATACCCATTTTTGCATGTATGATGGGTCGCCCACTAGAATGTACTCCCTCCGTTTCTTTTTCGTCTGCATATAAGAATTGATCAAAGTCAAACTTAGTAAAATTTGACTAACTTTGTAGAAAAAATATCAACATCTACAATGCTAAAGCTATATGGTATGAAAATTAATCTCATGATGCATCTAACATTATTGATTTCATATTGTGAATCTTGATATTTTTTCTATAAACTTAGTCAAAGTTAATAAAGTTTGATTTTAACCAGATCTTATATGCAAACTAAAAAGAAACGAAGGGAGTACATGTCTACATTTTTTCGTGCATGGAGCTCCTATATGTCGCATTCTAATATTCGCACAGGGCGACCGCGAATAGGCCGGCCCAATCGAGCAAGGGGAGCGTGCGAAAGGCCACTGTAGGTTATAAATCAAAAAATTAAGGTGCGCCGGGGCGCGCGCGCGCGTGTGTGTATGGGGTGGGGGGTGGGGGTGGGGGCTGTCAGACTGGAGACCTCGTGCTGCTGAATTCATGTTGACAGCCACCTTAGCTAATGAGTGTTCGTGTTTAAGTAGCACTGAGAAATCTTAAAGAAGTAGCAAAAGAGGAATATTAAACAGCTGTACTAGCAGTCTGGCGAACGCGTTGTGGTCACACGGAATAGGTACTGCAGCACTTTCATATAAACTCCAAAATCTTTTCTGAAAAACATGAATTTTTTTGAAAAGCATGAAAAAATTATTGGGGGAATCAAACAATTTTCAAAAACAGACAATTTCAAAATACAGGGACATTTATTGTTAAACAAAAAACGAACATTTTTTGAAAACATAAACATAATTTGAGACTTAATATTTTTCAATATCTGAAGAAACTTTGAAACTGGGAACATTTTATCATATTCTGAACAAATTGTGAAACTGTAAACATATTTTGAATTTGTCAAAGTACAGGAACATTTTTTAAATTCCAAAAAATTGAAACCGTGAACATTTTGGAAATTTCTAAACATTTTTGGAAACATGAACATGTTTCAAAATGCTCACAATTTATGAATTTGTGAACAAATCTAGGGAAACGGTAACATCTTTTAAATTCCGAAAACAATTAAGCAATGACATTTTTCAAAATTTCTGAACATTTTTTAGATTGATAATAAATTTTGCAAAAATAGAGAAATGGTTTTGAAATTTCAAACAAAAAACTGAAACATCAAACATTTTGGAAATACCTAAACATTGTTGGGATGCCCATCTCCTGGCAAAAGTTGGGGCTGTTTCAAGAATGTTAGAAAAATATGTTCAACGTAGAGTGTCCGAATACTCCAAAAGACCCCGTTTGAGAGCATGTTGTTTCTCGACATCCGTCAAATGACCCCAATTATTTCCATTGGCTTGTATGACCAATTCAAGGCATCATGCCAAGTTTTTTTGGTTTGCAACAAGTTTTGCATTTTCTGGTGTTTTCCTAGTAAAAAAGGCCGATAAAATGACCGGACATGTAGCAACTTGCATACGGTGGCGGAAGTCATTCAAACCTGGCATAGATTCCTACCATAGGCATTCCCACCTAGTGGAAAAAGTTGAGGTCATTTCAAGGATGTCCATCAAAACATCATGTTCAACCGAAAGTGTTCGGATTGGCAAAAGATTCCGTCTCAAGGCACGTTGCGTCTCAACATCCTTGAAACTGGGCCCAATTGCTTCCATGGCCTTGTAAGACCAATTCAAAGAATCATGCTAGGTTGTTTGGGTTTTCAACAAGTTTTTCATTTTGTGGAATTTTCTTGGTTAAAAAGGGTCGATAAATTGCCGGACGTGTCGCAACTTGCATACGGTGTCGAAGTTGTTCAAGCCAGTCATGGATGCCTACCATGGGCATGCCGACCTATTTACAAAAAATAGGTTTCCAAGGATGATCAACTATATATCATTTAAAGGGTGTTCGGGTATGCCAACAGGGTCCATTTGAAAGCACGTTATTTTCGGGCATATGTGAAATGGCCAGACGGATGCATCCCTGAGTAAGTAGTTTTTCTTAATTGAAGTGTATCTACTATTTGCAATTTCTGTCATTATCAATGAACATGAACATCTTCTTATTTCCTAACCATTTCTTGAAATCTTTTAACAATTTTGGAATTTCAAATTGTGTATGCAAATTTTACAAACTTGCAAATTTTTCCAAAATTGATAAAAAATCCCCTTTTGAAAAAAACAAGAATTCAAAAAACATTTGGGCAGTTTCAAATAATGTTCACGCTTTCAAAATTTGTTCGAAATTTTAAAAATGTTCCTGTTTTCACAACAATTCTACAAAAATAGAAGAAGTGTTTAGGGAAATTAAAAAAATGGTCTCAAATATTTTTTTTGAAATTCCAAGTTTTTTCTTATTTTCAATAAAAATTGTAAAATTCTAAAATTATTCATGTTCAATTTGTTTGCCCTTTTTATAAAATATTTGTATTTTGACATTGTGAGCAAATTGAAAGCCACGAATAGTTTTAAAAATTTCTGTAAGAAATTTAAAATGGTAATATTTATTTTTGGGAGATTTGTTTTGGAAACATGGACAATTTTTTAATTTTGAACAAAACTTTAAGAGCACGGGAGTTTTTAAAAAGAAATAAGGAACGAAAAATGAAAAAGAAACAAAAAACCGAACAGGAAAAAGAAAAAGCAATAGTGTGAAAAAGACCGGTTCACTACAAGAAACAATCACTCTTCGTGTTTGGTTTATTTTGTTCATTAAATACGGTTTTTTGGTATGTATGGTATCGATACTTTGGTGAAACTGAATACGGTTCAGTTTCGGTATATATCAAACTATTTTGGTATGGTGTCTGTGTATACCGCAAAAAAAAAACAATTGCCGCGAATTTGAAACTACGTCGTAAAATTTATTTATTTATTGTTTCAAAATGCAAATTTTTTAGTACAAGTATATAAGCATGTATTTATGCATGCATCACATTGCTTTTTTTGGGCAAATGCATCACGTTGCCTGATGTCTGCCGGCTCGTCACACATGTGAATACAAACGTATGTTGGGCTGTATTTGTCGTAGGCTTGGCAGGGAATAGGAAAAATGAGGGGAAAAAGGCCTTCAGTGCAATGCACTGGCTCCTCACGGGTCTGGTCCACAAGCTTTACATTCAAAACTCACAACTGTGCAGCGCCCCAGTGCCGAATGCCTACCAAAAATTAGTACCACCTCGCTTCTTGATATGGCAGGAAATGAACTGATATGCCTGTTGCCTTGCTTTCTCAGGGTATTGTGTTTCTGTGTAGCATAAAAATGAATTTATTTTTGCTTCTTTTCTTTACATGGTAATACGTGTCTCATTCATATCATAAAGATCAAAGTACAAGTCACGTAAGGATCGACATGACAAAACTAAAAAGATAACATAACATTTCTGAGCTTGACACCAACGTCCGTCACTGCCTCCGGCACCACCATAGCAGCCACCGAAGAAAAGAATGACGGATCACCTCCTCACCCGAGCTCGATGCGGCTCCATCGCTGATATGCAGCTTTGCGAACCTCCAAGGTGGCTCACCGAAAGTGAAGCCATTGCCGTTGAACAAATCAGACCGGCGTAACACCCCGGACACGCCATTAAACTCCAGATCTGGCACCACACCATCACTATGACGCCGGAGGAGGAAACCATACCTGCCATCCATGAACCACGAACCCAGCACATGTTCCATCTTTCAGATGTCGTCGATGCAGACCATAGTCTGCATCCTCTCCTGGACTACCTCCCAAACTCCACGCTGACGCCAAAGCAAACACCGTCGCAACGACGGAGCCCGAGGACACAGGTCCACCACGAGGATGCCGCCGCCGCCATGCCATCCTTGCTTGAACAGACTGTTTTCCAAATCTATCCCCAACCATAGGACCGATGGCCTTGTCAGGGAAGGATCTGAAGAATCTTTATTCAGCGTTGCCATCATCGTCACCGAAGCCAAGACGATGAACAGCCTAAAAACCTAGACTACGAGAGAGTAAATATGATCCACGCGTGGATCCGGAGACCCCCTCACCACCGACGACCGAGGTCGCCGGCAGAGGGGAGTCGCCAGAGAACAGCGCTGGAAGATTGGACTCTCCTGGCGGCGGCTAGGGTTCCAGCCGCCTGGAGCGAGAGACGTCAAAAATATGGGCATTGTGAATTTATTTTTGCTTCAATTAATTCGGTTTACAAACAGTTTTCTTGGTATATACCTAATAAACCGAACTTCAAATTGGTATGGAAATTTCATATACCATATCATAAACCGTAAATTTGTGCTTGGTTCGGTTTTAGAACGCACAGGGTGAAGTAAACTAGTTGCAGTCATCAACTTTGAAAAAGCTCAAAGATTTTGGAAAAAAGTTTGTGAAAATTGAAAGGACTTTATGGATTTGAAAGAAGTTCACAGATTAAAAAATAAATAAATCATGAACTTGAAAAAGTTCATCAATTTTAAAAAATTCATGAATTTTAATAAAAGGAAATAAAAATGGAAAAATAGGAAAAAGTAAAACCGACCAAACAAAGTTAGAAAAAAAAACAGTAAACCCGTGACCTCCTCGGCCAAACGAAACCAAAAAAAAAAAGTAAACCTGCGACCTCCTCATTCAGTGCGATACGAACAGAAAAAAAAAAGAAAAAAGAAAAAAATAAGTATTTGCATCAGGTGAGTTGTCTAGTTGGCTACTGCAGCGAACACTCAATGAGGAGGTCATGGGTTTGAATCAGATCCCACACACTTATTTGCAGGTTAATAGAAAAAGAAAAGGTAAAATGGGTCGGCCCATTGCGGAGGGGGTATACGTACGTAGACGTTCCGACGGGCGACGTACTTTTGAAAAAGACCATCCTACCCTTTATTATGAAGGGGTATGGAGGGATCTCATCCGTTGATCTATTTAGGGGGTTGTACACAAGCAGAAGTGTTCTACAACTGACAAGGGAGTAATTTTTTTAGGAATTTTAAAGACCGGCATTGCACAGTGGGTATGGCTTGAACAACAACTTTGAGAAGAATTTTCTTTCCTCCGACTGAAAGAAGTTTTTCCTTCCAGCTACTAATTTTCTTAACAATACAATCAATTAAGTATTTCTGGTCAGCAGACGAGAACAACCAGAGGAGGATGCATTGGATGGCTTGATGGAAAATGTTTGTACCCAAGAATCAAGGAGGAATGGGTTTTCAAATAATACCCTAGAAGGGTTCTCCTTTCACCTTGCAAAGTATTATGGCGGGTGTGAGTTCTCTGAAAAGTGACTATGTTTTTTGAGTGAGGAATGATATGAATATTAATATTTGGGAGGATGCTTGGATTATATATTGTGCAAATCAAAAAATTATTACCCCCTAGTGGGGGTCAGTTGTTATCTAAGATAGCAGATTTGATTGACCAAGTTCTTAATACTTGGGATGAATATCTGCTCCAACAAACCATGTGGCCTATTGATGTTCAACGAGTATTCGCGGTCCCTAACTCGCAACATGATATGCTAGATTTCGTCGTTTGGAATTTCAGAGAAAAGGTATTTTTCGGTTCGGTCTGCTTGTCTTGTGGAATGGGACTATCAACATGGAAATAAACTGCGACATACCAATGGGATGGGTATACCATAGTTAATCCTATTTAGTGTAGGATACGGAAACTTTCTTTTCCGGCAAAGGTAAAAATATTTATTTGACGTACGCTACACGACACTCTCATGTGCCGTGTTGCATTAGCCAATATACATGTGAAAGTCTCGCCCATTTGCCATGTCTGCTCGTCAGGACCACAAGACACAAAGCATTTGCTATTTCTATGCAACAGAGCAAGAGAAGTTTGGAGAAGGCTGGGGATAAATGATATTATCGACAAAGCTTGTGAAGTAGATCATGGGGGAGAGGCGGTTTTAGAATATTTACTTTTACTGCCAACTTAGGAGTTGTGCATTATGGGCAACCAGAGAATGTACGTAAAATTATCGCCATATCAGCCTGGTACTTGTGGTGTGAAAGACATAAATTGGTTCACAAGGAGACTACTCAAAATGCACACAGGATTTCTATGGGCATCCAGGCTCTTACGGCCAATTTTGTTACCACTTCCTCTCCAAAGGTTTCCATGAAAAAAGGGGGCTAGTTATGCCCTCCAGCGGGGTTTGTTAAACTTAGCGTTGACGCTTCTTTGACCATGACTTACTTAGTGGCACAATGGGGGCAGTCCTAAGAGAAGACAAGGGCAGATTTATTGCTGGGGAAATGGTAAGATAGACTCGTGCTCGGATGTATTAATGGGTGAAGCTCTGACCGTAAAATTTGGTCTAATATTGGCGCAAAGGACGGGATTCAACCGCATTATTATTAACATGGACAACATGGAGATGATTGATACCATGAAGGAAGGAGACGCTCGCCAAGGGCATCGGCTGCAATTATTGAGGATTGTTTTCACTTAGCTTGTGATTTTCCTATTTCGATTCGAGCACTATAATAGAAGCAAATAAAGTTGCTCATGAAATTGCTAGATTGGCTAGATTTTTCTTTAATTTCTGAATGGTTTGAGGAGCCACACCATAAAATTGTACCAATGCTCACAAACGATGTAATATTTATTGCAAATGAATAAAAGTTGAGTTTTTAAAAAAAAAAGACAATTGAATGTGTCTACATAGTCGTCGTAGTTATTTTTGAGAAAACGACATGACTTTAGTCATGAGATAATTTTTTTTACATCGGATCAAAGAAACCATACATGGACAAAAAAGACCTCTGGCACAACTAAAGAACATCATCAAAGTTCATTGAAGTCGTTGGCTCTTGCTCCATCTTTTGTCTTTTCACTTTTCATCACGCTCCAATGAAATTCTGCAAAAGAGTAAACAGGGAGCTGGATTAACCTCCTTTTTAAAAAGAAAAACAGTATATAGTTTGAAAATAATCTAGGCCGGCTAATGAACGTATATAGTTGAGGGTTAATATACTAATTTCATAATTAAATCAGACGAGGACGTTAACCAGTCAATTTAATCATATTTGGTATATCATGCTCGCTCAATGATCGATGACATGGAGTCATATATGTACCTTGATGGTCATTGGAAGATGGGCATATCTCTCGATTGATCCCATGCTTGTGTGACCAACTCTGATCCATAAATCAATATATCACCGGCAGCAGTCGTTTTCAGGATCTATCTATCTAGTACGTGTGGAGCACATGAAAAGGAGCAACATTAAGATGCATCAACCAATAACGAACACTGATACATGTCATTCTGGGTGCCGGTGAAAAGTGCAAGAAGCAGTGGGAGAGTCTGGAGCCATGCATGGAGCACTGGAATCCGCCGCCTTTTCCTCTGCGTAAAGCGAAGCGAGACAGTCCACACAACCCAGAGCTCGTTGGAGTACCGCGCGTGGCCGATCCAAGCATCACCACATCTTGGAGCCTCACTTGATTGATCCATGTATCTAAGCTATCTCAGGCCACCACACAAACGATTCATCTTCTTCTTCCCTGAAGTAGAAGCAAACGCTATGCTACAAAAAGAAAGAAAAGTGGAGTATTCTTTATTCTGATGGATGTATACGTGTATGGATGCCCACCGGCAAGTTCATGTGAACTAGATAGAGAATATTTTGGTCATATGATGCAGACAGCAACAGACAGCACAGTCCATAACAAGAATACACATTTAGGCCACATGCATTATTGGACGAGTGGGTCTGGTTCATGTCAAAACGGTTACTGCGGCTCAAATCACCACTTAAAATTAAAGTGTTCCCTTGGCTTCTATGTCGGTGGCTCAAATCATTGCTCAGAATGAAAGTGTTCCCTTTATTTCTATGCAAGGGGTAGATAAGTTTTACAATTGCTTGTTATGCGTGCGGCTCCATGCGTCTTTGGCCAATTTAGGTATGCAGAAATAATGTTGTATTTGACAAGAAGAAAGTTCTATCTTGTAAGGAGTATTAGCTAATCGTACTTCCGACTCAAAAGAAAAAAACAAGCCTCATTTCAGTGGCTCAAATTACTAGGGTAGGGCTTGTTCTCATCAAAAGCCCTTGGTAACTCAAGAGGTTAGCGGTGAACATGGAAAATAGTTTTCATCCCACTGAACCGCGGTTAACTGATACACGCTTACAAGATGGAACAACCAAGTAACTTTTCAGGGGATTTGGTATTAATTAAGGTGGCGATGGACCTAGGATCTTAACATCGGGGGTGCCGCTACTACAATATTGTGAAAATTTACACTCCATAATGTAATTTAGTCTAAACATTATCATGGTATCAACAAATAGTTATAAATAGCATTAACTTATTAGATAATTAGTGTTAAGTATATAGCTAAACTTACTTTGCGTTCACCTATGGCACCCATAGATTCGCCCATGAATTAAGGAACAAACAATTAATCTAATCACTTTCATCGAGCATTGGACTTAATAAATCGCATGACAACTACTCCCTATGTCCCAGAATATAAGATCGTTTTTGACACTATGCTAGTGTTAAAAACGTTCTTATATTTTGGGACGGAGGGAGTAGTATTTAGCAACTTGTTGGATCATGGTAGTCAACAATAGCTTCCCTTTATCTTGGACAGACATTGTTGCCTTGTATAGCTAATCTGGTTTGCACCAGCTTGAGGTTGGAGGCTGCCACCCGTGTGCCATCTTCCAATCTTCATCTATCTCCCAGTGATGAAGGCGGTGACACTATGGACGCACACATACACATGATCGAGCAAACGATGGCCAAACTAATTAACAAGCTATCTATATTGGTGAGGTTAAGTGGACGAATGAATATACAAACTTACCTCATAGACGAAGGACCACTTCAATAAGTACACAACAGCATAAGGAACTCATAATTATAATATAGTACACAAGCTTTCGATGATTTGCAGCTATTATGGTGTCTTGACATGTTTACAATTTTCCATGCAACGTGACATATTCTATTTAAGTGCCTCATTCGTACATATTGGAGGTATTTTACATGTTTTAAAGTGCCTATTGATAGGGCCTCAAATTAGTTAGCTGACACGCAGCTTTGTAATATACATGTGGTTACAAGGTTCAACTCATATTTGGTGAATGAAATACAATTTTCTCTCTCAAAATAAGCATTGTACATATTTGGCGGCCGCGATGGTTTACTCATAACTCCCAATCCGTTTTCCACCCTAGAGAAGTCCTCATGATAAAATAACAACTTTATACATAAAAAAGCTCGTCTGTATTTAACTTTGAGTTGGTGATGAATTGATTCAATCGGTTGCATACAATAAATACACATCTAATAAGTAGCTAGCCTCTTCAAATTACATGCTTAAATTAACATAAAGCATAATAATACTTGTTTCAATAAATACATTTTCTTTGATTGGTCTGCTGACCTTTTGAAATAGTCAATCAACATAACTCCTCCAACCGGTCAATCAATAACCAACTTATTTTACTTTGATGAAACACTACCGGAACAATCCGAGGTTAAGTTTACTAGGATCATAGGGCGAAGCAGGGGGTGATGGCGACACAGCGGCTTCGGGTACCTTGACAAAGCGGCCATTGACCCGTGGCCTGACCTCGGCGTAAGCCTTTCTGGACTCGTAGCGGATTTGCTTGTCATATCGCCGCCTCTTCCTCTTCTCCCTGTACCTCATCACCTTCGCCTGTCTCTCCTGCATCGTCGGATTATGGGCAGCCCCCACCATCATCTCTGTATCAATAGTCATGATCGTTGCATTGCTAATAGTGCTGGTGAATGCACCCTCGCGGAATGGCACCTGAAGATCAAGAGGAAAATAATCATAAGAGTGCAGTTATGTACTTTTCTTGTGGGTAGCAGATATGTACTTGATATTCCCTGTTTATGAAGTATAGTTGGTCTCTTATTAACCAGAAATTGACCCTTTTTCATTCAGTGGTGCACTTGATTGTAACTGTTTTATTTTTTTTAGACAATGGAAGAGAACAACTTTCCAGCCTTTATGGCCAAAGAAGCGCACAGTCCAAACTCAATTGCTCTATGAATATATGTTTTATTTAGGTGTACTATGTACGTGCGTACGTGTAACCCTGTACATCTATGCACGGTTTTATGAATTGCTAAAGATGTTTAATTTCATCAACAATTGTGATCTGGATCCATTTGTGAGGAACATGACATCCTCAAATGATTGGTAGCAAGTAATTAAGTAGGCAATTTCCTGATGGAAACTAATTAAACAAGGATCTTGTTTCCAATTCGTGAGGTTTTGGTCTGTTTTGGACCTGATCTCGATCAGTTTTATGAACTCGGTAAATCAATCACCGGGCCACTACCGAAGCAATTATGGGGAGTAGTATCAGTTATATATGACCTATAAGCTTACGAAACTAGCTCGAGAGAAAATTTAAATACAAAATAGCATTCAAATTCATAAATGACCACATAAAATGAGAAAGAGGGTGCATTGATCCAGTATATAGTCCATTTCACAAACTTTGTCAAGGAATTAACATGATGGCGCGGACATATGTATTGTTTGACTATTATTTTCAGTATTTACTAAACTCAGACAAAGCTCTAGCTAGCAGCTTAATTATATGCCTTCCCTTGGCTGTGTCGGTCTAGTTAGTTAGTTATTGCACAGCTCAAATTTTCAGTACGCATGTACTCCTTGTTAGTCAAACAAAATGAAATAATTATATATGTCTGACTGATGATGTGAGCGCCCATTCTTGTGCATCAACTGATACAAAACACAAACTTTCTGCCTTCGTAAATTACAATCGACCAGCATAAATTAACAGAATTTTGTAAGTGTGATTTTTGAGATTTGGGGGGGGGGGGGGGGGGGGGTGAGTAGATGGAGATTATAAGTGTGATTTTTGTTAGCAGGAGGCCCCATAGATCGGCAACAGATGGAACAATTAAGCAGCAATACTACTCACGATGGTGGCTCTTGGCGGCGCCGGTGGCTGCAGCAGGTGAGCCAGGTGTTGGCCGCCAGCGTCCACCTCCAGGGTCAGCCTGCTGCTGTTCCCTGCAGCTGCTGTTTCATGAAACGGTGTGGTCCATGATCTGCAGTGGTGGCAATTGGCCGGCGGTGGCGGTGGGTAGTCCGCTGCCGTGCCGTCGTGGTGGTGGTGGTGGTGGCCTTGGGCGAAGAACTGGTACTCGCGCAGCCCGTATTCCTGATGATGCTGAAGAACGGGCGAGATCATGTGGTGTGGGCAGTTGCTGGCGCCGCACAAACCGCATGACATGGACATACTACTAGCTAGCTCTATCGTTTGCTTGCTTGCTTGTTTGTTTCTGGTGTGATCTGGTGCGTGGAGGAGGAGAGATGTCGAGTACTAACTACTAAGGCACCTTTGGAATAGCTAGGGCTGTACTGTGTCTCTCCCTCCTCCACTGCACTGCATATATGCAGCAGTGAGCTGCAGACCAGACACAAGATTCGATCTGAGAATTACCAAAAGACGATGGATCAAATCAAATCAAATAGGCCGGCCCAACTAATGAGCGCGTCGGAATAGATACGATCCGGCCATCCATTTTTTATTTCTTTCTTTCTTACGCGGAGCTGGAGCCATGCACACCTTGCTTGCCGGGAATCTCCCACATGATCTTATGTCCACGCAAGGCCACTGCTAGATATTTGTAGCTTTTTTTGTCACTGTCAAACAGAAAGGAGATGCTAAGACAAAGGTCCGAGGGAGACAAACACAACACAATGGAAACCATGGCAATACTAAAACAGAAAAGTACTAGTTGTCGAACAATTACTAGTATAGTGTCGTTCCTATATGACTTCAGCATTATTGGTATGTCTGGTATTTTTTTTTTTACTTTGGACAGGCAGTTGGGATTGGCTGTGTGCATCTATGCAAAGGCCGCGTGTTGCTCATCATCCTATGTATCCGTTTGACGCTACATTTTAAGTTAACAAAAACACTCTATCATAAAAATAATAATGCCATGGGCGTGATTTTTTTTTTGCAAAGAGGCTTAAAACCATATATTAAGAATCACAGGACCTTACAAGCTCACCATGCTGGATTGGTCTGGCCACCACAGGATTCGCCAACGCCACTGTCTGAGCACTGCTTGACGAAGACCTGCACTCGAGCCCTCATCTCCTTGTCAAACTATAGCAACCCCCCAAGCCCTTCAAAACATACCCCAGTAAGCTGACCCTGAACCCAAACTCCCCACCGCCGTCGCCGTGCCGGCAGCAGCGAGAAAGGAAAGCAGTGGGAGGCGGCTAGGATTTTTCAATTGTGTGAGCCTCCCCTCATAACGAACCGTTACGTATGAGCATGGAAATTAATTTAGCTGTAAAATGAGAAGCAACAAAACTTCACGCACAAAAAATATAGTTGACGGTTCCAAAATATACTAGTTTCACAATTAAACCGACGAAGATATTAACCGGTCAATTTGATCATGTTTGCTATGTTGCACATACATCGGTGACATGGAACCATATATGTATCTGGATGGCCATTGGCAAGCATATATCTCGATCGATCCATTGTGTGTGCGACCAACTCTGATCCACAAATCGAGGTATCACTGGCAGCAGAGTCGTTTTCAGGATCTATCTATCGTGTACATGTGGAGCACATGAAAAGGAGCAAAATCAAGAACGAAGCAAGCATTGGCTAGCACATTTCAATCCAGATACACATATGGTCGATCTTTCTAGGCGGCGAAAAGCGCATGAAGCAGCGGGAGAGTCTGGAGCCATGGAGCGCTGGAATCAGCCGCCTTTTCCTCCTTTGCATAAAATGGAGCCAGACGGTCCACACAATCTTGAGCTCGCCGGAGTAGCACGCGCGTGGGTGGCCTAACCAGCACCACACCCTGCAGGCCACCACACAGATCCATGCATCTCCGGCCACCACACACATGATTCATCTTCTTCTGCCCTGAAGTAGAAGCAAGTGCTATGCTACAAAAAGAAAGAAAAGTGAAGTATTCTCTGTTCTGGTAGGTATATTTATAGATGCGGGCCGGCAAGTTCATGTGAACTAGCTTGGTAGAGAATATTTTTGTCATGTGATGGCGTGATGCAGACTGCCACACACACACTGCCACACATTATGCATTGACTTCTCTCATCCTAGCTAGCTATCGACTTGATGGATCTTGAAAATCACACACAAAAAGTATGCATACAGTAAATAGGTAATTGCTTTTGATGTGCTGAACAGCCCAGGCGTCCCTCGCATCGCCCCTGCGGGTGACCCGGGGGAAAACCCTAGCCACCCCGCCTCTCGGCCTCCTCCACTTCTCACCCTCCTCGCCGCCGTCCGCAGGGCCGCCGGGCGAAGCCTGGCCGGCAGGGCGGCAGCGGGGCTTCTCCTCACCTCTTCCGTCACGGCTGGCGCGGGACAACAAGACCGGGAGGTGCCGCGGGCGAGCACGGGGTCCAGCGGCGCGGCGGGCGGGTCTCCCGGCGGCGTCCTGCGCAGCGCGGTGGCGACGGCCTGCTTGTGGCGAAGTGGTGGCTGCGTTGGATTTGACTGGTGGTCGCGAGTGCCACCAGATCCAGATCAGATCCATCTGGATCCTGTCTTTGGAATCCGTCGGCCGCGCGCGGGGTGGTGGTGGTCGTCGTTGGCCACGTCGGATCGCTGGATTCGGCGTCTGGAGTTCTATGTTGGGTTCTTCTCAGTCCTCCTTCCTGGTGGGCTGAGCCCCATGGCTCTTTCATCTCTGCAGGTTTTGGTTCATGGCTATTGCCGGATCCAGAGCAGACGGAGGTTTGGTGGTATAGGATGGGACCGGAGGAAACTTTGGTCAGCTTGTTCGGCCCAGCATCGGCGACGTCACTCCACGCCGTTATCCTTCCTGGAGGCTAAGCCGAGGTCTGTCCTATCCACCCCCGAATCCCTCCCGGACAAAAGTCCAAAATCCAGTCTGGATTGGGTGGCGGTGGTGTCCTGTGCATCGTATTCTCCATGGAGGCACCGTCTGGGGAGGACCTCGTATTCGGGGGAGAGATGCTGCAGGTGGTGGGGCTCCACGTGGCTCCAGCAGTGGCGGCGGTGTGGTGGTTGCCAGGAGGAGCAGTGTTGTATCTACCGCGTTGATGACGACGAGTTTTGGCGGCACGGTGCAGCTGGATATCATGGACGAATGCAGCTGGATGGTCGAGCGCAGGGCGGTGGCGCTGTCTGACACCATGGTGGCATCAACGGCAGGCTGGCAAGGTTTGCGTCAGTCCCTGCTATGGAGATGGATCAGTGGAAGACGGCGGTGGCGGGCTCGGTGAGTGCGCCGGACCAGTGTGTGACCCAGTCCCGGTATGTGGCTAGGATGGAACATCCGGCTTTAGATGTTAGGTTTTGGTGTGATGTTTGTTTGTTATTAGGCTCGGACATTCGGCACCCCTACATCAAGAGGATAGGAGTAGCGATAGGTGTTGCTAAGATGGTGGCTCCAGATTTACTGATGTACTACTTTGTAAAGTCTTTGTGAATAATTAATAAAGTGGCCGCATGCATCACCCAGATGCAAAGGCCGGGGGTACATCCTCCTTTTCCAAAAAAATTGCTTTTGGTGACAAAATTATGAAATTTCTTATACAGTGAAAAAATTGTACTATCTAATAGGCGTGTGTGTCGGTCTACGCTCGTGGCAAATTGAATAGACTCAACTAATGAGCGGGTCAGAATAGATACCATCCTTCAAACCATTGTTGATTTCTTTCTTTCTCTCGCGGAGGAGTCGGAGCCATCCAGACCTCTTGCTTGCCAGAAATACCCCACATGATCTTATGTCCACACAAAGCCACTGCTAGATATTTGTGTAGATCTTTTGGTCACTGCCAAACAAAAAGGAGATGCTAACACAAAGGTCCGAGAGAGACAAACACAACAAAATGGAAACCATGGCAATACTAAAACAGAAAAGTACTACTGTGAAACAATTGATGTCATGGGCATGGAATTAATTAGGCTATAAAATGAGAACCAACAGAAGTTCGCCACACAAGATATATAGTTGAGGGTTCGAAAATATACTAATTTCACAATTAAACCGAACGAAGACATTAACCGGTCAATTTGATCATGTTTGCTATATATCATGCATGCATATCGAGGACATGGAGGCATATATATGTATCTGGATGGTCATTGGAAGGCATTGATCGCATGTTTGTGTGACCAACTTAGTCCACAAATCGATGCCTCACCGGCAGTGGTATCGTTTTCATGATCTATCTATTGTGTACGTGTGGAGCACATGAAAGGGAGTAAAAGTCAAGAACGAAGCAACCATTAGCTAGCACAATTCAATCCGGATACACATATGATCGTCAATCTTTCTGGGCGGCGAAAAGCGCAAGAAGTCTGGAGCCATGGAGCGCCGGAATCTACCGCCTTTTCCTCCTTTGCATAAAGTGGAGCACGAAGGTCCACACAATCCTGGGCTCGCCGGAGTACCGAGTGTGGGCGGCCTCATCAGCACCACACCCTACAGGCCAGACCACATGGATCCACGCATCTAAGCTATCTCCGACCACCACACAGACCATTCATCTTCTTCTGCCCTGAAGTAGAAGCAAGTGCTATGCTACAAAAAGAAAGAAAAGCTAAGTATTCTTGGTTCTGATGGGTATATGTATGGATGTCTACCAGCAAGTTCATGTGAATTAGATAGGTAGAGAATAATTTTATCATGTGATAGAGACTGCCACGCACCGGGCAATCCATTACAATTGATGCGTGTTCATTAATAAGCCTGGCTAGCTAGCTACATCACAGACCTTAAGTATTGACTTCTCCTATTCTAGTCAGCTATTGGCATGGTCGATCATGAAAATCACACACACAAAAAGGGGGGAAGACTTGTATAGGACCAGCTCTTAGGTGAGATCAATCTTTTTGAAGATACAAAACATGTTCAAAAATTATGAAAAAATTTGGATGGGTGAAATCCAAGTACTTCATATCCACCGAGACGACGCCCTTGAATCGCATCTATATTGTCATCTACATCGTCATTGTCAGAGTTCCATTCAGCCTCTTCTTCGACTCTTGTTTCCTTTTTGACTTCTGGAAGTTGTGAACGAAAGAATTCATAGTTAATGTCTTGTAAGACCCATGGACCATGAACGTGCTGATCTGACGCTCGCACACGCTTAAGGTCATATTCACCCTTCATCACCCACTTCATTTGATCATACGATTCATCCAGGATCCAAACTCGAAAGACATCCTTAATGAATGATGCATAGTGCACACCATTTTTTGATCTTCCTAGGTAAGTCATGGCGTTCATGTCGATTGGTGCTTCAATCACACGGTACTTTGTCCTCGGAAAGGGATATCCTACAAGATCAAATCAGTTACATAGATGGTAAATAAGCCCAATGAACCTTTAATTATGGTAAAACAAGCTAGTGGTGGCATCAAACCAATAATCGGATGCTTTGGGTATGTATATATACCTCATGACAACATTAGGCTGGCAGTGCACGTAAAGTGCCTGTTGCTAGTAGGCGGATCCACATTTGGCCCATTCCCATCTGCAATGGCGATCGCGTCGTGCCTCGGCGACGTCCCCTGCAACATTACCTTGTCTAGCAAAAGACCTCTCCTCCCAACGACCCGACCTTGATGAGAAAACATCCATGATGCATGTAGATGGAGGCCATTCGGATTCCTCCACCAAGGGGTCTAACTGGGCAGAACCGCGGGCGACCATGCTCTTGTAGATGCTCTCCTCCTGCAGATAGGGGACACTGAACACCTGATAGTGGGGCGACACGGGTGGGATCAAAGGCTAGATACTCTTTGAATAAAAATAAATAGGTGTCGTCCCTCATTGGAGGCAAAGGATCCCAGCGTCGCGTGGCAGGGTTGACCACGTACTTGCGGAGCAAGAGGAGGCCATGGCAGTGGTCACGAACGAAGTACTCGTCGTCGAATCTCGACCCCGGGCGTATCTCATCAAAGGGATACTTCGGGGTAGACCTGGCCATCCTCCGGGCCGGGCCGGGCTTCGGGCCGGGCCTGACCAAGCCCGAGGTAGAAAACTCAGGCCCGAGCCCGGCCGTCGGGCCTAGTTTTCAGGCCCGAGCCCGGCCCATCACAGCAAAAAACACGTCGGACCTCGGGCCTCTTCAGTAAATGGCATAAACAGCGGGCCCAGGCCCGGCCCGACCTAGTCTTCGGGCTCAAAACCCAGGCCCAGGCCCGGCCCGGGAGCAGCGTCGGGCCGGGCTTTTTTCGGGCCGGGTCGGGCCGGGCTGTCCGGGCCGGGCGGCCCATGGCCAGGACTACTTCGGGGGCGGCAAGAAGTCGAGCTTGGTGTTGACCGTGGCGCTAGAGGGGCGCGCGAAGAACTCCGGGAACGCGTGGCAGTCAAACTGGAAGAAGATGCCGGCGAGAGAGAGCGGGAGCAGGTCCGTGCGCAAGAGGCGGCGCTCGTCGATGACGCGGCGCCAGGCCTTACAGACGCACCGCGACGCGGCAGGACCCCACGGAGGACGTCGGCGAGCACGTCGTCCGGTAGGTCGTGGTCTTGGCGAGCTTGCAGCCGCCGGCGTTGCATCGATGGATCCTCCGATGTGGATCTTGGACGTGCCGCGGCCGGTCCGCACGCGGAGCAGTTAGATGCCAGGACGGCAGAACAATAAGTCGTATATATGAAGGAAGCCGGCCTAGGAAGAAAAGTAACGACCCTAGCTACAGTCCAGTTTGTTGTTATTTTTATTGTGTTTCAGGATTCGTGCCATAGTTGGACATCGCGGTGGCGTGGCCGATCTGGGTCAATTGGGCTGCATCTTCGCGGCAGTTGAGGTGGAGTTGGAGGCGGAGGTGGAGCAGCGGCATGTGGGCGCCGGCGTCATGGCTTGCATTGACTGCGTACGGAGCTTGTGGTGGTGGATTTGTTGGCCTTGCAGAGGAGGTGTCGGCATGGTTCCAAACTTTCCTCCATGGTGTGCTGTGCTGCACCGGTCGTCTACTCCGTTTGGCTTGGTTCGTTGCTGATGGATGAATGCGGGCAAAGTCTCGGCTCTGTCTCGCATGTTCGTAGCGGTCAGGCTCCCTCCAAGGGGTCTGTTAACGTGGTGAGGCACTAGACTCCGGCAATGAGGTCGTGAGTGTCCTTTCCCTCCTTGGAGGCATTATCGAAGAGCACTTCCCTTTATCACTGGGCCATGTTCGAGCACAGTGGATGCGGCGGTGGTAGGTTGTTGGCAAGACTAGATTATTACCCAAGATTCGGTGGGGCGGTCTTGTGCAAGTCTGGGCGAAAGCTTTGTGGTTGACGGGGTCGGTGCCGGGAGTATATAGCAAAATACTACCACATTACGGGCCAGGGTTACAAAAAACTACCATTTCTGTTAATTTTTCAAAAAAAAACTAGTACAAAATTGGCTGGCTGTTTCAAACAAAAAAAAACTAATGACTGGATGTTTAAATTTTGATCCGGATTATGATAGGACCGGCCAAACGGTAAGCGTTGACTGTTAGCAAATTTAGTGTTGACTGTTAAAATGGACCAGAGGCCCACATGTCATCTGTTGAGAAAACCAATCCAGCCCATTATTTTGAAAAAAAAGGAGTCAGCGGAGCCACCCACCCTCTCCTCTCAGGCACTCCTTCGGGCGTGGCTGCCCGAGATGCACCCGAGTACGAGTCGCCGCGTGTTGGTGCCACGCCCTGGCCATTGCCGCGAGGTGCCTTGGCCATTGTGGTGCCTTGGCCGTTGCCGCGAGGTGCCCCGTTGTGGCGCCCTGGCCGCTGGCTGCGAGGAGCTTCTCCGGCACCTCCGTCGGTCTCTGGTCCCGTGCCTGGAACCACACCGCCCGTCAGTCTCCAACTCCGGCGTGCTGCCCGCGACTCCCCCTCCTTTCTCTTCTCCCCATGCCGCCATGGAAGTCGGGCTCCTCCAGCCCCCCTTGCTCATGCCGCACCGAACGCCGCCGGCGTCGTCTCCACCCGGATCCGCTCGGCCGCTGAGCCGCCGGTCTTGCCGGAGTCTAGCTCCGCGCGCAGGGTGCAGATCGCAGGTCGCAGCTTCGGCTGCCGCGCGAGAAGGAGTGTGTGGAGCTACGGGAAGGAGGGAGGATGGGTGGTGGAGCAGCTCACCGGCGGAAGAGAGGTGGTCGTCGCTGCGCCACCGTGGCGTGTGCACCCACTGCCTCGCCGTGGCCTGTCGCCCGCTGCTGCCGCTCTGCCATGGTCAGCCAGATCTGGACGGGGATTGAGCCGGCGAGCTTATCCTCCCCTTCCTACGTACGGTCTCAAGTGCACCTCCTCCCCCACACTGCCTCCCCCAACGGCCTCAAGCCCGGTTCGACGGTCTCAGAATTTTGTTGTTGTAATACAAAGCGGGGGGAAACCCTTTTTCGTGAAGAATTTTGTTGTTGTTTTTGCAACGACGTTCCTCATAGGCCAAGTAATCACTACTTTGTTAGAATGGCTAGTGCCATGATAGGCGATAGCAGTGATTATGGGACGATCGAGTCTGGTTAGCTATCTCAAAATGAACAATAAACAAGAGGATCAAAGAATCGCCACTGTTGGAATGGCTAGTGGCATGGTAGTCCAACAAGGAGTAGAAGACAACTTCATCGGATCAGAGTGGCTAGGATTGTGAGATGGATTTGTCATCCACTGTGACAGAGTTGCTCAAAAGATTTGTCCCCGGTGGCTTGGCTGGCTGAACTTACGTGGGGACAAGTACCTTGTAACGCACGATATATTGCAGTGATAACATAACTATTATCAATAGCACTTGCAAGAATCTAGGATCCGCCCGACCCCGACCCCAACCTGCCCTAGCGTCATCTCCCCGTGAGGCGGCCGGGGAGGCGCGTGTGCCCCCTTCCTCCACCCCTCCTCCTCCCACTCCCCTTGTCGCTGCCGGGGGGCGCACTTGGATCTGGCCCGGGTGGTGTCGGTGGCGACGGGATATTCTATAGCCCGCGCACTTGGCCCTCCTTCCCGGGGCAGGGGGTTTGCGGCGGTGAGGCTCGGCTGGTGGTGGTCCGGTGAGGTGGCGGTGGCCGGCGGCAGGTGCGATCGTGGCGCTGCTCCTTGGCGGCGGGGTGGCCGGCGGCGCGCCCCTGGCCTAGATCTGGGCCCTTAGGGCCCCATCTGGGTCCTAAAAGGCCGGCTCCGGTGCGGCCTCGCTGCCTTCTGCTCGGTGGAGAGGAGGAGCGGCTCGGATGGGGGGCGGCTTCGCAGGCGGCGTGCCTTCTGCAGCGCGACGGTGGGAACATTACGGGCATCTCAGGACCCGGCTGGGCCTGGTATGCTCCTGCTATTGTGTCCGGTCGGTTACCATCGTTGACGGTGGAGGTCAGTCCCTCCCGCGTGCCGACGGTGCCGCTACCCCTAGTCTCGGCTCTTCTTCTTCTTTGTGCAGGCCCCACTTCACGGTGTCGTAGTGAGACAGCGTGGGTGGCTTGATGACCGGGTTGGCACAGGGTGGTGGACGGTATATTGGTGGGCTCTGGAGCGCCCGGGGTGATGGTTGGGATTGGGAGAGATCCCTGTCAGCCTATCCAACACCGACGCGGTGCCGCCTGAGGGTGCCGCCGGACCTTCCTGGAGGGTGTCAGGTGCTACCCTCCCTTTCTCCTCCACGTGTACCGGGGGAAACCCTTGGCAGCAGCATCATTATCGTTGTGTTCCTTCTTGGAGGTGTTGATGGGTACCGACGCTTCGGAGCCTAGGTGCTTGGTGGGAGATCTCCGGTGGGCGTAATGGTCGCAAGGCTTTTTCGTTTTTGTTGATCCACCATTGCGGCATTTGTTGCTTTTGTATTCTCTTTTTTCTTTTGAGCTTGATTGTACTGTTTCCACCAGAGCACCTATCGTTGTTTGTATTGGTTGGTTGCTTTATATAATATAAAGCGGGGGGAATCCTATATCGCTAATAGCACTTGCAATAGCAATATAAAATAAATGTAACTAAAATGATACACGAATGCTTTTAGCCTTCCACGGACGATATTCTTCGATATTATATGTTGCTAGGGAATTCACCTCTTTTCTTTTGAGTTTGATTGTACAGCTTTCACCAGAGCACCTATCGTTGGTTTTATCAGTTGGTTGCTTTATATAATGTAAAGCGGGGGAAATCCTTTATCGCTACTAGCACTTACAATAGCAATATAAAATAAACGTAACACTTTATAATATATAAAATACACGAATGCCTTAAGCTTTCCACGGACGATATTCTTCTATATTGTATGTTGATAGGGAATTCACTCATCCAGCACGATGTGTACGGAAAATATTGGTATTCTCGCAAGGGTGTGCAATGGCTCAAAACTATCATAATGGGTTGGCCTCATGTTGCCTAAGCATTCAACTCTCGAGCTATCCAAGTGATAAGCGTGTACGGTAGCCCACAACATTGGCTCGGAAAATAACCTGCAAAAAGTGAATACGTGATATTCTGTTAAAAACCAAATCATTTCTGCAATTCCAGATAGTCCACACAACAAGGCGCAAACTCCAACACGAATATGTCTCGCTAAGTCAGGCTCAATCCCATTCGATTTTGCATAAACATGACATGGCCTAATGGTGTACATCCCCCGCCATGGCTTGGAGTTTTTTTGCCAGCCCAAAACACACAAAAAATTGCCAGCTCAAATGGCCATGGCCTAATGAGTCTCTCTTAGATGCTCGTAGGATTGGAGTTTTTTTGCCATGCCAAAACACGAAATTCAGTACCAATTCCTTATGTACACCATGGCCTAATGTCCGAGCATCTTTTTCCCCGTGAGAAACACGACATCAATGCGTACACAACTCCAATCCAACGAGCATCTAAGAGAGACTCATGATCTGATAGATTTTGAGATAGACAAAATCACGACAGACACCTCGTAGTGAACATACACATCATACTACATGTAAGAAAAACATACAGGTCATACCACCGTAAAAATAGCGTGGAAGCATGAAGTAAATTCAGAAAAAAAAATGAGAGCATACATGTCAAGTCTTTGGATACGCTAGTTCTAGCACAAGAAATTTAACTATCTAAGCTAGTCCCTCCATCCACATATACAGGGTCTAATTGTTTTTTGTTGTAGTCTTTGGACAATGTTAAAATTATTAGTATATGAGATATATGATATAAAACTAATATCATTAAAAACTCCTTTCACGTACGAATTCAATGGTATGATTTGTGTAACATGCATGTCATATATTATTATGGTTCCCACAAAAAAAAAAAGATTATGCTAACCCATGATCAATCGTAATCTCAAAAAACATATTAGTCTCGCGGAAATTCACTTTGGCTCATAGGTGTATATGCACCCATTGGCTAAATAGACATTTTAAAAAGTAAAAAAATCGAGAAAAAAATCATGTGTGTAAATCCGGATATTATATGTGTGTGCACAAAGTTTTGGTGAAAAAGGACTTTTTGTGGCTTGTGTAAAAAGGACATTTTTCGATGCTTGATTATAGCTATTTACGAGGCATTTATTTATTTATTTTTATACATGCCACAAAAAATGTCCTTTTTCACCGAAACTTTGTGTGCTAACATAGGATGTCCGGATGCACATGCAGGATTTTTTCTCAAAAAAATTTAACATTTGGAATGTGTTTCTTACATTATTTCATAATAGGTCTATCTACACGTAGGAGCCAAAACGCCACTCTCTCTCGTGGAAATTCGGCTCATGGGTGTATATGCACCCATTGGCTAAATACACTAACCCTAGTCTCGGACCTATATATGTCAATAGAGGGAGTAGGCGTATTCTGAATGTCACATCACATGGGTTTGTCGGAGTTGTTTGTTCCAAGGATTAGTGTTAAGAAAAATACAGATTTGAAACCTGGACACAGCCCATCTCCCGTCCTCACTCTTTTGGCCTTATTGAGCAAGTTGGGAATATAGATTAGTGTGCAGATCTTGGAATAGACAAAGTTGGGAATACACTAATCTCCGGCCCCCGGTTCAATAATTGCGGGAATCGGGAAGCTGACTCAAACTATACTCCCTCCTTTCCAGTTTATAGGGTTCAAATCTTAAATTTTATCAACAAGTGAGTGGAGGAATGTATCTCGTACTTTACAAAACTACTCAAATTAAACTCATGCATTAATTTAGATTAGTTGTAGTACATGCATGCTTGGCCACTAGATGAGTAAGAACATTACATGCATTAGTGTGTTCCTTCTTAATTCTTGCATGCAAAGATTTAATGCGCCTCGAAAACTAAATATGATATGGAGAAGAGCCCTTTAAATTAGAAAAACAAAAAGTTGAAATAAGTCCTGTAAACCGGAAAGGAGGGAGTATATGCGTTGCCAAACTGAAGGGCTTTTATTTAGAGCAAGTGGCTAGTATCAGGACCCAAAACCGGCACAAAATACGAAGCCAGCCAAAAATCAACCAATCACCAAAGTGGCACTTGTTTCGCTGTTACTTCTCCCTCCTGCCCGAAAATCTGTAGGAATTCTATATGATAAGATTTTCAAATAAATTTCTTTAAAGTTCTTTGGTTTGTAGGAATGGATTTTTATTTATACCCACTAGCGTCACCCCCGCGCCGCGATCAGGGGGAACCCTAGATTCACCGCTGCCACCTCCCCCTGCCTTACCCCGAGGCTCGGTCGGGCAAAGTCTGACCGGAGCTCCTGGCAGCAGGGCCTCCTCGTTGCTGGTGAGGTGCAGCCTCTCCGGCCTGGGCGTGGCGCGGCGGTACGTGAAGCTCCTGGGGGCATTGGTGCTTCTGCTGGGCTTCGGGCGACGTGGATGGTGGTGGGGCGTGTGGTGACGGGTGATGTCGTGAATGGTTCGGCCAGATCCGGCCGGCGGTGGTGGCTCGCGGCATGGTTCAGGTGGGCCACACCTGGTCGCTACGGCCGTCTCTGGTTGGCAGGCGGCGCGGGCCTAAGTGACTTTGACTGGTGGCCATTGCACTGCCCTTTGGTGGGCGTGGTCCATGGTGCTTGTGGGCTCTGCCTTTGCTTGGCTTTGGAGCTTCAGGTGGACTGGGCAACGGTGCACGCTTGGGAGGGCTACAAAGGCACGACAGCTTTGGGTCTGCGGGCGGCATGAGGTGCCAGTAAATTTTCTGGACATTTTTAGAACATTTATTTTTGAGACATTTTTTATTGCAAAGCTAATTTGAAAAATTGGATAAACATGGCATTTTACTTCATTAAACATTAAATAACAGAGAGCAAACTATGAGTACAGAAGGTTGTGCTTCCTAAATTCATCGACCATATGTTCCTCAAAAAGGATTAACTAATAAGCTTGATCGAGTCTTATTAACAAACCATTTTCAAATGACATAAAACCGAGGAACTTTTGTATCACACTAGGATATACATTGTGCCAACAATAAGATTTGATATTCTTTTCGGGAGACGGAAAACGAAAATTCAAAACCTCCAATAGAAATTGCCATAATTCTTTTAATAGAGTTGATGCTATTCATGTTGTTATGTCTCTTCGAAAAATATAGCGTATGCTCATTACTGTTGACGTAAAAAGTGACCTTACTTTTGTTGCAATCAATGACAGCCCCTACAGTATTCAAAAATGATCTACCAAGGATAACCATCATATCGTCGTATGCAGACATATCAAGAATAACAAAATTTGTTAAGATAGTAACATTAGCAACTACAACAGGAACATCCTCACAAATTCCCATAGGTATAGCAGTTTATTTAGCAGCCATTTGCAAAGAGATTTCAGTAGGTGTCAACTTACTCAAGTCAAGTATTCTATATAAAGAGAAAGGTAAACACTAACACCAGCTCCTAAATCACATAAACAATTTTGACATAATTATTTTTAATGGAGCATGGTATAGTAGGTACTCCGTGATCTCCGAGCTTCTGAGATATTTTTCCTTCGAAAGAATAATTTGCAAGCATAGTAGAGATTTCAGCCTCTGGTATATTACTTTTATTGGTGACAATATATTTCTTGTATTTAGCATAGGGAGGCATTTTCATAATTTTAGTCATGGGTGTGCGCAGGTACAAAGGTCTAAGCATTTCAACAAAGCGATTAAAAGCCTCCTCATCTCTATATTTTATAGACTTGCTAGGAAATGGCATGGTTCTCATTCTTTACCATGCTTTCTAGCAACGAAATCCTTCTTATGATATCTTTTATTTTAAGGAGGTGGGTCATCAAGTTCAACTGCAGGTTCTATTTCTATATCGTTATCAGATTCTCTATTATTGTCTGGCTGAGCATCAACATGATCAATACTAGCACCATCATTATCATTATCACTGGGTGAATGGTTATTACCAGACTGTGTCTCACCATCAGAAATAGAAACATCATTGAAATCCCAAGAGGGTTTTCCGATAATAGGTTCACCAGAAGCATGCAAAGTTCTATCTTTATTCCGTTCCTTTTTCTTCCTAGGTGAACTAGGTGCATATTTATTAATTTTCTGAGAATCTTGCTCAATTCTTTTAGGATTATCTTCAAGATATGGAGGATCCTGAGTCATTTTACCACCCCTAGTTACTTTGATGGCATGATTGTTCATTTCATTCAACAAATCATTTTGTGATTTAGAAACTTGTTCTAGCTGAGTTAGAACCATAGTTGAGTTCTTACATAAACCTTTAAAATCATTAGCAATTCTAAACATTATATCACTCAAACATTCAATCATGAGAGAATTATGTTTTAGTTGATCACTTATGTATTTATTAAAGTTTTCCTGCTTATAATGAAGTTATCAAATTTATCCAAGCACTAACTAGGAGATTTATTATAAGGAATATCACCTTCATCAAATCTATAAAGAGAACTTACGTCCACTGCATGTGTTGGGATGTTAAGTCCATGTATTTCTTCAATAGGTGATAAATTCTTAACATTTTCACATTTAATACCCCTTTCTTTCATATATTTCTTTGCTTCTTGCATATCTTCTGGACTGAGGAATAGAATAGCTTTTTTCCTCGGAGTTGGCTTAGGTGGTGGTTCAAGAAGCGTACAATCATCGGCATTTCTTAATATCTTATTCAATAATTCTTAAGCTTGTTCAATAGTTTGTTCCCTGAATACACAACCAGCACAACTATTTAGGTAGTCGATTATAAAAGATATAAAGTATTCCATTGTTCTTAAGAGGATGATCTGGCAAAGCATTTAATAATTGGAGAAGCCTCCCCCAGGCTTGAGGGAGATGCTCTTCCTCAAGTTGCACAAAGTTGTATATTTCCTGTAAAGTAACTTGTTTCTTATGAGCATGAAAATATTTTTCAATAAAGTAATACATCATATCCTGGGGACTACATACACTGTAGGGAAACGTAGCATGCAATTTCAAAAAAAATCCTACGCTCACGCAAGATCTATCTAGGATATGCATAGCAACGAGAGGGGGGGAGTGTGTCCATGTACCCTCGTAGACCGTAAGCGGAAGTGTTTGTTAATGCAGTTGATATAGTTGAACTTCCTCTCGTTCCGACCGATCAAACATCGAACGTACGGCACCTCCGAGTTCTGCACACGTTCAGCTCGATCACGTCCCTCAAACTCTTGATCCAGCATAGTGTCGAGGAGAGTTCCATCAGCACGACGGCGTGGTGACGGTGATGGTGAAATGATCCGCGTAGGGCTTCGCCTAAGAACTACATGAATATAACCAGAGGCATAAACTATGGAGGGGGGCACCGCACATGGCTAGGAATAGTTGATGTGTGTTCTAGGAACCCCCTCCCCACGTATATAAAGGGGAGGGGGAGAGAAGCAGCCCTAGGCGTGCCCAAGTAGGAGGAATCCTACTTGGGCTCCTAGTCCAAGTCGGCCTCCCCTCTTTCCTTTTACCGAAAGGGGGAGAAGGGAAGAGAGGGGGGAGAAGGAAAGAGGGGGCGCCTGATACGTCTCCAAGGTATCTATAATTTTTTATTGTTCCATGCTATTATATTACCCCTTTTGGATGTTTATGTTCTTTATTTTACACATTTATATCATTTTTGGGACTAACCTACTAACCGGAGGTCCAACCCGTATTGCTGTTTTTTTTGCCTATTTCAGTATTTCGAAGAAAAGGAATATCAAATGGAGTCCAAACGGAATGAAACCTTCGGTAGCATGATCTTTGGAACGAACGTGATCCAGAGGACTTGGGGTGCAAGCCAACAAGCAGCCGAGGCGACCACGAGATAGGAGGGCGCACCCACCCTCTCTGGGCGGCCCCCCTGTCTTGTGGGCCCCTCGGGCGGCCACCGACGTACTTCTTCCTCCTATATAAGCCTACGTACCCGGAAAACATCCAGTGAGCCAATGAAACACAATTTCCACCACTGTAACCTTCTGTATCCGCGAGATCCCATCTTGGAGCCTTCGCCGGTGCTCCGTCGGAGAGGGAATCGACCACGGAGGGCTTCTACATCAACACCATAGCCCCTCCGATGAGTTGTGAGTAGTTTACCACAGACCTTAGGGTCCATAGTTATTAGCTAGATGGCTTCTTCTCTCTTTTTGGATCTCAATACAATGTTCCCCCCCTCTCTTGTGGAGATCTATTCGATGTAAACTCTTTTTGCGGTATGTTTGTTGAGATCCGATGAATTTTGGGTTTATGATCAAGTTTATCTATGAGAAATATTTAAATCTCCTTTTTGCGGTCTACTGTGAAAGACCCTGATGTAGTAAGGTTCCAGCGAAACACATTCTGACCTTGTGTCAGGTTAATCGAATCCAGCCGGGATAAAAGATTATGCCATGGCACAAGTCGGGGGCCAATCAAATCCCGCCTGAACGAAATATTCGGTGGGGAAGAACCGAGCACGTGCGCAATAGTATTATTCTTATCGCGAGCGATGTTATATAAGGCTAGATATTGTTCTCTGAGACTGGCATTACCTAGCCAGATGTCTTCCCAGAAACGAATCTCCGACCCGTCCTTTATCATGAAAGACCCAAAGCGAAAGAGATGTTCCTTTGCCGCCATTAGGTCAGCCCAAAAGTGCGAGTCGCCAGGTTTCCAATATGCCTGGGATACCGCCTTTTGGCCTAGATACTTGTTGCGCAACATGGTTTGCCAAACACCATCCTCGGTAAGAAGTTTAAATAACCATTTACTGAGAAAGGCCTCATTCTTGACCTGCAGGTCATGAATTCCAAGGCCACCTTGGTCTTTAGGCCTACAAACCACGCTTCATTTGGCCAGCCTGCATTTTTTCTTTTCACCGTCTTCTTGCCAAAAGAATCTGGATCTAAAGTAGTCCAGTCTTTGCAGGACCCCTTTTGGGAGTTGTAAGAAAGAGAGCATATAGAGAACCATGTTTGTGAGGATGAAGTTAATCAAAACCAGCCGATCACCAACTGAGAGCAGCTTTACTTTCAGATCTCTTCTAGGACGCCCGGTCTAGTAAGAGTTTTTAGTGCGAACCAACTCGTGGTTTGATGGTTAGGAGAACATTGGTATCCACAGCCCACCAGAGTTCAAGTCTTAAACCTGTTACCGGTGCTCGTATTTTCATGTATTTATTTCAGGCCTTCCAGCAATGTGCATTTCGTGGGAGAAGGCGTGCACAGACAAAAGCGCCTGTGGCGACATCATCGATGTCAAAAAGGGAGTTTTAAATTACGGTGCAACCTGCCTAACCTTGTCGATGTTGCAGCTTGTTTGGCCCTCCTTTTCTCTCCCGGCCGTGTCCTCACGCATCAATAATTAGTTGTCCGCTCAAAAGAAAAAAAGAATCTGTCGTCACGCTTTAACAATTGCGCGCACCAATAATTACTATCGGGGCAAGGGACACTTGCGTTGCCGGCCGGAGGTTAATTAATTCAATTTTTTGTCCTTTTGTGAAATGATGAAAAGATTCTAGGACTACTCTGCGAGATCGGACTTTTTAATTATCGTTCAGTCTAATCTTGTCGGAATTGCAGCTTTCAATATCTAAATCTCAGGTCTGGACTCGCCTCTTCTTCTACCCTCATTCGTCTCGCTCCGGGTAGTCGCTTGGTCTGCATACAACTCACTCCACGTCTTCCTCTGTCCTGTCCTGTCCACCAGGTAAGCGCCTTGATCTGGGTACAGTTCCTCTGTTCTTATGGTATGATTTAGCAACTTCCGCTTAATTTTTTTCAGATGGTTAATCGTTAAATAAGCTCCATCGCGGCTGTGTTTAAGTTAAAAATCGTCCAGTCTTACTATACCAACTTCATTCTGCAAAATATTCTGTATTACTGGATCTTCAACGGATGTAGTATTTCTCTTCATATCGCTAACTACGTACTCCCTCCGTTCTAAATTACTTGTCTTAGATTTGTCTAGATACGGATGTACCTAGACTTATTTTAGTGCTAGATACATCCGTATCTAGACAAATTTAAGACAAATAATTCGGAACAGAGGGAGTACTTTGTATGCGCCATATGTAGTTGCAAAAGCTGGAAAGTGAGTCGCAGATTGCTCCCAACAACTTTGAGGAGTTAATTTTTATCGGAAAGGAAGTTTTCCATTATGCAAACCGGCTTCTACTCCGCAAGTAGCATGGACCATACAGGTGATGACTCAACGAAAGTGGCTCGCCGGTTCACAAAACGGATCACAGATTGTCTCGCTCAGCACGGAAGAGTTGGGAGCGATGTATTGGGAGCCCTTTACCAGGTATGATAAATTCTGACTTGTTTGACTCCAATAGTTTAGCTATCATTTGGTCGGACTCGGACGCAGGCCACTGTATTTGGCATGGATTTCTCCTCCGAACTCTCATCCATGCTCCTCCAGCTTGCTGGGGGTCGATGGATCTGTCGAATTCTACTTTCCACCTCAGGCCACTCTTGCTCGTAGCCCCAGGTGACGGATCAAATTGAGTCGGCAGGAGATGAACAATAGATCGAGCAAATTGCAGGAGCAAGCTGAGGCTGTAGACACCACGGTTTTTAAGCCCAAGGCAAACCACCAAATTTGGCTTAACGATTTTTTTTTTTGAGAAGAAAATTTGGCTTAACGATTTTATTTCCAAAAAAAGTTGGTTAGAGTGCATAGTCATGCTAACATGGCAACCATCCAACCAAGAGCCTGAAAGTTTTGTATAAATAGTCCATCTTGATCATCGTCCAAACATACTACCTTTGTTTGCTTGGGACAGCCGCACGCTGCACACATCTCATCGGCTGAGACGAGAGGGATGAGAATAGGAGACAAAATATTAATTACTCCGATTTTATTACACATTATGGGCTAAGTGTAGACGATTCGATCGGAATCGTAGTAGAGTAGAAAAATCCAACACAAAATGTAGTGTAGTAGCATTTGTTGTTGACTCATGCAAATGCCAGCACTAGTACATGATCCCCTAGTTAGCAGTGTACGCTAGTGGTGTAGTAGCATCCCTGTGGGCAGCGCGCATGCAGCAGGGCAAGGTGGGCTGCGGGTGTACCAGCACAAGCCCGGGTATAAACTGGTTGTTAGGCTAAACCCACAGTTCGTGCTGAAAGAAGAGAAAAGGCTGTACGGGCCGGGGGCTTCGTCGCCTAAAGACTCCATTGTGTTCTGCTCTTTCTTTTACCTCCGTCCAGGTGCGAGAGAGAGCTAGCAAGGGTTCAAACCTAACACAGTATGCACATCAACTATAATCAAGCACATATGCATACACAATAAATGCGTTCATGCAATGGCATGACCCCTAAGTATATCAATCAGAAGAGTACGTAAACTCTGTGAAGGAACTCAAACTAATGATAGTACATTCTTTCTGCAAGATACTTATGTTCCTCAAAGGTATCGCTAGTCTAAACTAGGTCTGTGGTACTTTCTTAAAATATAGTATGTGCTAGGCAGTACCAAATTATTATCACTAGACAACTAGAAAGACAGACATACAAGAACGATTGTGCTCGATCAATTGCCCTGCAAATTAATTTGATTCTTAAGTTGCTAACCGACTGGGAAACAATTCTTGCTGACTTAGAAATGAGCGACAAATGAGATATAGGGAAGTAATTTTATTCTTAAGTTGCTAACCGACTGGGACACAATTCTTGCTGACTCAAAGAGAATGAGCGAAAAATGAGATATAGGAAGTTAAAAATATAGGAGGGGAGGGTCACCTACCAGCGAAGAAGAGGAAGGATTGTGGAGCAGCCTGGTGTACTCCGGCGCACACAACCATGGTAGGGGCGGCACCGCGGCAGGGACAGGGGCAGATCGAGGAGGAAGGCGGCGCACGAGCAGAGGATTGTCGGGGCTCGAGCGGAGGTGGCGCAACGAGCGGCGGCTCGGCAGGGCTTGAGCGGAGGCCCCACAACCGAGCAGCGGAAGAGAGAGGCAAAGGGGAGTTCGAGTGGGAATTGGGAAATTTTCCCAACTCCCGCGTGGTGGGGTTATATGGAAAGATACTAGCAGCGTTCATGCGAGACGCGCACTGCTAGTAGGTTTTTATGAGCAGCATTTATGACCGGCAATGCTACACACACGGGCATCAGTTTTACGGGGTTCACGGAGAGGCTGAGGTGGGTTTTTTTAATTGGTTGCAAATTAGAATGAGGGGCCCCACCCCAGCTGAAAATCGGGGGGGGGGGGGGGGGGGGGGGGAGGAGTTTAATTAGGAGGAAAGAGGCCGTATTAGCCTGCATTTTTGATTTATGAATGAGCACCCTCCTAGTAATACCATACTAGCAGCGTTGGGGATTAGTGGTGCATGCTGCTACTATTATATTAGGGTTTCAAGCTCAATTAGCGGTTTTTGTGTTCCAATTTAATGCTAGCAAAGTTTTTAGGTGTCCATTTTGTTGTGTTTGATGAAATTAATTGAAAATTCACATTTGATGTGATAATTAAAACACATAGTTTTCATAAATGTTTTTTTTGAATTATTACTTTTTTAAAATGATGTCCGATGAAATTGAGACTTTGATTGTGTCATTATATGACAACTTGAATATGTGGTTAAAATTTCAAAGTGTCACAGAAAAGTTTTGATTTATGTAGCATTAGACCCGCCAAGATGTGCAGGGACGTGATTCACATTTTTAATTAGGGGGGCAGCGTTAGGAAGTGTCCGGTTTGAGGGTAACATGGGGGTAGTGTTATTTTTGTGACCAAACATTGCATATACATGTAATGTACACCATTCATAGCTAAATCTTCAATTTTTGAATTTATATAAGGTTGTTTTGCTATTTCAAAGGAAATTCTTATAATTTTCATATTAGCAGCGCGCTCTGCGAGACACAAACTGCTAGTGAGCATACTAGCAGCCTTCCCGAGCCTATTCCACACTGCTAGTATTATTTTAGGACTTTAGAGTTTCAAGCTCAATTAGGGTTTTTTTGTGTTCCATTTTCATGTAGAGAAGTTCTTCAGTGTCCATTTAGTTGTGGTTGAGGAAAATGCTTAAAAATCCAAAAAAATGTGTGCTAGAATTGAAATCCATCGTTTTTTAAATGTGTTTTGAATTATAAAAACTTTAAACGATGTTAGAATAAATTGAAACTTTGCATGGTGTCACTATATGACCACTTGAATTCGTCGCTAAACTCTCAATATCATACAAAAGTTTTTATATACATTGATTTTGACCCGACGAGATATACATGGGCGAGATTCGTATTTTTAAATGGGGGAAGTGTCCGCTATGAGAGAGACATGGTGGTGGTGTTATTTTTGTGACCTAAAAAATTGTATACATGTAATGTACACCATTCATAGTTACATCCCTAATTTTGGGATTTATATAAGGTTGTTTTGCTGTTTTAAGGGAAATTCACATTATTTTCATAATACCAGCGTGTTCTGCGAGGCACATGCTGCTAGTGAGCATACTAGAGCCGTTACCATAAGTTGCCGCACACTGCTAGTATTATTTTAGGGTTTTAGGGTTTCAAACTCAATTATGGCCTTTTGTGTTCCGATTTAATGCTACAAAGCTTTTTTAGTGTCCATTTAGTTGTGTTAGATAAATTAATTGAAATTTCAAATATTTTTGTGGGATAATTGAAACACATCATTTTTAATGTGTTTTGAATTAAAAAACAATGTCACGAGATATTGAAACTTTGCACGTTTTCATTGTATGACTACTTCAATTTGTCATTAAAATTTCAAAGTATCACACAAAAGTTTGATATACATTCGAGGGGGGCGGGGGTGTTTGGTTTGAGAGAGACATGGTGTTGTTGTCATTTTTGCGACCTAAAAAATTTGTGTACATGTAATGTACACAATTCATAGTTACATCTCCAATTTTAGTATTTATAAAAAGTTTGTCTGCTATTTTGAAAGACATTCTTATTATTTTCATATTAGCAGTGTGTTCTGCAAGTTAGACACTCCAAGCGAGCATTCTAGCAGCATTCCTGTAAGTTGTCGCACACTGTTAGAATTATTTTAGGATTTTAAGGTTTCAAGCTCAATTAGCGGTTATGTGTGTTCCAATTTCTTTCTAGCAAAAAGATTTGGTGTCCATTTAGTTGTGTCTGTTGAAATAATTGAAAAAACCAAACATTTGTGTGCGATAGTTGAAACACATCGTTTCTTTTAATGCATTAAAAAAAATTAAATGCACGATTCCCAACATGATGATAAAATTAAACGAAGAAAGTTAGAACGTATGAGTCATAGAAAATGTTGATGCGTACAATATGAGCATAGGGCGCCTGAGTTCGCACACTGCAAGTAAATGGGTTACAACTCGTGATGGAACATGGGGTTCACTATTTGTGTTAGTGGCGTCCGTGATGTCTCTGCGAGCTGCTAGTTATTACTTCATCCGTTCCAAAATAGATGACCCAACTTTGTACTAACTTTAATACAAAGTTGATCATTTATTTTGGAACGAAGGGAGTAGTACACTGATACTAACAACAGCATTAGGGCGTTAATCAAACTTCGTTGGTATTTTTGTAAATTAGCAGTGGCGTTCCATTTTATTCATGCTGCTAGTACGAAAACTCCTATACTGGAATTCTGCACTAGGTGCAGGGTTCAACCATCTTTTTCTTTAAAAACGGAAAAGAAAGAGAGCAGAGAAAGAAATACAATTTTGTTGGAAAAGAAGTGGGGAAAAGTGGAGAACATGGCCAGAAAACCATACAAGACCACACCTTTAGAATAGCTAGAACATCTAGCTGTGCTCCGGAACAGCTATACGCGTGCCAAAGCACACCAATAGTCCCTCCGTCTCAAAATAAGTGTCTTAAACTTAGTATAATTTTTTACTAAAGCTAGTACAAAGTTAAGACACTTATTTTGAGACGGAGGGATTATATACCATGACAAACACGTGGCGGTCGCAATACCTATAATGCGCACCCACACCACATAGCCATCCAAAGAACGACCGCTCTACCGAAAGTCTCCAAGGGACATGGCCTAGAAGAGGGAAACGATTCCTCCACAGTGTTGCCCTCTTGACATTGGATGGCTGACATATGGATCCAGATGCTAGCTACCAAGTCGGATGGTAGCACCAGCAGACCTTTCCCTTGTACATTATCCCTATGTACCCATAGTAGCAGGTCGAGGATAGAATGGAAAGGCCCGGAATTAGTGTGACTTTTTTTATGATGCATTTGGAAGGCAAGGAATGATAGGCTGTTTGGTAGGAAAATTGATACTCTGCCACAGGTCCATCAGGCAATGCAGGCAATAATAAGAAGCCAATATCTTACTCCCTCTGTTCGGAATTACTTGTCACAAAAATGGATAAAAATGGATGTATCTACAACTAAAATACATGTAGATACATTCATTTCTTGACGAGTAATTCCGAACGGAGGGATTACAAGCTTTACAAAAAGTACAGGAACTAATTCTCAACAAACTCAGGACCAAGCCAAACATGGGCAAGACAAACACGGACAAGAATCTACTATTAATGCACATATAGGTTTTGCACAGGTACCAGAGTATACTCAGATGCTGCATGGGAAAGCAATAGGCCTACTACAGGAATTGGTATTCACATCCAGCCACAAGAACATCAAGAAAAAGGAATCTCGCCATAAGTCAGCTCCTTTTTACAAGCAGAAGTTCTGGTCCTCAGACAGCAGTGCAAGTTACCACAGCCATATCTAACAGTCAGGCTATTTTCTTCGTAGACAATCAAACACTAGCTCAAATAGCAGAATCAAAAGATCTTCATCACAAATCAGGACATTGGGAAATCAAGGAGCAACTGGCTACTTTTTTCGCAACCACAGGTCACATATAGGCTCACATACAACACATTCCAAGAGGGTTAAACAGTAGGGCTCATGATTGTGCAGCTATAGCCGATCCTATAGAAACCAACGCTAGTTCCGGTTGTATTGCTTCAATTTACACCACAATGTAGATCACTGTCCTATGCTTTCAAAGCTAGGCAATGTGATTTAGAAGGATTGCAAGATCACGCGTGTAACTTGTTTTTGAAATTAATGAAAGGTGCCTAAGACACCACCCTCTTGTTAAAAAAAGAAGAGGTGGCCTAGACCAGTGGCCGAGGCAGAAATTGTAGATTTCCAATGTTTATGTCTCGGTGTGTGTGTGTATGGGGGGGGGGGGGGGGTTGCTACTGCCTGTGAGGGTAAATTATCCCCCCCCCCCTCCCCCGCCCCCCGTCCCTCGCGCGAAAGGACGCTTGCCAAGATCAATATTGGTCTCTACCAAAGTTTCACATCACCACATATTGTTTCATAATGAATAGTCCCCTTTGGTTTTCCTGACATTACATGTTTTCCCTGCTTCTATATGCCATAGAGTGGTTTTAATAATATGAAATAGGAAAATTCTTAGGCTGCTCGTACCAGGGAGTATCATGGCACTAGTATCATAGGTTAGTATCTTAGTTGACCTCATTTATTATTTTGCATGACATGTAGTAGCACAATTATGATACAATATCATGATATGATACTTGCATCTTCCGTCTCCGCAATTAATACTAGGCCATGTCATGAATATGCTTAGTTTTCATTTGCTTGGGTTTGCATGATACTACCTATGATATCCTCACTATGGAGATCTTACTCCATAAAAATTAATGCAGGAGGACTGGGACTCTAAAGTTAATTGGGAGCCTCAATATGAGAAGGAGAGGAAATCCGATGCAACAAAGTCTATCAGGTAACAATTACTGAATAGACCGTTCGAATCTCCTTTTCTGGCTTGTTTCTTCAATTTCCATCTTGAAGTTTTGTGAACAAGGAAAATAGGAGTCAAACGGTCTTAAAAGATTAAAACCAAGAGACTCATGAGTCAGAAATGACCATCTTCTATTTTACATTAGGTTTTTCTCTTTAGCCTGTTGATCAGGGTCTGTTGGGTGCTTTGGGGAGGAAAGAACATTGTTGTGTAGAATCCACCCGTTGGATGCTAATCCAACAACTCTAAAGTGAATCGGTATCACACAAATATTAGAGCATCTCCAGCATTGGTCCTTAAAACAGAGCTCCCAAAGGTTAAATGGGTTTTTGCAATTTCTAAACCGATATAATACTACTGGGAAACATGGTAGAAAACAAAAAAAAATCACCCTACAATCAACCAGGAACACTATGAAGATGCTATAGACGGTTTGGATCATATCATTACCGACTCCGAGTTGCAACGGAAGAAGACGAGTCGTTTTAGATCATACTTGGAGTCCCTCGAACTATAGACGAATGATCCTGCGAACCGCCCACGAACAGTCCCTCAAACGGAAGACCAAAAGCACGACCTCTCTACGAGTTGCAAGCATACGGTCTTCACGATCCGACAGCCCTTCACCATCCAGAGCTAATCGTTGCTGGAGAATTAGAGGGAGGAGATTAGAACCACAATGTGCTTCTAATTATGAGGATTAGAGGATCTAGGTCTATCTCTCATTGATCAACTGGGACCAACTAGAACTAGAGAACTAGATGAGTCTCCAAAACTTGTGTATTCAAAAGGTGCCAATACCTATAGTATATATAGGTTGAAGGGGGAGAGGGGGCGCCACACAAGGGGGAGGATTCCTCCCCCTTGCACCGGCCCTAGGGGGAGGAGGAATCCTGCCCCACTACAATTCCGCCTCCCCAACTGGAAAGGGGCCCTTGTGGCCCAATTCTCCTTCCACCTCTTGGACTTTTAGGACCCGTTGATATTAAATTAAATATAAAAGCCTCCTAAAATTACTAGAGCCTTTTATTATTAATTTAACATCACCGGAAACATTTTCCACCTATATATTATTTATCAGAAATACCCGGCATTGCCTGATAAACTCTGAAACCCTTCTGGTGACCTTGGAACGCTTCCAGTTCCTCCCGTAACTATTCCGAATATTAGTGAAACTATTTCACAAATATATTCTCATTATTCAAGTTCTACTAAGACACAAAAGATTGTGGTTACCTTAAGCTTGTACCCCTTGGTCGTGTGGGCGGCAAGGGGTTTAGCGTCGGGTATCCCCTGCTCGTGATGGTGTGGATGAGAGCTCAAGCGAAACATCTATGCTTTGGCACCGGCAACGACGAGGCACGTGGGTGCCGCTTTGCTCTTGAGGATGTTATTGTGGGTCCCTCCCTAGCTAGGGCTCTAGGTGAAAACATTGGTATATTCAGACTTGGAAACAGTGTTGCTTTACTCATGGCCCTCTTGGGGGCGTTGTCATGGAGCTCGGACGCCAGCGTCGGATCTTGACGTTGGATTCTGGCCATCATGAGCTATCATCCGACAACATTTACATGTCATTTTCTTTTATTGGGGCGGTTTCTCTTGTATGTTTATGCGGTCTGCTTCATATGAGGGTCTCCTGACTATCTTATATCATTCGAGCGTGCATTGTGTTTATTGCATTATATATAAAGCAAGGCGGAAGCCTATTTGAGAAATAGATAAATGGAAGAGACAAGGCCAGATCCAGAGCGGCGAGCGGTTTCGGCTGTTGGAAGTCTATCGACAAGGTCAGCAAAGAGGAAGGGAAGGAGGCGGGGTGGAGCGGGAGAGGTAAAATCTCTCCTGCGTAGCCGTTCTGTTTTTGGGTGCCTCGTAGTTCACCCATGGGAAAAGGCCCGAGGGAATTTTGAGTGCCCCCTATTTTAGGGGTGCTAGTAGGGTCCCAACCAAACAAATTATGTTTACTTCCTTTTTTTGAGAAATTCAAATTATGTTTACTTCTAGTACCCAAATACTCTTCTGAGCTCTTTTTAGTGGCTCTGCTGGAGATACTCTTAGGTTGTTGCTCAAATATCCATGTATTCACTTCTTGGGTATGACAAACTTCTTCAGATTTCTATCAACTCCTCTGATTACACTTTATTTTTCTTGTACTATGTTTCATATATGTTTTGTTAGGATGGACACAAGAAATATGGCACCTAATGTACTGGATGGCATAATACTTGATGAAACCGCGGGGCCGCAAGGCCGGTCCTGATATTTCGGGGGCCCAGGGCGAAATTACAACCCGGGGCCCCTACTATAAAGACCAAAATAATAATCTCATTTTTTTTAGTTCATTCCTTTACTTAACTTATTATTGTCTATTGTTCCAAAATAAAAAAAATGTAAATGGTGTATTCCTTTACTTAATTAGACAAATCGAATACCTGATAGAGGGCAAACATCAAGATGAAAGGTTTGAAGTTTAAAGGCTTCATTTGCAACAATAAAAGATCATTTACCTACCCGATGGCTACGGGAGTCTTGAGTGGCTTTATTATATAACCATGCTTGGATTGAAGTTATGCGTGTAAGAATAGCTGAGACCTTCTTCCAATTTTTAAATTAAATTTGCAGTCATGATGACTTGGGGAGAGAATGCAAAGAACGATAATCGAACACATAGCAGGCAATTTTTTCAATAGATAAGGCGATTGGTGTTGTGTTGACAAAGTCCAGATTGAAGTAAGAAATAGAGCAACGGGCACACGAAATCAAATTTTTGTACTGCATCTTATGCGAGACCTTCTAAGATCTCACCGCTGCTGCACCATATGAACGTGACCAACTAGAAAGAGGAGGTTAGGGATGACCTTATAAGTGGGGTGGCTTCGTCTTGCACATGAGAGGCATCTCACGAACGCGGAATAACACAACGGGCCCGGGGACCTGGAGGAAGACCAGTCGGCCGCATGGCGGAGAGCGATCTACATCGGCGGTGCGTCTCACGATCGGGCCCTCGGGGGAATAGTATTGTCGCGAAGCGGCGAACTCGCGATGGAAAGAAGGAAAACATGACTACTCGTGGACTACGTGCGTCTAGGTCGCTGCCTCCTTATGGTCTGGGCCATGGGCTCCTTGCGAACCCTGGAGGGGGCCCCTAAATTTCGGGGGCCCTGGGCGGCCGCCCCCCTGCCACCCCCTCAGGGCCGGCCCTGCGGGGCCGATAAGTATACCGCTGGCAATTCTACAACAGATAACAGATAATTTTAACGATAGCCTAAAAATCGGTCAAGGTGGTTTCGGAGTTGTGTATAAGGTAAGATTACATTTATGAAACAACTATCCTATTATTTTTTGGATTCAGATTAAACCTTATCTGAAAGCTCAAAGGCCGCGTGCTAACAGAACATGTCTAAAACAGGGTTTTATTCAAAGTGGGTGTGTTGCTGTCAAGAAGCTTTTGAACAGCCACACAATCAAAGATGGGCCATTTTATCGTGAGACGAGTATTCTGATGAGTGTCAACCATCCAAATATAGTGCGCTTTTTGGGATACTGCTCTAACACAGAGAATACCGCGGTTAAATTGGATGGACCAGGAATACGTGAGAAGTACATTTATGCCGAGAATAGAGAAAGATTGCTATGTTTCGAGTATATCAGTAAAGGAGGTCTTGACAAGCATGTCACTGGTACAACAATGTGGCATACGATGTACCCTTTTTTTCTGTTTACCTATTTCCCATGCAACCGCCTCTTTCCACAGGAAACAGATTCAACGAGCAGAAATGTTCTACCCAGTTTAACGTATGTATAAATCAAAGATGAACGCTTTCTGTATTCTTCCCTAATACTGCTTCTTTTCTACGTCTGCAGATGAATTAAGGGGACTTGAATGGCATACACGCTACCGAATTATTAAGGGGATTTGTGAAGGTTTGCGGTACCTACACAAGGAAAAGAATATTATTCATATGGATCTTAAACCAGCCAATATACTGCTAGATGATCTTCTAGTACCAAAAATTACTGATTTTGGTATCTCCAAACAACTTGAGGAAAAATCACATGCTATTACTATGGCATGTTTTGGGTCACTGTAAGTTGTGCACCTAGTGAATCATGACTTTTATCCTAGAGGTAATGTATTGTTTTCCAAGGTAATGCATCGAACTATTATATCTTAATGCAGGGGATATTGCGCTCCTGAATACATACACCGTGGCATAGTGTCATCCAAAGGAGACATATTCAGTTTGGGAACTATAATTATAGATATCGTGAGTGGCCGTAAGGAAGAGCCTAACATAAAAAATGTAAGTATGTCTACACTGAAATATAGCACTAGACCATTAAGGGTTAGTTTGTTGTTACTTAATCACGATATGATATGATGTACTTGTTAATTTCATAATCTGTTGACCAAAATTGTAGAAAAGACGATAGTATGTTGAAAATAGAAACAATGCCCACAATTACAGGAAAATATTGTTGGTACATGTATGTTTTTGTAACTACACAGGAAATTTGGCAACAAATTGTCATCTCAACACTATTATTATTTCTATTGCATGCCAATCACAATTTTGAACCAGATCATATCTCAAGGTGAAAGCCTAACTATAGAATGAATGAAAGCCGATTGGGCAAACAAGATTATCATAGTCCACCGCAGCGCCAAATAAGGCATTATAAACTTCTCAGTTAATCTAGGAAAAATTCAGGGAAAATCTATGCATATCAGTTGGTAAAACACTACTGTGCAGCTGAAAAATAATGTGCTTGGCTCATGTTGTGCCACTGCAATTTTATGAGAGATTCAAAAATTTGAGACATTTCCCGGTTTCGAGCCGTCCAGGCAGATCGAGCGGCCTAGGGCCACCCCGAGAGGCTCGCACCGCAAGCGAACCGGCAACGGACGGCCAGGAGCCTCTTTTCGCCCTCGAGCAGCCCAGGAAGGCAAAATGTCGGGCGGTTGAGTCGCAGCCGGGCGGAAGGACTTTAAAGCTGCAAGGCTTCCCACACAACGGCGGGAGCCTCACCCTTTGACCTTCGTCGGTTAGTCGCCGGCCGCCTCTGCAGCTGCCTTCTTATAGCACCTGTGCTGGCCTATAAACTCAGCATCTAGTGGGGAACTTCCTGAATCCACCACCATATGCTTCTTCAATCCACTCTCTTGCTCTTCCTCAATGGCGCACACGGTGGAGGATTCCCTGGCTGATCTTATCGTCAACTTTTTGGTAGAGATGGAGGTGGCCACTGGCCATTGAGAAGATTGCGGAGATGAAGATGGCCGGAGGAGCTTTCCCAAGGGTTAGTGGAGCCGGACGGCGCATATGACCGTGTCGTGCATGGCATTGGTCGCGGGTGTGGCCGTGCTGGTGGTGGGGAGGTTAGTTGTCGATCTGTTTCGGGTCAAAACCCTATTGCTTGCTTTGTTTGGGTTGGTGTTGCCTTCGTCGGCATGGGCAATAAAGTATTTGGACTCTATGGTTTGCCCGGATGGTCTTGAGTCGTGCCAGTTGTTCCGGGTACCAGTTCCTAGCTCCGATGGTTCAAGTCATGTATCGTGCGGGGTTTGGCCAGCTATCGGGTGTTCTGGCCGGCCAAATGACATGGGCAACAATTTTCATTGTTTGTCGTTGGTAAATATACAGGGTTGATACAAACATAGTATGAAAATCATCACTTGCAGACCATTCACCCCTACTAGATGAGAGATCTATAACGGCCTTTGGACACTGCGGTATGCCGGGATGGCGTGTTTTGTCATGTCTGTTCAACCATTGGATGTTGCGCTTGGTTGTATGGCGTGTTTTAGAATCTTTGCCCGGCCTTAGTACGTTGCGCCTACACATTCTCGATGATCGCTCCCTTGGCCTATGAATCGTCTGGTCGGTTCGCCTGGCTTTCTTCTGCTGTTGTGCTTTTGGGCGGGGGTGCACGGCTCTGATGGTTCAGGTCATTGGTTGTAGGTGGGTTTAGTAGGCTTTTCTATTTGGGATATTTATATTTATGCCCCTAACTGGAACCCACTACTCAAATATACCCCCAATTTTTTTATGCTCGAATGCCCTTTCATCTGGTCAAAATCGTTAGGCCGTTAGTTTGAAAGTACATAACAAATTCGTACCAACTTAGAAAAATGCAAATAAGATGTCAAAATGTTCAGAGAAACATCAACTATATGTTCATGTAATTTGCATTAATTCATAACGAAATCACTGTTTAAAGCCTTTTTAGGGTTTATAACATTAAAAACTATTTAGGGTGAATGCAAATAAATGCAGTACAGGTGATTGGCCTGGAAAATAAAAAACTATTTAAAACAGTTTATGCGGTCATTGGTTTAGGCTGGGCCCAACGGCCCATGAGTTGTACTTGGTGGCTTCTCTTCGTGGATGAAAACCTTCCATTTTGTGTTTTGCATAGCTCACCGAAGTTCCGAGTTGCAATTGGTCTCTTCGAACGGCTCACTTGACTTCCATTTCATATTTCACATGGTTCACTTAACTTCCGGGCTGCAGTTGGTCTCCGCTTAATTAGCATAAAGGGTCATCTATTTACATAGGAGATGGGCATGTGCAAGGGAAACAAAATCATTATGAACATAATCACTTGCAAACTGTTCACCAGAAACATCCCTGAGATAATTCACCTGAATTTTCGGTTGTATTAGTTATTTCTTTTCTTGCCTTTGGTTGGTCTTTGAGTCAATGGTTGCCGTTAGCCTCTTCAAACAGTTCACTTAATTTTCATTTTATGTTTTAAATAGTTCACTTAATTTCCGACTTGCATTTCGTCAGTTGGTCTCTTCAAATAGTTCACTTCACTTCCATTTTATGTTTCACATAGTTCGCTCAACTCCGGGCTACCGTTGGAGCTGTTCATCTAGTACTTATAAATACAGTGCAAATAGCTAATATGTACATTCTTTGGTACAAACTTGATAGCTCTTGTTTTTTTGCTTTATATGTACAATCATTTCTTTTATTACCGAAAGTCCACAAGTCTATGTAATTCATTCTACGAAAATGATTTTAAAGTTTACAAGTACCTAAACTGATATGGGTGTAAATCATACTAAGTAGAAATTAATATTCCCCACATATATAAAGAAGGAAGTAGTATCACCCTGCAAATGAAACTAGTATAACTCATTTACCTTTTTAGGGTATAATGGCAAAATTGTCGTTTCAGTTTGGTTAAAGAGTTTTGGTCTATGCGGTTACAAATGGACCAAATAGGCCCCTTGACCTTGAGTTTGCAAATGTGCGAGCAAAAAAAATATCTCGTCAGAATTTTGTTCATATCTGAGTGTAAATTTGGTACTGAAGATCAGCCGGTGTTGTTTGTGTGCTCGCGGAAGGTATTCAAATTGCATACTACATGGACTCGATATTTTAGCAATGTTTCAGCTCACCTCTGTGAAACGGCAGATACTTAGAAGATGGAGGTACAGGTGGAATAAATCAGGCAAGTATCCACCACTGGGATCAGAGCAAGTAACCAAATGCATTGAAATTGCTGCACTCTGCACGTCATACGACGTGAAAACGAGACCTGATATATTGGATGTAATCAGTTCTCTTAATGAAATGGAAACTACGACTGAGCATATCGGGCAGGCTGGTGAATCGTCAGTTGGCCAGGTGGTAAGCTCGTATATTTCGGAATCTACAATTTTCCCGGTAGCTTACTATACAAGTATACTCTTTTTTCAGAACTACGTACTAGAAATATAAGTATGAGTGTCGAATGTTTCCATGCAGACAAGCCCTTACGACTGGGAGCTGCTTGATATTGACCCGCTCGAGCTGCATTTTCCCTTCGAGATAAACAAGCACACATCGTGTTCACTTGAGCTCACCAACGCGAGAGAAGACTACGTCGCTTTCCACATCGAACCGCCAAGCACACGGCACTACCGGATAGAGCCCAACAGAGGCATTGTACCACCTCAATCCAGGACAAATGTCATAGTAACATTGGAAGCACAGGGGAAGGCGCCACATGATATGCGTTGCCAGGATGAGTTCGTCGTGAGGTGCACCATTGCGAACGAGGGTCTCGCGCCTGAGAATATCAGTGAAGACACGTTCGATGAAAAGTCGAGGGGCTTGGTCGATGAGGCGACTTTGACGGTTGCCTTTTGAAATGCCACTGAAGACGTTCTCCTGGAAGCGTGTAGTGTGTCCACAAGTTGTATACTGCTCTCAGTTTCGAATTAATTCAAGTTCTGTCTTTACCGAATACAAGTAGAATAAATGTTATTTAGTAGCACAAAAAACCGGTTGCATATTTGGAAAATGTGCAATTGGTCTATATTAAAAGTATAACATTCCTAACAAAAGTTGAAGAAACGAATGTCTAAGTATAACTTCCAAAATCAAATGAACCAGTTGCTGTCCATGGGTAGTACATCTTCAGTTTTCTCCGGAATGTGCAACTGTCGTATATTAGAAGCGCCACAGAGCACACAGAGTTTGGAGACCCATAGTACAAATAAAAGAATCAACTAAAAAGAGTTGCAGCTGCAAAAAGAAGAGGGGGGGGAGGCAAAATGTTACCATTCCCGAAAGTATCCTTACAACCTGAAAATATGGCAGAAAAAAATAGTACTACAAGATCCTTACAACCTGAATATGGCAGAAAAAAATAGTACTACAAGAAAAAAGCATATACATGATCAAAAGGTCCATCCTAGACCTCCAGAGTAATCCTTACTGTCACAGTATATGTGGATTGCACTAGCCCTTTCCATCAGTTCGAACTTTTAGTTGAGTTGACTAGTGCATGAAGCTTAACATGGTATCGGTGGAGATTGGTGCCACACCAACTTCCCTGACTTATTTGACGAACTCTAGTTGTCCCCCGCGTCTTCTCGTCACATTAGGTGGCTTGAGATTGGGGTCCTCGCCTGGACCCTCTGGACTGTTCGCAATAAGCTCGTGATTCAGCGCACTCCTCTTCGTCGGTCTACTGACGCTCTCTTCAAACTCTCGGATTTCTTGCAGCTTTGGCGGCCGCTTAGTCGTCCCCTGGACCGCGACGCCATCTCTGCCTTCATCGCCGACCTTCGATCCATGGTCGTCCGCCTGTCCCCGCCACCTCCGCCGGAGCCTGACTAGTCGTCTTCTTCGTTCGGCATTTGCTGCCTTTTTTTTTGTTTGGGCTTGTTGAGTTGTGCCCTCAGCAGAACCTTTGTACTTGTTCGTGTGACTTGGGTGTGTGCGTGTGTGTGGACTTGATTCTGTATGTGTGCTTTTGGCGGTTTGCTTCGGGGCCAAAGCCTTTTTCGGTAACATGGCATCAAGATCCAAGGTCTTGAGTTGCTAATGCATGAAGCTTAACACTTACCACGTGGCCTGTTCTGGTAGTGTAATCCCAACTTTGCCGAGTACACGTATAGGCATCTTGGCAAACCTTGGTCGTTCTGGCTTGCCTGGACACGGGATTAGGGAGAGGTCACACTCGGCAAAATCAGCACTCCGTAAAAGATTGCAGTTGCCGAGATGAGACCGGTGAATTTTGGCAAAAAAATTAGAGAAAAGTATTCTTTTTGTCTCTCAACTCTTGGTGAAGTTTAGATTTGGTCCCTCAACTCCGGAATCGGACAACTTGCACTCCCAACTAACGAAACCGGATAAGGTTCGTCCCTGGTCTCGATTTTGACCGGTTTTGGTGTTGACTGACCCCGGTTTTTGACCGGTGATGAGTCAAATTCGCGTAATTTTTTCATATCCGTGAACTTTTTGAAATTCACGTACTCTTTTCAAATCCACATAGTTTTTTCAAGATCGAGCAATTGTTTCAAAAATAAACATATCTTTTTCAAATTCGTGAACTATTTTGAAATTTGTGTACCTTTTTCAAATCCATGATTTTTTTTAAATTTCCATACTTTTTTCAAATCAGTGTATTTTTTTCAAGATCGTGTAATTTTTTATCAAATCCAAGTATTTTTTTCAAATCCATGAACTATTTTTGAAATTCACGTACTTGTTTCAAATATAGAATTCACGTACCGGGTCGGGACAGCACCAAAACCGGTCAAAACCGTGACCAGGGATGAATCTAGGCCGGTTTCAGTAGTTAAGGGCGCAAGTTGTCCGGTTTTAAAGTTGAGGAACCAAATCTAGACTTCGCCAAGAATTAAGGGATGAAAAATATACTTTTCTCAATTTTTTATGCCACGTGCCTCGGTAAAGTGGTCACACTCGGCAAAATTAGCACTTGGTAAAGATTGCATTTGCCGGTCACCGGGCCTGTTTTCTAGGCCCAAACCCGGCCCGAACACGTAAAAGCCCGTCGGGCTTCGGGCCGGCCCGGCCCGCCCTTCAGAAAAACACGAAAACGACGGGCCCGGGTGAGGGAGTCCTGGATTAGGGGGTATCCGGACAGCCGGACTATATACATCGTCCGGACTATTGGAGCTTGAAGATACAAGACTCAAGACTCCGCCCAAGTCCGGATGGGACTCTCCTTGGCGTGGAAGACAAGCTTGGCGATCCGGATATTATATTTCCTTCCTTGTAACCGACTCCGTGTAAACCCTAGCCCTCTCTGGTGTCTATATAAACCGGAGAGGATGGTCCTTAGAAGACCGATCACAATTACAATCATACCATCATAGGCTAGCTCCTAGGGTTTAGCCTCTACGATCTCGTGGTAGATCTACTCTTGTACTACTCATATCTTCAATATTAATCAAGCAGGAAGTAGGGTTTTACCTCCATCGAGAGGGCCCAAACCTGGGTAAACATTGTGTCCCTTGCTTCCTGTTACCATCAGCCTAAGACGCACAGATCGGGACCCCTACCCGAGATCCGCCGGTTGTGACACCGACATTGGTGCTTTCATTGAGAGTTCCTCTGTGTCGTCGCTTCGAGGCTTGATGGCATCTTCAATCGCCAACAACACGGTCCAGGGCGAGACTTTTCTCCCCAGACAGATCTATGTGTTCGGCGGCTTCGCACTGCGGGCCAATTCGCTTGGTCATCTAGAGCAGATCGACAGCTACGCCCCTGGCCACCAGGTCAGGTTAGGAAACTTGAACTACACCGCGGATATTCGCGGAGACTTGATCTTTGACGGATTCGGGCCTGTGCCAGGAGCGTCGGACAGTCACGATGAGCACGGCCTAGACCTGCTGTCGGACAATGCTCGGGATATCACCCCTGCAGTAGCCCCGGACCTAAATCCGGAGCAGGTTGCGCTGCCTAAGGACGTAGGGGTGGACCCCGCCCCGCGGGCCGCATACTCATCGGCGGTGGAGCCGAACACAGGTCTCACTCTGTGGAGGCATGTAACCCCGGACCCCCGGACTCGTATCCGGTTGTTGGTCCCGGTCCGCACACCCTCAAGCCAGCCGGGCCAAGTTGGGCTCCGGCAATGGAGTTTAATGCTGCAGACATCTTCCAGCACTCGCCCTTTGGCGACATGCTGAACTCATTAAAGTCTCTCTCTTTGTCAGGAGGCTCTGAGCCGAACTATGCCCGGCTTGAGTGGGAAGCAGGCGACGAAGGAACTCGTTGCCCACCCACCACCAACTTCATTGCCACGATCGATGATTTAATCGACGTTCTTGACTTCGACTCCGAAGACATCGATGGTATGGACGATGATGCAGGAGAAGCTTCAGAATCTCTGGGGCACGGGGCTACTACCTCGTCACATGATATATACATGGTGGATACGCCCAAGAAGGATGACGGCGATAATCCGGAAGATAAAACACCCGGGCAAAAGCTAAAACGGCGGCGCAGACGCCGCTCAAATTCCAGCAATAGTAAAAATAGCGACAAGAGCGCGGGAAGGATCGACATCGCAGTAAACCCCGAAGGCAATAACGACCACATGGACCCAGCGATGGAGCAGGACAAGCCAGGTCATGCCAAACCGAGTTCGGAGCAAATACCCAATCACAATGATCCGGTGGGACGAGCTCATGAAACCGCCTCAAGACAGGTACACAGTCCGGACGATGATGCATTCACCATTCCGGATGAGCAAGCAGAACGAGACTACCTCCACCGAAAGCTTATGGCCACGGCAAGAAGTCTAAAGAAGCAGAAGCAACGGCTCAAAGCCACATAGGAAACGCTCAGTCGCAGATGGAATAAAGTGCTAGACACTGAAGAAAGATATGGCAACGATCGCCATACCAAAAGCTATCCAAAACGCAAACTACTGCCAGAATTCGACGACGAGGTTGTTCCACAAAAGAATAATACGACCAGGAGACCAGGCGTACCGCTTCACAACCACAACAGAACGGCTACTGACGCCGCGCACGATCTATGTGAGCACCTGGACAAGAAAGCCGGCGCAGCCAGGTCCATCTACGGATCTAAAGGACAAACCCCGGCGAGGGACTATGGTCACCCAAACGCTCATACAAGCCAAATTCCAGTTCGGAATAAACACCGGACACAACACAGTCGACTGCATGCCACAGCGCGCCCAGATACAGAGGGGCTGCTCATCCCCTGTGCTTCACCGAAGAAGTACTGGACCATGAATTCCCACAAGGCTTTAAACCTGTGAACATAGAGGCATACGACGGAACGACAGACCCAGGGGTCTGGATCGAGGATTTTATCCTGCATATTCACATGGCTCGTGGGGATGATCTCCACGCCATCAAATACCTTCCCCTCAAGCTGAAGGGACCAGCTCGACACTGGTTGAAAAGCCTCCCGAAAATTCAATCGGGAGTTGGGAGGAACTCGAGGACGCTTTCAGGGCCAACTTTCAAGGGACGTATGTCCGGCCTCCGAATGCAGACGATCTAAGTCACATAATCCAACAGCCTGGAGAGTCCGCCTGCAAGCTTTGGAACAGATTCCTCACTAAGAAGAATCAAATTGTCGATTGTCCGGACGCCGAAGCCTTAGCAGCATTCAAACACAGCATCCGCGACGAGTGGCTAGCCCAGCATCTCGTCCAAGAAAAGCCAAGGACAATGGCAGCCTTAACAGGCCTTATGACCCGCTTTTGCGCGGGTGAAGATAGCTGGCTAGCCCGTTAAGGCACCGGCGACCCCAGCATATGAAGAAAATATGCCGTAGAGGCAATAATAAAGTTATTATTTATTTCCTTATATCATGATAAATGTTTATTATTCATGCTAGAATTGTATTAACCGGAAACATAATACATGTGTGAATATATAGACAAACAGAGTGTCACTAGTATGCCTCTACTTGACTAGCTTGTTAATCAAAGATGGTTATGTTTCCTAATCATGGACAAAGAGTTGTTATTTGATTAACGGGATCACATCATTAGTTGAATGATCTGATTGACATGACCCATTCCGTTAGCTTAGCACCCAATCGTTTAGTATGTTGCTATTGCTTTCTCCATGACTTATACATGTTCCTATGACTATGAGATTATGCAACTCCCGTTTACCGGAGGAACACTTTGTGTGCTACCAAACGTCACAACGTAACTGGGTGATTATAAAGGTGCTCTACAGGTGTCTCCAAAGGTACTTGTTGAGTTGGCGTATTTCGAGATTAGGATTTGTCACTCCGAATGTCGGAGAGGTATCTCTGGGCCCTCTCGGTAATGCACATCACTTAAGCCTTGCAAGCATTGCAACTAATGAGTTAGTTGCGAGATGATGTATTACGGAACGAGTAAAGAGACTTGCCGGTAACGAGATTGAACTAGGTATTGGATACCGACGATCGAATCTCGGGCAAGTAACATACCGATGACAAAGGGAAGCCTGTATTTACTAGAAAGTGAGTGGGAGCACTACAGCATTTCTGATAAAGTATATGTGAATGACATATTGTAGATCGGAAATAATGTAGAATTATTCTGCAAAGCATAAAGGAGTGTTTGAAAAGGAGTTTTTCAAAGAAAGACCTCGGTGAAGCTGCTTACATATTGAGCATCAAGATCTATAGAGATAGATCAAGACGCTTGATAAGTTTTTTCAATGAGTACATACCTTGACAAGATTTTGAAGTAGTTCAAAATGGAACAGTCAAAGAAAGAGTTCTTGCCTGTGTTACAAGGTGTGAAATTGAGTAAGACTCAAAACCCGACCACGGCAGAAGATAGAAAGAGAATGAAAGTCATTCCCTATGCCTTGGCCATAGGTTCTATAAAGTATGCCATGCTGTGTACCAGATCTATTGTATACCCTACACTGAGTTTGGCAAGGGAGTACAATAGTGATCTAGGAGTAGATCACTGGACAGCGGTCAAAATTATCCTTAGTGGAATAAGGATATGTTTCTCGATTATGGAAGTGACAAAAGGTTCGTCGTAAAGGGTTACGTCGATGCAAGTTTTGACACCGATCTGGATGACTCTAAGTCTCGATCTAGATACATATTGAAAGTGGGAGCAATTAGCTAGAGTAGCTCCGTGCAAAGCACTGTAGACATAGAAAATTGCAAAATACATAACGGATCTGAATGTGAAAGACCCGTTGACTAAGATTCTCTCACAAGCAAAACATGATCACACGTTAGTACTCTTTGGGTGTTAATCACATAGCGATGTGAACTAGATTACTGAATCTAGTAAACCCTTTGGGTGTTGGTCACATGGCGATGTGAACTATGGGTGTTAATCACATGATGGTGTGAATTATCGATGTTAATCACATGGTGATGTGGTCTAGATTATTGACTCTAGCGCAAGTGGGAGACTGAAGGAAATATGCCCTAGAGGCAATAATAAAGTTATTATTTATTTCCTTATATCATGATAAATGTTTATTATTCATGCTAGAATTGTATTAACCGGAAACATAATACATGTGTGAATATATAGACAAACAGAGTGTCACTAGTATGCCTCTACTTGACTAGCTTGTTAATCAAAGATGGTTATGTTTCCTAATCATGGACAAAGAGTTGTTATTTGATTAACGGGATCACATCATTAGTTGAATGATCTGATTGACATGACCCATTCCGTTAGCTTAGCACCCGATCGTTTAGTATGTTGCTATTGCTTTCTCCATGACTTATACATGTTCCTATGACTATGAGATTATGCAACTCCCATTTACCGGAGGAACACTTTGTGTGCTACCAAACGTCACAACGTAACTGGGTGATTATAAAGGTGCTCTACAGGTGTCTCCAAAGGTACTTGTTGAGTTGGCGTATTTCGAGATTAGGATTTGTCACTCCGAATGTCGGAGAGGTATCTCTGGGCCCTCTCGGTAATGCACATCACTTAAGCCTTGCAAGCATTGCAACTAATGAGTTAGTTGCGAGATGATGTATTACGGAACGAGTAAAGAGACTTGCCGGTAACGAGATTGAACTAGGTATTGGATACCGACGATCGAATCTCGGGCAAGTAACATACCGATGACAAAGGGAACAACGTATGTTGTTGTGCGGTTTGACCAATAAAGATCTTCGTAGAATATGTAGGAACCAATATGGGCATCCAGGTCCTGCTATTGGTTATTGACCGGAAACGTGTCTCGGTCATGTCTACATTGTTCTCGAACCGTAGGGTCCGCACGCTTAAGGTTTCGATGACAGTTAGATTAGGAGTTTATATATTTTGATGTACCGAAGGTTGTTCGGAGTCCCGGATGTGATCACGGACATGACGAGGAGTCTCGAAATGGTCGAGACATAAAGATTGATATATTGGACGGATATATTTGGACACCGGAAAGGTTCCGGATGAGATTGGGATTATACCGGAGTTCCGGGAGGTTACCGGAACCCCCCGGTAAGTATATGGGCCTTATTGGGCCTTAGTGGAAGGGAGGGAGAAGGAGCAAGGGAGGGGGCGCCCCCCCCAAGCCCAATCCGAATTGGGAGGGGGGCCGGCCCCCCCTTTCCTTCTCTCCTCCCCCCTCTTCCTTCCCTCTCCTACTCCTAGTAGGAAAGGGGGGCCAAACCTACTTGGAATAGGTTTGCCCCCCCTAGGGCGCGCCTCCCCCTTAGGCCGGCCCCCTTCCCTCCTCCACTCCTTTATATACGGGGGTAGGGGGCACCCCATGGACACACAAGTTGATCATTGAGATCGTTCCTTAGCCGTGTGCGGTGCCCCACTCCACGAGATTACACCTCGGTCATATTGTAGCGGTGCTTAGGCGAAGCCCTGCGACAGTAGAACATCAAGATCGTCACCACGCCGTCGTGCTGACGGAACTCCTCCCCGTGCCTCTGCTGGATCGGAGATCGGGGTGCGTCATCGAGCTGTACGTGTGTCAAGAACTCGGAGGTGCCGGAGTAACGGTGCTTGGATCGGTTGAACCAGGAGGACGTACGACTACTTCCTCTACGTTGCATCAACGCTTCCGCTTCGGTCTACGAGGGTACGTAGACAACACTCTCCCCTCTCGTTGCTATGCATCACCATGATCTTGCGTGTGCGTAGGAATTTTTTTTGAAATTACTACGTTCCCCAACAGTGGCATCCGAGCCTAGGTCTTATGGTTTGATGTTATATGCACGAGTAGAACACAAGTGAGTTGTGGGCGATATAAGTCATACTGCTTACCAGCATGTCATACTTTGGTTCGGCGGTATTGTTGGATGAAGCAGCCCGGACCGACATTACGCGTACGCTTACGCGAGACTGGTTTTACCGCCGTGCTTTGCACACAGGTGACTAGCGGGTGTCAGTTTCTCCAACTTTAGTTGAACCGAGTGTGGCTACGCCATGTCCTTGCGAAGATTAAAACAGCATCAACTTGACAAACTATCGTTGTGGTTTTGATGCGTAGGTGAGATTGGTTCTTGCTTAAGCCCATAGCAGCCACGTAAAATTTGCAACAACAAAGTAGAGGACGTCTAACTTGTTTTTGCAGGGCATGTTGTGATGTGATATGGTCAGGACGTGATAAGATATAAGTTGTTGTATGAGATGATCATGTTTTGTTGAAGTTATCGGCAACTGGCAGAAGCCCTATGGATGTCTCTTTGTTGCATAAGATGCAAGTGCCAAATAATTGCTTTACTTTATCGCTATACGATAGCAATAGTTGCAAGAGCAATAGTTGGTGAGACAACCATGTGATGACACATTGATATAGATCAAGATGATGAAGATCATGGTGTCGTGCCGGTGACGATAGAGATCATGACAGTACTTTGGTGATGGAGATCAAAGGCGCAAGATGATCATGGCCATATCATGTCACATATTTTGATTGCATATGATGTTTATCTATTATACATCTTATTCTTGCTTTGATTGACGGTAGCATTTTAAGATGATCTCTCACTAATTATCAAGAAGTGTTCTCCCTGAGTATGCACCGTTGCCAAAGTTCGTCGTGCCCAGACACCACGTGATGATCGGGTGTGATAAGCTCTACGTCCATCTACAACGGGTGCAAGCCAGTTTTGCACACGCGGAATACTCAGGTTAAACTTGACGAGCCTAGCATATGCAGATATGGCCTCAGAGCACGGAGACCGAAAGGTCGAGCGTGAATCATATAGTAGATATGATCAACATAGTGATGTTCACCATTGAAAACTACTCCATCTCACGTGATGATCGGTTATGGTTTAGTTGATTTGGATCACGTGATCACTTAGATGACTAGAGATATGTCTGTCTAAGTGGGAGTTCTTAAGTAATATGATTAATTGAACTTAAATTTATCATGAACTTAGTCCTGGTAGTATTTTGCAAATTATGTTGTAAGATCAATAGCTTGCGTTGTTGCTTTCATATGTTTATTTTGATATGTTCCTAGAGAAAATTGTGTTGAAAAATGTTAGTAGCAATGATGCGGATTGGATCCGTGATCTGAGGTTTATCCTCATTGCTGCACAGAAGAATTATGTCCTTAATGCACCGCTAGGTGACAGACCTATTGCAGGAGCAGATGCAGACGTTATGAACGTTTGGCTAGCTCAATATGATGACTACTTGATAGTTTTGTGCACCATGCTTGATGGCTTAGAATCGGGACTTCAAAGATGTTTTGAACATCATGGACCATATGAGATGTTCCAGGAGTTGAAGTTAATATTTCAAGCAAATACCCGAGTTGAGAGATACGAAGTCTCCAACAAGTTCTATAGCTAAAAGATGGAGGAGAATCGCTCAACTAGTGAGCATGTGCTCAGATTGTCTGGGTACTACAATCGCTTGAATCAAGTGGGAGTTAATCTTCCAGATAAGATAGTGATTGACAGAATTCTTTAGTCACCATCACCAAGTTAGTAGAACTTCGTGATGAACTATAGTATGCAAGGGATGATGAAAATAATTCCCGAGTTTTTCATGATGATGAAATCGATGAAGGTAGAAATCAAGAAAGAACATCAAGTGTTGATGGTTAACAAGACCACTAGTTTCATGAAAAGGGCAAAGGGATAGAAGGGAACTTCAAGAAGAACGGCAAGCAAGTTGCTGCTCAAGTGAAGAAGCCCAAGTCTGGACCTAAGCCTGAGACTAAGTGCTTCTACTGCAAAGGGACTGGTCACTGGAAGCAGAACTACCCCAAGTATTTGGCGGATAAGAAGGATGGCAAAGTGAACAAAAGGTATATTTGATATACATGTTATTGATGTGTACTTTACTAGTGCTTATAGCAACCCCTCGGTATTTAGTACTGGTTCAGTTGCTAAGAGTAGTAACTCGAAACGGGAGTTGCAGAATAAACAGAAACTAGTTAAGGGTGAAGTGACGATGTGTGTTGAAAGTAGTTTCAAGATTGATATGATCATCATCGCACACTCCCTATACTTTCGGGAATAGTGTTGAACCTAAATAAATGTTATTTGGTGTTTGCGTTGAGCATGAATATGATTTGATCGTGTTTATTGCAATACGGTTATTCATTTAAGTAAGAGAATAAACTGTTGTTCTGTTTACATGAATAAAACCTTCAATGGTCATACACCCAACGAAAATAGTTTGTTGGCTCTCGATCGTAGTGATGCACATATTCATAATATTGATGCCAAAAGATGCAAAGTTAATAATGATAGTGCAACTTATTTGTGGCACTGCCGTTTAGGTCATATCGGTGTAAAGCGCATGAAGAAGCTCCATACTGATGGACTTTTCGAACCACTTGATTATGAATCACTTGGTACTTGAGAACCGTGCCTCATGGGCAAGATGACTAAAACGCCGTTCTCCGGTACTATGGAGAGAGCAACAGATTTGTTGGAAATCATACATACATATGTATGTGGTCCGATGAATGTTGAGGCTCGTGGCGGATATCATTATTTTCTGACCTTCACAAGATGATTTGAGCAGATATGGGTATATCTACTTGATGAAACATAAGTCTGAAATAGTTGAAAGGTTCAAAGAATTTCAGAGTGAAGTGGAAAAATCATCGTAACAAGAAAAATAAAGTTTCTACGATCTGATCGCGGAGACAAATATTTGAGTTACGAGTTTGGTCTTCAATTAAAACAATGTGGAATAGTTTCACAAATTCATACCACCTGGAACACCACATCATAATGGTGTGTCCGATGTCATAACCGTACTTTATTGGATATAGTACAATCTATGATGTTTTTTACCGATTTACCAATATCGTTTTGGGATCATGCATTAGAGACAAATGCATTCACGTTAAATAGGGCACCATCTAAATCCGTTGAGACGACACTATATGAACTGTGGTTTAGCAAGAAACCAAAGTTGTCGTTTCTTAAAGTTTGGGGCTGCGATGCTTATGTGAAAAAGTTTCATCCTGATAAGCTCAAACCCAAATCCGAGAAGTGCGTCTTCATAGAATACCCAAAGGAAATTGTTGGGTACACCTTCTATCACAGATCCGAAGGCAAAACATTTGTTGCTAATAATGGATCCTTTCTAGAGAAGGAGTTTCTCTCGAAAGAAGTGAGTGGGAGGAAAGTAGAACTTGATGAGGTAACTGTACCTGTTCCCTTATTGGAAAGTAGTTCATCACAGAAATCTGTTCTTGTGACTACTATACCAGTTAGTGAGGAAGCTAATGATGATGATCATGTAACTTCAGATCAAGTTACTACCGAACCTCGTAGGTAAAACGGAGTGAGATCCGCACCAGAGTGGTACGGTAATCCTGTTCTGGAGGTCATGTTACTTGACCATGACAAACCTACGAACTATGAGGAAGCGATGATGAGCCCAGATTCCGCGAAATGGCTTGAGGCCATGAAATCTGAGATGAGATCCATGTATGAGAACAAAGTGTGGACTTTGGTGGAGTTGCCCGATGATCGGCAAGCCATAGAAAATAAATGGATCTTCAAGAAGAAGACGGACGTTGATAGTAGTGTTACTATCTACAAAGCTAACTTGTCGAAAAAAGGTTTTTGACAAAGTTCAAGATGTTGAATACAATGAGATTTTCTCACTCGTATCGATGCTTAAAAGTCTGTCTGAATCATGTTAGCAATTGCCACATTTTTTGAAATCTGGCAAAAGGATGTCAAAACTGCATTTCTTAATGGGATTATTAAAAAAGAGTTGTATATGATGCAACCAGAAGGTTTTGTCAATCCTAAAGGTGCTAACAAAATGTGCAAGCTCCAGCGATCCATCTATGGACTGGTGCAAGCATCTCGGAGTTGGAATATACGCTTTGATAAGTTGATCAAAGCATATAGTTTATACAGACTTGCAGTGAAGCCTGTATTTACTAGAAAGTGAGTGGGAGCACTACATCATTTCTGATAAAGTATATGTGAATGACATATTGTAGATCGGAAATAATGTAGAATTATTCTGCAAAGCATAAAGGAGTGTTTGAAAAGGAGTTTTTCAAAGAAAGACCTCGGTGAAGCTGCTTACATATTGAGCATCAAGATCTATAGAGATAGATCAAGACGCTTGATAAATTTTTTCAATGAGTACATACCTTGACAAGATTTTGAAGTAGTTCAAAATGGAACGGTCAAAGAAAGAGTTCTTGCCTGTGTTACAAGGTGTGAAATTGAGTAAGACTCAAAACCCGACCACGGCAGAAGATAGAAAGAGAATGAAAGTCATTCCCTATGCCTTGGCCATAGGTTCTATAAAGTATGCCATGCTGTGTACCAGATCTATTGTATACCCTACACTGAGTTTGGCAAGGGAGTACAATAGTGATCTAGGAGTAGATCACTGGACAGCGGTCAAAATTGTCCTTAGTGGAATAAGGATATGTTTCTCGATTATGGAAGTGACAAAAGGTTCGTCGTAAAGGGTTACGTCGATGCAAGTTTTGACACCGATCTGGATGACTCTAAGTCTCGATCTAGATACATATTGAAAGTGGGAGCAATTAGCTAGAGTAGCACCGTGCAAAGCACTGTAGACATAGAAAATTGCAAAATACATAACGGATCTGAATGTGAAAGACCTGTTGACTAAGATTCTCTCACAAGCAAAACATGATCACACCTTAGTACTCTTTGGGTGTTAATCACATAGTGATGTGAACTAGATTACTGAATCTAGTAAACCCTTTGGGTGTTGGTCACATGGCGATGTGAACTATGGGTGTTAATCACATGATGATGTGAATTATCGATGTTAATCACATGGTGATGTGGTCTAGATTATTGACTCTAGCGCAAGTGGGAGACTGAAGGAAATATGCCCTAGAGGCAATAATAAAGTTATTATTTATTTCCTTATATCATGATAAATGTTTATTATGTTGGGGAACGTAGCAGAAATTCAAAAATTTTCCTACGTATCACCAAGATCTATCTATGGAGAGACCAGCAACGAGTAGAAAGGAGAGTGCATCTACATACCCTTGTAGATCGCTAAGCGGAAGCGTTCAAGTGAACGGGGTTGATGGAGTCGTACTCGTCGTGATTCAAATCACCGATGATCAAGTGCCGAACGCACGGCACCTCCGCGTTCAACACACGTACAGCCCGGTGACGTCTCCCAAGCCTTGATCCAGCAAGGAGAGAGGGAGAGGTTGAGGAAGACTCCATCCAGCAGCAGCACAACGGCGTGGTGGTGGTGGAGGAGCGTGGCAATCCTGCAGGGCTTCGCCAAGCACCGCGAGAGAGGAGGAGCACTTGGGAGAGGGAGGGCTGCGCCAGGGGCAAGGGTGAAGCTCCCATGCGCCTCCCCACTATATATAGGGGTGGAGGGGGCTGGTTTCTTGCCCTCCAAGTCCATTGGGGCGTTGGCAAAGGTGGGAGGAAAGAAATCCCATCATTTCCTTCCCCACCGATTGCTATCCCCCCTTTTTAGGGATCTTGATCTTATCCCTTTGGGATATGATCTTATTCCTTCTAAGGGGGGATCTTGGTGCGCCTTGACCAGGGGTGTGGGGCCTTTCCCCCACTACCCACGTTCATGTGGGTCCCCCCATGCAGGTGGGCCCCACTCCAGAACCTTCTAGAACCTTCCCGGTACAATACCGAAAAATCCCGAACATTTTCCGGTGGCCAAAATAGGACTTCCCATATATAAATCTTTACCTCTGGACCATTCCGGAACTCCTCGTGACGTCCGGGATCTCATCCGGGACTCCGAACAACATTCGGTAACCACATGCAAACTTCCTTTATAACCCTAGCGTCATCGAACCTTAAGTGTGTAGACCCTACGGGTTCGGGAGACATGTAGACATGACCGAGACGTTCTCCGGTCAATAACCAACAGCGGGATCTGGATACCCATGATGGCTCCCACATGTTCCACGATGATCTCATCGGATGAACCACAATGTCAAGGACTTAATCAATCCCGTATACAATTCCCTTTGTCTAGCGGTATTGTACTTGCCCGAGATTCGATCGTCGGTATCCTTATACCTTGTTCAATCTCGTTACCGGCAAGTCTCTTTACTCGTTCCGTAACACATCATCCCGTGATCAACTCCTTGGTCACATTGCGCATATGATGATGTCCTACCGAGTGGGCCCAGAGATACCTCTCCGTTTACACGGAGTGACAAATCCCAGTCTCGATTCGTGCCAACCCAACAGATACTTTCGGAGATACCTGTAATGCACCTTTATAGCCACCCAGTTACGTTGTGACGTTTGGTACACCCAAAGCATTCCTACGGTATCCGGGAGTTGCACAATCTCATGGTCTAAGGAAGAGATACTTGACATTGGAAAAGCTCTAGCAAACGAACTACACGATCTTAGTGCTAGGCTTAGGATTGGGTATTGTCCATCACATCATTCTCCTAATGATGTGATCCCGTTATCAACGACATCCAATGTCCATAGCCAGGAAACCATGACTATCTGTTGATCACAACGAGCTAGTCAACTAGAGGCTCACTAGGGACATATTGTGGTCTATGTATTCACACGTGTATTACGATTTCCGGATAATACAGTTATAGCATGAATAAAAGACAATTATCATGAACGAGGAAATATAATAATAACTAATTTATTATTGCCTCTTGGGCATATTTCCAACATATTATTCATGATAGAATTGTATTAACCGGAAACATAATACATGTGTGAATATATAGACAAACAGAGTGTCACTAGTATGCCTCTACTTGACTAGCTTGTTAATCAAAGATGGTTATGTTTCCTAATCATGGACAAAGAGTTGTTATTTGATTAACGGGATCACATCATTAGTTGAATGATCTGATTGACATGACCCATTCCGTTAGCTTAGCACCCGATCGTTTAGTATGTTGCTATTGCTTTCTCCATGACTTATACATGTTCCTATGACTATGAGATTATGCAACTCCCGTTTACCGGAGGAACACTTTGTGTGCTACCAAACGTCACAACATAACTGGGTGATTATAAAGGTGCTCTACAGGTGTCTCCAAAGGTACTTGTTGAGTTGGCGTATTTCGAGATTAGGATTTGTCACTCCGAATGTCGGAGAGGTATCTCTAGGCCCTCTCGGTAATGCACATCACTTAAGCCTTGCAAGCATTGCAACTAATGAGTTAGTTGCGAGATGATGTATTACGGAACGAGTAAAGAGACTTGCCGGTAACGAGATTGAACTAGGTATTGGATACCGACAATCGAATCTCGGGCAAGTAACATACCGATGACAAAGGGAACAACGTATGTTGTTGTGCGGTTTGACCGATAAAGATCTTCGTAGAATATGTAGGAACCAATATGGGCATCCAGGTCCCGCTATTGGTTATTGACCGGAAACGTGTCTCGGTCATGTCTACATTGTTCTCGAACCGTAGGGTCCGCACGCTTAAGGTTTCGATGACAGTTATATTATGAGTTTATATATTTTGATGTACCAAAGGTTGTTCGGAGTCCCGGATGTGATCACGGACATGACGAGGAGTCTCGAAATGGTCGAGACATAAAGATTGATATATTGGACGGATATATTTGGACACTGGAAAGGTTCCGGATGAGATTGGGATTATATCGGAGTTCCGGGAGGTTACCGGAACCCCCCGGTAAGTATATGGGCCTTATTGGGCCTTAGTGGAAGGGAGGGAGAAGGAGCAAGGGAGGGGGCGCCCCCCCCCCAAGCCCAATCCGAATTGGGAGGGGGGCCGGCCCCCCTTTCCTTCTCTCCTCCCCCCTCTTCCTTCCCTCTCCTACTCCTAATAGGAAAGGGGGGCCAAACCTACTTGGAGTAGGTTTGCCCCCCCTAGGGCGCGCCTCCCCCTTAGGCCGGCCCCCTCCCCTCCTCCACTCCTTTATATACGGGGGTAGGGGGCACCCCATGGACACACAAGTTGATCATTGAGATCGTTCCTTAGCCGTGTGCGGTGCCCCCCTCCACGAGATTACACCTCGGTCATATTGTAGCGGTGCTTAGGCGAAGCCCTGCGACAGTAGAACATCAAGATCGTCACCACGCCGTCGTGCTGACGGAACTCCTCCCTGTGCCCCTGCTGGATCGGAGATCAGGGTGCGTCATCGAGCTGTACGTGTGTCAAGAACTCAGAGGTGCCGGAGTAACGGTGCTTGGATCGGTTGAACCGGGAGGACGTACGACTACTTCCTCTACGTTGCGTCAACGCTTCCGCTTCGGTGTGCGAGGGTACGTAGACAACACTCTCCCCTCTCGTTGCTATGCATCACCATGATCTTGCGTGTGCGTAGGAATTTTTTTTGAAATTACTACGTTCCCCAACAGCATATCCGAAATAAAGGATGGCAACGGGAAGCCACGGCGTAATAAACACAAACGCTAAAGCAGGGAAGAGAGCCCGGATAACACAACGGTCAATGCCGAATTTAGGGGCTCTCGACCTGATCAGCAAAAGAAGCCATTTAAAGGCAGTAAAGAGGGACCGTCCGGTCTGAACAGAGTCCTGGACAGACTATGCCAAATTCATGGCACCCCCGAGAAACCTGCAAACCACACGCATAGAGAATGCTGGGTCTTCAAGCAGGCCGGCAAATTAAATGCCGAACACAAGGGGAGGGAAACACCAAGTGAAGACGAGGATGAACCTCGCCAGCCGAACACTGGGGGACAGAAAAAATTCCCGCCAGAGGTTAAAACAGTAGACATGATCCACGCGACTCACACATTCACGAGAAGGCACGAACGCGCGCTCAGAGACGCGCACGATGTAGAGCCCATCGTACCCATACCTGACTACTGGATGTCTCGTCCGATCACTTTCGATCACTTGGACGGCCGAACTAGTATTCGGCGCGGAGGATCAGAGGCCTTGGTGCTTGACCCAATAATCGACGGATACTGTCTCACCCGTGTCCTCATGGACGGCGGCAGTAGTCTCAATTTAATATACGAGGACATTGTGCACAGAATGGGGATAAACCCATCCAGAATCAGCCAATGCAACACCACGTTTGAAGGGGTGATACAAGGCGCTGAAGCCTACGACAGGGGCTCCGTCGTGCTGGAAGTAACATTCGGCTCCCTGGGCAACTCCAGAAGCGAAGAACTACTCTTCACCATCGCAGCCTTCCAAAGCGGCTATCACGCATTGCTCGGAAGAACGGCCTTCGCCCGCTTCAATGCATTGCCGCACTATGGCTACCTTACACTCAAGATGCCCGGTCCACGTGGCGTCATCACCGTTAGTGGAATCACAGAGCGCTCTTCATGCACAGAGGAACACGCGACGGCCCTCGTGGTCGGACTATAAGCGGCCTCCAATATAAAAAAAATGACTGGTCATTATGACCACAGACTCGGTTAGACGAGTCCGGTAGCCCGGATAAAACTGAACCAGGGCACCGTATATGTGATCCCATAGCGGATACCAGGGGCTATAAATATTTAATGCAACCCCACATCTGGCTCAACCTTACTGGCAGGCCAATATCTAACACTTCTGTTATCAATCGCATACTTACGTTGTACTCTCCTGCGAGTTTTCTTTTTTCCACAGACAACGTTCGCGCGATACCCTTCTAGGATACGGCACAACGGAGACAAAGGCCCAGACGTGCAGCAGGGCCCCGTTCAACAGGTTTCTTTTTAGATTAAGCCCTTGTGTAAACCTTTTCTACTGTCTCTTGTTGCTTAACCATCCCATGGGTTCCATACCCACAGAGGATACTGCCGTTATTGGCATTTCGCCACGACAGATTAATCGCACGTACCTGGAAATTTAGGGTTTATAACAGGCTTTCGTCAGCCTATTTTCTTTTACAAAGACCGAATACCTTCGGGAGTGTTCAGCGTCACGAGTTTGGCCTTATATGCATCAGCTCCGAATCATGTCTTTGGTCAAATGTTGGGTTTGCCCGGCTCCTGGGTTTGCCGCCTTATGTTCCATTATTATCGGCTAAGGCGACCAAAGGAGAACTACTGTGATTGTGCCTTGGTTATTCCGGATGAGCACCTCAGTAGAGAAAGCCGAAAACTGACTATCATGATACAGCGAGAGACTGTTCAACCACTCGAAGACTCACCAGAATCTTTAGGATTCCTCCGCATTAATGAAGGGTTGTTTCCCGGCCATGTACACACGCGCCCGTATTCGGATGCACGCGAATGTACCAGGGGCTACATATTAGCTCCACCGTTAGACTCCCATGGCTAAGCGAAAGTGTTACAGCTATATAGTCCGGTTGCCTAGTTCGACGTGCGATCACCTCCTTAATGGACCAAGACGTTGGATCAAGTGTGATTAAGCATATTTTTCGCGAACACCCCCGCATTGTATGCGTGGGGGCTGAAGCCAACGACTGCTAACTTTCGGATTACTCATATTTATATAAAAACGCCCGCAAAAGGGACACAATCATACTTCCGGGCAAAAAGTATAAATATAACCTCATAATCAAAATAAACATTGTTTTTACAATGATTCGACTTATCACTCGAACAAGACATTCTTCGAGCACTGCGCCTCTATTAGGCGGGCACCTTCTATGACCTGCGCCAAGTAGTGCTCGGCCGGATATTGGCCTCCCGCCGGATCCTGGGTCGCTATAATAGTGGCCTCCATATCCGTCCAATAGGCTTTAACGTGGGCAAGAGCCATTCGTGCACCCTCTATGCACGCCGATCTCCTCATGGCGTCAATCGGAGACACAGCCCCAAGGAATTGCTGCACCAAACCAAAGTAGCTGTCCGGCTTAGGCCCCTTCGGCCAAAGATGGTCTATTACAGACCGCATTGCAAGCCCGGACAGCCTGTGGAGCTCCTCCACAGTAGCCACCTTCTCATTTAGCGGCAGCAGGCGAGTGGGAGCATTGAATTGCGACCAGAAAAGCTTCTCCACTTCTTCATCACCTTGACCCTCGAAAAACTTAGCAGCGTCAGCTATACTATTCGCCAAGTCCGCATATGCGTCTGCAGAACTCCAGCGCCCAGCCAGGAGAGCATACTTCGGATCCAAAAACTTCGTCCGCAGTAAGTAGGAGCCCCCAGCCACGATTTTGTCGGCCTGTTGGAGCTCCTGTCGCATACCCCGAATCTCGGTCCGCATCTCCATGGCGGCATTAAGTGCCTTGTCCAGCTCGGCCGAACTAGCCTTATTCTCCTCTTCAAGGAGTACATACCGGTCGGCAGCATTTTTTAACTCTCCAGCCATTTCGGCTATCTTTTCCTCGCTTCGGCGATGAGCAGCCTGTTCGGCTCTCAATTCATCGGCCTCTTTTAGGGCAGCCGCATTGCTAGCCCGAGCTTGTTCATTGGCCTGAGCAAATTCCGCCCTCAAGGCCTCCACGCAGCAGCACCATCTGCAGTACAAACACATTACATTAATATTATGCCCCTCTCGCATTTTCCTATACAACATAATAAGGGAATCAGAGCACATACCCTGTGACTCTTCCAGCCGTTTGTTCACCAGCGTGATATCGGCATCAATAGATCCGATCTGCTTCCTTAGTTCGGCAACTTCAATAGACTGGTCGGCTGCCGGATCCTTAGATACCTTCGCATATGTACGGCGCAGCCATTACTATGTGATCCCCCGTTTGCCGCCTATGGCGGGCAACCAGAGTCTCAGGGGCTACTATCCATAGGGAGCACACCTAGCGCGTGCTTCACAACCAAAAATTAGTGCATTTTTCACTACATACCTCAAAGCCTTTGAGCAGGCTTGTAAATGCCTCATTCAAACCGCTTGTAGCGGATGAAACCTTCGTGAGCACCGTGCTCATTAATGAGCGGTGCTCCTCCGAGAGCGTGGCTCGCTCCAGAAGGCCTGTCAGTACGTCCGGCCGGACATCGAACTGTGTCGGACCCTTCCCATCGCCTCCCGTGGGAGCCAAACACTCCGGGCTCAGGGCGACTGACGTGTTAGCTTCCGGCTTCGGCAGATCCGAACTCCTCCGTGAAGACACCTCGGTGTCGCCCGCTTCATGAGGCGGAGAGGTGGGTGGGGTCTCACTCTCCATCATCTCCGGAGGAAGATCCCCCGAAGACGAACTCTGTTGAGAAGAGCTGCGCGCCGGACTGCAAAAGATAAAGTCCCGGTTATGGATCTCGGAGAAACACCGTACCTTCAAATTAACGATTAACTTACAGCTCGGCGGAGGGCTGTCCTGTTGGTGGGCACGACGCGGTGAGGATGCCCGTGGCGGCAGAGCCCCCTGGGGATACCTTCTTCCCTTGCTTGGGCATCTCCGCCTCCATGTCTTCGAAGGCGGCCCTCTTCCTCCCGCGCGGGGAGGAGGCTTTAGCCTCCCCTTTCCGACTATCCTCCTCAGGGGAGGTAGCAACTCCCCCGGTCTGGATGCGTAGTGTGTGAAGTTCGGCTTCACTGCCCTTTCCTTCGCCTTTCCCTGAGGGGATTTTGCTGAGCACCCGGCCAAGCATCTTGGCCACGGTTGGACCAGGCGAGCCTTCAGGAAGTGGTGCCGGACACCTGATTCTCTCCGCCTTGGTGAGTCATTCCTGGCCACGGAGGGTTTTTCAGAATAATGGTTATGATAAATATAAACGAAGTGTCCGGTTTTAAGGTTACTTACTTGGGCGTCTAGGCGATTGCAGCTTAGGCCCGCATCCTTGGTGGTGTCCGAACACTTTACTTGTGGTCCGAAGAATAGTTTGCACATCCCTTCGAGCTTCAGGCCGAAGAAGTGCTTAATAGTCCGCGGACCCTCCGGATTGAACTCCCACATCCGGAGAAGCCGACGTTTGCACGGCAACATCCGTCGGATTAACATCACTTGAATTAGGCTGACAAGATTTATGTCCCTCTCAATAAGCTCGGATGCGACTCTGCAGTACTGGTATATCACCAGCGGGCCCCCAATTCTGTCCTACGTCGGTCTAAGACGCCAACTGTGACGGAGGGCCCGAGCGGAACTCGGGGGCGGCTACCCACTTTGTGCCTCTAGGAGCCGTAACATAAAACCACCTCCGTTGCCATACATCGGATACTTCCGGGAAAGAACCCTCTGGCCATGGGGCATCGGCGTTCCTGCCTATTATGGCACCTCCGCACTCCGCGTGTCGCCCCTCGATCATCTTCGGCTTCACATTGAAGGTCTTGAGCCACAAGCCGAAGTGTGGGGTGACATGGAGAAAAGCCTCGCACACAATAATGAACGACGAGATATGGAGGATGGCGTCTGGAGCCAGATCATGAAAATCCAACCCATAGTAGAACATGAGCACCCTCACAAAGGGGTCGAGGGTGAGGCCCAGGCCTCGGAGGAAGTGGGGGACGAATACAACGCTCTCATTGGGCTCCGGCGTAGGGATAACTTGCCCTGGCGCAGGAAGCCTGTGCTGGATATCGGCGGTCAGGTATCCGACCTCCCTAAGCTTAGTAATGTCCTCCTCTTGGATCGAGGAGGCCACCCACCGGCCTTTTGCGTCGAATCCGGACATACTGGAGGATCTGGGGTGTTGGAGCTTAGGTCTTGGGTGTTAGAGCTCGAGGTGCGAGAAGGAGCAAGGAAGGTGGAAAGAAGGCGTAGGCCTCGACCCCTTTATAAAGGGGAAGAATATCAAGAGTCCTCAGCATTACCGCTTGATACTTATCCAAAATACACGGAGTCATGCCAACGGTCGTCGTGGGGTCACACACGCCCATATTGATGAAAGATCCCGTAATAAGAGGAACACAATCTTTGCTTTGGCAGGACGTGCCAATAAAACCGCCTCACAACACGAGTCGAGTCAGAGCAAGAAACGCCGGTTCGCGTTGGACCAGGCCATGATGCTAAGACACGGCGTACAAGGATTGTTAGCAGAACGGATTCATGCTATGTTCCCTACAATGGCATGTGAAGATCATCTTGCAGAGTCGGACACTATTCGTCCTAACAAATACATTGGAGTATTCGGAGATGGAACCCGCCTTGCAATGCCGAAGACAAGATTGCGCGCCGGACTCACCGTCATTGAAGCCTGGTTCAGGGGCTACTGAGGGAGTCCTGGATTAGGGGGTATCCGGACAGCCGGACTATATACATCATCCGGACTATTGGAGTGTGAAGATACAAGACGCAAGACTCCGACCCGTGTCCGGATGGGACTCTCCTTGGCGTGGAAGACAAGCTTGGCGATCCGGATATTATATTTCCTTCCTTATAACTGACTCTGTGTAAACACTAGCCCTCTTCGGTGTCTATATAAACCGGAGAGGATGGTCCTTAGAAGGCCGATCACAATTACAATCATACCATCATAGGCTAGCTCCTAGGGTTTAGCCTCTACGATCTCGTGGTAGATCTACTCTTGTACTACTCATATCTTCAATATTAATCAAGCAGGAAGTAGGGTTTTACCTCCATCGAGAGGGCCCGAACCTGGATAAACATTGTGTCCCTTGCTTCCTGTTACCATCAGCCTAAGACACACAGATCGGGACCCCTTACCCGAGATCCGCCGGTTTTGACACCGACACCGGGCCCGTTCCGGCCTTCGGGCTCAAAATCTAGGCCCGGGAGCAGCATTGGGTCGGGCTTTTTCGGGCCGGGCTGCCCATGGCCAGGACTAGCCCACCAATAACTGCTCCCCTTGATTTTTTAACTGATGGACCCCACCCTCCCTAATCCCCAAACATAGTTTGACAACTCAATCCGTAACATCAATCCTGTAAGGATCTGCCTGTAGGTGTAGCATTGCTCGTGCTTCAATAGCTGTGTAATATATTTCTGTAGTGTGTTATATTCTTCCTAAAAATTACTCTAGTTTGCTTCTTGGTAGGAGGACCATGCATACATTCAACCGAATATCTTACGAAGATCGTAAATACACACACATATAGAAGGTACACATTCCTCGGTATGCCAACATTTTATTCATTATAAGCGGGAGCATCATATACAGCCTTTCGAACACCATATATACGAGAGCACTCATTTGTTCTCGTTAAGATTTTTGTCTATGTCGATCTGAACATTGTTCAGAGACGCGAATCGATGACGGATTCAAGCTCCTGCGCCTTGTCGCACTGTGCACGAACCCATCCGAGCTGCTTGCTCTCGTTGTTATATATCACAAACAGATCCTGCATCGTAACAGCTGTAGAACAGAGGATCAAAATAGATCTCTTTTATAAACAGGCAAGTTTTACTAGTTTCAAGAGCCCGGACAACTTGCATCTGAGCTCCATATATACCTCCAATCAAGATAAAGTTCAGTTCCTTCAGAACAGGATCCTCCAGCCAAGCACGTTTTCCCGTCATCCTGCCATGCCAACAAACATACACAAGACATGTTAGCCATTAATTGTTCAGTGATGCTTATCAGTCGGGTTGTCGAATGTCCACCTCCACGATGAGGTAGTTTTGAGGAGGTATGTCCAGGTAGCTGGTGCCGTGGGCGTGGGTAATTTTTAGTGACAGTGCCTTGAATTGGTTCTTCACATCATTCACAGATCTGAATGGCCTTTTCCCTTTCCAGCATAGAGGCAGAGCGCGACCCTTCACCTCTTCAAGTGATGATTCACTGAGAGTGCCTCTAACCTGAAAGACTCAAATCCCATGAGTACCATTTTATTTTATTTTATTATCTCTGTTCAAAAATTATGGGCATCAGAAATTCAGAATGCACAGTGGTTTGAAATTCACCTACCTTTGAAACAAGCTCATTGTATATCTCGGCAGGCACGAAGGTGTAGGTGGTACCACTGTCAAATACAGCCTCAAATGTTGGATTCCCTCTTATCGGCTGTTTGTCAATGAACAGCTCTGCTAGGCCAGGTGAGTAGTAAAACCTGGGGTAAAATGTTTGGAACCAAATGAAAAGTAAACAAGCAATAATGATACTCTTCTCTGACTATTCATGTTAGAACAAAAATAACTGAAAGCGAAAGCCATGATCACAAAGAAATTCTTACAAGGATTCTCTCATGGGTACCCAGGTTACGCCGCGGGAGGGCGGATTGAAGTCCCCGACGAAGAGGACGCCCTTTCCTTTGCTGCTGAAGCAATGTCCAATGACGTTCTCTGTTTTTTAGAAAAGGAGGATGACCCCCGGCTTCTGCATCTGGGCGATGCATACGGCCACTTTATTAATTATTCTCACAAGACCTTACAAAGTCATATAACAGTAAGACTAAAGCCGCCGTCTAAGCAACAAACTGTCGCTACACCTATCCAGTTGATAAAGGGGCGCAGATAGCCTGGGCCTAATACCAAACAGACATCGCAGCCAAGCCTAGCATCTAAGACCTGAGACCCCAACCTAGCCACTTGCCGGGTCTGGAGCACACACTGGTCCGGCGTGCTCTCAGAGGCCGCCGCCGCCAACTGCCACTACTCCATCTTCAGAACTGTACTGATGCATCAACCTTGCTCGGTCCAGCTATCGTCGACGCCACCACGGCGCCCAACGGCACCTCCTCCCTGCGCGCAAACAGCTGAACACGTCGCGGTCGCCACTGATACACCTCAGCGCCATGCTGCCAAGTACCACCAGCCGACACAGCTTGAAACCCTTGGAGGATCTGTCGTGCGTAGCACCTGCCGACCAGGCATGACCAAGCGTAGCACCTGTCGGTCAGACATGACTTGACATCACCACCAAAGCTCCGTGCAAGACAAAGCCGCTCCACCTCCTGCCTCTGACTTCCAGCGCTGCTCCACAAAACGATGCTCCCAAGAGAGAAACGACACCGCAGTGCCGCCATTGTCCGGTCTGGAACACCAGATCCTAGGGTTTCCCCTGCAGCAATACGAGTGGGTCGACGGTAGTCACATGACGATGCCTTCATCAAGGTAACGACGTGGAACGCCGCCATCGCCCGCCGTCGGCTCGGTTTTCACCGGCAACTACGTCTTCCCAACTCGCAGCTGGTGCCAGATGACGGATCCCAAGATCCGAACACCCAGCCTCAGGCTGACCACCTCTGACGGAAGAGATGACCACCACCACCGGCTGCACCGGTCAGAACAGATCTGATCGGAGGTGCCGCCGACGAAACCACCAGGCCCTCCACGCCGCCGTCGCCGATCTGAAGGTAGCATGCACGCCACTGCAGCCAAGCCGCCCGCCGCCGCCGCCCGAAGGGCCATCCGCAGCGCCCGCAGCCCTGGCCTCCGCCGCGCCAAGCCGTCGCCGTCCGAGGATGGGCCGGACTCCCGCCGCCTGCAACCATCCGCCGCGCCGCAGATCCCAGATCGGTCGCGCCACCACACGCCTTGGGGTCCGCCCCATCCCGGAGACGCGCGAGAGAGGAGATCCCCCGCCACCGCCGTCGGCCCCCGGGCTTAGCCCGGCGGCGTCTTCCGGCGGCGGCGGAGGGAGAGGAGGAGGGAGTTTGCGGCGGCGGCGGCTAGGTTTCTGGCCGCCCGAGTCGCCCTAGGGGGAGGACGACGCGGGGGCTGGGCTCACACGTGGGTTCGTCCCTCTTAAAAATGACGTTCTCTGTTATCATCTTTAGCCCCTTGAGTTGTGCGGCAAAGCCTGCCTTTCCCCTCCCGAGTCCAAGGATGCCATCCACCGACGAGGGCGGTGCGTCTGCTGGTTCCTCCTGATTGTATCCACATCTGTGCAAAATGAAAGTGACCGTGCATCATCAGCATCCAAATACAGTTAGGCACTGAACATGTAACACTAATATTTCAGTTAGCGCCGTACCCGAAAGCGATGGTTTTCTTGTCTTTCCCAATGACAGAAATGATGTCAGTAGCAAGGTCACCTTCTGACTTCCCGGTGACATACTGAATCTCGTAGTGGCATCGATGTGGATCTTTCCTGGAGCACTCAGGGATCCCAGGCACGTCTCTGCGCATCGCAGCACATAGCGGGCCACCACATTGCACCCTCAACTTGTCAGCTGCTGGCTTGTAATATGGGTGTGGTGGCCTCTGTGGTAAAACGAAACACATATCAAAGCAAAGATCGATCATACCAAACATTTTTCAGAAGTATCGTTGGAATGAACATGTGGCATCAAACACAAAGTATTACAAACTGAACGGCACTATGTGATATTGCAGAACCGAGTGTTGTTAGTTGTTACCGGGTGGCAGCCCTTGCAGCCGTGGACCGGGTGGTGGCACTCCAGCCAGGTGAGGTTGCTGCCAGTGTCGACGTCCAGGAAGTAGGGCTTCGCGGGTTCGCCGATGTTCAACGTAGCATAGAAGTGGCTGCAGAGGTACAGAAGAAGCGTGTCAAATATACAGAGAAAACCTCAAACATGAGAAGGCCATGAAGGGTTCAGAGAAACATACCCAACAGGGTAGACATTGCCTTCGAGCGGGAACTTGATGGAGGAGGACGGCGCGATTGGGAGCAGCAGGAGGAGGAGACCGATGATCGGAGACCACATGGCAGCCATGGTGGGGGAAGAAGGCAGAGCTGTGGTTTGCGCTCTGGGGTCTCACTCCTCTGCTGGAACTCTGTGTTCCTTTGGATGGTGCGAACAAGGTGGTGAGGTATTTATAGCCGCTGGCTGCCAACCTTAGTTTCCTCCGCTGTTTCTTTTTATTGTGCATTTTTTGTGGGTTTTAACATTTACTTTCTTCTCAAATGATGTGTAATTAAGACTTAATGAAATTAAGGCCGACAAGAAAGACTTAGACAGCAAAAAAAAAAATGAATTTACGTAATCGTATCACTCAATTGAATTCGATGGGTAGTGATATAATTATACCAGCCAGCCATTTTATAGAATTCACACAAATAAATGACCAGTAAATAGTGATGCTCTGCTTGACACTCAAAAGATTATTGAGACTGTAGGGAAGATACATTTCAAATAAATAATGGCATGCCAAATGATACATGACTAGCAAAATAATGAGGCATCATATTTTTGCAGCTCAATTTTGACTTCGGAAATTCAAAAATCAATTTATTTTGTTCTGCTTGGCTGTGCGTGATACACATATATGCAACATAATGCATCTTCCAGATATATGCATACTATTTACTGCAGAAATTCTAATTGTGTGGGCATATGTAGTGTAGCTGAAGAGTAATGAGAACAGTGGTTCATTTCCAGTGAGATAACTGCAAACTTGTACTCTAATAATGTATTCCCAGAATGGTAAGAGTAGAAAGGTTCCCGTTTCTGTCTTGGTCATTCTTCAAGCAACGTTTCACGGTTGTGTTCACTACGAAAGGGGTAGCAGCTTCAGTGTTTGTCAATCACATTTCAGTGTTTCACCATGACCCAAGATATTTTGACTATGGAAATTCGAAAATAAATTTATTTTTGTCTGCTTGCTTTGCATGATACACATATACGCAATGTAATGCATCTTCCAGATATGTGGATACTATTTACTGCAGAAATTCTTTAATTGTGTAAGCATATGTAGCATGCATGAAGAGTAACGAGAACAGTGGCTCATTTCCAGTGAGATAACCGCAAAACTTATAATAATGTTTTCCCAAAATGTTAAGAGTAGAAAGGTTCCCATTTCTGTCTTGGTCATTCTTCAAGCACACGTTTCACGGTTGTGTTCACTACGAAAGGGATATGCATGTCACGTAGCAAAATACTTGTACTAATGACTCATCCTGGAAACCACAGAAATAGATAGGGAACATGGAGACGGTTTCAATCTCCACACCATCAAGCAACAATTATTTTGAAATTAGAAAGACGTGGAAGCAAGCATCATGCTATGAAAAAGACAAGAACTGACAACTAACACTTTTGCAACTCACTATATATACATCATCAGTGAGCAATCAGGATTGGTTTTACAGTTTCTCAGATTTGATAAGTAATCCACATTAACAAGAATGCAATTTCAGCATACTACTCACTCTTGAAACTAGAGCCATCCTGTCTATGTGAACGCATCTGAGCGGTAAAATATAGTTACAGAAAGCCAAGTCACAATGTTACCTGCCTGATCCAGTGGAAGATTACAGTTCTAAACCCGATATAAAGCATAATAATCTTTCAAAAAAACTGAAAAGAAAGCAAGAATCAAATATGTATTGTGAACTTTTTTGGAGCTTCAAGTAAGTGGGAAACAAGAGCAAAAACTCCATCGTATTATGAACAGGCAGAGCATGCACGTTAATAACTTACTATTTGCCTCTACTACATCCCTCGTTTTGGCAGGCATGTTAAGACAGTCAGACTTTATTTGGAAGGCAACAGCAGCATTACCGAAAAAGGCTCGCGCCCCGCTTTATATTATAAAGCCAATGCCAAAGCCAACATCCAACAAGGTTCAAACACAAACAGAGTCCACACGCACACAAAGTCCAACCACAAACGGGATCCAAGGGTTAATGCTGAGGGCACAGCTCAACAAGCCCTACACACACACACACAAAAAGGCTCACGCGCCAGGAGGGACACTGCATCTAGTCGGGCTCCGGGGGTGGCGGCGGGAGCGGAGGCGCCAGGCGGAAGGCCATCGATCGGAGGTCGGTGAGGAGGGTGCTGATGGCGTCCCGGTCCTGAGGGCGGCTAAGCGGCCGCCAGAGCTGCAAGTAACCACACATTTTAAAGATGGAGTCAGTCGCACGCCGAAGAGGCACCTTCTGAATGACAAGCTTATTGCGAACCGTCCACAACGTCCAGGCGAGGACCCCAACGCACAGCCATCTAATATGTCTGTAACGAGGAGGGGAGGCTTGAATTTCCGCAAGCAAGTCAGGGAAGTTGGTGTTGCACCACTGTCCCCCTACCGTTTCTCGGAAACAAGACCAAAGGAACTGTGCCGTGTAGCACGAGAAGAAGATGTGGTTGGCGTCCTCTACCGTGCCACATAAAGGGCACATCCCATCTCCAGGACCATGGCGCTTAAGGACCTCTACGCCGGTCGGAAGGCGGCCGCGGATCCATTGCCAAAGGAAGATCCGGATCTTTAGGGGGAGGCAGATGTCCCAGATCAAACCGAAGGGCTCCGGGGCTGTCGAGGGGGCTATAGCCGCGTAGAGAGATTTGGTGGAGAAGCAGCCGGAGGGATCTAGATGCCAGGAAATGGCGTCCGGGGAGTCGGCCACGTCCATAGGAAGGAGGGCGACGTCCTGTAGGAGGACATCCCAGGCAGCCACCTCAGTGGGGCCAAAGGGACGGCGGAACGCGAGGCGCCCTAAGTCAATAAGGGCCGCCTCGACAGAGACCCGAGGGTCAACTACAATATCGAAGAGAATGGGGAAACGGGCAGCTAGGGGGGAGTCCCCAAGCCATCTATCCAGCCAGAACAAGGTCGAGGATCCAGTGCCCACCGAGATGGATGTGCCAATACGCAGGACAGGCAGCAGCTGGACGACGGCCTGCCAAAACTGGGAACCGCCTGAGCGTTGGCAGAACGCGAGAGGCTGTCCACGCAGGTACTTGTTCTGGATGATAGTGAGCCAGAGGCCTCCATCCCCATTGGCAATGCGCCAGAGCCAGCGGGTCAGGAGGGCGATGTTCATGCGCCGGGAGGACAGAATCCCAAGACCACCCTGGTCCTTGGGTTTGCAGATATCTGGCCAGCTGACCATGTGGTATTTCTGCTTACCCTCCTCCCCAGCCCAGAAGAATCTAGATTGGTATTTGGCGATCTCCTGATGGAGCGTTTCATGAAGGCTATAAAAGCTCATTAGGAACCAAAGGAGGCTCGCAAGCGATGAGTTGATAAGGATCACGCGAGCCGCCTTCGACAGCCATCGCCCTTTCCAGGGCTCAACGCGGTGTTGCATACGGGTCACCGTGGGGCGAAGATCTGCCACGGTGAGGCGCGAATCACTAATGGGGATCCCTAGATAGGTCGTGGGGAAAGAACCCAGCCGACAGTTAAGGCGGTCAGCAATGGACTGTGCGTCCTCTAAGGGGTACCCGAGAACCATCACTTCGCTCTTATCAAAGTTGATGGTGAGGCCCGACATTTGTTGGAAGCACAGGAGGAGGAACTTCAGGTTAGAAATCTCTAGGGCGGAGCCCTCGACCATAATAATGGTGTCGTCCGCGTATTGGAGGAGGGAGACCCCTCCCCCTCCTACTAGGTGTGGGACAAGACCACGGATATGACCAGTAGCCTTGGCCTTATCCAAGATGGAGGCCAGGGCATCCACGACCATGTTGAACAAGAACGGCAAGAAGGGATCTCCCTGCCGGACCCCGCAAAGGGTAGGGAAGAAGGGCCCAATGTCACCGTTGGTGTTCACCGCGGTCCGACCGCAGGAGACGAGCTGCATGACGCGGGTCACCCATCGGTCGTCGAAACCCTTGCGGAGCAACACCTCCCTCAGGAACGGCCAGTGCACCGTGTCATATGCTTTGTGGAAGTCCAGCTTAAGAAAGACCGCCCGATGGCGCTTCAGGTGGACCTCGTGGAGGACTTCGTGAAACACTAACACCCCATCCAGAATAAATCGGCCTTGTATGAAGGCGGATTGGTTTGGGTGGGTAATTGTGTCAGCGAGGAGGGTCACCCTATTGGCGTACCCTTTAGCCAGGATCCGGAAAATCACATTAATCACTGTGATAGGACGGAACTGGCGAATATCGGAGGCGCCCGGGACCTTGGGGATGAGGGTCACAATCCCATAATTAAGGCGCCCAAGGTCCATGGAGCCCGAGTAGAATTCCTCAAAAAGGGCCATGACCTCAAGCTTGATGGTAGGCCAGAACGTCTTGAAGAACGACACGGGCAGGCCGTTAGGCCCCGGGGCCGAGGAGGGGTTCATCCCCATGATGGCAGCGAGGACCTCGTCCTCACCAAAGGGGGCAACCAAAGCCGCATTGGCTTCGGCCGAGACCACGTGCACACCCGACCAAATGTCGGGGGCGAGACTAGCCCCACCTCGCGAGGTGGGGTGAATAAGGCTTTATAGAAGCCATCAACATGGGAGCGGATGGCCGAGGGGAGAACGATGGGCGTGTCCCCATCCCACAGGCAATGGATGGAGTTGCGCCGACGCCGGCCGTTCGCCACTTCCTGGAAATAGGCGGTGTTGGCATCGCCCTGAAGCACCCACCTCTGGGTACCTCGCAGACGCCAGTAGGCCTCCTCAGTTGGATAGTAACACCTGACTCTATTTGTAGTATTTCACCTTGCATAATTCATGATGTTTAGAAAGACCCCTCATTTTCTGAAGAAAAAAAGATTCTCTTTTTCCTGTCATTTCTATTTTTTTTCTAATTAGGTTCACATTGAAAAGAGTTACATTGTAAAATGCTAAATATGTAGTGAGGGCACAAACAGTTTCAAGCTCCACTCAGTGAAGCAACCATTATATGAGAGAGATTTTTTACAGTGTGATTTGGCAGAGTAGTAACAGATAAGATCAGCCGTCCAATCATTGGCCTTTTAGGATTTTTACATTCACGAATTTGGTTTCGACTTTATTTTCTCAGGGTTAATATGGTCCAAGTTACCTAGTATATTTTCTTCTATCCTGATTCTCTCTTTATATAAGAAATGAGAAATGCCTGTCAAATCATGTCCACTTGATTCTCTCTTTACACTTAATTTATTCCTCAACATGTCAACATGTTTCATTATAAACGGGAGCAGCATGCAACCTTTTGTATACCGTACGAGAGAACTCTTTTGTTGTTGCTAAGGTTTTTGTCTATGTCAATTCGAACTTTATTCAGAGACGTGAATCGATGATGACAGACTCATCAAGGTCCTGCGTCTTGTCGCACTGTGCACGGACCCATCCGAGACGCTTGAACTCGTTGTCATATATCACAAACAGATCCTGCATCGTAACATCTGCAAAATAGAAGATCAAAATATAAAATCTTTAAAAACACGCAAGGCTTACTAGTTTCAGGACCTCGAGAATTTATATCTAAATTTGAGCTTCATACCTCCAATTAAGATGAGATGCCTCAGAACACGATTCGACGAGCCATCGAGGATGGCCAAACACGCATTCCCGTCTTTCTGCCACGAAACATATAGAGACATGTTAGCCATTTTCCTTACCTCCAATGGTTCACTGTCCAACGATGCTTATAAGTTGAGCTATCGAGATGTTTACCGTCCCGATGAGGTAGTTTTCAGGGGGGATATTAAAGTTGCTGGTGCTGTGGGCATGGGTAATTTTTAGCGACAGTGCCTTGAATTCATTCTTCACATCGTTGACAGAGTGAATGACATTTTTCCTTTCCAGCATTGAGGCAGAGCAGGATCATAAACCTTTTTAAGTGGTGATTTTCGGAGAGTCTCTTGAACCTGAAAGATTCAAATGCCATGAGTTCCATGTTTATTATGTCTGTTCAAATGTATGGGCGTCAGAGTGGTTTGAAATCTACTTACCTTTGAAAGAAGGTCATGGTATATCTGGCCAGGCATGTAGGTGTAGGTGGAGCCACTGTCAAATACTACATTAAATGCTGGATTATCTCTTATGGGATGTTTGTCATAGAGCAGTGTTGCTGGGCCCGGTGAGTAGTAAGGCCTGGGAAAAAACGATGGTACAATGTTAGGAACCAATTGAACAGAAAACAACTATCAATCATAGTCTTCTCTAACTACACATGTTAGATCTATGCAATGCTACCATGGGCACGGAAACCAAAAACTAAAAATGAAAGCTATGATCACAAAAAAGAACTTGATGAGCAACAAACAATTCTTACAACGATCTACTCATGGGCGCCCAGGTGATGTGGCCTGGGGGCAGCTCGAAGTCCCCAATGTACAGGTTCCCATTTCCATGGATGCTGAGGCAATGTCCAATGACATTCTTGGTTTATCTTCTGATGTACCTTGAGTTGCGCGACAAATCCTAAGTTTCCCCTTCCAAGTCCAAGGATTCCATCTACAGGCGGCGGCGATGGCTGATCTACTGGTTCCTCCTGCTCGTATCCACATCTGTGCAAAACGAAGCATATATCAAAGCAAAGATCAACCATGCCAAGATTATGTAGTGCCTGGCCAGATACTGGATTTCAAAACATACATGTAACTGTTTTGAAAGCACACCCACAAAGATTATGTAACAGTTTTGCATGTAAGTGTAGTACCATGCCATATATGCTTTGAAATCCAGTAGGTACTGAACATGCAACATTAGTATTTCAGTTAGCGCCGTACCCGAAAAAACAGTTTTTATCATCTCTCCCATTGATAAACATCATGTCGTTGACAAGGAAACCTTTTGACTTCCCGGAGACATACTGGATGTCGTAGTGGCATCGATCTGGATCGTTCTTGGGGCATTTAGGGCTACCAGGCAGGTCTTTGCGCAGTTCAGCACATATCCAGCTATTACATTTCACCATCAAGTTATGAGCTGTTGGCTTGTAATGTGGGTGTGCTGGCCTCTGGCAAAACGAAGCATATATCAAAGCAAAGATCAACCATGCCAAGATTATGTAGTGCATACTTTACCAATATCCTTGAATTGAAAATGCGGCATTAAGCACAGAGTATTACAACTGCAAGATAATATGTGATATTGCAGAATCGAGTGTTGTTACCGGGTGGCAGCCCTTGCAGCGGCGATGCGGGAGGTCACACTCCAGCCAAGTGAGGTTGCTGCCAGTGTCGATGTCCAGGAAGTAGGGCTTCAAGGGGTGACCAATCTGCAACGTAGCATAGAAGTGGCTGCAGAGGTGCAGAAAAGAGTTTCAAATATACAGAGAAGACCTCAAGTCTGAGAAGGGATCAGAGAAACATACCCATCAGGGTAGACGCTGCCTTTGAGCGGGAACTTGATGGCGGCGGAGCGCCCGAGTGGGAGCAGGAGGAGGAGGAGACCGATGATCCGAGACCACATGGCAGCCATGGTGGGAGCACTCTGGGGTTTCACTTCTCTGCTGGAACTCTGTGTTTCTTTGGATGGTGCGAACAAGGTGGTGAGGTATTTATAGCCGTTGGCTACCGAGCTTAGTCTCCACCACTGCTTTGCGTGCCTTAGTTTCTTTTTCTTACATATTTTTTGCAGGTTTTTAACATTGATTTTCTTCTCAAGTCATGTGTATTCCGGCTTAGCAATTTCTGTCAGCCGCAGGAACATAGGTATAATTATCTTTTCTTAAAATTATCCCCCTGCCTTTCGTAATGAACAAACTGCACTACTAGTGCCGCACTAGAGTTTCCCAGAATGTTAGAGTAGAAAGGTTCCCATTCTGTCTAGGCCATTCTTTAAGCACACTTGCCACAATTATGTCCGCGATGAAATGTGACATTGAAAAATACGTACTAATGACTCATTGTTGAAATCACAGAAATAGATAAGGAAAATGGAGACGGTTTCAATCTCCACTACATCAAGCAACAATTTCTTAGAGCTTCAAGTGAATGGGATGCTAGAGTAAGACTCTATCTTATTACGAACAGGAAGAGCATACAGGTCAGTCACTTACTAGTTGCCTCTACTACATGTTCATCCTTATCTCCATTCATCTCTCATTTTGGCCAGGCATGTTAAGACAGTACAGGCTTTATTCGGACGGCAACAGCAGCACTCAGTTAGATAGTGACTAGTGGCTCTATTTGTAGTATTTCATTGCAGCAAAAATGTAGTAATATCACCTCGAACAAGTCATTGTGTTTAGAAATATTCTCCCTTTCCCTGTCATTTATATTTTTCTCCATTAGGTTCACGCTGAAAGGAGTATTACATTGCAAAATACTAAATATGTTGTGAGGACAATGACGGTTTCAAGCTCCACTACGTGAAGCAACAGTTATTTGAGAGGGATTTTACAGTGCAATTTTAGGTATCAGATCAGCCATCCATGATCCATCCATGGGATCTCCCTCGCGTTTCCTCAGGTCTGATCTGCTTGATTCTCTCTTTACTACCAGAAAAGTTACTCAGGTTCTTTTATGCAGCATCCAGTTATTAACTATGATGAGTCTCTTTTACTTCGGCAATTACTCAGGTATAGTAATACCAACTTCCAGCGTCTTTGCATGTAAATGTAAATATCACATAAGAACCTGAAAAATTGTTGATGCAGAAATATCAGAAAGCTTACAGCATATGAGCTCTCCAAACAGAAAACGAAAACAATCTTGTTTGACTGATTTTTCCAACATGCTCCTGATTTTTCTTTTCACTTGAAACTAACCTGATCTTTCTACTGCCTGAAACTGTCTCCAAGTGGTACTCCACACAGCATACTACATCTGAAACCATTTATGGCGTTAGTTGATTGTAACTTTAACGAAACCAGATATTATTCAGTGTACAACTCCAGACATATTAATCTCCAAACTAAACAAGCTGACCAGGATAGCCTTCATAAGCTTATTAATGTTGTTTCATGGTTGACACAAAGTATACAAATTAATCAAGCAGCATGCCCACACACAAGACCTCCCAAGGTGAGCTCTGTCGAGGCGGTTTGTTCCAGAATGGAGGATCAAAAATCAGAAGAAGAAAAAATAGAAATTCCAAGCAAGTCTAATGCTAGAAAAAAGGTTGAAGCGGCACTAGTCATTCCAAACAATCAACGCAATCTGGAGAGCTTTTCCGCAGAAAGAAATGAACTCTGAAGTATAACAGCTCAACAATCTTAGGAGCTTGATCCTGTCAGGTTCCATTCAAAGGTAACAAAGAGATACACAGAGCTTGATTAAGCTTTGCAGCCGGTCGATAGAAGGTTCTGACGCATCTTTGTACATTATTATTTCTTAATCACATTTCAAGTATTTAGCATAACCAAAGATCGTAGTACAACCCAACTAGAAAAGACAGGTTGCAGAACACTTGTGCAGCTTGTCAAAACAAGTAAAGTTGGATCTGGTGATTTTGCATCAGATAGGTTGAACAAAATAATCTTCAGTAAACATGTAATATCAGACAAGAACAATACCAACAACTTCACTGAAAGAGCGGCACATCGGCGGCATGTCAAGGGAGCTGGAGCTGGAGCTCGCCGAGCTTGATGTGGCGGCGGCCGCCAGGAGGGTGCTAGAGCCCCACCGCCCCTTTCTCCCCCCGCCGCCGGCACCAGGCGGGTGCTAGGCATTCCTTCTGCCACTATGCCGCGCACTTGCCACCGCCCGCGGGCCGCCGCACCTCTGATCCCCTGAATCCGGCGTCGCGACATGTACTTCCTACCGCTCCTCCACCGCAGCTCCCCCCTGTCCTGCCGACGCTGCCCCTCCTCCCCCGCAGGCAGCTCGCTGCTCGAGAGGGCTGGAGCCCACGGAGGAGATGAGGCAGGATGATGCTTCTCGTCTCCGGCGTCAGCCGATGGCGGCGCCGCGTCCGCGTCACAAACGGGAGGTGAGTTGGGGTTGCCGCCGCGGCGATCGCCGGACGTGAGCACGAGATAGCTACAGAGGGATTCAGAGAAGAAGTTCAGAGATAGAAAACAGTTACGCCTTCCACAATAGGTTACGCCTTCGTCACACCCCGTGGATTATTCCCCCCACGTTTGACATAATAATCATCCACATACAACTTTGTTTTTGTGAGTACCTCCGCATCCAACTTCATGCCATGTCAAGAAAAATGATACTATGCAAGAAGGGATGCAGAGGATACAAGCCCTCCCCCTCTTCTCTCTGGCCGACGGAACCGACGGGGGTGACAGGGAGAGGACACGGTGGCAGCAACCGGGAGTTTTCCTCCAAGACTAGCTCTAACTAGTTAATTCATGGTTCCTCACGAACCAACCTGTGGTTGGATGGTTAGAGGGACTGTGGTATCCCCAGCCCATCAGGGTTCAAATCCTGGTGCTCGCATTTATTTCTGGATTTATTTCAGGATTTTCGGCGATGCGCATTCAGCGGGAGAAGATGTTCCATCGACAACGAGATGCTTACGAAGACTTTGTAAATTTCAAGATGATATGCCGGCTCAGTCTTTTAGAGGTGCTCATAGGGATAGGGTGTGCATGTGTGCGTTCATTGGGGTCGTTGAGTAAAGTATGTATGTGGGGCTCGCTAAATGGACGTAGTTTTTATGTCATGTCCTTTCGTGTAAAGGATACTGCTTTTTTAGTTATTTGGTAGCTCACAGTCGCTTGAAATCTTTACTAAGAGATTCCGTCGCTATTTATTCTGCATCAAGATTACCGAAAAAGGCTTTCGTCCCGCTTTATAAATAAAGCAGACCGTCAGAGAGCGCACATACACGAACTAGTCCACACGCACACACCCAAGTCTCACATAAAAGTACATAGGTTCTGCTGAGGGCACATCTCAACAAGCCCACAAAAAAGAAAAAGAAAACAAGGCAGCCGCCAAAAGGCGAGGAAGGAGCCTAATCAGGCTCTGGCGGAGGCGGCGGCGGCGGCGGCGACAGGCGGACGGCCATCGATCGGAGGTCGGCGATGAAGGCGGAGATGGCGTCGCGGTCCTGGGGGCGGCTAAGCGGCCGCCAAAGCTGCAAGGAACCAGAGAATTTGAAGATTGCGTCAGTAGCTCGTCGAAGAGGGGTGCGCTAAATCACAAACTTATTGCGGACCGTCCAGAGGGTCCAGGCTAGGACCCCAATCTCAAGTCACCTAATGTGGCGAGACGACACGGGGGAGTTCTGAGCTGCACCAAGATTCACGTGCTTCTCCTCCTTGTTTGATTACGTGTGTGTCATGGGTGAGGCTATGAGGCAGTGGCAACAACGATGTGAAATGATTGATAGTGACAAAGGGAGTAGAGGTTGTTGGAGAAAATATGATCAGGGGGGCTAGAGTCGAGGTTCATTCAATGATTGGGTTGATGCTAAGTTCAAAGGTCGTGCTTGAAACATTTCATGCATTTGCTGCCAGAAGTTCCCCATCTGTTCCTGCCAACGAAATCCACAGATACGGCCAACCACGCATCGCACAACAACTCATCCTCTATGGTCGAGTAACCTTTCATCATTCATACTCTAAAAACAACATATCGTTCAAAAATAAGCTCAATGGCATTTGACCGAACACCTGCCGAGCGTGGTGTCCACCATGAAGGTCGTCGACAGAGGGCGGAGTGTATCTAGGTACAAATGGCTCCAGAGTGGACATCGTTGTCGTAGAGGCGAGCGGGCACATTAGTGTTGTTAGAATAAATCCGAGGCATACCGTTGATCATCCGAGGACCAAGCAATCACACGAGCACGACACCAAGATTTGTTAACGAGGTTCACCGATATGGCTACATCCCCGGGGCCTGACTACGGGCGCTCCTCCCCGTGACACCGTCACAATACCGCACCCGGTCGCCCTGGACACCGACACATGCTGCCGGCTTCCCCTGTGTTCCGGTGCTATTATGTTGGCATAGGTTACATCGTATGTCTACCCCCATTATATATGAGAGGCCTAGGATGCAAGTGTCCTACTAGGACACGACTCCACATCCTATGTAAACACAATACAACTCATAGTCCAACTGTAACCTACCTTGTACACAATATTCGACACAACTCTAACAAACTCCACCTTGGCGAATATTCTCCACCACCTTGAATTCGTCAATGTATCAAACCTCCATGTACATTGGACTTGAGTTTATTCCATGAGTACCGCTGCTACTCCAAAGACTTCATGTGACTCCACCTGCAACTTGTAGTCCCTTCTTTTCTTGATCACAATCAACACTCGAGCAAAATTAAGTTCCTTGTTGCTCTAGTTTGTGCTCCCAACTTCCAGAGTATCAGTCCAACATCATCACACACCGATCACTGACCTGCGTGAAAGTGAACAACTCACATATTGGGTGTCACACATAAGAGTTACCTGAACTCAACATCACCGCTCTTCCTTGACCGTCATGTCTGAAACTTCAAGGAATTTCACCATTGCTTGTAGTCATCCCGAGTCAAATTCGCAGTTGTCTCACCACATGTATGACCACCAGAGCCCTGGCCCGTCTCCATGTCCCGTGTGTACCGCACGCCTCGCCGCTATTACTGCGTCGAGCCTCCGCTGTCCTGGTCGAGTCTCAAGGGTCGTGAACCCACACCACTCAACCCCCACTGCAGAGTACCACCGATCATCACCGACCGATGACGAGTTTCACGCTTCCATCAGACCACTGGGCTCCAGTCCGAACTGCATGTCACTCGCTTTTCCTGCTGAATAGGCTTCGACTCTCTGACGTCTTACGCCGTAGCCCCTCAATCAGCACCGAGTGAAGTCTTCCGTCAAACTCCAGCTCCACCTTCAACATGACTCCATGGTAGATGATCAGTCCACCCCTGTGCCTCATTGACTTCAAGCTCCGTGTATACACCACCTTGAGTCAATCCCACGCCAGTCTCGTCGAAGCCACACAAGCCCTCGGGGCCTGCGTCACGTGTTTCCACGCCCAAAAGTCGGTCACCATCATCATCACCCACCTATGTCGCCGTCACCGATTCCACCACCGTCTTCTGTGCCAACCGACTCGCGTCGATCCGTCAGACTGACCAGTCCGACCCAGCCGAACTCGCTCGACTGTATGACACGCTTCAAGGCTCCCAAATCGTCTTCCGCGAATATCCATCCATCATATCACAACTCCATACTAGCTAAATTGACTTCCCGCAACGCCTTCAAGCATCCCTGTCGTGCCAACAAATTTTCACCCTTGTCTGCCATAATCCAAGGTTTTTAGTTCCGTTGAATTTCTCCACCTCAAACCCGATGACGGCATGGTTCTTTGCATGACTAACCCTGTGAAAAATTATCCGAGCTTCTTTCCGTGATCTCAAGTACGTGTGTACTGCTGCAAGTCGAAAAGAGTTGCGTTGGTCTTCACTGATTGCTCCCTGCACCAATTCCAATGCTGGCTTGCTTTGCCAATTTTCTACATAAGTAGTGCTCCCTGCTCCCGATGGCTTGATGGATTTTTGTTCCACTTTGACAGATTTATCTAGCTATCTCCGCATCATATATAGAGACTCGGTCTCCTTTTTGTCCAAAACAAAATCTCGTGCAAATGTGCAAGCCTTGCCAGCTCATTGCCCATCTTCAGCGATCCAACGCCTGGCCACCACGCGCTAGCAGCCCGCCTCGTTCAGGTCATCAGCCGCCACCCCAGCCATGGGCTGCCTGCACAGCCGCACCCCTATGGGCCTTGGGCCATCACAGTCCGGCCTTGGCAGCCACTGGCGCCCTACCTGGGCCACAAGCCTCTGCTGCCGCTCGCCTCTACGAGCGCTGCCACTCGGCCACGATCCGATCTCGATTGCTCGATCTTGCCGAGTCGCCGAAAACTGCTGCTCGCTTCCAATTGCTTCACCGAAGATTACAAGACGACCAATACATCTGCTCCTGCATCCTAACTCGCCGATGACATATCCCGTATTAGGATTGCTTCCTGCAGACTTCCGTCGATGCTTTCTTCCTTCCTCTAGATCAATCTTCCACGGCCTCCGAACAACCTAGCTCATGATACCACTTGTTAGAATAAATCCGAGGCATACCGTTGATCATCCGAGGACCAAGCAATCACACGAGCACGACACCGAGATTTGTTAACGAGGTTCATCGATATTGCTACATCCCCTGGGCCTGACTACGAGCGCTCCTCCCCGTGACACCGTCACAATACCGCACCCGGTCGCCCTGGACACCGGCACATGCTGCCGGCTTCCCCTGCGTTCCGGTGCTATTATGTTGGCATAGGTTACATCGTGTGTCTACCCCCACTATATATGAGAGGCCTAGGATACAAGTGTCCTACTAGGACACGACTCCACATCCTAGGTAAACACAATACAACTCATAGTCCAACTGTAACCTACCTTGTACACAATATTCGACACAACTCTAACAAGTGCCGGTTGCGGACGTCCGACAACGCCTCTGTGGTGTCCGGAGACGTACAACACCGGCAACGGAGGTGGAGGGTGCGGATGCAAAATAAGGGGGAGAAGAGGTGTAGTAAAGGAAATGGGACTGGGAGGGGTGATTGGGTGGGACGGGGGTGTCGGAGTCCTATGTGGCTGCTGCCTGGACCCCCCCCCCCCCCCTCACTTTGTCTCCAATTTACGGGAGAAAGCATGTCTGAACCACGCGGTGCGGATGTATGCAGGCGGTTTGAGGGTCGGTGTTGAAAATGCCCTAACACCTTTTGTTCTGTCACAACAACAACAACAAATCCCAGCCTATGACATCCACAGAACACAATGTCAAAGAAACAAAGACAACACACAAGGGAGACAATCAATTTGCCTATGACAACTATGTCACATCCAGATGAGCCTTAGAAAAACCCAAAAACATATCGAACAGAGAGATACTGCTAAATAGGCAACTAGCCAAAGAGAGATCAGGACACATTTCTAGGGGGTGGACAGGTAGATGGACCAATATAGGAAATTAAATATTAAGAAGAGTGAGGAAGTAGCCTTGAGGTTCACGATGCTGGCTTCTTTAGTTTCCTTTCACCCGGAAATAAGGCGTGAAACGCCAGCTTCTTCATTGTCATGTGATGGTGTTCGGAATGTGGCTCTGCACGTACCGAACTCATCTTCGTTTGGTTGGGAGGTTGAGCCAGTTGATCCCTTCTCATTCGACAGCATCTCCATTAAGCGATCCCTCACTCGTCCGGTATGTGGACGACTATGACGATCAGGGAGGACACATTGGAGCCCGAGTTGCAACACAGCTTCGATCTGCTTGTCGTACGGTCCCCTGAGCCCTATTTCAGCTGCTTCGAGAATTCGGCCGTTCCCATCACACTTCGTGACCTTCTCGATAAGGCTGTTCTTGTGACCATCTTGCAGGATGATTGGTTTTTCACCGCAGACAATCTCAAGTAATATCACGCCTAAGCTGTAGACATCACATTGACCGGATACTTTGCCGGTGTCCATGTATGCTGGGTCAATATATGATCGAGTTCCAATGATATTGTCTGTAGGGCGTGATGTTTGGGTATGATTGACTTGTGTCACCAGCCCAAAGTCAGCCAGTTTAGCATTGAAGTTCTTGTCCAACATTACATTAGCCGGCTTGAGATCCCTATGCACGATGGCAGCCCGACATTCCTTATGTAGGTATGTTAGACCGGAGGCTATACCAATTAGGATGTTGTGCCTGAAACATGCATGTGTATGTTATATATGTTGCCTTTTTGTGATATAATGTAGTAGTTACCATAAAGATGAGCCAATATGTATTAAGATGTGGTGCATACCTTGAAAGCCAGCCTAGGTGTGAAGAGGAATATGTGTCATTGTCTGTTAGACCATAAACTCCGGTATCCATGGTACCATTCCTAGGGTAAAGATGGTCCTCAAGGCTACCATTCTCCATTATTTCGTAGACAAGCAGTAGGTGTTTGTCTTCCTCACACCAGCCCCAGAACCCTAAAATGTTTCGATGATGCAGTTGGCTCATAATTTTAATCTCATTATAGAAGGCCCTTTTTTCTTCAGCCGTATCTGACGTTTCTCGGTTCGCTTTTATGGCCACAGTCATATCTGTGCCCGGAAGTCTGCCTTCATAGACAACACCAAAAGCACCCTCTCCAAGCTTTCTGTTCTCGTTGAAGTTATTTGTTGCTTGTGCCAATTCCTCATAAGAGAAACGCCTTGGAACATCAACTATTGAATCACCTTCTTGACCGCTTTCCTTTTCTAGAAAAAGCGAAAAACAAGTTATGTAGGACATGCGCCAAAAAATAGCTCCTTGGATGAAAACTATGTGTCATGCAGGGGTGGCTAGAAAAAATGATGATTGTATTGCCTATTGTGGGAAATCGATGTGAAGTTGTGAACGTCTAACAATATGAAAAAAAAAAAACAGAGAGGATAACTTACCTGTGCTTGAACTCCAGGGTCTCATGTTTGCATTGGAGGTGCCCGGTATTACTTGAATCTTCACAGTAGGCTTTACTAAAAACGCAGATGTTTGTTCAGATTAAGCCATGAAGCCTCGTCAATTTGTCACTTAATACAATTCAACAGAATGATCGAATGTACAATACCTTGTGTTTTATGCTGCCTTGCTGACTTGTATCTGCGGCGCCAAAACCAACCTGCTGCTAATAAAGCCGCCGCAACTAGAGCAACGGCAAGTCCAATCACCATGGCGACTGTACGAGAACCTGCAAAACGAAGTGAAGACTTACTCTCACCAAAAAAAAAAAGAATACATAGCAACTAGAATTTAAACAGCCCATGGCATGTAATCTGTGAAAAAAGTTTGTATGGGCATCTAAAAAGCGATGAAAATTTCATAAACAGTTTGGTGGCATTCACGCAAGATTTAATTATCTGTCATGAAGTTCCAAAACCAAATAGGCTTTGCACTTTGTGAAACAAAAACCTAGGTGAGCCATGTCTTCAAATTCTATTCTAAATACTTTGCCTGAGGCACTTTAGGCCTCCTTTGGTTTGAAGGAATTTCATAGAAATTTTAGAGGATAGGATTCTTATAGGATTTTTTCCTTTAAAGCCCTTTGGTTCATAGGAATAGATTCCTATTCCTACATAGGATTGATTCCTATCCTCCACATTTCATAGGAAAATAAAAATGAGCCTAGACTCAATGGAAAATTTTCTTTGGTGTCAACCAAATGACATCTCGTTTCCTATTCCCACTCATAGGATTTGAGATACATGTCATCTCATTTCCTACAAAATTTCTATTCCTATGATAATCCTATCCTATGAACCAAAAGAGGCCTTACTATCTATCCTCTGGCTTATTTTATTTGTTGTGGCTTTTTTGTATAACTCGTAAGCCTATAATTGTAAGCAAGTAGTCGTGTGGGGTATCGTTGGTTGGATCAAATAGTGGAGCAAGTTGCTCCTAGGGGAACGGTTTGGGAAATTTCTCTTCAAAATTTTATATAGAGACCTACAAGTGTGCCTCTATCTTTCAATAAGAAATTATCTACATCACGATCTCTGACTAGTGGCCTCGTGTAAAATATAAACAATGCATGTACACATTGTGCAGACTGACATACGGTGTAATTAATTAGCACAGTGAACATGACAAGCAGGTCTGTTCACCCAACAAAATATTGAAATCAGATCTGAATAACTCTATTTTCTAGACTTCGAGTCTGGCGGCCTTGTTGACCTGACTGTTGACCCCGCGAGGGTGAATTTCCGGGGCTAAAGGATCAGTTTGTTTGGCACCCTGCCTGGCGTCCATTTGGTTAGCGTCCCGACTACTGAACAATCGAACAATTGTCTGGCTGAAGCAAGCTTGGAATCGTCATTAGCCTGGGCCAACCGTGGCATGATCGTTAGCCTGGGCCATGTCATCCATTTCGGACGCCTGATGCATGCCTAGCTGTAGTTTAATATTATTTTCGTTTTTTATTTAGTCTCCGTATTAGCTTTGGTTAAATTCAAGCTTTGTAAATTTTGATAAAGTTTAAAAACAAAAATATGAGCATATATAATAACAAATCAATATCATTAGATTTATTATTAAATATACTTTCACATCATATAAATTTGTTATGATAAATGTTTATATTGTTTTTTATAAACTTTACAAAGTTTGGTTTCAGAAAACTCTATTATTCAGAGTAAATAAAATAGTTGGCTAGGCTGGTGGGCTCCTCCCCAGTCACCCTGTGCGTTCGGTTTATTCGGTTTACATGGTTCGGTTTATACGGTTTTTCAGTTTGTACGGTATTAATACTTCGGTAAATACGGTATGAAATTAAAATACGGTTCGGTTTCGGTATATACCAAATTATTTCGGTATGGTTTCGGTATATACCATAAAAACCAAAGTTGACGCGAATTTGAAAATGACGTAATAATAATTAGCAAATTTATTATTCAAAACACATACCATTCTACACAAATAGTATATGACTATATATATAAGTATATATGCATGCATTGATTCATCTGTTGATGGTTATGGACATGCTTAGCATTTTAAAAATAGAAAAATGACTATGTTACAAGAAAAAATTACGTGCTTAGTAGTGAATTTGACTCATATACAAGAAAAATGACAACTTGTATGGTTGTTCATCTCAAGAAATATAAATTTATTTTTTACTTCAGTTTATTCGGTTAACCGTTCGGTTTTTCGGTATATACCATAAAAACCAAAATTCAAATCGGTATGAAAAGTTCATACCATACCGAAACGAGAAACCATAAAAACCATAAAATCGTTTTGGTTCGGTTTATTTTCGGTATGGTTTTTCGGTTCGGTTTTCAAATGCACACAGTGATTCCCCAGTACAAATTCTTAGCTTTTAAAAATCTCTAATACTTTTCCACGCCAGGCTACCAACCAAATGTCCCCCTTCCAGGTCAGCCTGCCCAAGCACAAAACACATATTTTTTGGGCACAATTAAGGCAATGATTTTCTCCAGGCACGACGGCTAGAACACGAACCAAACATGCCCTAAACCCGGTGATTCAGTGAGTATAATATAAGAAACATAGTATATATAGAGATGCCTATGCATATCTTGAGTTGAAAAAGCTATTTTTCTTGTCTCGCCGGACCCCAACAAGTATAACTTAAGATGTAGAAATTATACATAACCTATATATGTTTACTTTCTTGCGGCACCTTAACCATGAAAATGAGTTGGAATCTTTAATTAATAAATAAATAAAATAAAATGTTTGTTGAGTTCAGTTCCTTGTTTATAAAGCCTTCTAGCTAGTAATTGACGAGTACTGTACTAGTATTACTGACCTCTTGTGGTGCCCGGCGCAGCTGCCGGTGGCGGCGCCAACTGGACCATCGCGCTGCCATTGTAGAACTTGGAGAGCATGGACCTCAAGGTGCAGCGCGGACCAGCCATCACCGCGTCCCTCACGCTCGCCGGGTTCGTGTTCCACCAGTCGCCCACGAGGATTTGTAGGCAGCTTTGGCACAGCGGCGGCGTTAGGTCCGCCGCGCATTGGGCCAAGGAGTAGATATTGGCGAACCCCGGGTCGGGCCCTACGGATTGCCCCGTAGCGAACATCCTGGAGCTGTTCACCGCATGCTGCACGGTGGCGTTGAGAAGCGCGGTGACCGCCTGGTCGTAGCCCGCCACGTCGTTGCTGCTGATGGTGGTAACGCCGCGGACGCGCACCAAGCCGGAGTTGCCTTTGCCGGAGGGGTCGATGAAGTCGTGGCTGGATAGGCGGACGTAGCAGGGGTCGTAGTAGAGGGCCACGTCCCTGCTGCGGTTGCAGGCTCCCGCCGCGTCATGGGCGGCGGTGGTGATGCACTTGTAGCAGTCGGATGCGCTGAAGTCGCCGCGGCAGAGAACCAGGGCCCAGACAGTGTCCGGCGCGGCGCCGAGGGAGCCTTTGGCGAATAGGGAGGGGGAGGAGGAGGCGTTCTGGCGGATGGTGTTTAGGAGGAGGTCTTGGAGGTTGGTTTCGAATCTGCTGCCTGCCTCGTAGTTGCCCGCCGTTTGGCCGCAGAGGCGCCACGGCTGTGCTGCGGCGAGCGGACGTGCAAGTGCGAGGAGCAGGAGAGCGTAAATCATCGAGGATGAGGAGTGGTAGCCGGGCATGGCGGGCGTGAAGACTGAAGAGAGGAGGAGGAGGAGGAAGCAGGTTCCATAACAAGGGCCGGGAAGCAAGAGGGGTATGGCCTATGGCGTATGGGTATCACATCACATTCACATCATCGTGGGCCATGCATCACCTTCCTGGTTGCAACGACGCTCTTTCAATTTTATTTTATTTTGTCTACTCTGCATTGCTTTCCAAGCAAGGACTGACTGACTGAGACTGCACTGCATTTTTTTGCCACTTGCGAATATTTGAGTATTCAAACTTGGCATACGTTAGGTTGGAACCAACGGCGACAGGTCTAATTTCTTCCTCTCACTCCCGCGACCGAGCATCTTTGTTTGCAAATTTCGTCAAAAAAAAAAAAACTTCCGTCTCTCTTTCTATTCCGGCAAATTTTAACATGCTTCCTTTTACTCCATCTTTTTTCCAAGCAAGGACTGTGGACTGACCGACTGAGACTGCACTGCACTTTTTTGCCACTTGCGAATATTTGAGTATTCAAACTTGGCATACGTTGGGTTGGAACCAACGGCGACAGATCCAGACATACGTTGGAACCAACGGCGACAGGTCTGATTTCTTCCTCTCACTCCCGCGACCGAGCATCTTTGTTTTAAGAAAACTTTCGTTTCTCTTTTTATTCCGGCAAATTTTAACATGCTTCCTCTTCATCCCTCTTTTTTCATTCGAGGTAAGAAGATAAAAGTTAATCAGACCACTAATTAATGAGATCAACGGTTCAGATCTATTATATACTCTTATCTCTCATATGAAAAGAGGGGATAAGAGGGACCATGTCCAAGAAGGTAGCATTGCCTACTTGGCTTGGGTTTTATATATTCCCTCTGTTCACAAATATAAGATGTCTTAGACATTTCAATATCGGCTACATAAGAACCGAAATGAGTGAACAAACACACTAAAACAAATCTATATACATTTAATTCAGATAAAAAAACATCATAGGGCCTCTTTGATTCGCAGGATTTTAAAAATGTAGGGATAGTAAAAGTATAGGGTAGGAGTGTCATGCCCACTTGAATTCTATAGGATTAACATGGCATGTTCACACGAAAAATAAAGAAATTGTAAAAAAGAGGTTGGAGTGGATGTTAAATTTCCTATAAAATGTAGTACAAAAGATTTTATAGAAAAAATTCCTGTGGGATCCAATCCTATGAATCAAAAGACCAATATAGAAAAAAAATCATAAGAATTTCAATCCTCTAAATTCTATGAAATTTCTTTGAATCAAAGGAGCTCTGGGAAATGCTTGCCTTCAGCCGGCGGATCGCATGCTAGCAATCCGCGGCCTCCTCTGTGTGACGCGTGTCTTTTTATGCAATTTTTTCTGTAACATCATGCGTGTTGCAAATTCCGTTCCGCAACAACACCCATGTTGCAAAAAAAACATAAAATCTGTAAATATTTACTGCAACATCATCTGTGTTGCAAAAGTTTCTTCCGCAACAACACCCATGTTGCAAACATAATGAAATAAAAATGCAATATCACTTATGTTATAAAAGATTTCTACAACATAAGTTTTGTTACAAAGAATTCTGCAACACAACGCTTGTGCAATGATAAGGAGGATGCTAGATGCGGGATAGTTATAGATCTAACGGTCGCTGAGGCGGCGGATTTTTTCAAAAGGTACGCCGGCCGACGCGCTTATATTTGTGAATAGAGAGACTACTACTCCCTTCATTCTACAATGTAGTGCGCCCGCGTTTTTTCGAGATCTAACTTTGGCCGTATGTTTAACAAACAAGACCAACTGCTGTGGGAGAAACAGTTACACAACTGAATTCGTATCGAAATATGAATTTAGTGGTATAACTTTTGCTCCCACCACAATCGACCTCGTTGGTTAAATTTATGGACAAACGTAGATCTCGAAATGCGTGGGCACACTATATTATGAAACAAAGGGAGTATAATACTGCCTACTAGGGCAACTTTCGTTTGGTACGTACCTTCGAGGCGGCTTCCTCTCCTGAGTATGCGTTCTTTGACAATTTCGTCCGTGTATACAGTACATGCTTCGAGTCCGCGTCGTCGTCGATTCCTGCATGCTCCCGGGCGGTTTGACAATGCCGTACTACTCCGGTGCAAAAAAACAAAAAAAAAACAAAACAATGTCGTACTACATCATATATGCATGCATGTTCTAATTAATTAAGCAAGATTCGCAAACGAGCGTTCACCGTCGTCACGCCAGTCAGTATATGTACGACCAAGCACCCCTAATGTTTCAGTCTCTTCCTATAGAATAGGGGAAAGTTGTGACTACACCTGGGTGCATTGCACCTCCTGCATGCTACTCCCTCCGTTTCTGAATATAAGTTCTTTTAGAGATTCTAATATATACTACTACATACATAACAAAATAAGTGAATATGCACTTTAAAATATGTCTATATATATCTCTATATTATCCGTATTAAAATCTCTAAAAGATCTTATATTTAGAAATGGGGGAGTACTTTTTTTTTGAAAGAAAAGGTAGAGATCTCTACCTTATATATTTCAAAAAGGCCGCAGCCTGGAGAACAGATTGTGCCAACAAACAAAGGAGACGCACCAGAGTGCGAAAGGAGGCAGAAACTGAAAACTGAAACAGGAAACAGAAGACAGAACAAAGAGAAAATAAGAAAAAGAGGAGGGGAGCAGAGAAGAGAAGAAAAGAAGGAGAAGAAGAGCAGCTACATCAGGATTAGCTAGACAAATAGATCGCCCAAGCCCTCAACTCATCTTTATCTTGTTGCCGCCGAGCTCTGTGCAGCCAGAGGCGAAGCAAATCCGCAGCATAGAACCTTGTGTGTTGGTCAGACCAGGAGGCACCATTGAAAACACGGTCATTCCGAGCATGCCAAAGAGTGACGATGCATGCAGCGAGGGCGATATTCCACTTCTTCCTGGGAGAAAACTGCAGGGAAGCGCGCTCGAAGAAGGATAGAAGATCAGGTGAGGTACAGGCCAACGAGTTCAGTTGCAGCTTACCCCAGAGATGTTCAGCAGAACGGCAGCGTAACACTACATGTTCAATGGACTCCACAGCAGGACAGATATCACAATCAGCATTGGAAACTAGCGCAGACCAGCCCTTTCTGAACATGTTGTCCCTCGTGTTTAAACGCCCGTAGAAAGCCAGCCAAAGAAATATCTTGTGCTTGTTAGGAATAATCTTATCCCAAATCCACTGCGCAAAAACACACCGAATGCCTCGGAAGGTGAGCATCTTGTAGAAATAACCTGTAGCCAGCTCTTTTCCCATGAGAGAAGAGACCCGGCGATCAGCATTGGCGACGGTCGGAGTGACATCTGCGAGGAGGTCGAGAAGAACCAGTAGCTCCTCCGTTGTTGTGTGTGTGAGATTTGGGTGCAGTTGTATATCCCAACCATCCTGAGATACTTGCGAGCAGATAGAGCATAGCTTATCCTTGCCAAAAGAGTACAACACGGGTAGTGCAAACATCAACCTTCCAGCCTGAAGCCAGTGATCCTGCCAGAAAGAGACGAGAGCTCCGGATCCAAGCGAGCATCGGGAGGAGGACAACACCAGCGGAATGTAAGCTTTTAGGCCTTTCCAGAAGGCAGTGTCACGCGAACTGTTGCCACTGGGTAAGTTATTTCTGCAGTATTGTGAGGCCAGCCATTGATAGCAGGGTATGTCTGAAGACTGAAGGACTTCGGCCAGAAATTTGCACATCATGGCTTGATTGTGAGAAGGGAGATCTCTGACTCCCAGGCCGCCCGCGCACCGTGGCAGTATAACTCTGTCCCAGGCCACAAGACAGTGTCCACCCGAGGTCTTGCTCTTCCCTTGCCAGAGGAATGCGCGCATCAAGCCCTCCAGCTTATTAATGGACTCTTTTGGCCAAGGAAAACAGGTCATGAAATAGCTTGGAATGCCGGCAAGCACCGAGTTGAGCAGCGTAAGCCTGCCTCCCCATGATAGAAACGTAGCCAGCCATCCCGACAGCCTCTTGTCTACTTTATGGATCACTGGTAGGAGCATGCCATGTGTAATCTTATTCAGAGACAAAGGCAGACCGAGGTACGTGCACGGGAAGGAGGAAACTGGGCAGCCAAGAAGGTGAGCAATCTCCATGGCAGTATCAGCTTCAACTGAGATCGGGACCAAAGTGCTTTTGTGAAAATTTATCTGCAGGCCGAAGAAGTCGGAGAAGGCTGAAAGTATGTTTTTGACCATTTGTGCTTGCTGCAAGGAACCCTGGAAAATGAGCAGAGTATCATCCGCATACTGCAAGACAGGAAATAGAGTGTCTGAGCCGAGAGGGTGCAGCAAGTTGCCGGCCTGAAAATGCATGCAGCAAAGGCGTTGGAGCACATCTGCAACCAGGATGAATAGGTAGGGAGAGAGAGACTTGTTGGGGAACGTTGCAGAAAACAAAAATTTTCCTACTCGTTTCACCAAGATCATCTAGGAGTTCATCTAGCAACGAGTCATTAGATGCATCTACATACCTTTGTAGATCGCGCACGGAAGCGTTCAAAAGAACGGTGATGATGTAGTCGTACTCGACGTGATCCAAATCACCGATGACCAAGCGCCGAACGGACGGCACCTCCGCGTTCAACACACGTACGGGACAGGAGACGTCTCCTCCTTCTTGATCCAGCAAGGGGGGAGGAGAGGTTGATGAAGATCTAGCAGCACGACGGCGTGGTGGTGGATGCAGGGCGTCACAGAAGCAGGGCTTCGCCGAGACTACGAGAGAGAGACGTAACGGGGAGAGAGGGAGGCGCCAGGGGCTGGTGTATTTCCCTCCTCTCCCCCCCCCACTATATATAGGGGTACCTTGGGGGGGCGCCGGCCCTAGTAGATGAGATCTACTAGGGGGGGCGGCAGCCAAGGGGAGGTTTCCCTCCCCCCCAAGGCACCTAGGGGTGCCTTCCACCACTAGGACTCCTCCTAGGTGGAAACCCTAGGCGCATGGGCCTACAGGGGCTGGTGCCCTTGGCCCATGAAGGCCAAGGCGCACCCCCTACAGCCCATGTGGCCCCCCGGGACAGGTGGCCCCACCCGGTGGTCCCGGTACAATACCGATAACACCGAAACTTGTCCCGATGCCCGAAACAGCACTTCCTATATATAATTCTTTACCTCCGGACCATTCCGGAACTCCTCGTGACGTTCGGGATCTCATCCGGGACTCCGAACAACATTCGGGTTTCTGCATATACATATCTTCATAACCCTAGCGTCACCGAACCTTAAGTGTGTAGACCCTACGGGTTTGGGAGACAGGCAGACATGACCGAGACGACTCTCAGGTCAATAACCAACAGCGGGATCTGGATACCCATGTTGGCTCCCACATGCTCCACGATGATCTCATCGGATGAACCACGATGTCGAGGATTCAATCAACCCCGTACTCAATTCCCTTTGTCAATCGATATGTTACTTGCCCGAGATTCGATCGTCGGTATCCCAATACCTCGTTCAATCTCGTTACCGGCAAGTCACTTTACTCGTACCGTAATGCATGATCCCGTGACCAGACACTTGGTCACTCTGAGCTCATTAGGATGATGCATTACCGAGAGGGCCCAGTGATACCTCTCCGTCATACGGAGCGACAAATCCCAATCTTGATCCATGTCAACCCAACAGACACTTTCGGAGATACCCGTAGTCTACCTTTATAGTCACCCAGTTATGTTGTGACGTTTGGTATACCCAAAGCACTCCTACGATATCCGGGAGTTACACGATCTCATGGTCTAAGGAAAAGATACTTTGACATTGGAAAACTCTAGCAAACGAACTATACGATCTTGTGCTATGTTTAGGATTGGGTCTTGTCCATCACATCATTCTCCCAATGATGTGATCCCGTTATCAATGACATCCAATGTCCATAGTCGGGAAACCACGACTATCTATTGATTAACGAGCTAGTCAACTAGAGGCTTACTAGGGACATGTTGGTGTCTGTTATTCACACATGTATTACGATTTCCGGATAACACAATTATAGCATGAATAAAGACAATTATCATGAACAAGGAAATATAATAATAATGCTTTTATTATTGCCTCTAGGGCATATTTCCAACAGTCTCCCACTTGCACTAGAGTCAATAATCTAGTTACATTGTGATGAATCGAACACCCATGGAATTCTGGTGTTGATCATGTTTTGCCCTAGGGAGAGGTTTAGTCAACGGATCTGCTACATTCAGGTCCGTATGTATTTTACAAATCTCTATGTCTCCATCTTGAACATTTTCACGAATGGAGTTGAAACGACGCTTGATGTGCCTAGTCTTCTTGTGAAACCTGGGCTCCTTGGCAAGTGCAATAGCTCCAGTGTTGTCACAGAAGATCTTGATCGGCTCCGACGCATTGGGTATGACTCCTAGGTCGGTGATGAACTCCTTCACCCATATTGCTTCATGTGCTGCCTCCGAGGCCGCCATGTACTCCGCTTCACATGTAGATCCTGCCACGACGCTCTGCTTGCAACTGCACCAGCTTACTGCCCCACCATTCAAAATATACACGTATCCGGTCTGTGACTTAGAGTCATCCAGATCTATGTCGAAGCTAGCGTCGACGTAACCCTTTACGACGAGCTCTTCGTCACCTCCATAAACGAGAAACATTTCCTTAGTCCTTTTCAGGTACTTCAGGATATTCTTGACCGCTGTCCAGTGCTCCTTGCCGGGATTACTTTGGTACCTTCCTACCAAACTTACGGCAAGGTTTACATCAGGTCTGGTACACAGCATGGCATACATAATAGAACCTATGGCTGATGCATAGGGGATGACACTCATCTCTTCTATATCTTATGCCGTGGTCGGACATTGAGCTAAGCTCAATTTCACACCTTGTAACACAGGCAAGAACCCCTTCTTGGATTGATCCATATTGAACTTCTTCAATATCTTATCAAGGTATGTGCTTTGTGAAAGACCTATGAGGCGTCTCGATCTATCTCTATAGATTTTGATGCCTAATATATAAGCAGCTTCTCCAAGGTCCTTCATTGAAAAACTCTTATTCAAATAGGCCTTGATGCTGTCCAAGAGTTCTATATCATTTCCCACCAAAAGTATGTCATCTACATACAGTATGAGAAATGCTACAGTGCTCCCACTCACTTTCTTGTAAACGCAGTCTTCTCCATAAGTCTGCGTAAACCCAAACGCTTTGATCATCTCATCAAAGCGAATGTTCCAACTCCGAGATGCTTGCACCAGCCCATAAATCGAGCGTTGGAGCTTGCACACCTTGTCAGCATTCTTAGGATCGACAAAACCTTCCGGCTGCATCATATACAATTCTTCCTTAAGGAAACCATTAAGGAATGCCGTTTTGACGTCCATTTGCCATATTTCATAATCGTAGAATGCGGCAATTGCTAACATGATTCAGACGGACTTCAGCTTCGCTACCGGTGAGAAAGTCTCATCGTAGTCAACCCCTTGAACTTGTCGATAACCTTTAGCGACAAGCCGAGCTTTATAGATGGTCACATTACCATCCGCGTCTGTCTTCCTCTTAAAGATCCATTTATTTTCTATGGCTCGCCGTTCTACGGGCAAGTCAGTCAAAGTCCATACTTCGTTCTCATACATGGATCCTATCTCGGATTTCATGGCTTCTAGCCATTTGTCGGAATCCGGGCCCGCCATCGCTTCTTCATAGTTCGAAGGTTCACCGTTGTTTAACAACATGATTTCCAAGACAGGGTTGCCGTACCACTCTGGTGCGGAACGTGTCCTTGTGGACCTTCGAATTTCAGTAGGAGCTTGATCAGAAGTATCTTGATCATCATTATTAACTTCCTCTCTAGTCGGTGCAGGCACCTCAGGAACATTTTCTTGAGTTGCGCCATTTTCCGGTTCAAGAGGTAATACTTCATCAAGCTCTACTTTCCTCCCACTTATTTCTTTCGAGAGAAACTCTTTCTCCAGAAAGGACCCTTTCTTGGCAACAAAGATCTTGCCTTCGGATCTGAGGTAGAAGGTGTACCCAATAGTTTCTTTTGGGTATCCTATGAAGACGCATTTTTCCGACTTGGGTTCGAGCTTTTCAGGTTGAAGTTTCTTGACATAATCATCGCATCCCCAAACTTTTAGAAACGACAGCTTAGGTTTCTTCCCAAACCATAATTCATACGGTGTCGTCTCAACGGATTTTGACGGAGCCCTATTTAAAGTGAATGCGGCAGTCTCTAAAGCATAGCCCCAAAAAGACAGCGGTAAATCGGTAAGAGACATCATAGATCGCACCATATCTAATAGAGTGCGATTACGACGTTCGGACACACCATTACGCTGAGGTGTTCCAGGCGGCGTGAAACTATTCCACATTTTCTTAAGTGTGTGCCAAACTCATGACTCAAGTATTCTCCTCCACGATCTGATCGTAGAAACTTGATTTTCCTGTCACGTTGATTTTCAACCTCACTCTGAAATTCCTTGAACTTTTCAAAGGTTTCAAACTTGTGTTTCATTAAGTAGATATACCCATACCTACTTAAATCATCAGTGAGGGTGAGAACATAACGATAGCCACCGCGAGCCTCAACACTCATTGGACCGCACACATCAGTATGTATGATTTCCAATAAGTTGGTTGCTCGCTCCATTGTTCCTGAGAACGGAGTCTTGGTCATTTTTCCCATAAGGCATGGTTCGCACGTGTCAAATGATTCGTAATCAAGAGACTCTAAAAGTCCATCAGCATGGAGCTTCTTCATGCGTTTGACACCTATGTGACCAAGGCGGCAGTGCCACAAGTATGTGGGACTATCATTATCAACCTTACTTCTTTTGGTACTCACATTGTGAACATGTGTAGCATCACATTCGAGATTCATAAAGAATAAACCATTCACCATAGGAGCATGACCATAAAACATATCTCTCATATAAATAGAACAACCATTATTCTCAGATTTAAATGAGTAGCCATCTCGAATTAAACGAGATCCCGATACAAGGTTCATGCTCAAAGCTGGCACTAAATAACAATTATTAAGGTTTAAAACTAATCCCGAAGGGAGATGCAGAGGCAGCGTGCCGACGGCGATCACATTGACCTTGGAACCATTCCCGACGCGCATCGTCACCTCGTCCTTTGCCAGTTTCCGCTTATTCCGCAGCCCCTGCTTTGAGTTACAAATGTGAGCAACTGCACCGGTATCAAATACCCAGGAGCTACTATGGGCACTAGTAAGGTACACATCAATTACATGTATATCACATATACCTTTTGTTTTGCCGGCCTTCTTGTCCGCTAAGTACTTAGGGCAGTTCCGCTTCCAGTGACCGCTTCCCTTGCAATAAAAGCACTCAGTCTCGGGCTTGGGTCCATTCTTTGGCTTCTTCCCGGCAGCTTGCTTGCCGGGCGCGGCAACCTCCTTACCGTCCTTCTTGAAGTTCTTTTTACCCTTGCCTTTCTTGAACTTAGTGGTTTTATTGACCATCAACACTTGATGTTCCTTCTTGACTTCTACCTCTGCTGATTTCAGCATAGCAAATACCTCAGGAATGGTCTTTTCCATCCCCTGCATATTGAAGTTCATCACAAAGCTCTTGTAGCTTGGTGGAAGCGACTGGAGGATTTTGTCAATGACCGCATCATCCGGGAGATGAACTCCCAGCTGAGTCAAGCGGTTATGTAACCCAGACATAGTGAGTATGTGCTCACTGACAGAACTATTTTCCTCCATCTTGCAGTTGAAGAATTTGTCGGAGACTTGATATCTCTCGACCCGGGCATGAGCTTGGAAAACCATTTTCAGCTCTTCGAACATCTCATATGCTCCGTGTCTCTCAAAACGCTTTTGGAGCCCCGGCTCTAGGCTGTAAAGCATGCCGCACTGAACAAGGGAGTAGTCATCGGAACGTGCCTGCCAAGCGTTCATAACATCTTGTTCTGCAGGGAGAACAGGTGCGTCACCCAGCGGTGCTTGTAGGACATAATCTTTCTTGGCAACTATGAGGATGATCCTCAGGTTCCGGACCCAGTCCGTATAGTTGCTGCCATCGTCTTTCAGCTTAGTTTTCTCTAGGAACACGTTGAAGTTGAGGACTACGTTGGCCATTTGATCTACAAGACATATTGTAAAATATTTAGACTAAGTTCATGATAATTAAGTTCAACTAATCAAATTATTAGTGAACTCCCACTTAGATTACACATCCCTCCAGTCATCTAAGTATTACATGATCCGAGTTAACTAGACCGTGTCCGATCATCACGTGAGACGGACTAGTCAACATCGGTGAACATTTTCATGTTGATCGTATCTTCTATACGACTCATGCTCGACCTTTCGGTCTTCTGTGTTCCGAGGCCATGTCTGTACATGCTAGGCTCGTCAAGTCAACCTAAGTGTTTGCATGTGTAAATCTGTCTTACACCCGTTGTATGTGAACGTCTGAATAAAACACCCGATCATCACGTGGTGTTTTGAAACAGCGAACTGTCGCAGCGGTGCACAGTTAGGGGGAACACTTCTTGAAATTAGTATGAGGGATCATCTTATTTACTACCGTCGTTCTAAGTAAACAAGATGCAAAACATGATAAACATCACATGCAATCAAATAATAAATGTGACATGATATGGCCAATATCACATAGCTCCTTTGATCTCCATCTTGGGGCTCCATGATCATCTTGTCACCGGCTTGACACCATGATCTCCATCATCATGATCTCCATCATCGTGTCTCCATGAAGTTGCTCGCCAACTATTACTTCTACTACAATGGCTAACGCGTTTAGCAATAAAGTAAAGTAATTTACATGGTGTTTCTCAATGACACGCAGGTCATATAAAAGAATAAAGACAACTCCTATGGCTCCTGCCGGTTCTCATACTCATCGACATGCAAGTCGTGATTCCTATTACAATAGCATGAACATCTCATACATCACATATAGATCATTCATCATTCATCACAACTTTGGCCATATCATATCACAAACCACTCGCTGCAAAAACAAGTTAGACGTCCTCTAATTGTTGTTGCAAGTTTTACGTGGCTGAATTAGGGTTCTAGCAAGAACGTCTTCTTACCTACGTTAAAGCCACAACGTGATTTGTCAACTTCTATTTACCCTTCATAAGGACCCTGTTCATCGAATCCGCTCCAACTAAAGTAGGAGAGACAGACACCCGCCAGCCACCTTATGCAACTAGTGCATGTTAGTCGGTAGAACCGGTCTCACGTAAGCGTACGTGTAAGGTTGGTCCGGGCCGCTTCATCCCACAATACCGCTGAAGCAAGAAAGGACTAGTAACGGCAAGAAAGTTGACAAATCTACGCCCACAACAAATTGTGTTCTACTCGCGCAAGAAGAACTACGCATAGACCTAGCTCATGATGCCACTGTTGGGGAACGTTGCAGAAAACAAAAATTTTCCTACTCGTTTCACCAAGATCATCTAGGAGTTCATCTAGCAACGAGTCATTAGATGCATCTACATACCTTTGTAGATCGCGCACGGAAGCGTTCAAAAGAACGGTGATGATGTAGTCGTACTCGACGTGATCCAAATCACCGATGACCAAGCGCCGAACGGACGGCACCTCCGCGTTCAACACACGTACGGGACGGGAGACGTCTCCTCCTTCTTGATCCAGCAAGGGGGGAGGAGAGGTTGATGAAGATCCAGCAGCACGACGGCGTGGTGGTGGATGCAGGGCGTCACAGAAGCAGGGCTTCGCCGAGACTACGAGAGAGAGACGTAACGGGGAGAGAGGGAGGCGCCAGGGGCTGGTGTATTTCCCTCCTCTCCCCCCCCCCCACTATATATAGGGGTGCCATGGGGGGCGCCGGCCCTAGTAGATGAGATCTACTAGGGGGGCGGCGGCCAAGGGGAGGTTTCCCTCCCCCCCAAGGCACCTAGGGGTGCCTTCCACCACTAGGACTCCTCCTAGGTGGAAACCCTAGGCGCATGGGCCTATAGGGGCTGGTGCCCTTGGCCCATGAAGGCCAAGGCGCACCCCCTACAGCCCATGTGGCCCCCCGGGACAGGTGGCCCCACCCGGTGGGCCCCCGGGACCCCTCCGGTGGTCCCGGTACAATACCGATAACACCGAAACTTGTCCCGATGCCCGAAACAGCACTTCCTATATATAATTCTTTACCTCCGGACCATTCCGGAACTCCTCGTGACGTCCGGGATCTCATCCGGGACTCCGAACAACATTCGGGTTTCTGCATATACATATCTTCATAACCCTAGCGTCACCGAACCTTAAGTGTGTAGACCCTACGGGTTCGGGAGACAGGCAGACATGACCGAGACGACTCTCAGGTCAATAACCAACAGCGGGATCTGGATACCCATGTTGGCTCCCACATGCTCCACTATGATCTCATCGGATGAACCACGATGTCGAGGATTCAATCAACCCCGTACTCAATTCCCTTTGTCAATCGATATGTTACTTGCCCGAGATTCGATCGTCGGTATCCCAATACCTCGTTCAATCTCGTTACCGGCAAGTCACTTTACTCGTACCGTAATGCATGATCCCGTGACCAGACACTTGGTCACTCTGAGCTCATTAGGATGATGCATTACCGAGCGGGCCCAGTGATACCTCTCCGTCATACGGAGCGACAAATCCCAATCTTGATCCATGTCAACCCAACAGACACTTTTGGAGATACCCGTAGTCTACCTTTATAGTCACCCAGTTACGTTGTGACGTTTGGTATACCCAAAGCACTCCTACGATATCCGGGAGTTACACGATCTCATGGTCTAAGGAAAAGATACTTTGACATTGGAAAACTCTAGCAAACGAACTATACGATCTTGTGCTATGTTTAGGATTGGGTCTTGTCCATCACATCATTCTCCCAATGATGTGATCCCGTTATCAATGACATCCAATGTCCATAGTCAGGAAACCACGACTATCTATTGATTAACGAGCTAGTCAACTAGAGGCTTACTAGGGACATGTTGGTGTCTGTTATTCACACATATATTACGATTTCTGGATAACACAATTATAGCATGAATAAAGACAATTATCATGAACAAGGAAATATAATAATAATGCTTTTATTATTGCCTCTAGGGCATATTTCCAACAAGACTCCCCTTGTCAGAAGCCCTTCTTGGCGGAAAAAACATCACCAAGCTCTCCATTCATTAGAACACGGGACTTGCCAGTGGATAGGAGGGAGGAAATCCATTGTATCCACTTATGCGGGAATCCTCGAGCTCGGAGAATCTGCAGAAGGCAGCTCCAACTGATGCTATCGAAAGCCTTTTGAAAATCCAGCTTCAAGGCCATAACTGGCAGCTTCCTCTTGTGGGCAGTTTGGACCATCTCAGTGGCAAGGGCAAAGTTTTCGATGATCGAACGGCCTTTCAAAAAGCCGGATTGCAGGGGGTGCACCAAGTCTGGAACATGGCGTTGAAGCCTGTTTGTTAGAACCTTGGAGGCCAACTTTGGCAAGATGTGAACCAAGGAGATAGGCCTGTAGTCGCCCAGAGCAAGCGGGGTATCCTTCTTAGGCAGCAAAGTGATATAGGCCGTATTGATACCTTCAAGCGAGACATTGTTTGCATGGAAAGCAGAGAAAAACCTTAGGATATCCTCCTTAATCAGGTGCTTGAAGGCCTTGTAGAACTCATTGGTGAAACCGTCCGGGCCAGGGCTTCTGTTATTTGGGGCCCCATTGATAGCAACCACAATCTCAGCCCAAGAAAAAACATCCACAAGATCAGTCAAATCCGTTGGCGCATACAAGGAACTGAGCTGAATTGTAGGCAAAGACACCGCTGGCTGACCCAACAAGCTCTTGAAGTAGCTAGTAGCCATGGACAACTTGAGGTTGTCCTGGTATACCTCCACACCATCTTGAACAAGCACCCTGATTTTATTTCTGCAGGCCTGGCAGTTAGCAGCAGCGTGAAAGAACTGGCAGTTTTCATCTACAGAAACGCACCAACGGATCTTGGCGCGGCGACGCCAAAGAGCAGCTTGCCATAACACCAACTGCTCGGCCTTGGCTGAAGCGATCTCCCGAAGCACAACTTCAAGGGTTGAAAGGGATCGCCTTTCCTCAACAGCATTCAGGAAATTCACCACATGTTTGTTGTTATCTATGTAAACTCTTAAGCTAGGTTTCCTCCGGCTCCAAGCGCGAATGGCAGCTCTAGTTCTTCTTATCTTGAAACTGATGAGGGAAGTTGAAGAAAGCATGGTTCTGTGGCCTCGAGTCCAACTGTCAGAGATGATGCTCCTAGTTTCTCTTTGCCTTTAGATCCATCATCTTGGCAGCACGCCACAGGTATCATGCATGATGCATCATCGCCACTTGTTCCATACGTACGTAGGGCTATTACTACTGATTAAACCGCTTTCTGTTGCATCAAATAGATCCATGTATATTACTACAGGCACATCATGGTCCCTGTATATGGACAAGACTTGCCTGCGCCTTGCGTGTGCGCCCATCCATGCTCCCGCGTACGTGAGTTGATTTAATTAGAACAAAAAAAGGTCCAGGCCCACCCGTTAAAATCAGGGAATGATTAGATTAGAAAGGAAAAAGGGAAAAAAAATAGTCGTAGGATGAAGTGGGAGCATGAACGGGCGCACGCGTGGGGCGCAGGCAAGCCGGATTCCCCGTATATATGCGGAGCTGAGCATCCCTCGTTATTATCTGCTGCAATTATTCATTTTGGGGTATATAGTTATATGTGCGCGCGTCTCGGCAGCAATCATTGTGTTCTGTGGTCATGCTTTAACTGAGTATTTAACCAAAAACTACCACAATTCACGGAACCGTGACGAAAAACTACCACTTTACGATTTTGTGCGAAAAACTACCGCTTTTTTCCTAAACCGCGGCAAAAAACTACCAAGTCTGAAAAGAGCCCGATTTGGCTCTTTTAAGCGCGTTTCTGACAGAGTTGGCCCACACTTAATAAGCAGGTTAAAAAAGCAATCGGGTCCCTGTTTTTTTTTCAAAAAGCAATCCAGTCCTTGTGAGGCCGCCGGCCAGGGGCGTGGCTATGGGCACGACCAGGGGCGCTGCGGGGCCAGGCGCGCGGCCACGGGCGCGGCCAGGGGCGCGGCAGGGCCAGGTGCGCGGCCACGGGCGCGGCCAGGGGCGCGCGGCCACGGGCGCGGCCAAGCCAGGAGCGCGGCAACGGGCGCGGCCAGGGGCGCGCGGCCACGGGCGCGGCGGGGCCAGGCGCGCGGCCGTGCGGCCACGGGCGCGGCCAGGGGCGCGCGGCCACGGGCGCGGCGGCTGCGACTACTTCGGCGGGTCGGTCATGGCAAACTCACCGGAGGCGGGGCAGGAAGGGCAGGCATGTCCTCTCTGGCGGGGATGGGCTCGACGACCCAGTACATCATGGAGTTGACGCTGTTGTCGACGCTGGCGCCGGCGTTCCAGCGGAGGAACCTGCCGTTGGCGCGGAGGTAGCGGCCGACGACGTTGTGGAGCAGGACGACGTCGTCCCCGAAGCCCGACTCACGGCTTGCCACATGACGGCCTCCACGCCCGGCTGGTCGTAGTCGCGCAGCTCCACGCGGAGGCCCCGGTGGCCGAGCCTCGCCGGCGTGGCCGTGGCGGCGACCGGCGAGGTAGCGGCCGTAGGCGGCGCTGTGGAGGAGCAGACGCGGGCTGCCGAAGTAGTCGCAGCCGATTGCTTTTTCGAAGAAAAACCAGGGACCCGATTGCATTTTTAGCCTGTTTATATGTGGGGTCGGGCAGTCAGATTCGCGTTTAACCCAGGCAAAGCGAGTAGTTTTCACACTTGGTAGTTTTTTGCCACGGATTAATAAAAAAGTGGTAGTTTTCGGGACAAAATCGTAAAGTGGTAGTTTTCTGTCACGTTTCCGCGAATTGTGGTAGTTTTTGGTTAAATACTCTGTTTTAACTAGTAGTCCATCCATTCCAAATTACTTGTCTTAAATTTATCTAAATATAAATGTATCTAACATTAAAATATGTCTCGATACATTTGTATCTACACAAATATAAGATACGTAATTTGAGATTGAAGAAGTATTACATACATACATTTTGCTTACCATCAACTAATTGAGTGCACATGCTTATCTTGGCATCTTGCCACCAAGTGGCCGGCTGTTAGTTGGTGCTAGTACACTAGAATAGTCTACCTACCATGTGCCCAACATGGCTCTCGATCCAGCATCTCTTGACCACAAAGACCTTGTTATTACTACTCACTAACCTACCCAGTGACATTTTTGGCAATTGACACATACCGTCAAGTCTAATGAATTTCGTGAAGTTTTTCGAAGTACACTACAATAGTCTACCTACCCGGTGCATGACAGGTGATTTATTTTTATGTGCACTAACTTCTCAAATGAGTTTTCCGAAGTTTCGTGTGTGTGTGTGTGAAGCTTTTAATATCGAGACGAGATATCAATATGAGAAGTTGTGTGTGTGTGTGTGTGTGTGTGTGTGTGTGTGTGTGTGTGAGGTTTTTAATATCGAGACGAGACATCAATATGAGAAGAGTAAGAAGAGGCAAGAGTTCAAGTTTGGGATGCCCAAGGCACCCCGATGATTTATCCAAGGAGACTCAAGCATCTAAGCTTGGGATGCCCTAAGAAGAGGCAAGAGTTTGAGCTTGGCATGCCCAAGGCACCCCGATGATTTATCCATGAAGACTCGAGCATCTAAGCTTGGGGATGCCCTCGAAGGCACCCCTCTTTCTTCATCAACAACTACCTGTTTGCGTCGGTTAGACCTAAGTTTTTACTCACTCATATGATGTGCTATGCTGGGACGTCTTTTACGTTTTGTTCTTGTTTATTTGTTGACCGTTACAATCATCGTGTTCTAGTCATATGCTTGATACATCATGGTCATAAACTTTTAGAATTGCTCTTTGTGCTTCATTTATATTTTGTAGTAGAGGTAATTATAGAATTGCTCTTGCACTTCACTTATACATGTGGTACGTCTCAAACGTATTTATAAAAAATTTATTGTTTAATGCTATTATATTATCACTTTGGAATATTTTTACAGCATTTTACACTATTTTTTTGGATTAACATATCAATTCAGTGCCTAGTGCTAATTGTTGTTTTCTGTAGGTTCTTGATTTATAGGAAGTCAATATCCACAAAGGCCAAAATACGCTGCCAATTTAATACAATTTTTTGGGGGCATGAAGATACCAGGAAGCATCGGAGGGAAGCGAGAGGAGCTGCAAGGAGCCCACATGGCCACTTGGCGTGGCCAGGGACTTGGCTGCGCCACCTGGCAATGTGGGCCCCACACTTACCACCTTTTGTCCATTCCACCGCTATAAAATCCTATAAATACCAAAACCCTTCGCCATATTTTAAGGAGAATTTTTTTGTCGCCAAAAACTTCTATTCCTTCAAGATCTAATCTAGATCCTATCTGGAGTCCTGTTCTGGTACTCTGTCGGAGTGCGTAACAATTGTCGGAGGGTTGTTTAACCACCTTGCTGCCTCCATGACCATGTGTGAATAGTTTCTTTAGGACCTTCTGGTTCATAGTAGTAGTTAGATGACTCCCTCTTTGATCTTCAGTACCATGCTCCTGTGAGCTGCCTCAGATAATTAGGATCAATTCGACGTAATTTGTGGATGTGCTTGTTGGGATATGATGGATTGTCATTTCATGATCAGATTGTTCATTGAAATCAATTGAATCTTTTGAGGTTTTCTGGTTATATAATTTAATAGCATTGTATGCTCTCGTTCTATATATCTTCTTTGGCCAAATTGGATGGGTTTATCTTCAGAGGGAGTTGTGTTTTGTAGTGGGTTCTAATCTTGCGGTGTTTTATATCTCATTGACAGAGAGGGACAAGACATGTATTGTATTGCTGTTGTTGGAAATGTGCCCTAGAGGCAATAATATTGTATTGTTATATTTTTGTATTCATAATTAAGAGTTTATATTCTATGCTATAACTGTTATGATGTTGAAATATTTGATCAGTGAAAAACTCATATGCATGTGTGAAATGATAAACGGTTAAAAAAAGTCTAGTCTTGCCTCTGAGACTGGCTCAAGTGTTGTTGGTGATCATGTTTTCCAGATCTTAGGATATCGTTAAGTGCAACGATAATCCTAAAACAATATTGAGAGTATGACGTTAGAAGAACAATCATATTGAATCGATCTATACTTATTCATTATACTTTGAGATTATAATGCCACAAGTCATTTGTCATAACACGAAGTGTTAGGGTGTGTTTTAGTTTCTTATATCATAAAAGTATCATAGTCACCTCTTACCGTATGATGAGCTTTGGAGTTGCTCAAAGGCATCTGTAACACGGTGAGCGGGCGTGGCGGGAGGAGGCCCTGTTGGCACCGTGGAGGCAGTAAACCACCGCCGGCATGTCGCCACAAAAGTAGCACACGGCCACGGCGGTGCCGGGCATGGCCTTCTCGGCTCCTGCCCCAGCCTGCTGCTAGCTCTTCGGTCGTTGTTCTAGTACTTCAACAATGGCCAAAGGTCATCACCACACCACACACCACAATGATCTTCTCGTACGGCTCATTTAGGGCTTGTTTGGTTCGACGTGATCCCTCGGGGATCCCCGTCCAAAACCGGGGCGTACAGCCCACGAGACAAATCGGCCCGTGGAAAACTATGGGAGCATTTGGTCGCTCGCTCACCAGGGATTATGAATCCCGATCTACGTCGTTTCCCCGGGGCAGTTTTCCACGTCACAAGGGGTCGGGGAGGAAACCTACGACGCAACGCCTAATTCTTCGCCGCCTCCCTCCAGCGACAACCTTCTGCCATAGGCCTGCAATCCCAATTCTCCTTCCTCCAAGATTCGATCCAAACTGCAACATGATATTCTCCATGGTTTAGACGGGGATACCATGTGAGCAGGGAATTCCTCGCTCGGAGGTTTACTCCCAGGCTTTTCCATCCCCGAGAACCAAATGAGGCCTTACTGGTAACGTGACAAGGGTCGTGTCACTTCACATTTGATAAACAGGTAAACGTGACACGTACAAAAAAGAGGCAATATTTTCTACAGAAAAATACGACAAAAGAACACTAGTGCATATTCTTGTTTTCCAGTCAGTCCATAGAGTGGTCTTTTCACCTAAAACTATTTCAACAGCAAATTTAATGACGTGGAGGAAAGAGAAAGTGAAAAAACAAACTGTCAAATACTCTCTCCGTCTTAAAATAAATGTCTCAACTTTGACACTTATTTTGGGATGAAGAAAGTAGAATTTTTACAAAAGATGATTTTTACCATTGTAAGGATGACATTGTCTACTTACACACTTAGAGCAACTCTAGCAGAGTCGTTAGAATAACCGTTCTTATGGCGATTTTGAAAAAAAAAATACACTCCATCAAAGTCATTAGGAATCTCCATAATTTATGAAGCGCCCTCCATATCAGGCCTCCCAGTCTGTCATATATGGCGTCTCAAGGCTGCCTTTTGAAGCGCCCTACATATGGCAGTTAGGTGTAGTTTGGTGTGGTGGAAAGGAAACTTCAGGTGCCCCCCGCCTCAGTGCGGTGACAGAGAAGTTGGAGAAAAATGAATGTCCCATTGAGGAGTGGGCCACACGATAATGTAGGCAGCAAATATGTGATTCAGACTTTGCGCTTTGCCTGGTGGGCGGTGGCCTCCATAATCCATATGGATCATTATGGAGGTGCAAATATGACTGCTAGAGCTGCTCTTAGTTATGTCTAAAATAGATGGTTGTAGACAAACCGTTGTTTGTATTATCTGTGGCGATGTCTATACATAACATGGAGTTGTCTTAAAGACACAATCTATTCACACCAATTTACATGCCCATTGAGAGAAAGAAATTCTCAGGCTAACCAAAGGAATTGTCACCCGAGGACTACTAATTTTAAGCTCCCAGTCCAAGTTAAACTAGAAGATGCCCTGTGCATTGCCGTGTGAATCCTGCTAAAAACTGCCATAAAAAGTGCTAAATAAGCCTAAAACTAGTGTAGGAGTATTTTGCATGCTTTATGATTTAGTTGCTAAAAAAGGATATGCATGAGTTGAAGAGGTGGCATATTTGGCATGAATAAATTAATTTAAAAAAGTAACTTATGACTACATCATAACTTGGCAATGTGGCATTGCTCCATGCAAAAGAAAATTAGATAGTTGTGAATGCTGACATGGCGCATTTGGTGAGGTGGAAGGTTGATTTAAAACCCACTTAAAATGCACTTATGCACGTTTGCATTGATGATTCTCATGCGTAGAACAGACGAATGCTAGTTGATGAAGCTAATAAATCTAATAGCTACATTAGTTCTGATGATGTAGAAGCTTGCATGTTGAGGTAATTAGAAATAGTGGACGATCACTCTCTTAGATATATAGGATTTGGGATAGGAACCATTACCGTTGGAAGTAGCTGCCTATGGCGCAGTCATCTTCCTTGACAAGAGCATGGGAGCATGAAATGCATCTAATGCTCCTCGTACACGACTGCATCTTCTGGCTTCCTCCATCCCGGGCAACGCAGACGGTGCGTGCAACCTGGGAGAACACCCATGCATGCAAAGGCCACAGCTCCTCTGGTGACTCTTTGGCGTTGGTGCGTGTGGCAGGTTGAGGCGGTGGCCAAGCGTAGTTGCCGCGGCCGTCGCCCACGTCGTCGGCAGGGAGACGGTGGTCATGGTGGTCCTCTACTCATGCATGGCCGCGTAGGTCGGGTGGCGTCGTGAATATGGCATGCATGTTGTTTGGCGGTTGTCAGCCGGAAGGTGGTCACATTAGGGGAATCGACCTGTATGATATGTGTACACATCTGAGCTAGTGCAACGGATGTGTACATATCATCTGATACAAATCAGTCATCATTGCCACTTGTGAGAATGGTGGGAGGCCTTCGGAGTATCCCCAACTCAGGATTTTGGCAGCGTTGAAGTCCTCCCTCCCCGCCAATGACTTCGTCGGATGGTGGCGAGAGGTTCTTAGCGCGTTCGTCAGCCTACTCGTCTGGGCATGATCATTGCTCACCATAAGTACCGTGCGCATATGCAGCTATTGGGATCAAGGAAAGTGGAGGAGACAACATAGGATGACTTAATTCGATGGTACTTCTCCAGTGCCCTGTCTCGAGTCCAGGGTGGAAACTCTAGGTCTAAATCTAGTGTTCATACCTGGCAATGGCAACATTCTTTGCGTCGTTAACCTGATGAAGACATTGGTAGAAGTGTACGTGCTCATGTTTGATCTTCGGGGTGAAAACCCACGATCTGTTCTCGATGGTTGCATCCAGCAACGACAACGCTTGAAACATCGTTCCTTCCTGGAGGTGCCTTTTTAAGAACCTTTCTCATAGTCTTCATGCTATCAAGAGATGGTTGGTGACGAGGGACACGTACGAGCGTGCCTTTTTTTTTGAGCGGTATACGATGAGCGTGCATATAGCTCCGTTATAGCGAGTAGTAAGTAGGTCGTGAGCGCCTCAGAAAGCTCATAGTGGGCCGGCCCAGTTAGTTCTTCGCTGCATTCGTTTGTTCGCTATGGTCGATCATCGTTAATTTTTTCTTTTATAAATTCTATTTATATATTTGTAATGAAAATATTATATTTAATTCCACAAATTTGGAATAGACAATTTGAACTATATGTTAGGGCTGTGTAAGATTTTTTCTTAGAATAACTTAGAAAAATGTTTATAGCTTTAGAACAAATAGTGACGTTTAAAAAATGTTCACACATTTCAGAATAATGTACATGAAATTTCAAAAAACAAATTATACAATGTAAAAAATTTCCACGTAATTAAAAAATGTTATACACGAATAAAAATGTTTTGGACGTATTAGAAAAACATATTATGCATATGAAATAAGTCAACATCTAAACATATATTTGAAAATAATAATCATCTATATTAAAAAAATTAACCTGTATATAAAAATGTTTCAGATGTATGTGAAAAATGTACAATGTGCATGAGAATAATAGACATAAAAACATATATCTGAAATGAAAATGTCCATGATGTATTTGAAGGATTTTAAACAGGTTCAAAAAATGTGTCAGATGTATAACAAAAATGTATGATAAGAATAGACATCAAAATGTATATTGATTTGTTTTTACAAATGATGTAATTTGTAAATGCTAATTTATATTAAAAAAATTCTTGATCTACACAAAAAATGTACAATGCAAAAAATCAATGTAGACATGTGTTGAGAAGAAAAGGAAAAGGAAAAAGGTAAAAACAAGGAAAACCATATAAAACCAAAACCAACAATGAAACAAAAAGAAAGCAGAAGAACAATTGAAAAACCGAGAGGGACAAAAATAAACCAAAGTACGACAAAGGAAGAAAAGAACAAAAAAAAGTATAATACATATTATAGAGAATGCACAAGAGGGGAAGAGAGCTAGGTTAGATGCTTTACCGAGACTGCCTCTCGGAAAAAGTGGACATTACCGAGAGCCGATAATCCACCCTCGGTAACCACTACTCTAAAAAAAATTCCCTTCTCTTTGTGTTTTTGTTTGGCACTATCTTTTTTGTATCTCATACTATTTCATATGTTTTTACGACCAAAGTTTGAAAATTCCATGACTTTTGATGAATTTTTTAGATAAAAGACTTTTGTGTGGAATGTTTTTCAGAATCATTGCTTGTTTTGTTCAATGATGCCTATATGTGACATGTTGTATGTGTGACTAACTATATGCTGCTGTTGTATATGTTTCGCTACAGGAAAGAAACAGAACGAAAAGGCTGCTGGATACACCATTACCGAGGGCGCCTCTCGGTAAAGACTGTGAAACTGGACCAGCATGCACCCTTTACCGAGAGGCCGCTCGGTAAAAGTGTACCAACCAGTAGAAGCTGGCACTTTTACCGAGAGGCCTCTCGGTAAAGGGTAATAACATGTAGTCCTCCTGGCAACTTTACCGAGAGGCCTCTCGGTAAAGGAAAAAGGATTGCCGACTGTGGCACTCGGCAAAGTATTTTCACGGCTTTTAGGAAAAGTGACGTGGCCCTCCCCTATTGGCTCAGTTTGCCGAGAGTACCACTCGGCAAAGGTAGAGTTTGCCGAGAGTGGCCCTCGGCAAAGTATGGGCACGACTTTTAGGAGAAGCGACGTGGCCCTCCCCTATTGGCTCAGTTTGCCGAGAGCACTGTCGGTGTCAAAACCGGCGGATCTCGGGTAGGGGGTCCCGAACTGTGCGTCTAAGGCTAATGGTAACAGGAGGCGGGGGACACAATGTTTACCCAGGTTCGGGCCCTCTCGATGGAGGTAATACCCTACTTCCTGCTTGATTGATCTTGATGATATGAGTATTACAAGAGTTGATCTACCACGAGATCGTAGAGGCTAAACCCTAGAAGCTAGCCTATGATTATGATTGTTGTTGTCCTATGAACTAAACCCTCCGGTTTATATAAACACTGGAGGGGGCTAGGGTTACACAGAGTCGGTTACAGAGAAGGAAATCTACATATCCGAATTGCCAAGCTTGCCTTCCACGAAAAGGAGAGTCCCACCCGGACACGGGACGAAGTCTTCATAGTCCAACAGTCTGGCACAAGTACATAGTCCGGCTGTCCGAGGACTCCCTAATCCAGGACTCCCTCAGTAGCCCCTGAACTAGGCTTCAATGACGATGAGTCCGGCGCGCAGATTGTCTTCGGCATTGCAAGGTGGGTTCTTCTCCAAAATTCCTGAGTACCTGTTGTAACGAGCAGTGTTCGGCTTTCCATTAATGTTGCACTCCTCGGCTTCTGTACCTTAATAATGGCCATCTCCACGTGTCGAGCGAATGCGAGAAGTCGGGGCATTTTTACGTTTGCCACCCTGACCATGTAAGTAAATCATCTATTAAAGAGATGGGGATCCTCAGATCCAAATCACACCATCTTCCCCCAACGAAGGTCCATTAGAGCGCGCCCGAAAAGAGCCATCCCATCATGGTCGGCCGCCGCAGCTCCTCCTCTCGTTTCCATAGCGCTAAGCCAGGTGATTGGGAGAAGTGTTCTGTATCCCATGGCCAATTGGTGGAGTTGCAGACCCAGAGGTTTCTCTCGCCTGCATATCTCGTCCCCGTCCGAGCCGGACTAGCCACCTACGATGGCGGGGAGCAAGCAGAGAGCTTCCCCAACCCGTCCAGGGGGGCGAGTATGCCTTGTCCCTTACTTGCTAAGGGGCCTCGGATTCCCAATCCATCCGTTCCTCCGCGGGCTCCTGGAGCACTACGGCCTCCAGCTGCATAACTTCACTCCTGCTTCCATACTGCACATCGCAGGTTATGTCGCCCTTTGCGAGCTACTTCTGGGCTGCGAAGCTCATTTCGAGCTATTGAAGAGGCTATTCTGCCTCGTCCCTCGTAATCAGGAGGGATCAATATATCAAGTGGGTGGAGCCGAAATATGGCGCATCGCCGGGACCGGATACCTGTCTGGCACTTCAAAGAAGACATCCGAAGACTGGCCTTCGGAATGATTTTATATAAACGACGTTCCCCTTCCGGACCCTATCCGGATGGGTCTTCCTGAGTTTGCCAATGCCCCACTGAAGAAACGCCGCAGTTGGCGTCCCCGGAGCCCCCAGGAGGAAGATAACAGAGAGGTCCTTTATCTGATGGGCAGGATAAAAACGCTGGCCAAATCAGGATTGACAATAATTGAAGTTATGTCAATATGCATAATGCAGGGGGTGCAACCACTCCAGTATCGGAGGAAACCCATGTGGCACTTCAATGGAGAAGACGATGCCACCCGCTGCGGTCGTAAAGGTCCGGACTCCGCCACCGCTCTGGCGAAAATACTGTCCGATTTGTATAAAGGAGAAGAAGAGGAGTTTATTCGCATCAAGCCAAGGGATGGATTTTCCATGTACAACCCCCCAAGCTGGGTGAGCTGCTATCTTTTACTCAACTCCATTCATTCCTGCATTCTTCATCACAAATATTTACCTGGCTAATTCATAGCAGGAACTGTGAAAAGCTGTGAGGGAGGTCCACAACCCGTCTCCACAGCCAGAGGACCCTGACCGGGCCCTCGACCCCGGACTCGAAGAAGATCCGGACATATTTGTGGAGCTCGTCGACAGGACATTTTACCAGTTAAGCTGTGACGGTGCCTTAGTGGCCATCATAGCTCATTATCCCGGCCTACTCCCTGCATCACATGTAAGTAAAACCGAAGTCCTAACTTCCGAGAAGGATCCCTTCTTTGCGCCTTACCCACCGCACATGTATTGCGTTTTACAGGGAATGCCATCGGGGCGCCGTGCCGAACCCGCGGTGACTCGTCAACAAGGGGCACCGAAGCCGGGTAGGCTCAAAAGGAAAGCGGTCAGGACCGAGACGCCGTCGCAAAGGTATGATTAAAAACCTACTACATGATTATCGTCTTTTACAATATAACAACTGTCCCTTGGCAGAAAAAGCGCTCGCCGGACCGTGTTCGGAGAGCCTGCCGGCCACGCCTCCACCAGCCGGACTCCAGAGCCGGACTCAGGGGCGGAGGCTAACGCGGGGACAACGCCAGACGGTCCTCCTACAGAGGATGAGGATAGATTACCATTCCCAAAAGTAATCCTTGCAGCCTGAATATAGCAGAAAAAATACAAGAAAAAGCGTATACATGATCAAAAGGTCCATCCTGGACCTCCAATAATTCTGAAGCGTGAACTGATCCAAGCTATAACACCATACATAACTGAGATGGAATCAACAGAAATCACACACTCAGACAGAAAGAAAAAAGGCGACCAGTGGCAAAAAAATGAGTCAATAATCACAAGCAAAACCGCATAAGATTAGGGTCATCAAATCTGTACAAAATGTATTTCTACAACCCTATTTTTGTAGTGTTGGTCCTGTTAATTTTCCCACAAGATCAATAAACCTTTTCTCACTCTCTCCTTATTCCTCTAATTTCCTGTGCTTATTTTTGTGTGAACAATTCAAAGATTTCACCAATTCTGAGTGATATGAAGAACAAGATAAGAAACCTCAAAAGAAAAACCTGCTTTCTCCACATGCACAGGGATTCAAGTCCAGCTATGCATTCAATAGCTCTGTAATTTATTTCTGTAGTGTGTTATATTCTTCCTAAAATAAGTTAATCGCATGTCTTACCAAGATTGTAAATACACACATATATATCGAAGGTGCGCATTTCTCAGTATGCCAACATTTTATTCATTATCAGCGGGAGCATCATACAGCCTTTCGAACACCATATATACGAGAGCACTCTTCTCGTTAAGATTTTTGTCTATGTCGATCTGAACTTTGTTCAGAGACGTGAATCAATGACGGACTCAAGCTCCTGCGCCTTGTCGCACTGTGCACGGACCCATCCGAGCTGCTTGCTCTCGTTGTTGTATATCACAAACAGATCCTGCATCGTAACAGCTGCAGAACAGAGGGTGAAATTACAAATCTTTTTAAAACATGGAAGGTTTACTAGTTTCAAGAGCCCGGACAACTTGCATCTGAATCTGAGCACCATATATACCTCCGACCAAGATAAAGTTCAGTTCCTTCAGAACAGGATCCGACGAGGCATCGCGGATAGCCAAGCATGTTTTCCCGTCTTCCTGCCATGCCAACAAACATACACAAGACATGTTAGCCATTAATTGTCCAGTGACGATGCTTATCGATTGGGTTGTCGAATGTTCACCTCCACGATGAGGTAGTTTTGAGGAGGGATGTCCAGGTAGCTGGTGCCGTGGGCGTGGGTAATTTTTAGCGACAGTGCCTTGAATTGGTTCTTCACATCATTGACAGATCTGAATGGCTTTTTCCCTTTCCAGCATAGAGGCAGAGCACGACGACCCTTCACCTCTTCAAGTGATGATTCACTGAGACTGCCTCTAACCTGAGAGACTCAAATCCCATGAGTACCATTTTATTTTATTTATGATCTCTGTTCAAAATTATGGGCATCAGAAATTCAGAATGCACAGTGGTTTGAAATTTGCCTACCTTTGAAACAAGCTCATTGTATATCTGGGCAGGCACGAAGGTGTAGGTGGTACCACTGTCAAATACAGCCTCAAATGTTGGATTCCCTCTTATCGGCTGTTTGTCAATGAACAGCTCTGCTAGGCCAGGTGAGTAGTAAAACCTGGAGTAAAATGTTTGGAACCAAATGAAAAGTAAACAGGCAATAATGATACTCTTCTTTGACTTATGCATGTTAGATCCAAAAAAACTAAAAGCGAAAGCCATGATCACAAGGAAATTCTTACAAGGATTCTCTCATGGGTACCCAGGTTACGCCGCGGGAGGGCGGATTGAAGTCCCCGACGTAGAGGACGCCCTTTCCTTTGCTGCTGAAGCAATGTCCAATGACGTTCTCTGTTATCATCTTTAGCCCCTTGAGTTGCGCGGCAAAGCCTGCCTTTCCCCTCCCGAGTCCAAGGATGCCATCTACCGGCGAGGGCTGTGAGTCTGCTGGTTCCTCCTGGTTGTATCCACATCTGTACAAAATGAAAGTGACCGTGCATCATCAGCATCCAAAGACAGTTAGCCACTGAACATGTAACACTAATATTTCAGTTAGCGCCGTACCCGAAAGCGATGTTTTTCTTGCCTTTCCCAATGACAGAAATGATGTCAGTGGCAAGGTCACCTTCTGACTTCCCGGTGACATACTGAATCTCGTAGTGGCATCGATGTGGATCTTTCCTGGAGCACTCAGGGATCCCAGGCACGTCTCTGCGCATCGCAGCACATAGCGGGCCACCACATTGCACCCTCAACTTGTCAGCTGCTGGCTTGTAATATGGGTGTGGTGGCCTCTGTGGTAAAACGAAACACATATCAAAGCAAAGATCGATCATACCAAACATTTTTCAGAAGTATCGTTGGAATGAACATGTGGCATCAAACACAAAGTATTACAAACTGAACGGCAATATGTGGTATTGCAGAACCGAGTGTTGTTAGCAGTTACCGGGTGGCAGCCCTTGCAGCCGTGGACCGGGTGGTGGCACTCCAGCCAGGTGAGGTTGCTGCCAGTGTCGACGTCCAGGAAGTAGGGCTTCGCGGGTTCACCGATGTTCAACGTGGCATAGAAGTGGCTGCAAAGGTACAGAAGAAGCGCGTCAAATATACAGAGAAAACCTCAAGACCGAGAAGGCCATGAAGGGTTCAGAGAAACATACCCAACAGGGTAGACATTGCCTTCGAGCGGGAACTTGATGGAGGAGGACGGCGTGATTGGGAGCCGGAGGAGGAGGAGACCGATGATCGGAGACCACATGGCAGCCATGGTGGGGGGAGAAGGCAGAGCTGTGGTTTGCACTCTGGGGTCTCACTCCTCTGCTGGAACTCTCTGTTCCTTTGGATGGTGCGAACAAGGTGGTGAGGTATTTATAGCCGCTGGCTGCCAAGCTTAGTTTCCTCCGCTGCTTTCTTTTTACTGTGCATTTTTTGTGGGTTTTAATATTGACTTTCTTCTCCAATGATGTGTAATTAAGACTTAATGAAATTAAGGCCGACAAGAAAGATTTAGACAGCAAAAAAATGAATTTACGTAATCGTATCACTCAATTGAGTTCGATGGGTAGTGATATAATTATACCAGCCAGCCATTTTATAGAATTCACACAAATAAATGACCAGTAAATAGTGATGCTCTGCTTGACACTCAAAGATCACTGAGACTGTAGGGAAGATACATTCCAAATAAATAATGTCATACCAAATGATACATGACTAGCAAATAATGAGGCATCAAAAAATTTCAGCTCAATTTTGACTTTGGAAATTCGAAAATTAATTTATTTTTGTTCTGCTTGGCTGTACATGATACACACATATATGCAACGTAATGCATCTTCCAGATATATGCATACTATTTACTGCAGAAATTCTTTAATTGAGTGGGCATATGTAGTGTAGCTGAAGGGTGATGAGAACAGTGGTTCATTTCCAGTGAGATAACTGCAAAACTTGTACTCTAATAATGTATTCCCAGAATGGTAAGAGTAGAAAGGTTCCCATCTCTGTCTTGGTCATTCTTCAAGCACACGTTTCATGGTTGTGTTCACTATGAAAGGGGCATGCTTATTGCTAGCCAAATATGTACTGTACTAATGACTCATCTTGGAAACCACAGAAATAGCTAAGGAACATGGAGGCAGTTTCAATCTCCACTCAATCAAGCAACATAGTATAAAAAGGAAAAATATGATACATGAACTGACAACATATACTGTTGCAACTCATGCCTATCAAAGCTCATCATGTGTCAAGTGTAACTGCTCAGGTTTGATCTGAAAAATCTGTATGCAGTGGGCTGCAGACACACAAGCATTTCATCTTCATATAACATTACTATATATAAAGCATCAGTCAGTACTCAGCAATCGGAATTGGTTTTAAAGTTTCTCAAACTTTAGAAGTAACCCATAAAAAAGGGCAGCCCGGTGCATGTAGCCCCCGCTTGCACAGGGTCCGACCACTTTGGGTCTATTGTACACAGCCTTTTCCTACATTTCTGTAAGGGTCCGACCACTTTGGGTCTATTGCATGGTCACAAGGCAGCAGCTTTACCACTGCGCCAAGGCTCCCTTCAGAAGTAACCCATAATTAAAAAAATGCTATTTCGGCATACTACTCACCCTCGAAACTAGAGTTATCCTGCATACATGAACGCATCTGATCAAGAATATATACGATTACAGAAGGCCTACTCACAGTGTTACCTACCTGCTCCAGTGGAGCATTCAGTTCTGAGTCCGAATAAAGCATAACAATCTTTCAAAAAAATTAAATCACACAAGCATCAGATATATCATGTATTGAAAATTTTAGGGCTTCGAGTGAACGGGATGCTAGAGCAAGGCCTCCATATTGTTATGAAAAGGAAGAGCATGCAGGTTAGTGACTTACTATTTGTCTCTACTACATGATCATCCTTGTCTCCACTCATCCCTCATTTTGGCCAGGCATGTTAAGACAGTACGACTTTATTTGGATGGCAATGGCAGCATTCAGTTGGATAGTAACAACTGGCTCTAATTGTATTTCATTGTAAACAAATGTAGTAATATCACCTCATACAAGTCATTATGTTAAAGATTCTCCTTTTCCTGTCATTTATATTTTTCTCAATTAGGTTCACACTGAAAGGAGTATTGCATTGCAAAATACTAAATATGTAGCAAGGACAAAGACGGTTTCAAGCTCCACTACGTGAAGCAACAGTTATTTGAGAGCGATTTTACAGTGCAATTTTAGGTATCAGGTTAGCCATCCATTCATGGAGTTTTTAGGTATTTTACATTGATGAAAAAAATAATCTCAGCGTTAGTATTGTACAAGTCAGGGGGGCCCGTCATGTTTTCTCAGGTCTGATCTGCTTGATTCTCTCTTTACTATTAGAAAAACTTACTCAGTCTCTTTTATGCCACATCCAGTAATTAACTATGACGTTTTTTTTTAACTTTGGCGATTACTCAGGTATAGTAATACCAACTTCCAGCATCTTTGCTTGTCTATGTAAATATTACCTAAGAACCTGATGAATTGTTGATGCAGAAATATTTGTATGGGAAGTTAGGGATCGTAAGTTTGTCACAAGAGCCAGTTGAGCTTTACCAGAAAGCTTGCAGCATATGAGCTCTCCGAACAGAAAACGAAACAATCGTGTTTGACTCATTTTACTAACCTGCTCCTGATTTATCTTTTCTCTTGAAACTAACCTCGTCTTTCTACTGCCTGAAATTGTCTCAAAGTGGTACTGCACAAAGATAAAGCTTCATCCAGGATATTATTCATTGTACAGCTCCAGACATTTGTAATCTCCAAACTAAACAAACTGAAGCTTATTAATGTTATTTCATGGTTGACACAAAGTATAAAGATTAATCAAGCTGCAAGTCCGCAGCTTGCAGGGCACAAAATGAAAAAGGTTCACACACAAAACCTCCCAAGATGAGCACCCTCGAGGCGGTTTGTTTCAGATTTGAGGATCAAAAGTCAGAACCTATTAGAAATCCCAAGCAAGTATAACCTTAAAAAAATTCCAAAGCGGCACTAATATTCCAAATAATCACACAATCTGACAACACTTTCCACAGAAAGAAATGAACTCTGGATATTGGTCTGAAGTATAACAGCTCAACAACCTTAGGAGCTTGATCCTGCCAAGTTTCATCCAAGGTAACAAAGAAATACACAGAGCTCGATTAAACATTTTAATCTCCAGACTAAACAAACTGAGCAGGACAGACCTCGCAAGCCTGCTAATGTTCTTCCATGGTTGACACAGAGTATAAAAACAAAATGAATCCTATCAGGTCTCATTCAAGGTAAGGAAGAAATACACAGATCTTGATTAAACTATGCGTCCGATCGATAGCAGTTTCCCATGCGTGTATATTATTTCTTGATCACATTTCAGTGTTTCGCCATAAAAAAATAAATAGATGTGGAACTCTTGTACAACTTATCGAAACAAGGATGGAGATGTTAATAAGGCAAATGGTAGATAGGTTAGCTGCTAGTTCAAACCTAGAAATGAAGAAAAAAAGATGTGGGAATCTTGGATCTAGTGATTTTGCATGAGGTAGGTTGCAGCAAAAACAGATTTCAGAGAGGAACAATACCTGAAAGAGCAGCACGTTTCTGAACATTGCGTTCTCACCCGCAGGCAGCTCGTCGCCGGTCTGTCCATGGATCTGTCCATGGATCCGGCGTCGCGAATTGTATTCCCTGCCGCTCCTCCACCGCAGCTCCCCCCTGCCCTGCCCGTCGACGCTGCCCCTCCTCCCCCGCAGGCAGCTCGCTGCTCGAGGGGGCTGGAGCCCGCGGAGGAGATGAGGCGGGAGGATGCTTCCCGTCTCCGGCGTCATCCTATGGCGGCGCCGCATCCGCGTCACAAACGGGGTGGCGAGTTGGGGTTGCCGCCGCGGCGATCGCCGGACGTGAGCACGGGATAGCTACAGAGAGATTCAGAGAAGAAGTTCAGAGATAGAAAACCGATTACGCCTTCCACAATAGGTTACGTCTTCATCACACCCGGTGGATTATTTCCCCCACGTTTTCTTTTTTTGGAGGGATATATATTCCCCCCGCCCGTTTGACATACATAATCCTCCACATCCAACTTCATGCCATGTCACCACTTACAAGAGTGGTAAGCTATATGAAAAACATCAAAAACTCCATGCCATGTCAAGAGAAAAGATATAAAAAAAGAAAGAAAAGATATGCAAGAATGGATGCAGAGGATGCACGCCCCTCTCTCCTTCTCTCTGGTTGGCGGAGCCAGGAGGGTGGAGGACGACAGGGGGAGGATGCGGCAACGACGACGGGGAAGGGGGGGAGGGGGCAATGGAAAATCTGGCACAAAAATACGAAGTGGACTAATAAACCAGGACAGAGGTAGTAGCTCACAGTCGCTTGGAATCTTAACTTCAAGAGATTTGAGCACTATTCACGTGTTTCTCTTGCTTGTTTGATGACGTGCGTGACATGGGTGAGGCTATGAGGCGGTGGCAGCAATAGCGCGAAATGATTGATAGTGACAAAGCTGAGGGAGTAGAGGTTGTTGGAGAGTATATGATTAGGGAGGCTACAATCGAGGTTTGTTGGATGATTGGGTTGATGCTAAGGTCAAAGGTTGGAAGTCATCACAAAACATGACGAGCTTGGACTGGGGGCATGTATGTTGGCGTCTGAGAGAAAAGAAGAGAGATAGGTGTTGAGCTAGAGGCGATGATGAAGTAAAGAATGTGGGAAAATAAGTCGATGATGATAAATTGACCATTGAATGGAGAAGATAATGTTGATAAAGTAAATGTGGTACAAACCAAAATATCCCTTTGACCTGTGGAATGCCATACGTGACTGGGTTCAATGAAATTGTACTTGATTATTCGCTAGAAGCTCTTCGCTATTGAGAAAATACACCATCATTTTATCTTCCTAAAAGAAGACATGCTCACTTGGTAACCTACCTCGAGCATCTCCCCCTACCTCTTTGAGAGTGCATTGACACTCAATTACGATTTTTGTGTTGATAACAATAGGATTAGCAATATCTGATATCAGTTGTCAAGTTTACCTCACCACATTGGTATCTCTTATTTGCCTACAGACTTCTGTGACCTCCTACTAAAAAGGACAAAATATGGTGCTTTCTTCGGCGACTCGGAAAGTTTTTCGGTTGATTTTGAGTCATAGGAGAAAACATACTATTAAGTAGGGTTGTGGAGATTAGAGAGTTGGCGAACTCATTCCATTTCCATTCATTGTCTTTCCATCTATGCCAAGAGATTTCAGAAGGGATTTCCAAGAAAGAGTGACCTCACCCAGAAGTCTGGCTGCCCGGAGTCACTTTTCTCTCGGTGCCCGGAGGCACCAGTGAGCTTCTACCTCTCCAGGTTGGTCTGGGTGCCCGAGTCACTTTTCTCCCCAGAAAGAGTGACCTTCTTTTACCTTCAACACCAATCTTCCTCCAGCTCTCATCCACCATAACCAAACCCTATAATCTTGAGATCTCCATCCCCATCCACCCAAACATTCTGATTCTTTGGGGATTGAAGGAGATTCATCTGTTCTACATTCCTACCAAACCGTTTTGTGCCTCCCCAACTCGCTCATCTTCACCAACTTGTTACTCGTGGAGTTTGTGCTCCTAGACGGTTAGAGGTTCCTCCAAAAGATTCATTTGCTTGTTGTGTGCTCCGAAGACGTATGTAAAGGTATGTTGGTCACCTTCAAACCCAACTCCAAATGATTCGAGGCTCATCCGTTGAGGGTAAAGTTCTTGAATTTACTGTTTATTTAGGAGTGTATGGGTTCGGGGACGAGGAGGGCGAGTTGCGGTGGTCACCTTCAACACCAACCTCGAGTGATTCGAGACTCATTTGTTTATCTCGACGTCCAATCCAGACGTGCTACTTTGGGTCATAGCTACTTTGGGTTATAACGAGGACAAAATCTTGAAGATGACAGCTACTAGAATGTGATAAAAAAACGCGAACCGACCTGTGGTTGGATGGTTAGAGGGACTGTGGTATCCCAGCCCACCAAGATTCAAAGCGATGCATATTCAGTGGGAGGAGATGTTCCCATCGACGACGAAGTGCCTACGGTGACCTCGTAGATTTCAAGATGATATGCCGGCTGAGTATTTCAGAGGTGCTCATAGGGGTAGGGTGTGCGTGTATGCGTTCATAGGAATGAGTGTATGCGCGTGTATATGAGCGCTTGCGTCTGTACCGTGTTCGGGAAAAACTTTTAAGAATGTGATAAAAAACGGCAGAAAATTAGAGCCTGCAGCAAGAGCACACTGCCACTAGTCCACAAGACACTCTCCATAGTCCATAGTCCGGATTCTTCTGGTACCCGACGGATACGCCACGTCGTCCTCCCGACCCGGCCCCACTTCCCCCCACCCCGTCTCCCCGCCGTTGCGCTGCCGTTCCAAAACCCTAGCCCCCACCCCTCCCCACACCCACCAGAATGGCCGACGCCGCCGCGCTCGCCGCCGCCGTGCTCTCCGCGGCCACGCCCCCGGCGGCGGCCGCCGCGGCCTCCGCCGTGCTCGACTACCTGGCGCGCCACGCCCCCGCCGACCACCCGCGCGCCTTCTTCGCCGACGCCTTCCCCGCCGTCCTCTACCGCCTCTTCGTCTCCTCCCCGTCCTCCCCCTCCTTCCTCGACCTCGCCGCCGCCGACCCCGACCCGGCGCTCGCCGGCCACCTCCTCGCCCTCCTCGCCCCCTCCGGCCCGCTCCTCGCCGCCGCCGCCGCCGCCGACCGCCGCGCCCTCATCCGCTTCGCCTTCCCCTCCGAGCGCCTCCCCTACTGGCTCCGCGTCGCGCTCGCCGACGCCGACACCGACGCCCCCGGCCGCGCCCTCGCCTCCCCGCTCCTCGCCGCCCGCGTCGGCTCCGAGCTCCACCTCTCCGTCTTCGAGTACTTCCTCTTCTGGTTCGCCTACTACCCCGTCTCCTCCGCGGATCCCGCCGCCTCCGCCTCCGCCCCGACCCACAAATCGCGCTCCCGCATCGAGTCCTGGGTCTCCACCCTCGCGCCCGTCGCCGCAGGCACCCGCAAGCCGGGGCAGAAGCCGGAGCCCTGTCTGTACCTCAAGCTGCTGTACGCCTACCTCAGGGAGTTCGTGCCGACGGCCGCGTGCACGCCGGTGCGCCGGCTCACCGGCACCCTCCTGCAGCGCACCGCCAGCGAGGAAGGCGCTGACGCCGCGGACCCTTTTGCTCGCGCCGAGTTCTTCCTCCACACGCTCGTCCAGTTCTGGCTCGTGGGGGACGACTTCTCGCCGCTGCCCGTGCAGACGTACCGCGCGTTCGGACTCAAGCTGCCCTCCCGGGCTCGCGCCGAGCTGAGCGAGCAGCCGCCGTCCCCTGGGCTCGGGGATGCCGTCAAGCTGCTCGTCATGTACCTGAACTGCTGTGTCGGTGGTCCTGCACGCATGGTGTTTGAAGGAATGACAGCGAGGAATGTGGTCTGCGATAGCCAGGTTGGATTCTGGAATCCCCTGATACAGAGGCCTATGTATCGGTTTGTGTTGAGGGCCTTCTTGTTCTGCCCCATTGGCGCGGTGATAAAAAATGCAACGCAAGTGTTCTCTGTGTGGTTGGCATATATGGAGCCATGGAAGGTTACGCAAGAGGAGCTGGATGAGTATGGCGTGTCCCTGATGCAGGGGACGGGCACACAGGTGATGCAGAAAGGGGAGCTGCTGTATACTCCGTCGTGGAAGAGTTATGTGCTGTCCAATTACCTGTTCTATAGCTCGATGGTGGTGCATTTCCTGGGTTTTGCACACAAGTTTATCCACTCTGATGTCTCCTCAGTGCTCGTGATGATTTTAAAGGTTAGTCCTGGCTCCTGAGTTTTACATATGTTGCCATGCCATACGTGATTTAATTTATGTTCAGCGTTAGATTTAGCCGCTTGAGGTTTCATATTCCCTGATGGTCATTAATGCCAAGAAGTTGTGACAACTGAAACATGAGAAATGAGGGTGCTGGATTTGCGCCTTGCAGGTGTCGGTGTCTTAGTTGTTTTACTAGCCCAGTACATGTTTGCAACTAAAAATAATTTTTAGGCTCATGACGGTGTTTTTTAGCTTCACGCTTTGGTGTATGATAAGGAAGCTGATACGGCCAAGATGAACCACCAGGACATAGAGATCTGTGAAAGTTCATAGGTGCAGGAGTTTGTTGTTCTTGTTCGGTCCCTCAAAGTTAGGATTGTAAATATATGATTGAGAAGCTCCCACTGTTCTGAACGGCACATGCCATAAAATATAATTTGTGAAAGCAGGACATAGCGAAATTATATAGTCTGTCAATGGAGCATCCTTGGTAGGTATGTCGATCTGTAAGCTTTTGAGCTAATAGTTTCTGCACATTTCTGTTTATGTACGTATATAATGTCATAACCTGCCACCAGTGATGTTGTGCCTATATCTATATGTCTTCAATAGTTTAAGCCTCCTACACTGTTCTGCTAAGTTTGCCAAACATAAATGTAAATGCGCGAGTCTGTAACATGCTTAAGGTCCTTTGTTGGATGTTCTTACTTTATTGCACAGTGTTTTAAGGCTCTCTGTTCAGTGTATGCTCTCCAAAAGTATTAGTCATGCATTTCTGTGCCGAACAGTCTATGATAATTGTTTTGTCAAGGAGCACCTTGGGCCTATTGTGGTTATGTGCAATTCAAAGGTTTCCATTACAACAGGGAGAAGCAAGCTAGTCAGCTTCAGATAAACAAATTAATGAAATACAAGAACTGTTTTGTTTATTCTGTTTTGCACTATCCTTGAGTATTATTTGGCCAATTACATGCTTGTTTTGTATTATTCAGGTATTGGAAGTCTTGTCTTCGTCAACAGAACTGGTGGATCTTCTATATAAAGTGGATATTGCCTATCATTCTAAACTGGTTACTTCACCGTCAACTTCTTCAGAATCAGATGATGTAATGAAGTATGTTCCGTCAATCCGTGAGCAGCTAAAGGTGGGTTACAGCTAAATTGTGATTTGAAACTGTATTTGATTACATCATGAAGTTGCTGTCCTAAATATTTGTATAACCTGTGTGGTCTGTTACAGGATTGGGAGGATGGTCTGACAGAAACTGATGCAGATGGATCTTTCTTGCATGAGCATTGGAACTCTGATCTAAGACTTTTCAATAGTGGTGAGGACGGGGCTTATCATCTGCTCCAGGTACACATTTTCTTACATGATTTGTAATTTAGCCTGTTTGTTCTAATCACTTTAACCATGATTACTATATCTCACATCATTACATGCTTGATTCCACTTCCAGTATGTGTCCATTTTCAGTTCAGCCTAATTAGTACTTGAGTTGTACTGCTGAACAAATCAACTGAGTTACAGGATTATCATGATTTAGAACTACTAGCGAGGATTTTATTTGGAGTTGCCTTATATTACTGGAGGATAGTTTAGTGATTTGTCTGGCATAATTTACACTTTCATTAAGACTAGAACTTAACCTATATTTTGTATCAATGTTGAGGGACTGGGAGAACAATTTGTAATTCCGCTAACACTACCTTGTGCATACTGGTGAATTATTTTTCATTTGTGCTCTGCTTGTGTATATTCTTTTTCATAATTTTCTAAAAGCTAAACATGGGTGGATGCTGATATCAGTTTTTAATTTCTGTGAAGCTCCTTCTGATCCGAGCAGAGCTGGAGATACAACGCCTGCCAGGTGACACAGTACAAGCTCTCCAGTCGTTGGATTTGATAAAATCCCGGATGAAAAAGATCTTCCAGGGCCGCATTGAAGGCATCCACCACCAGAATACTTCAGCGCAAGAGTTGCAGCATCAACATCCAGGGCGCGGCGAGATATTTACACCTAAGCATCCCCATTCGGGGAGGAGCAAGTTTGGCGAAGTCAGATACAGAGGCGACTGGATGAAGAGGCCCATCTCGGAGACTGAAGTGGCCTGGCTCGCGAGGATCCTTATCCACATCTCTGACCGGCTGAACGACGCCCTTCGACTTGGCTGCGACGGTGCTGCTGATGATAGCGTTGCTAACCCAACGTACATCAAGTTTGACAGGAACGATCTGACGACAATAGGGGGACCAAAGGACGCCGCTAGGATGGCTCTCGTGGCTATCTGCTCGCTGCTGGCGGTTGTGGGACAGGCGGTGCTGAGGTTCATGAGGGCGCACAGGGTAAAGATCAATCTTAGAGTTTTTGCTTCGAAGAAGCTGCTGACTGGCCTCGTGTTGCTGTATGCGATGGTGGCGGGGACAAAGAGAGCTTTTTATTGAGCTTTACATGTGTTGCTTCCAGCACTGACACCGTCGCTAATACTTCTGTGATCTTCGCTGAAGCTCCCAAGTTGGAGATGATGGTGCATGTGATGTACAAAACTTAGGAAGGAAGGAAGAGATGGAAACTCACAAAGGGGTCGACTTGTTAGTGTGTGCCGTGGAGACTGAGAGCAAGGGAACGGTGCCCACTGGCTGGGTTCTTGTTTTGCTCTTGTTAGAGAAGTGGCTGGCAACGGCACTCGTGTAAAATGAAAGGAAAAATGATGTAAACTTACGTTGTATTACAGGGCTTCGTAGTCCTGGAGAAAGAAAGAAAAACCTGGTTCGCTGTTTGGCTCGCCAGTTGTTTTTGTTTATGGTTTGTTTGTCATGGAGAATTGCATTTGCTATAATGCGACTGATAACAAGGTGGTCGCACTAACGAGTTCTTGCTGTGCTCTACTTCTCAGGATATGCCCTTCCGCCGGTGGTTGCGTTCTCCAATATTGCTCTGCACTGGTAGGTAACAAAGCTGCATCTGTATTACCCAGTTATATCTTATATTTCTATAGTTCAGCAGTTATTTTACTGTAGTTCAGTTTAGTGTTACAACTGTAAAAAAATAAAAGGAGCATACAGTACATAATTGACGCTAATGTCGTTGCTGCTGATTTACATGTGATGATATAAAAAAGCCTTAGCGGGTGACACCTATCTTGATCCCTAAACCATCAACAGAATGGAGAAAACAAAATCTCCACTGCTCCAGGAAGAACAGAGCTCCAAACCAAAGCCAGAAGCCAGAAACAATGCCAATAATTACAGAATAACACAGCCGCAGGTCGACGGGTTTTGTGTGGTCTTCAGTTCCCAAGCCCAATCTAGGCTCACACGGGCTCAAGGGGAAGCCGCAGAGCCCTAGATTATTGCCATATATTGATGGATCTGCAAGTGTCTGCAACTGATTCCCGGTGGGTATGAGGCCCTGTAGGTGATTGTTTGAGAGATTTAACACACCGAGGGCCGGCAGGTTTGTGATGCTGAGAGGAATGCCACCTGAAAGTTCATTCCATGAGAGGTCAAGGAACTCCAGGAGCTCCAGTCTGCCGATTCTCTCTGGAATACTGCCTGATAGATCATTTCTGGATAAGTTCAGAAACCGGAGAGCTTCGAGGTATGTTAGCTCCTCCGGGATGTTCTCCGTTAGTTCATTACATGATAGGTCGATACCTGTCATTAACCCGATGCTTTTCTGAAAAGTTTGTTCACGGCCCTTCCAGGATATGTTGACTCTCTCCGGGAACTGATCCACTCGCGGTCGTCCATTGGGCATAATCTGGAGAGGAGCGGAATCCCTCGGTCGGTCCAACGGGGGAAGATTATGCCTCATGGAGGTCAGGTTGCTGAAGACTACAGGAATTGATCCTCTCAAGCTATTGTTGGCCATATCGAGCAGCTGAAGTTGCGAAAGCCTCGATAACTCTGGGGGTATTCGCCCGGGTGAAATTGTTTGATCTAAGCCTAAGGATTTTCAGTGATGGAAACTGACTCCCAATCCATGCAGGGATACCACCAAAGAACTGGTTGTTCCCAATGTCCAGGGTGGCCAGCAACTTGCAGCCTTGCAGGAACGGTGGGAAGGTGCCCGTGAAGCCATTGCCAGCAAGATGGAACGAGTCGAGAGAGCAGTTGTGGTCTGCCATGGACGTGAGGACCTCACCTGAGAAGGAGTTGCTGGACAGGTCCAGGACTTGCAGATTAGAAAGTTGGGATAACTCGGGTGGAATGACACCACTAAAATTGTTGGATGGGAGGCTCAGAACTGTTAGAAGGGGGACACTCGTTCCAACCCAAGATGGGATATCACCGCAAAACTTGTTGTTCCCAAGATCTAGGATGATGAGATCTCTGCAGGTTTCAATTACAGATGGAAAAACTCCAAGAAAGTTATTGTTAGCAAGACGAAGTAACTGCAGTTCAAGGCCCAAGCTTGTTGACATAGGAAGTTCACCTGAAAAGCTGTTGTTGGACAAATCCAGTAACCACATAGTTTTAAATTCCCACCAGCAACTTGGGAGCTCTCCAGTGAATTGGTTATTTGATAGATCCAGAGACTGGAGAGAGGTCAATTGGCAGAAGGTTGCATGAATATTGCCAGATATTTGATTGTCGTTCATGCGTAAGCGTGTAAGATTGGTGCACTGTGACCAGTCGGATGACAACTTCCCTGTCAGCTGATTCCCTGATATATCCAAGTAGTCCAAGTTGGGATGCACACCGAACACCTCGGATATGTCACCGGTGAATTGGTTGCCTTCAAGCCGCACTCGGAACAACTTTGTGCAATTTTTCAAGCAGGACGGCAGCCTACCGCTGAAGTTGTTGTGATTCGCCGTGAAGTTGTGCAGCAAGAGGCCATCACACAGTCTCTGCGGCAGCTCACCGGAGAAGCCGTTGTTTGCAAGACTCACATCGGTTAAGCTTAGCCCCTTCCCGAGGTCCGGCGGTATGGTGCCGTTGAAGTTGTTGTCAAACAAGGAGAGGCGTTGGAGCTTCCTGAGCGATGTGATGGTGGCGGGCAGCTCACCTTCCAAAATGTTTGTGTTGACGTCCAAGACTTGCAACGCCGTCATGCTGCCAATCTCTGGTGGGATGGTGCCGGTGAGCCGGTTGAAGAAGAGCACCAATCTTGTGAGCTGCTTGAGGTTACCGAGCGAGCTGGGGATCGGGCCCATTAGATTGTTCAAGGACAGATCCAACTCTTCCAGGTTCACCAGCTCTCCCAGCTCTGCAGAGATGGTACCTGAGAATTGGTTAAGGCACGGTGAGACGACTCAATCTGCCACTATCAAATGGGATGGAGCCTGTGAGGTTTGTTCTGATGAGGTTTAGGACATGGGGGAAAGAGAGGTTGTTACCTTGGAGGGGCATGCCTGGCAGCGCAAGAGCGGTGACGCGTTGTCGACGCCGGCTGCAAGAGACACCAACCCAGTGGCAGAAGGATGTGCTAGTGGTCCAGTTGGCGCCGAGGATGCCAAGAGGATCAGAGAGCTGGGCTTTGAAGGCTAGCAGGGTAGCAAGGTCTGTGTCATTGTTGCGATGGAGAGAAGGAGCAGCCAGCACGGTAGCCAGCGCCAGTAAGAGCAGTGTTAGTATCGGGAGGGGAAATGCCATGGGTGCCATGCACGATGCAGTGCTAGTTAAGAGCTTGGAATTTGCTCAGTGTCTCCCTCTGTTCGTAAATATGTGATTTCAATATAGACTACATACGGATGTATATAGACATATTTTAGAGTGTTGATTCACTCATTTTGCATGCTGGTCGCCAGCAGGAGGAGGAGCGCGCGACGGCGCGAAGAAGGTGCGCCCTTGCTGAGATGCTGCTGGACTGGAATTGCCGAACGGCACACGGTAGCAGAGAGCGAGTTCCCTGGTTTGTGTGGCGTGACTTCCACCGGTGACCGACCTCCCCAGTCGTCGGTCTTTTGCATCCTGTCTTTTGCATCTTTTCATTCAACGCTGAAAATTCGTATTCATAAGGTTGACCTCAACATTAACTACTTTGTTCGCACACGAACACGTCACCGTGTACCTCCAACGCCGAGGGTGATGCACCGCAGCTCACGTCGAAGGAGACCCGCCGGAAGCGCGGTACGCAAGACAATCCGGCGGGTGCTTTTGTAGACCCGAAACCCCACACGCCCAGGAGGGACCCCGTCAGGACGCGCGGCGGCTATGGGCTGCCCTAGGTCGGCCTGACCGCCCCTAGAGCCTCGAGGTTCGCCGCCCTGCAATGAAGAAGAACAAACGAAGAACGAGGAAGAAGAAGAACAAGGGAGAAGGAAAAGTAAAGGTAAAAGATGTAGATAGATTTGTTCGATTGTGTGTTGTTGTTCAATCGGCCGTCACCTCTTGTCTATATAAGAGGCGGGTGGACTTCCCGTACAAGAAAAGGACTTGTCTAGCCGTCCAAATCATCAAAACCTAATAAAACACGGACTATTCACGACCCCCGGCCCGGATGTCCGGCTCAAGGCCCGGATGATCCGGCCTAGCCCAGTTTTTTGACAGCAGCTCACTATTTTGGCTTTAGAATCCTCATACGACCACGGATTTGGACGTTTTTTATATCCAAATCAACCGTCTCTATGAGACGCACAACTTTCATGTTGAACACTTTTTCACCCGAGGCCATCTTGAGGGTGTTTCGGGCCGTTTTCTAAAGTCTGCAGCAGAAAAACGTGTCCGGACACCCGGACGATTGCCCGGATTGTCCGGCCTTTACCCGGATCATCCGGGAGTTGATACAGATCATCCGGCTTCAACTTTTAGCTTCTGTTGTTTTGGTCAATTTTTCAGCCCTCGGCCGGATGATCTGGACCCCGGTCCGGATGATCCGGCCATACAGTGCTGCAGCGCACAGTTTTGGCTATAACTTTTGCATACGAACTCGGATGGGGATGATTCTTATATCAAAATCGTCCGTTTCGACGAGACGAAGAACTTTGCAGTTGTAACTTTTTCCATCAGAGGCCATCTTGGGGGCGTAATCAGCCAAATACTGTTCTGAACACAAAATCTCAATACTTCGAATACAGCTTCGGCCTTAGAGATGAGATCGGATGGCTATGGCCCAAATATCAAAATTTCTCCTTTTGACGATATGGAACTTTCTCGCTTTGATCATTTTTCCATTTGAGACCTTCTTAATTACGTTTTTGACCATGCCAAAATCTGGTGTCAACACATGCCCCCCTGTTTTTCGGCAAAACTTGTGTGCCGAAAAATAACTTGCACGAAGTTTGTTCTAAGCACGATGTCAACACTCCATCGGCCGTTTTGTACGTGCTTTGGACGATAAGTATATATCGGCCATTTAGATTAGCAACAAAAATGAAGCTAATCGAACATATAATGATTTGGTAATACCCTTTCATGATGTAAGAAATTATATTGCATCCATGGGTCAAAATAAGTCCACGGAGGGTAACCAGTCATACCTGAGGATGAATTCCATGGCATAGGCATTAATGACATAGTTGAAGAATATGGATGTTGTTTGAACCGAAGATTCTGATGTGCAAACCCTCGACTTGGTTGTTCGAAGCTTGCACTCTTCTCTTTCTTCACCTTTGTCGCACTTATTGCAACGAAATCTTGCATATTATTCTTGTTTTTATTACTTCCTTTGGGAACCCATGCCATGTTCATCTTTTCAAGTTCTTGTGCACTAAGCTTTTGTACTTTCTTCTTTTGCCAATACGGTAAGCCGAGTGGGCACCCCGCCTGCGATTTTCTTTGAAGTAATGGCAATTCTTGTTTTATCTTGGGCACTCTCAACTTCCTCCCTTCAGATTTGGCAGTTGATTGACTCTCAACAATTGGTTGCTTCATCTCATTGCCTTTAGTAGCCAATGTCAACATTTTAGTTGGCTCTTTTTTTTGAGATCAAATCTGAAGTATCACTCTTACGACCATCTCTTTTAACGCGGTAAACTTGCTTGACCACCTCCTTTCTATTCCTTGAGCACTGGACCGATTCTTTATGATCGAAACGGTCTTTAGCATGTGATTGTTCAAATGCTGATCTTCTCGAAGCTGCATAATATTGGTTAGATGGTCTAAAATAAGATGGAGAGTGTGCCCTCGTATCATACCTGTCCCATGATGGATATGGATCTATATGAGCATAGGGAGGCATCCACGACATTGGCATTGGCGGCCCAAAATAAGGATATGAATATGTTACATTAAAATTCGCACTTTGCCAATACCGATCCTCGTATTTGCGCCTTGTGGGTGATCTTGGTTTCTTTGCATGATTTGGCCGATAAGTATTCTTCTCTTCACTCTTCTTTTGATATTTATCCAATAGTTCAGCAAAGGTGATTTTTGATCTCTTACACTTGCGCTTATTTCGGCCTTTGTTTCGTTTGGTTGTGCTTGCACCAATCATTGGATTTGCTTGTTGACCCCCAGTCCTTGGCGTCTCCATTGTAGCTTCGATGGAATTCTCGCCCTCAAAATTATGTTCATTATGCTCTTCAACAACTTTTTTACTTGAAAACTTGACCCCATCACCTGCAGTTTTTACCTCCTCTTTAAATGGATCGGCTTGAAGCAGCCGATGCAAAAACTTTCTGCCATCGAGACTAATAGGAATAGACTGGTCATCTCTTGGTGTCTCAACAAATTTCAATCGTCCTTTATCAATGGCCGATTTAACTATTTGACGAAACATATTGCAATCCTCAAAATTATGTTTGAACGAATGATGCAACCTACAATACATTCATCCTTGAATTGATGGCTTGACATGGTGATCAAGAATTCTTATGTAATTATTCTTCAGCAATAAATCAAATATTTGGTCACACATGCTTGAATTGAAGGTAAACTTCTTGCTTTCTAGCCGATCTTGCTGTGTGAACGGCTTTGAAGATAAGCAAACGAATGGTTCAGATTTGGAATCTTCCCATTCGGCTATACATTGTGTTTTCCACTCTATCTCCGGTGTCTTTGGATAAGATATTATATTAGCATCGGATTTCTCAAAAGAAATTAACCTTGGCTTTAAACTTCCGATACGAAAATATTTAGAACACACATGTCTCAATTGAGACAAAGTGCAAGCCAAGTAAGAAATAAACAAAGCTACCCAACTAGATATGAACTTTAGATAAAGCAACGGGGAAAACTTCGGCCACAACAATAAGTCATTATCGGTCTTTATAAATGGTGCAGTGGGTTGACCGATATAGTCTATAACAATTTTGTTGCTAACAAGTAAATTACCCTTCTTCATTGGTCTTTCAAAATTACTTATGAGAATTTTTCTTATAGAAGCATCGACAATAAAGTTGCGACCAAATCGGAAGATAGGCAAGTCATTTGCTAGACATACCTCTTCAATTACGTTGGGAGAGCATGATGGTTGTATCACTTGAATAATACTTTGTTCCACTTTCGAATGACTCTCCGATGCCTTGGCATCCTCTTTTTCTTTGATAGATTCGGTACACATACTATTTGATTCGGCTTTTTTAATAACCGAATTAACTTTGTTATCTGAATCACCACTCTTTCTTTCTTTGATTCGCAAGGTTGCTTGTTCTTGTCTAAATTCAGCAAACATTGCAGCTAGTCTATATTTAAGCTTTTTCGACCAATTTCAGCCCAATCTTCATCGGATTGCCCCCCAATACTTTGAGATGCTTTCGGCAATGGTGTGTTGCCGAAATTCTGTAATTGTGCAGGGGCAACATGATATGCTACGTTACTAGGTAAAGACACATGCGCTCTGGTAGAATTCTCACTTATTCGGCCATGAGCATGAAGGTGCGGAGCCGAATCACGAATATCTACAATTGCGTATGGTGCCAAAATATTCGTAGCATGAGGTGTAGCATATAATGTTTGAGGGTAATTGGCCGAATAACTAGTAGTAGCATGGACAATTCCCCTATCCACCGGCACGTTTGGATTAACATACTACAAGTTATTTGCCGATGAATAAAAAGTTAAAACACTTTGTTGCATACTATTGGAAGTTCCTACATGGGGTGTCTCAACATGATTAACTGAACTCATCATGTTGTTCATCGGCATATAGATTTGTGGGGTTGCCGATGCATGGGAGTTGGGATACATATGTTGCATGTTGCTAAAATTATATGAAGTTGAAGCATGAAGATTATTCTGAATCGGCTGTTGCACATAATTAGATGCATGATTGATAAAACTAGGGCTAGCCGATACAATATGCTCATTAGACGATCTAGCAACAACATATGCATTATTTGCATCTACATAAGTGAATTGGGTATTCATGTTACCTTTGTAGATTGCAAACCCAAGATGACGATCTCTTCGTAGCAAGAACGGGCCGGAGACCGTTCAAAGCTTCGTCCCCAGCGGAGTCGCCAAAAAGTGTGTTCGCACACGAACACGTCACCGTGTACCTCCAACGCCGAGGGTGATGCACCGCAGCTCACGTCGAAGGAGACCCGCCGGAAGCGCGGTACGCAAGACAATCCGGCGGGTGCTTTTGTAGACCCGAAACCCCACACGCCCAGGAGGGACCCCGTCAGGGCGCGCGGCGGCTATGTGCTGCCCTAGGTCGGCCTGACCGCCCCTAGGGCCTCGAGGTTCGCCGCCCTGCAATGAAGAAGAACAAACGAAGAACGAGGAAGAAGAAGAACAAGGGAGAAGGAAAAATAAAGATAAAAGATGTAGATAGATTTGTTCGATTGTGTGTTGTTGTTCAATCGGCCGTCACCTCTTGTCTATATAAGAGGCGGGTGGACTTCCCGTACAAGAAAAAGACTTGTCTAGCCGTCCAAATCATCAAAACCTAATAAAACACGGACTATTCACGACCCCCGGCCCGGATGTCCGGCTTAAGGCCCGGATGATCCGGCCTAGCCCAGTTTTTTGACAGCAGCTCACTATTTTGGCTCTAGAATCCTCATACGACCACGGATTTGGATGTTTTTTATATCCAAATCAACCGTCTCTACGAGATGCACAACTTTCATGTTGAACACTTTTTCACCCAAGGCCATCTTGAGGGTGTTTCGGGCCGTTTTCTAAAGTCTGCAGCAGAAAAACGTGTCCGGACACCCGGACGATTGCCCGGATTGTCCGGCCTTTACCCGGATCATCCGGGAGTTGATACAGATCATCCGGCTTCAACTTTTAGCTTCTGTTGTTTTGGTCAATTTTTCGGCCCTCGGCCGGATGATCTGGACCCCGGTCCAGATGATCCGGCCATACAGTGCTGCAGCGCACAGTTTTGGCTATAACTTTTGCATACAAACTCGGATGGGGACGATTCTTATATCAAAATCGTCCGTTTCGACGAGACGAAGAACTTTGCAGTTGTAACTTTTTCCATCAGAGGCCATCTTAGGGGCGTAATCAGCCGAATACTGTTCTGAACACAAAATCTCAATACTTCGAATACAACTTCGGCCTTAGAGATGAGATTGGATGGCTATGGCCCAAATATCAAAATTTCTCCTTTTGACGATATGGAACTTTCTCGCTTTGATCATTTTTTCATTTGAAACCTTCTTAATTACGTTTTTGACCATGCCAAAATTTGGTATCAACATACCTTTGATTTGTATCGCGTACGTTTGGAACGGCGTTGCAGAGCGACGTTTCATGATAGGAGTCGTGCTAGCTATTCTTTCCCTGAAAGAAGAGTTTATTCCGCTTCACTCTGGGTCCAAATTCGTATTCATAAGGTCGACCTCATATTCATACAAACAACACGGAGAAAGAAAATACTACCTCTGCTCCATATTAATTATTGCTGATTCAGTAGTACAAGTATAAGAGCAACTCTGGCCCCTACCATTGATGCAAATGTAAGAGCAACTTTGTCCCACTTGCCATATAGGGCATGTACAATGGTTCTATCTTAACAATACCACGTAGGTTAAATGATGAGGTGGAGGAGAGAGAAATCATAAGAAAAAGAAAAGGTTTGTCTTCTCTTAATTAAGAGAAGGCAAGAGATGATCTCTTAGCAAAATATGTCTTATCACATTTTTAGGAATAACTAGTTATTGAAGATAAGGCTAAGAGATGACCCCATTATAGACATGTTTTTTGTCATCTCTAAATTACATACAAGATTTAAGATAAGACTACCTTATCGACCATTGTACATGCCCTAAAGCATATGGAGCCGCGACTTCGTGCAAAGTCAGAATCACTATAAAATCGCGCTCCATAACTCTTTTCCATGTGGGACCCGTTTACTAGTGACCATAAAACATTGTTCTTCTCAATAATGAAAGTTTTTGAATTAGGATTTACTACAAAATAGATTTCAAGAAGGATTACAACTAGGGTTTGAACAACCATACAACTACGATTCTTTAATTCAACCACAAGCTCTTCCTCCTCTTGAAATTAACCTCGCACACTAGGGATACTTCGGCTGTCGTGACTGTTCCAGCCAGGTATGTGTGTCCTGGATGGGGGATATGGGCATATGGCCACACTGGGGATACTAGTTTTTGGCAGGCGGTCGTCGAGATGCGATCGAAGTACTTCAAGGCGATGGGGAAGCGAGCACATCCGACGGCCGATTCGACTTACGGCACGCATCCTCCTCGCCCCACTCAGAGTAATGCCACACCCTCTTCTAGAACTTTTTCTCGGTGTGTTCCTCTTTGGCCTCGCGGGGAAAAGGTCCACGAGGAGGTTGCGGCTGCACCGACATGGTCGATGGGGGTGATTTTGGCCGAAGAAGAGGGACGATGGCGGGGTTTGGGGCTGGTCCGACTTGTGCCGGTGCTCGGGGAGGATGAAGGTGTGGGCGGCGGTCCTCTTGGACTCGGCGGGAGGGCACGAGGTCGACAGCGGGAGTGTCTACGAGGCGGCCATGGTGGCGCTCGGCTTCGAATGAAGCAGAGGGGAGAGGACGAGGGAGATAGGGAGGGGATTGGCTAGGGTTTCGCTAGGGGTCGAGGACGGGGTCTTATAGCTCTCGGGGAGCCACGAATGCACGACAGGTGGACGATCCATCCATGGACGCACGAGCAACGGCCAGCACCCCCCTGATGAACAGGGGTTGAAGATGGGGAGCTGGTGGGCTGGGTCTCCACTATTGACTTAGACCCCATCCACATAGTAGTTAGGATTCTTTTTATTTTTATTTATTTATTTTTGCTTTGTTTTTCTCTCATTGTTTTTGTATTTAATTAGAGCACCAATTGACTTTTGTAAAATGTGCCACTGGTCAAATTAAATACTGTACAAAAAGTTTGAGGTCGTTCGGAATCCACTTGAATTTTGCTGGTATTTGGAAGTGCTGACAAAGTGTTGTTGGTCCACTGTTTTAATATTCAGGGTCATTTTGGGAACTCAAAAGGGCTTGATATTATTTTTACCAATACTTAGGGATTTTATGACACATGGTAAACATATTTGGTTAGCTGTTTAAAGAATATTTATTTTGACTTTATTTAAAATTCGAATTTGAACTTGGTTTTAATTAAGGGGCAATTATGCTTAATAAGCATGGTGACATGGCATCATTAGTGTGAGGTTACTGTATCTTAATTATCCGAGCGTTACATACTACCGCCTCCAGGAAAATAGAGCAAAGGCGAGGAACCTCAGGGCGATAGTGTCGTCGGAGCGGTACTACCGTGGGAGATGCAGAACACGGAAGCAGAGGAGATAGGAAAAAGCAAAGCACGATGACAGTAGCCCAACAGCAGTACTGCCGCCCGACCGGGACGGTACTACTGCTTATAGGCGGTATTGCCGCACCTCACTACTGCACTACTACCGCTAAACCCGACACGAAAAAACAGAACCCCCAGAATAACCGGAAGTGCGCGCGGTACTGGAGCAACAGAAGTAACGCTTACAAGCGGTACTACCGCCCGACTGGGACAGTACTACAGCTTACAAGCGGTACTACCGCTGCCCAGAGCGGTACTATCGTCCGACTGGGACAGTACTACCGCTTAATTACAAGCTGTACTACCGCAGGGGTGCATCAAGCAAGCCCCTAGCAAAACATATGTAGTAAGACAACAAGAACTGCCAAAACTTCTGCATAAGAGCTCTGAATTGAGCAAACTCAAGCTTGTTGGATAGATTACGACGAGTACTATCCAAACAGTTACTGGTTACTGTGAGAAGAGGCAGTAGAAAAATAACAATGATATAGAGATGTGAAACCTCTATGAATAAAGAACCAGCAAAAACTCCAACATAAAAAACATCATAGAAGATGCATATGAACTCCGTTTTTGATGAAGTCGAGCTTGTCATGAAGATGACCGAAAGCTCCAAACCTCACAAGGAGAAAGACCAAACAAGAATCAAGAAATATGATGCAAAGGATGCAATGGTTTGAGCTCTCTACGAATGATACGGCAATCGATCCTATAACCCGGTCTCCCAACTAACACCATGAGACCGATAAAATAGAAAACCTATCAAGGGCAAACCTTTGCCTTGTGTATAATCCACTTGAGCTAAATGATGACGATCTTGTCCTCCTCAAGATGGACCACCTTTCTGTTGGGGAACGTAGTAATTTCAAAAAAATTCCTACGCACACGCAAGATCATGGTGATGCATAGCAATGAGAGGGGAGAGTGTTGTCCACGTACCCTCGTAGACCGTGAGCGGAAGCGTTATGACAACGCGGTTGATGTAGTCGTATGTCTTCACGATCCGACCGATCCAAGAACCGAACGTGCGGCACCTCCGAGTTCAGCACACGTTCAGCTCGATGACGATCCCTGGACTCCGATCCAGCAGGGTGTCGGGGATGAGTTCCGTCAGCACGACGGCATGGTGACGATGATGATGTTCTACCGACGCAGGGCTTCACCTAAGCACCACAACAATATGACCAAGGTGGAATATGATGGAGGGGGGCACCGCACACGGCTAAAGAACGATCACGATGATCAACTTGTGTGTCATGGGGTGCTCCCCTGCCCCCGTATATAAAGGAGCAAGGGGAGGAGGGCCGGCCAAGGAGGAGGAGGCGCACCCAAGGGGGGAGTCCTACTCCTACCGGGAGTAGGACTCCTCCTTTCCTAGTAGGAGTAGGAGAGAAGGAAGGGGAAGAGAGAAGGGAAGGAAGGAGGGGGCGCAGCCCCTCCCCCTAGTCCAATTCGGACTAGGCCTTGGGGGGGGGGGGGGTGCGGCCTGCCCTAGGCAGCCCCTCTCTCTTTCCCGTATGGCCCAATAAGGCCTAATACTTCTCCCCGGCGAATTCCCGTAACTCTCCGGTACTCCGATAAATACCCGAATCACTCGGAACCTTTCCGAAGTCCGAATATAGTCGTCTAATATATCGATCTTTATGTCTTGACCATTTCGAGACTCCTCGTCATGTCCTCGATCTCATCCGGGACTCCGAACTCCTTCAGTATATCAAAACTCATAAGCTCATAATATAACTGTCATCGAAACCTTAAGCGTGCGGACCCTACGGATTCGAGAACTATGTAGACATGACCGAAACACGTTTCCGGTCAATAACCAATAGCGGAACCTGGATGCTCATATTGGCTCCTACATATTCTACGAAGATCTTTATCGGTCAAACCGCATAACAGCATACGTTGTTCCCTTTGTCATCGGTATGTTACTTGCCCGAGATTCGATCGTCGGTATCTCAATACCTAGTTCAATCTCGTTACCGGCAAGTCTCTTTACTCGTTATGTAATGCATCATTCTGTAACTAACTCATTAGCTACATTGCTTGCAAGGCTTATAGTGATGTGCATTACCGAGAGGGCCCAGAGATACCTCTCCGACAATCGGAGTGACAAAACCTAATCTCGAAATACGCCAACTCAACATGTAACTTTGGAGACACCTGTAGAGCTCCTTTATAATCACCCAGTTATGTTGTGACGTTTGGTAGAACACAAAGTGTTCCTTCGATAAACGGGAGTTGCAATCTCATAGTTGTAGGAACATGTATAAGTCATGAAGAAAGCAATAGCAACATACTAAACGATCAAGTGCTAAGCTAACGGAATGGGTCAAGTCAATCACATCATTCTCCTAATGATGTGATCCCGTTAATCAAATGACAACTCATGTCTATGGCTAGGAAACTTAACCATCTTTGATTCACGAGCTAGTCAAGTAAAGGCATACTAGTGACACTATGTTTGTCTATGTATTCACACATGTATTATGTTTCCGGTTAATACAATTCTAGCATGAATAATAAACATTTATCATGAAATAAGGAAATAAATAATAACTTTATTATTGCCTCTAGGGCATATTTCCTTCACTTTCTTGATTGTGTTGGCTCGGTGAAGACTAGTAGATTGCTCCTCCATGCTCCACTATGGGTGAGCTACTCTTCGGAGCATCTTCACAAGTACCACAATGGACAGCAAGCTTCAAGCATATGATCTCTTCATGATGATCCACTTGAACTTGCACAACGCAACCTAACCCTACAAAGAACTCTCACATAGACCATGGGTTAATGCACAAAAGAGTAATAGACAATGCTTACCATACCATGGGATCATTGATCCCTCTCGATACATCTTCTACGCTTGCGGGTTGATCAACTTGATTCACACCTTGACTTAGTCTTGATCAACCTTGTATCATGTCTTCTACATGACAAATCTTTGGATAATTCCTTGAATAGCACCTTGGTCATCACATGCTATCCTTGAAACCAACAAATAGACTTCAAGAAAAACCTATGGACAAACCCTTCAAATATAACTCAAGGTAACCAATAGTCCATAGGAAATGTCATCAATTACCAAAACCAAATATGGGGGCACCGCATGTCCTTTCACCCTACCACATGCTCTCAGATCTAGCTACAATGAGTGCAGATAAGATGATGATTGAACTCACAGAGGCCATAATTGCAGCTCGAGGCAGAGACAAAATAGGTCAGAGAAGAGGAGGACATGAGTCGCCGCCGTCATGGGCCGCCGACCGGGGAAGGAGCGCTGCTTACCTACTCATCGGTGTCGATGCGTCTCGGAGGGAAAGCTCGAAAGGGGGAAGGGTGGTGGGAGTTTCTGCAGTGAGGTGAAGGAGGCTATATAGGGCGATCGAATCGGCGGGAGGTAACCCGAAATCCTCCCGCCGATTTTCTAAGACGCGTAGGGCTGGAATTCGAGCCGAGTTGAGCCAGCTCTGCTTGACTCGCTAGAGCTCGTTTCGTTAACGAGCTAGCTCGACTCAACTCGTTACTATAACGAGCTCAAATCCAAGATTGGCTCGACTCGTATAACTCGCGAGCTGGCTCGTTTAGCTTGTTAAGCTCGCTAAAGATATAAACATACAACCCTCAAATATTACGAAAATGATTATGTATATATTAAACATATATATCACTAAACAATTGTAATTTCCTTGTAACGCATGAGTCTCCTAGGAGACTAGGCCTTCAACGGTTGGGCCTTGGGTTGTGCGCATGGGACGTAGGTTGTTTAGTGGCTGATCTTTCTTTTGTATTGGGAGTGACTGATCTATTGTATCGAGCCTAACGAGTTACACGAGTACTCGTGAGATTGGCTCGTTTAACTTGGTCTATAAATGATCTTAAACAAAAGCTCGGCTCGACTCGTTATTCTTCGAGTTCGAGTCGATTCGAGCCGAGTCACGAGCTACTTGTTTAGCTCGCGAGCTTCGAGCTTTTTTTCCAGCCCTAGAGACGTGGGTGAGCTCGTGCCATCTTCGTGGTCACACGAGTTCAGCGCCGCGTTCCCCTCCCCTGCTTCGGCCGAGTCTGGCTTGTTAGAAACTGCCGATTCGAGGGTTTCTAGCGGGGCTGGCTGTGAGCTGCTTTAAAATTCGTGCCATGCTGGCCAAACAATGTATGCAGGACCAAATTCTTTCCCAGCGGGCCTGATTGGGCTGGTTGCGACCAACCAAACACGTCCTAGGAGGCTCCCTTTCCCGGAAAATCCTATCGGACGCACTTTGCGTCAAACTGTCGGGGGATCGCACAGACGAGCTGACCTAGCGAGCGACTTGGGCCAGCCCATCTGTACGGTACATACAGTTTCCAGGTTCCGGTTTTGGGAACCTTCTAGAGGTTTCCCAGCCGGTTTTTACTGGTTTTGTGAACCTTCTGGAAGGTTCCTAAACTGGTTTTCTTATTTCTCTTTTTAATTTATTTTATATTTTTTGCTTTTTGCTTTTTCTGTCCTTTCTCTTTTTCCCTTTTCTGTTTTTTTCTTTTCTTTCCTTTTTATTTTCTTTCATTTTCCCTTTCAAGTTAATTTCTTTTCTCAACAAATTTTATACAATTTAAAATGTTTGTATTTCTTAACATTTGTTTATTTTTTCAGACTTTGTTCCTGTTTTTGAATTTTGTTCAACAATTCAAAAAAATTAGTATTTTGAAATTTGTTCAGTTAATTCCAAAATGTACATAATTTCATAAAAGATTACAATTTCTGAAAATGTTCGCATTTCTAAAAAAATCAAAATTCAAAAAATGTTTACAAATTTCCGAAAATGTTTCTGTTTTAAAAAATTGTTCACAAATTCAGAAAATGTTCATGTTTCCAAAATTTGTTTGCAAATTTATAAAATGTTCATGCTTGGAAATAATTGTTCATTTTACAAAAAAATGTCGCTTTTTAAAACAAATGTTCCTGTTTTTAAAATTTATTCACAAATTCAAAAAGTCAAGGTTTTTGTAATTTCTTCACAAATTGGAAATACGTTTGCAAGAATTGCATAAAATATACATAAATTCAAATGTCAGAATTTTAGCAAATTCGTTCCTGTTTTTTAAAAAATATTTGCATATTGAAAAAGTTGTTCGTAATTTTGAAAAATTGTTCACGCTTCCAAATTTGTTCGGAATTTTTCAAAATTTCTCTCTATTTCGAAAATTTGTTCTCAAGATTCAAAAAATGTTCGTTATCTAAAAAATTGTTCGCGCTTTCAAATTTGTTCAGGATTTTTCAAAATTGTTCTTTATTTCAAAAAAAAAATCTCAAGATTCAAAAAACGTTCGTGCTTTCATAATTTGTTTGCGCTTCCAAATTTGTTCCCCATTTCAAAATTTGGTCTCAAGATTCAAAAAATGTTTTGTGCTTCCAAATTTGTTCTCCATTTCAAAATTTGTTCTCAAGATTCAAAACATGTTCGGCTTTAAAGAAATGTCACCAACTCAAAAAATGTTTGGAAAATTCAAAATTTGTTTGTTTGCGTAATCGTATGTTCAAAATGTTTTGGGAAATTCAAAAATGTTTCGGCTTTCTAAATATATATACTTTTATGAAAAAGAAACCACATTTGAAATTTCAAAAGAACTTCATTTTCTTTTTCCACGTATAGTTTATATTAACTGAGCTAGCATTTTTAGACAAGCAAGTAAATGAACAGAGTGGCTAGAGACGCGGTTCACTAGGTTGAGGTCGTGTGCTCTATCCCCCACACGCATGTTTTTGGGAATGTTTTGCGGTTTGTTCTTTTAGTTTTGGCGTAGCAGTTCTTTCTTTATATATCACGTTGCTAATTTAGCACTACAGTTAGCCTGGTCCACTCGCTAGATGCGAGGTCGTGTGTACTGCTGGTTGCGGGTTCTAATCCAACAAAGGACGGTTTTTATTGTTCGTTTTTCACGTTGCGCTACCTAAATGGGCCAGCCCAGCTCAGCTACTACGCTTTGCGAAGCATCAGCAGTTTGCCGCAGTAAGCGGCACATAGGATGTCCCCCCTTTCCCTCCTGATTGATCTGGGCCCTGTAGCCTCCGTTGTGGGCCTTACCTGTATGTGTGTGGCCTCTTCGGCGGAGAGATCTCATGCCCTCAACCGCACCCAAAAAAAAAATAAAAAAACCGCGTGTGTTGCTGGCAGGTGGACCCGCGTATGGCTCGCTGGCCCGTTCGGTTTCAGCTGCCGCGCCGCGCCAGCGGCTCCTCCGGCCAACGGACGGCGGACATGCTCCCCCATTCCGCCGGCACGTTCCCGTCGCTTCAGCGGTGGGCCGGCAAGAAGCTCGACTCCGCCGAATCTGCTCTCGGCTCGACTCCTTTAGGAAAAGCGGCGGCACACCGATGCGACATCAGCAACCACCAAGGGTCTACAGGGAGGCTCTCCGCGGCGTGCTCCGTGGCGGCGTAGCCCTCTGCCAGCCCACGGAGGCGATCCTAGAGGCGGGCTCGGCTCATAGCATCCTGCAGCGCAACACCACACAGCAGACAACACCACCTCCAGTAGCAGCTCGACGCGGCGGGGAGGTGTGCAAGGTGTTCGGTCTTTTGACCCAACAGAAATCATGTATTCACATACAATTGCATTTGCAGATCGAAATTCGGGTGTGAGAGAAGTTGGCGGGGGACGCTCACAAGTCACAAGGCCGAGCTGATGCACGCCCCCGCCCATGCCCGTGTCTTGAAGCTCGAGATTGCCAGAGAGCTCGCTGGCCGTTGCATGGAGGTCGAGAGGGACCTGCCCCTTGCACTCGAGATGCTCCCCTTGCGACATCGAGCAGCAGCTCGCTCAGGCATTTCATGAGTAGATAGAAGGTCCGTTACTCTCCCTGTTGTTTTAATTAAGTTTTTATCCAGAGAGTTACTTCTGACAATAGCATGGTTTACCTGTTAACAATCGCATGGCGAGAAATCGCAGAAATTTTAGCTGTTTTTTTTCGCGGTTGAAAATTTTAGCTGTTGACATGGCGCTCGTCAGAGTATCGCGTGCTCGTAGCAATCAGCTTTTCTGTTCACTGTGTACTGTCCAAGAAGTATCAGGCCATACATTTCTGTGCTGAACACTTCATCTTCTGTGATGATTGTTTTGTCAAGGATCAGAGGTTTCGGCAAATGAGACAAGCTACAGTATTGGATGAATAAATTATTGAAATACTAGACAAGTTTTGTTACACTACAGCCACTTGCATGTTTGCTTTGATTACACAGGTATTGAAATACCATTCACACAGTAATTGAGGCTGTTTGGTCCTAGTCATTTTTATCACGGTTACTGTATTTCACATGCTTGGTTCCACTTCCAGTAGATGTGTCCACTTTTTAGTTCAGCTGAATTAGTATTTGAGTTGTACTGCTGAACAAGTCGACCAAGTTACAGGATTTTCATGATTTAGAACTAGGAGCGAAGATTTTATTCGGAGGTCCCTTATATTTGCTTGAGGATAGTTTAGTGATTTGTCTGGCATAACTTACACTTTTATTAAGACTATAACTTTGTTAAACTGTATTTTGTGTCAATGTTGAGGAACCGGCCGGGAGGACAGTTTGTTATTTTGCTAACATTACCTTGTGCATACTGGTGAATCATTTTTCATTTGTGCTCTAGTTGTGTATAGTTTGGTTTTGTCCTAATGTCCTTTTTCCAAAATCCGAATGTGGGTGGATGCTGATATCAAAGTTTTGTTTTCCTGAAGCTGCTTCTGATCCGAGCAGAGTTGGGGATACAATGTCTGGCAGGCGACACACTATAAGCTCTCCAGTCTTTCGGCTTGGTAAAATCCCACATGAAAAAGGTCTTCCAGGGCCGCATGAAAGGTCTTCCACCGCCAGAACACCTCAAGGCAACAGTTACATCATCCGCATCCGGGTCATGGCGAGATATTCACACCGAAGCGTCCCCATTCAAAGGTGACTGGATGAAGAGGCCCATCTTGGAGACCAAAGTGGCCTGGCTCACGAGGATCATGATCCACCTCTCTGACCGGTTGAATGACGCCCTTCGACTTGGCTGTACATCGAAGAAACTGCTGGCGGGCCTCGTGTGTTGCTGTACGCGGTGGTGGCGGGGGCGAGGATCGGAGTGCTTTTTATTGAGCTTGCTCTACATGTGTTGCTTCCAGTTCCAGCACCGATCGAGTTGCAGATGATGGTGCGTGTGATGTACAGGAAGCAACCCATAAAATGGAAGGAAGAGGTTGGATTTGCAGTACAAATGGATGGATGGATCTGTTAGGTGTGCGTCCCGTGAACAAGATTGACAGCCCGCTGGCAGACTGGCACTGACACTCGTGTAAAACGAGAGGAAAATGTTGATGTAAACGTACGGTGTCATCATGGTACTGCAAGTGCATTTGCATGGCACCCACCCGAGGTGTCGGTGGTCCGGTGACTTGGATGGATGCATGGGTCAACACCAAAGGACGAGTGCAGGACAGGAGGCCATGCGCGCTATATGCTCCAGCAGCGCGTGATGGCGAGCAGAGCATGCAGTCCGCAGTTTCCCACTCACTCACAGACATGACGAGACCCACCTACGCGCTCCTTCTCCACACCGTCGCGCTGCTCCTCCTCCTGCTGCCGGCGGCTACCACGGTGACCGCGGCGCCCTCGCAGTCGCAGGCAGACGCTCTTCTGGCCTGGAAGGCCAGCCTCGCCGCCACGCCCGCGCTGTCCAGCTGGACCAACGCAACGCCGGTCTCGGTCTGCTCCTCCTGGCGCGGCGTGGCCTGCGACACCGCCGGCCGCGTCACCTCGCTCAAGCTCCGGGGGCTCGGCCTCTATGGCTCGCTTGACGCGCTTGATGCCGTGGCGCTACCGGCCCTCGCGGTGCTCGACCTCAACGACAACAACGTCAACGGCACCATCCCGGCCAGCCTCTCGCGGCTGCGGTCCCTCGCCGCGCTCGATCTCGGCAACAACATGTTCAATGGCTCCATCCCGCCGCAGCTCGGCGACCTCTCCGGCCTCGTCGACCTCCGCCTCTACAACAATAAGCTCGTCGGCGACATCCCGCATCAGCTCAGCAGGCTCCCCAGGATCGAGCACCTCGACCTGGGCGCCAACTTCCTCACTAACCTGGAGGACTACGGCAAGTTCTCGCCAATGCCCACCGTCACCTTCCTGTCGCTCCACCTCAACTACCTCAATGGCAGCTTCCCGGAGTTCATCCTCAAGAACAGCAACATCACCTACCTAGACCTGTCGGAGAACAATCTCTCTGGCCCGATACCGGACTCACTGCCGAAGAGCCTCCCCAACCTCATGTACCTCAACCTGTCCACCAATGTCTTCTCCGGGCAGATACCGGCGTCACTGTCGAAGTTGGGGAAGCTCCAGGACCTACGGATTGGCGATAACGAGCTGACAGGTGGAATCCCTAAGTTCCTTGGATCCATGTCCCAGCTAAGAGTTCTCGATCTCTACAGCAACCCGCTGTCGGGACCGATCCCTAGCTCGTTCGGCAACCTCAAGCAGCTCACGTGGCTGCAACTCTGGGGCAACCAGCTTACCGGCGCGATCCCGCCAGAGATTGGCAACATGATGTCATTGCAAGTCTTGGATGTCAGCCTCAACCTTTTTGAAGGCGAGCTGCCCACCACCATCACATTGCTCAGGAATCTCTATCACCTCGACCTGACATACAACATGTTCAATGGCACCATACCGCCTGACCTCGGGAAGGGGCTAAGCTTAACTCATGTGAGCTTTGAGAAGAACAGCTTCTTCGGCGAGCTGCCGCAGAGACTGTGCGATGGTCTCGCACTGCAGAACTTCACAGCAAACCACAACAGCTTCAGCGGCAGGCTGCCATCATGCTTGAAAAATTGCACAGGGTTGTTCCAGGTGCGGCTGGAAGACAACCAATTTACCGGCGACATCTCCGACGTGTTTGGTGTCCATCCCAACTTGAACTACTTGGATGTCTCAGGGAACCAGTTGACAGGGAAGTTGTCGTCTGATTGGTCACAGTCAACCAATCTTACACGCTTACGCATGAACGATAATCAAATATCTGGCAATATTCATGAAACCTTCTGCAGATTGACCTCTCTCCAGGAACTGGATCTATCAAATAACCAATTCACCGGAGAGCTCCCAAGTTGCTGGTGGGAATTCAAACTTATGTTAGCTATGGATTTATCCAACAATAGCTTTTCAGGTGAACTTCCCATATCAAGGAGCTTGGGCCTTAAACTTCAGTCACTTCGTCTTGCTAACAATAACTTTCTTGGAGTTTTTCCATCCGTAATTGAAACCTGCAGAGATCTTGTCATTCTAGATCTTGGGAACAACATGTTCTTTGGTGATATACCCTCTTGGATTGGAAAGAGTGTTCCTAGTTTACAAGTTTTGAGCCTCCCATCCAACAATTTCAGTGGTGTCCTTCCACCCGAATTGTTCCAACTTTCTAATCTGCAAGTCTTGGACCTGTCCAGTAACTTTTTCTCTGGTGAGATCCCCACGGCCATGGGAAACCACAATTGCTCTCTCAAGTCATTTCATCTCGCCGGCAATGGCTTCATGGGCGCCTTCCCGCTGTTCCTACAAGGCTGCAACTCCCTGGCCACCCTGGACATCGGGAACAACCAGTTCTCTGGTGGTATCCCTACATGGATCGGGAGTCAGCTTTCATATTTGATAGTCCTTAGACTTGGATCAAACAATTTCACGGGAGAAATCCCCACGGAGTTATCATGGCTTCCGCAACTTCAGCTGATCGATATGGCCAACAATCGCTTGACAGGATCAATTCCGGTATGCTTCGGCAACCTGACCTCCATGAGGCATAATGATCCTCCGTTGGTCCTACCGGAGCTTTCTTTGCACATTATGCCCAATAGTCGACCACGAGTGCATGAGCATGAGTTCCCAGATAGAGTCAACATATCCTGGAAGGGCCGTGAACAAACTTTCCAGAATAGCATCGGGTTAATAACAGGCATTGATCTATCAAGCAATCAACTTGCTGACAACATCCCGGAGGAGCTGACATACCTCGAAGGTCTCCGGTTTCTGAACTTGTCCAGAAATGACCTATCAGGCAGTATTCCAGAAAAAATCGGAAGTTTGGTGCTCCTGGATTTCCTTGACCTCTCATGCAATGAACTCTCAGGTGAAATCCCTCCTAGCATCACAAATCTTACATCCCTCGCCATGCTAAACCTCTCGAACAACCACCTACGGGGCCGCATACCCACCGGATATCAACTACAGACGCTCGTGGATACATCAATTTACGGCAACAATCAAGGACTCTGTGGCTTCCCGTTGAGCGCGTGCAAACTTACATCGGACCAGAGAGCTGAAGTCGACAAAGAACTCGGAGACCTGGGGCTATGGTACTCTGTAATTCTTGGCGTTGTTTTCGGTTTTTGGCTTTGGTTTGGAGCTCTGTTCTTCATCGAGCCGTGGAGATTTTCCTTTCTCCGTTTCGTTGATGGCTTAGGCAGGAAGATAGATGCCAGGCGTTAATAAGGCGTATTATGCTCACATGTGGCAAATCAGCAGCGACGTCATAGCGTCAATTATGTATGTTCCTTTTTAGAAAAAATTGTAAGACCGTACTTATACTGAATTATATATGGTAACTACAGTGGAATAATTGGCCCGTTAATACAGATGCCGCTTTGTTATCTGACCCAGCTGAAAGAAGAGTTCATTCTACTTGAAGGATTATCAGAACGGCTGTACTCACATTTATCCTGGGTAATGAAATTTTCTTTCCCAACAAAAAGGGGGTAACCGTTTTTTGGATTGATTTTATTACAGGTAACAAGCAAGCAATCAGGTCAATTCTTTTGGATCTGTTAGGTTCGTTCTTCTGCTCTTGAGAGCAAGTTTTTTACTTTCTGTCTTGGACGTTTTTTTACTTTTCCTGCAATTTAAAACACGCAAAAAATGTGTTTGCTTAAGCTTTTCAGCTTGTTTTGGTAAGGCCCCGTTTGAAATAAAGAAACAACTTAAGAACTTTGGAGGATAGGATTTCCATAGGAATTTTCCCTTTGGTGCCGTTTGGAGCAAAGAAAGGAGCAAATAATTTCTATTCTTTCTCAAAAAATAATAATTCTATTCTACATTCCTTTGGAGAAAAAACCTCATGATTTTTTTCTTTCAAAAAAGAAGTTAAATCCCCTGCCTCTGCATCATTGTGATGCACACAACTATCTTTATTAAAGTTGATGCTGGCAGTGCCTTAGCCAAGATATAGCTACGCCGGGGGCCAGCTTCGTTGTAACAGTAAATACTGTAGCTACAGTATGCGAAGTGTTTTACTTCCACGCCCCAGGCCATGGCCTGGGCAGCCCGGGCCTGGCTACGCCACTCATGCAGGGCAACAAGGCCCCATCAGCAAAATGAATACAAAACATAGGCAACTACAGAAGAACCTTTGCAAGATATGAATGCAATACCTATGACTAAGTCTACTTCTGCCGCAGCAACACCTCTAAGAAGGAATAAACGTCCTCACGTCGTCGTCCCATCGGGCCAAAGATGACAGAAGAGGACTTTTATCATGTACGGTGAGCCCAACCACTGAAGGCTAACACATAGCCAATAGAAGATGCCTTGAACAAGTTAATGATGACACATGTTCAATGTTGCTGACCCCAGCCAATAAAGGCCAGAATGAAGTTTTCACATTGGACATGAAAAGGTGTTTCAGTCACAGTCTCAAATTACTTTCATGCTTATCCACGTTGACCACGATCTGACAAACCTCTTGCCCAATATCTCACGTGTTCCATCTCTTTCCTCCCCTCAAACATATTCAGGCCTTCTGCTCTCCTCCCATAAGTTAAACCTTTCGGCCTTCCACCCTATCATTGCTAGCAAGAAACTCGCTGGTTGACGGGGCAAACTTCTCTTCGTTGACGGTAGGGTGATTCTCGTCCGTGCCTCCATTAGGACTCTTCTATCTCATGCTATGTCTGCTTTGCTTCTCCCCCTGCACTATCAATGCCTTTGGCAAATCATTGTCACACCTTTTTTCTGAGACTGCCAAGACAAGGTCAATGGTGGGCAATACAAGGTGGCGTGGGGAACGGTATGTGCTCCTTTCTCCAAATGGGTCTCGTCTTTACTTGTCTGTGCACTCAAAATATTTGTCTCCTTTTTAAACAACTGGCTAAAAATGCATTGCCCATACTCCTCCCCTTGGGAATTGAGGATGGCATCCTTGTATGGTTGCTTTAATGACTGTGATCTTGGTGACATGTCCCTTAATAACGACTCTTTGGTGTGAAGATCTGTCTCTAAAGTTCTGAATTTATACCGAGATATCTCCAAAGTTCATGTTGGAAATAGGGTGGCTACTCCCTTCTGGCTTGACGTTTGGTTGAATGATACTCCCTCCGATTCTATTTACTTTGCGCATAACTCTTGACGCGCATACCAAGGAGGGCACTGGTTTCATTTTTCTGGACTAATTTTCCCCTGTGCAACAATGCTCTGTATGAGTATCGGGAGTAGATATGCATGCAATGATTGGCTGGTCCTCCTCCTTTTTCGCTGCGCTTGGCTCTGCAACGCGCTCAGCCCGTATGAGCCAATGCATGCCCTTTTTTGTTGCCTCTTTTCTTGGAAACTAACGCAATTAATGAGGGCGGAAGCGTATGGGGCTGGGGCACAGAAGGAAAAATCAACGCTAAGAATTGGCAACACGCAGACTAATATGAGAAAAATGAGAAAAAGTTATACGCAAAGTAAATAGAATCTGAGGGAGTAACACGCTAGCTGCTAGGTTCCCTGTTGTTTTCTCTCATTCTACTAGCTCGCATGCTTCGATGGGCTAGGGTTCTCGGTGGTCGGGTTTTGTGTTTGGACCTTTGCCCTAGGATTTCCTCGGCCGCAGAGCATGAGCTTGCCGCACTACGCGTTATGATTGCCACTGCAACTTTGAACCCTTTGGTTGCTTATTTTTAGGGTAAACCCTTTGGTTGCTGACCGCCGTGTTGGACGCATCGACAACATGCCGATCTTGGCAAAATCAACATATGCTTATGTGTTTGCAACAGCGGGACTACAAGTACGCCTCGACTACTTGGAAGAACTATGCTCCAAACAGTTGTCGTTTCTTCACTTGGCTTGCCCTTGGGAACATACTATTTGTGAAAGAAGGTGTTCCCGCCATGGGATGTCGTCATTATATTCTTGTCCATTTTGTGATGCTCCGAAAACTTTGAGCCACTTGCTTCTCAATTGCTACTCCATCAGATTGATTTGGGAAAAAAAGTCCTTGTTGTCATATAGGAATCCAGGAAGGATACTTAGACGTCTTAACTCATACGTTTTATCTTACTAGTAGAACGCCCGTGCGTTGCTACGGACAAAAGCTGAATACATGCATTGTCACAAAAAAATGGACATATCGATCAAATTATTATTTTTAGTTCAGAAATACCAGTTAAGCATGGTGGCATCTAGTATTCATCATACAACGACAAATACAAACTCCCTGTCACCTTTTTCCATCTTGGAAATCTTCTTGTCTCCATAACCAGCCAAATCGCTCACCACTCAAGAACTTATGACTTGATATACATCGCCCATGATTAAATAGTATTAGTATCACTCAACTTCACGCATCCATGTGTGTCCCTATTACAAGGTACACAAAGCTTAGACTTGTAATGCGCCTCTTATTTCAGCAATAATAACATCATTAATGCAACCTTCAATAATAAGCTGATTGTATATATAGGTAAGGTTCCATTTATCTTGAATCAAGAATATTTTTTACAGTGCCATGAACCGTGTCTAGATACCCAATGCAATGAAAAAAAGCATCCAATATATCCCTTTTTTAGAGCAAGGGGGACCCTTTTCTTCTGGTTTTCTTCTCGTTACATGAGAGGGGAGCATGGTTGCATTGTTTTCTTCGGTGGTGGGAGGAGTGACGGAAAAAACTAGACGAAGATGGAAGGTGGGATGAAAAAAAACCGTGGAACAGAGACTGCCAAATCCTCCTTGAGGAGTAGAAGATGTCTTATTATTATTATTATTATTATTTTTGCGTTCCAAACGGGGCTCTAAGGTAAGCTCTTGAGCTAAATTTGGCACCAGCAGTAGACTGCTAACATTAACATGGGGTAGCTTTTTTAATAACAACCATAAAAAAACATAAATTTCGATGATTGGATTTTGATTTACTGGGCTAGCAATTCCTCCTGTCGCCTCCGCTTCAATTCGCGCGCCCCTTCCTGCTCCCGCTGCCCGCCTCCGCTGCTGCTGCTCCACGGCGGAGATGGTGAAGGCCATCAGGGTCCACGACCTCGCCGCCCCGAGGTAACCCGAGCCCCTCCCTCGCATTTTTCCGGGCGGGGTCGATTTCTGATGCGCAGGCGCTGAGGTGGGAGGAGGTGGAGGTGGGCGAACCCGAGATCCGCATCCGGAACACCGCCGTCGGCGTCAACTTCATCGACGTCTACTTCCGCTCCCCTCCCCTTCACCCCCGGTCGGTACCCAACCCTAAAACAGATTTCCACTAGATTGATTGATGATATCTTGCTGTTTTTTGCTGATGAAACTGAACAAACCAACGCTGTCACTCAAACCTTCATTGTGGCACTTACCTAGGTTCAGAGATGTCTCGAGCCATGCCCACACATTTCAGTCGATACACCATAAGTTTGATTGGATAATCAGAGACGAAGTTATTCGATATTATTGCTCACTGAACACAAGACCAAATAAAATAATAAATGGTTCGATTTGTCTTGTCTGTTACCTTGTTGCTCCACAATCTTGCTCTGTTTTGTATATATCATCAGAGTACTGTATTGCGTGCTTGTAGCACTACTGCTGAACACAAGTTAACTGAGTCACAGGAATTTCATGATTTAGTTTAACTAGTAGCAAGCCAGGATTCTACTTGGCGATGTTTCGAGTAAATCACTGGAGGATAATAGTTAACTGACGCTTTTATTAAGACTATGACTCTGTTACGCTACAGATTGTATCAATGTTAAGGGACTGTTGGAAAGTTTCTAAGTTAGCTAACATTTTAATCTGTATATGCTAGAGGACTGATGAATCATTATTCATTTGTGCTGGTTTATAAATTATTATTTTTGCGTAATTATATAAAATCAAAATATGGATGGATGCTGATATCAGTTTTTCATTTCTCTGAAGCTCCTTTTGATCCGGGCAGAGTTGGAGATACAACGCCTGCTAGGCGACCCAGTACAAGCTCCCCAGTCGTTGGACTTGATAAAATCACGGGTGGAAAAGATCTTCCAGAGCCGCATTGAAGGCATCCACCACCCGAATACTTCACCGCAAGAGCTGCAGCATCAACATCCAGGGCGCGGCGAGATATTCACACCCAAGCATCCTGAATTATTTTACTGCTGTATATAATTCAGTTTAGTGTTACAGCTGTAAAAATAAAAACAGCATACAGTACATTATTGATGCTAATGTCGTTTGCTGCTGATTTACATGTGAAGTCCTTAGCGCCTGACAACTATCTTGATCCCTAAGCCGTCAACAAAACGGAGAAAACAAAATCTCCACTGCCCCAGAAAGAACAGAGTTCCAAACCAAAGCCAGAAGCCGAAAACGATGCCAAGAATTACAGAGTAACACAGCCCCAGGTCTTTGAGCTTTGTGTGGTCTTCAGCTCCCTTGCCCAACGGGGGCTCACAAGCGCTCAACGGGAAGCCGCACAGCCCCTGATTGTTGCCATATATTGATGGATCTGCAAGTGTCTGTAACTGATTCCCGGTGGGTATGTGGCCCTCCAAGCGGTTGTTTGAGAGATTTAGCATGCTGAGGGACGGCAGATTTGAAATGCTGGGAGGAATGCCACCTGAAAGTTCATTGCATGAGAGGTCAAGGAACTCCAACAGCTCCAAACTGCCGATTCTTTCTGGAATGCTGCCTGACAGGTCGTTTCTGGATAAGTTCAGAAACCGGAGACCTTTGAGGTATGGTAGCTTCTCCGGGATCTTCCCTGTAAGTCGATTGCATGATAGGTCGATACCTGTCATTAACCAGACGCTTTTCTGAAAAGTTTGTTCACTACCCTTCCAGGATATGTTGATCCTCTCGGGGAACTCATCCACTTGCAGTCGGTCAACGGACGAAAAAGTAGAGAAAGAGCTCAGGGCAAGATTATGACTCATGGAGGTCAAGTTGCTGAAGGCTACCGGAATTGATCCTGTCAAGCTATTGTTGGCCATATCGAGCAGCTGAAGTTGCGAAAGCCTCGATAGCTCAGGTGGGATTTCCCCGGCGAAATTGTTTGATCTAAGCCTAAGGATTTTCAACAATGGAAGCTGACTCCCGATCCATGTAGGGATACCACCAAAGAACAGGTTGTTCCCGATGTCCAGGGTGGCAAGTGAGTTGCAGCCTTGCAGGAACGGCGGGAAGGCGCCTGTGAAGCCATTGCCCGCGAGATGAAGCGACACGACCAGGCATTGGTGGTTTCCCATGGTCTCGGGGATCTCACCTGAGAAGGAGTTTCTGGACAGGTCCAGAACTTGCAGATCAAGTTGGAATAACTCGGGTGGAACAACACCACTGAAATTGTTGGATGGGAGGCTCAGAACTGTTAGAAGAGGAACACTCGTTCCAACCCAAGATGGGATATCACCAAAGAACATGTTGTTCCCAAGATCTAGGACGACGAGAAATCTGCAGGTTTCAATTACGGATGGAAAAACTCCATGAAAGTTATTGTTAGCAAGACGAAGCGACTGGAGTTCAAGGCCCAGGCTCGTTGGTATAGGAAGCTCACCCGAAAAACTATTGTTGAACAAATCCATAATAAACATATATTTGAATTCCCACCAGCAACTTGGGAGCTCCCCAGTGAATTGATTATTTGATAGATCCAGAGACCGGAGAGAGGTCAATCCGCAGAAGGTTGCATCAATATTGCCAGATATTTGATTACCGTTCATGTTTAAACGTGCAAGGTTGGTGCAGTGTGACCAGTCAGACGACAGCTTTCCTTTAGCTGATTCCCCGAGACATCCAGGTAGTCCAAGGTGGGATGGATACCGAACACCTCGGAGATGTCGCCTGTGAATTGGTTGCCTTCCAGCCTCACCCTGAACAGTGCCGTGCAATTCTTGAGGCACGATGGGAGCCTGCCACTGAAGTTGTTGTGGTTTGCCGTGAAGTTCTGCAACGCAAGGCCATCGCACAGGCTCGTCGGCAGCTCGCCGGAGAAGTTGTTGTTCGCGAAACTGGCATCGGTTAAGATTAGTCCCTTCCCAAGGTCCGGTGGTATGGTGCCGCTGAAGTTGTTGTCAAACAGGGAGAGGTATTGGAGATTCCTGAGCGATGTGATGGTGGCGGGCAGCTCACCTTCCAAATTGTTGGTGTTGATGTCCAAGACTTCCAACCTCATCATGTTGCCGATTTCCAGCGGGATCGTGCCGGTGAGATTGTTGAAGAAAAGCGCCAGCCTTACGAGCCGCGTGAGGTGTCCGAGCGAGCTGGGGATCGGTCCCGTGAGAGAGTTCACCGACAAATCCAACTGAGTCAGGCTCACGAGGTCGCCGATCTCTACCGGGATAGAGGCGACAAGGTTGTTGCTGAAGAGATACAAAAGTTCCAGCTTGGTTGCCTTGCCGAGCTCTGGTGGGATCCTCCCTGAAAACGAGTTGGACTGCACTTGGAACGATATGAGCTCTGGCCAGCGCATGAACAAAGCCGGTGGAATCTGACCGGTGAGTTTGTTGTATGCTACTGATAACTCCTGCATTTTGCGCAACCTGGCCAACTCCGCTGGCAAGCCACCGGTGAGCTGGTTCGTGGACAGGTCCACAGATTTGAGATTGCCAAGGTTGCCCAACTCCGGTGGAATAGTGGAAACCAAACTGGCGTTCCTGATGTCAAGGTGCTGTAGCCTTTTGAGCCGGCCAAGAACCGACGGGATCGATCCGCCGAGCGTGTTGCCGCCAAGTTCGAGAGCTCTTAACTGGGACATGGAACCTAGGAACTTGGGGATTCCACCTGTCAGCTTGTTATTGCCAATGCGCAGGTCCTGGAGCTTCCCCAGCTTTGACAGGGACGCCGGTATCCGGCCTGAGAAGGCATTGATGGACAGGTTGAGGTACATGAGGTTGGGGAGGCTCTCCGGCAGCGAGTCCGGTATCATGCCGGAGAGAGTGTTCTGTGACAGGTCGAGGTAGGTGATGTTGCGGCTTTTGAGGATGAATTCCGGGAAGCTGCCGTTGATGTAGTTGAGGTACAGAGACAAGAAGGTGACGGTGGGCATCGGCGAGAACCTGCGATAGTCTGGATTGGTGAGGTAGTTGGCGCCGAGGTCGAGGTGCGCGACCCTGGGGAGCCTGCTGAGCTGGTGCGGGATGTCGCCCACGAGGTTGTTGTTGTAGAGTCGGAGGTCGACGAGGCCAGAGAGGTCGCCGAGCTGCGGCGGTATGGAGCTGTTGAAGCCATTGTTGCCGAGGTCGAGCTTGACGAGGGACCGCAGCCGCGAGAGGCTTGCCGGGATGGAGCCGGTGAGCTTGTTGTTGTTGAGATCCAGCGCGGTCAGAGCCGGGAGCGCCGCGGCGTCGAGCGCATCGAGCCTGCCGGTGAGTCCGCCTCCGAACCCCCGGAGTTTGAGCGCCGTGATGCTGCCAGCGGCGTCGCAGGCCACGCCGAGCCAGGGGGAGCAGACCGGCGTGGCCAGAGTCCAGCTGGACAGCGCTGCTGGGTGGCCGAGGCTGGCCTTCCATGCCAGAAGGGCGTCGGCCTGCGAGGACGCCGCGGTCGCCGCCGGCACGGTGGCCGCCAGCAGGAGGAGGAGCGCCACGGTGGTGCAAAGGAGGTGCGCGTACGCCGGTCTGGCCATGTCCCTGGCAGAGACGCTGCTGCTGGATTGGAAATGCCGGACAGCACACGGTAGCAGACAGCGAGTTCCGGGTTTGTGTGGTGTGACTTCCACCGGTGACCTTGCCAGTCGTCGTTACTTTGCATCCTGTCTTTGGCGCCAGTCTCATCCTATCTTTCCATTCACTGTTTCAACGTTCGTATTGATAAGCTCGACTTCAACATTAACTAGCTTTGATTTGTAGCGCGTGAACAGTCTGGATTTGGATGCTCAGCCCGAGCCCGGCCCCGAGCTAGGGTTCCTCCCCGCCGCCGCCAGCCTCTCTCGCCCCCTTCCGCCGGCGCCAGCCGCCGGCGCGCGCGTCCCCCGGCCCGCCTCCCTCTCCCCCTCCTCCCCCCTCCCCCTACGCTCAGCGCCCCTGCCCTCCTCCCCGTCTCGACCCCCCTCCTCTCCTTCTCTCTTCGCCGTCGCCGGCAGTGGCCTCGGGAGTGCCCGGGTGGCGCCGCCGGCGGCGGATGTCCCTTCCCCATGCGCCTGGAGGGGGAGTCGGGGCTCCCTCCTACCCAGCGGCGGTGCTGCTCGGCCGGCGACGGTGGGCCCCGGCGGCGGAGCTCTGCGGGCCTTGGGTGCTCCCGACGCGGCGGCGTGGCCGTTGGCTGCGGGGCGGCTGGCCGGCGGCGCCTGCTCGGCCTAGATCTGGGCCCTTTCGGGTCCCATCTGGGTTGGGGCGGGCCTGTGGGTCGGGGCGCGACGGTGTTGCTCCCTGGTGGTGAGGCTAGGCGGTCGTGGCTTCGGTGGTGATGGCTCCGGCGGCTGGCGTGCTGCAGCGTGGCTGCAGGGACTGTCCGGACCCGTTGGGGTCCGGCCGGATCGGTGGCGACTTGGCAGGTCCTGTTGCTATGTCCGGTTGGCTCCGCGCGGCGGTGGAGGTGGTTCCCTCCTGTCGGTTGCGTTGCGGTTATCATCGAGTCCGGTGTCTCCTTGTCCTACCTCCAGGTCTCGTGTTGGTGGCCTCAGTGAGACGGTGAAGATGGTGCGGTATCCGTGGTGGCACAGGCTGGTGGGCGGCATGTTGAGCGGCGCGCTTCCGATTGTCTGGGGTGGCGATGGTGGTTTCGGGGCGGGAGAGATCTCTGGCGACTCCTTCACCACCGGCGCGGCTGCGCCCGTGGGTGTTGCCGGACCCTCCTGAGGGGCGTAGGTGATACCCCTTCCCCACTGCCATCCATGTACCGGAGGGAAACCCTAGGACTTGTCCGGGCAGCAGCGGCGTCGTCGTCGCATTCATTCATGAAGGTGTTGCTTGGTACGCAAGGCTTCGGAGTGCTTGGCGGGTGGTGGTACTTATTCGGAGGGTGCAGCGGGTGTCGGCCATCTTCGCCTAGTTGAGCTGCCGGCGTCGACATTTGTTTCTTTTTTCTTTCTCTCCTTTTTCTTTTGGGCTCGTTTGTGTTGCGGCCCTAGCAAGCTCGTTGTATCGGTTGGTCCTTGCTTTTATAATCTAAAGCGGGGGGAGACCCTTTTTCGTAAAACAGTCTGGATTTGAGCAATGTTTAGACTGGCGTTGCAGAGCAACATCTCATGTTAGGAGTCATGCTAGCTACTCCCTCCTTCCATATATACTATTTCGGGATCGCGCCTTGGCGCGAGGGTGCCGGGCCCAACGTTTTGTTATTAGGAACCAAGGTATAGCATTTGCACTTATACAAGATAATAATAAAGCAAAGAAACATTCAATCGTGGTAGAAGTAAAACACATGGAGCTCAATATCAACATCAGATTATAAGGCAGGATCAAGCTCAGCGCGTTCATAGGACCATAAAAGATAGCCACTCGACATGAAGTTCGACACCAAAAGCGAGAATACATAAGAAGTAATAAGAACAGAAACATAATAAAGGAGAGCCAATTATGGAGGCATAACCACAAGCATACTAATAAGTGGCGTAATTCATCTGCCTTGTCGATGTACTTCATAGGCACCACCTCACATGAACATGACACAAACAAACTGTGAGAGGTTGCCAATGGAGCAGCGACAGGGGAGCCAAGCGTTGAGAACCTCCATAATGTCTTGCGATGCTTGCCATCCTGTATAGCCATCTCTTTCTTCATATTTTGGAGCCTCTTAGAATATATAAATGGTATAGATGCACTGTCAAGGAAAAATATATCAATACAGACTGTGTTTCTTACTTTTATTGTGGTGTCAACGGAGGAAAAAGGATGATGCACGACTACAAAACACAACCCTACAACCTGATGGTCAACCGACTATACTACTCAACTAAATCAGAGAGGGATCTCCTAGGCATAAAGAATAAATCTGACATGTTAGATATCTGAATAGTAGCTACAGGCTCAAGTTTGACACAATCGAAGAAGAAACAGGGAGGAGGAGCGAGTTGTACCTGCTTGAGTCGGCCCCTCCTCTTGAAGAGGACGATGGTCTGGTCATTGAGCTTCTTCCAGGCGCCGTCCATGAAGCAGATCCTGACGATCAGCGGACTTCCTGCCGCCGGCCTGGTGGCACTACTTATCCGCGCTAAGGAGCGACTTGATCGCCGCGTCGAGGCTGCTGCCCTCCTGCATCAGCACAAACCAAATCTCTCTTTTATATCAGTAATACTAATAGATAGCAGGTCCTGTTTCAAAGGGTTACAGGTTTACGATATGTCGATATTCAAGATACATATACATAGTTAGAGTTATTTTATCCAAAACCACCACATTTGAGGCTAGGGTAACAACTTGATACCACTTTTTGGACAGGGCACAAAAAACCACCAGAATAACCGGAAGTACTGCCGCCCGACCGGGACGGTACTACTGCTTATAGGCGGTATTGCCGCACCTCACTACTGCACTACTACCGCTAAACCCGACACGAAAAAACAGAACCCCCAGAATAACCGGAAGTGCGCGTGGTACTGGAGCAACAGAAGTAACGCTTACAAGCGGTACTACCGCCCGACTGGGACAGTACTACAGCTTACAAGCGGTACTACCGCTGCCCAGAGCGGTACTATCGTCCGACTGGGACAGTACTACCGCTTAATTACAAGCTGTACTACCGCAGGGGTGCATCAAGCAAGCCCCTAGCAAAACATATGTAGTAAGACAACAAGAACTGCCAAAACTTCTGCATAAGAGCTCTGAATTGAGCAAACTCAAGCTTGTTGGATAGATTACGACGAGTACTATCCAAACAGTTACTGGTTACTGTGAGAAGAGGCAGTAGAAAAATAACAATGATATAGAGATGTGAAACCTCTATGAATAAAGAACCAGCAAAAACTCCAACATAAAAAACATCATAGAAGATGCATATGAACTCCGTTTTTGATGAACTCGAGCTTGTCATGAAGATGACCGAAAGCTCCAAACCTCACAAGGAGAAAGACCAAACAAGAATCAAGAAATATGATGCAAAGGATGCAATGGTTTGAGCTCTCTACGAATGATACGGCAATCGATCCTATAACCCGGTCTCCCAACTAACACCATGAGACCGATAAAATAGAAAACCTATCAAGGGCAAACCTTTGCCTTGTGTATAATCCACTTGAGCTAAATGATGACGATCTTGTCCTCCTCAAGATGGACCACCTTTCTGTTGGGGAACGTAGTAATTTCAAAAAAATTCCTACGCACACGCAAGATCATGGTGATGCATAGCAATGAGAGGGGAGAGTGTTGTCCACGTACCCTCGTAGACCGTGAGTGGAAGCGTTATGACAACGCGGTTGATGTAGTCGTATGTCTTCACGATCCGACCGATCCAAGAACCGAACGTGCGGCACCTCCGAGTTCAGCACACGTTCAGCTCGATGACGATCCCTGGACTCCGATCCAGCAGGGTGTCGGGGATGAGTTCCGTCAGCACGACGGCATGGTGACGATGATGATGTTCTACCGACGCAGGGCTTCACCTAAGCACCACAACAATATGACCAAGGTGGAATATGATGGAGGGGGGCACCGCACACGGCTAAAGAACGATCACGATGATCAACTTGTGTGTCATGGGGTGCTCCCCTGCCCCCGTATATAAAGGAGCAAGGGGAGGAGGGCCGGCCAAGGAGGAGGAGGCGCACCCAAGGGGGGAGTCCTACTCCTACCGGGAGTAGGACTCCTCCTTTCCTAGTAGGAGTAGGAGAGAAGGAAGGGGAAGAGAGAAGGGAAGGAAGGAGGGGGCGCAGCCCCTCCCCCTAGTCCAATTCGGACTAGGCCTTGGGGGGGGGGGTGCGGCCTGCCCTAGGCAGCCCCTCTCTCTTTCCCGTATGGCCCAATAAGGCCTAATACTTCTCCCCGGCGAATTCCCGTAACTCTCCGGTACTCCGATAAATACCCGAATCACTCGGAACCTTTCCGAAGTCCGAATATAGTCGTCTAATATATCGATCTTTATGTCTTGACCATTTCGAGACTCCTCGTCATGTCCTCGATCTCATCCAGGACTCCGAACTCCTTCAGTATATCAAAACTCATAAGCTCATAATATAACTGTCATCGAAACCTTAAGCGTGCGGACCCTACGGATTCGAGAACTATGTAGACATGACCGAAACACGTTTCCGGTCAATAACCAATAGCGGAACCTGGATGCTCATATTGGCTCCTACATATTCTACGAAGATCTTTATCGGTCAAACCGCATAACAGCATACGTTGTTCCCTTTGTCATCGGTATGTTACTTGCCCGAGATTCGATCGTCGGTATCTCAATACCTAGTTCAATCTCGTTACCGGCAAGTCTCTTTACTCGTTATGTAATGCATCATTCTGTAACTAACTCATTAGCTACATTGCTTGCAAGGCTTATAGTGATGTGCATTACCGAGAGGGCCCAGAGATACCTCTCCGACAATCGGAGTGACAAAACCTAATCTCGAAATACGCCAACTCAACATGTACCTTTGGAGACACCTGTAGAGCTCCTTTATAATCACCCAGTTATGTTGTGACGTTTGGTAGAACACAAAGTGTTCCTTCGATAAACGGGAGTTGCAATCTCATAGTTGTAGGAACATGTATAAGTCATGAAGAAAGCAATAGCAACATACTAAACGATCAAGTGCTAAGCTAACGGAATGGGTCAAGTCAATCACATCATTCTCCTAATGATGTGATCCCGTTAATCAAATGACAACTCATGTCTATGGCTAGGAAACTTAACCATCTTTGATTCACGAGCTAGTCAAGTAAAGGCATACTAGTGACACTATGTTTGTCTATGTATTCACACATGTATTATGTTTCCGGTTAATACAATTCTAGCATGAATAATAAACATTTATCATGAAATAAGGAAATAAATAATAACTTTATTATTGCCTCTAGGGCATATTTCCTTCACTTTCTTGATTGTGTTGGCTCGGTGAAGACTAGTAGATTGCTCCTCCATGCTCCACTATGGGTGAGCTACTCTTCGGAGCATCTTCACAAGTACCACAATGGACAGCAAGCTTCAAGCATATGATCTCTTCATGATGATCCACTTGAACTTGCACAACGCAACCTAACCCTACAAAGAACTCTCACATAGACCATGGGTTAATGCACAAAAGAGTAATAGACAATGCTTACCATACCATGGGATCATTGATCCCTCTCGATACATCTTCTACGCTTGCGGGTTGATCAACTTGATTCACACCTTGACTTAGTCTTGATCAACCTTGTATCATGTCTTCTACATGACAAATCTTTGGATAATTCCTTGAATAGCACCTTGGTCATCACATGCTATCCTTGAAACCAACAAATAGACTTCAAGAAAAACCTATGGACAAACCCTTCAAATATAACTCAAGGTAACCAATAGTCCATAGGAAATGTCATCAATTACCAAAACCAAATATGGGGGCACCGCATGTCCTTTCACCCTACCACATGCTCTCAGATCTAGCTACAATGAGTGCAGATAAGATGATGATTGAACTCACAGAGGCCATAATTGCAGCTCGAGGCAGAGACAAAATAGGTCAGAGAAGAGGAGGACATGAGTCGCCGCCGTCATGGGCCGCCGACCGGGGAAGGAGCGCTGCTTACCTACTCATCGGTGTCGATGCGTCTCGGAGGGAAAGCTCGAAAGGGGGAAGGGTGGTGGGAGTTTCTGCAGTGAGGTGAAGGAGGCTATATAGGGCGATCGAATCGGCGGGAGGTAACCCGAAATCCTCCCGCCGATTTTCTAAGACGCGTAGGGCTGGAATTCGAGCCGAGTTGAGCCAGCTCTGCTTGACTCGCTAGAGCTCGTTTCGTTAACGAGCTAGCTCGACTCAACTCGTTACTATAACGAGCTCAAATCCAAGATTGGCTCGACTCGTATAACTCGCGAGCTGGCTCATTTAGCTTGTTAAGCTCGCTAAAGATATAAACATACAACCCTCAAATATTACGAAAATGATTATGTATATATTAAACATATATATCACTAAACAATTGTAATTTCCTTGTAACGCATGAGTCTCCTAGGAGACTAGGCCTTCAACGGTTGGGCCTTGGGTTGTGCGCATGGGACGTAGGTTGTTTAGTGGCTGATCTTTCTTTTGTATTGGGAGTGACTGATCTATTGTATCGAGCCTAACGAGTTACACGAGTACTCGTGAGATTGGCTCGTTTAACTTGGTCTATAAATGATCTTAAACAAAAGCTCGGCTCGACTCGTTATTCTTCGAGTTCGAGTCGATTCGAGCCGAGTCACGAGCTACTTGTTTAGCTCGCGAGCTTCGAGCTTTTTTTCCAGCCCTAGAGACGTGGGTGAGCTCGTGCCATCTTCGTGGTCACACGAGTTCAGCGCCGCGTTCCCCTCCCCTGCTTCGGCCGAGTCTGGCTTGTTAGAAACTGCCGATTCGAGGGTTTCTAGCGGGGCTGGCTGTGAGCTGCTTTAAAATTCGTGCCATGCTGGCCAAACAATGTATGCAGGACCAAATTCTTTCCCAGCGGGCCTGATTGGGCTGGTTGCGACCAACCAAACACGTCCTAGGAGGCTCCCTTTCCCGGAAAATCCTATCGGACGCACTTTGCGTCAAACTGTCGGGGGATCGCACAGACGAGCTGACCTAGCGAGCGACTTGGGCCAGCCCATCTGTACGGTACATACAGTTTCCAGGTTCCGGTTTTGGGAACCTTCTAGAGGTTTCCCAGCCGGTTTTTACTGGTTTTGTGAACCTTCTGGAAGGTTCCTAAACTGGTTTTCTTATTTCTCTTTTTAATTTATTTTATATTTTTTGCTTTTTCCTTTTTCTGTCCTTTCTCTTTTTCCCTTTTCTGTTTTTTTCTTTTCTTTCCTTTTTATTTTCTTTCATTTTCCCTTTCAAGTTAATTTCTTTTCTCAACAAATTTTATACAATTTAAAATGTTTGTATTTCTTAACATTTGTTTATTTTTTCAGACTTTGTTCCTGTTTTTGAATTTTGTTCAACAATTCAAAAAAATTAGTATTTTGAAATTTGTTCAGTTAATTCCAAAATGTACATAATTTCATAAAAGATTACAATTTCTGAAAATGTTCGCATTTCTAAAAAAATCAAAATTCAAAAAATGTTTACAAATTTCCGAAAATGTTTCTGTTTTAAAAAATTGTTCACAAATTCAGAAAATGTTCATGTTTCCAAAATTTGTTTGCAAATTTATAAAATGTTCATGCTTGGAAATAATTGTTCATTTTACAAAAAAATGTCGCTTTTTAAAACAAATGTTCCTGTTTTTAAAATTTATTCACAAATTCAAAAAGTCAAGGTTTTTGTAATTTCTTCACAAATTGGAAATACGTTTGCAAGAATTGCATAAAATATACATAAATTCAAATGTCAGAATTTTAGCAAATTCGTTCCTGTTTTTTAAAAAATATTTGCATATTGAAAAAGTTGTTCGTAATTTTGAAAAATTGTTCACGCTTCCAAATTTGTTCGGAATTTTTCAAAATTTCTCTCTATTTCGAAAATTTGTTCTCAAGATTCAAAAAATGTTCGTTATCTAAAAAATTGTTCGCGCTTTCAAATTTGTTCAGGATTTTTCAAAATTGTTCTTTATTTCAAAAAAAAAAATCTCAAGATTCAAAAAACGTTCGTGCTTTCATAATTTGTTTGCGCTTCCAAATTTGTTCCCCATTTCAAAATTTGGTCTCAAGATTCAAAAAATGTTTTGTGCTTCCAAATTTGTTCTCCATTTCAAAATTTGTTCTCAAGATTCAAAACATGTTCGGCTTTAAAGAAATGTCACCAACTCAAAAAATGTTTGGAAAATTCAAAATTTGTTTGTTTGCGTAATCGTATGTTCAAAATGTTTTGGGAAATTCAAAAATGTTTCGGCTTTCTAAATATATATACTTTTATGAAAAAGAAACCACATTTGAAATTTCAAAAGAACTTCATTTTCTTTTTCCACGTATAGTTTATATTAACTGAGCTAGCATTTTTAGACAAGCAAGTAAATGAACAGAGTGGCTAGAGACGCGGTTCACTAGGTTGAGGTCGTGTGCTCTATCCCCCACACGCATGTTTTTGGGAATGTTTTGCGGTTTGTTCTTTTAGTTTTGGCGTAGCAGTTCTTTCTTTATATATCACGTTGCTAATTTAGCACTACAGTTAGCCTGGTCCACTCGCTAGATGCGAGGTCGTGTGTACTGCTGGTTGCGGGTTCTAATCCAACAAAGGACGGTTTTTATTGTTCGTTTTTCACGTTGCGCTACCTAAATGGGCCAGCCCAGCTCAGCTACTACGCTTTGCGAAGCATCAGCAGTTTGCCGCAGTAAGCGGCACATAGGATGTCCCCCCTTTCCCTCCTGATTGATCTGGGCCCTGTAGCCTCCGTTGTGGGCCTTACCTGTATGTGTGTGGCCTCTTCGGCGGAGAGATCTCATGCCCTCAACCGCACCCAAAAAAAAAAATAAAAAAACCGCGTGTGTTGCTGGCAGGTGGACCCGCGTATGGCTCGCTGGCCCGTTCGGTTTCAGCTGCCGCGCCGCGCCAGCGGCTCCTCCGGCCAACGGACGGCGGACATGCTCCCCCATTCCGCCGGCACGTTCCCGTCGCTTCAGCGGTGGGCCGGCAAGAAGCTCGACTCCGCCGAATCTGCTCTCGGCTCGACTCCTTTAGGAAAAGCGGCGGCACACCGATGCGACATCAGCAACCACCAAGGGTCTACAGGGAGGCTCTCCGCGGCGTGCTCCGTGGCGGCGTAGCCCTCTGCCAGCCCACGGAGGCGATCCTAGAGGCGGGCTCGGCTCATAGCATCCTGCAGCGCAACACCACACAGCAGACAACACCACCTCCAGTAGCAGCTCGACGCGGCGGGGAGGTGTGCAAGGTGTTCGGTCTTTTGACCCAACAGAAATCATGTATTCACATACAATTGCATTTGCAGATCGAAATTCGGGTGTGAGAGAAGTTGGCGGGGGACGCTCACAAGTCACAAGGCCGAGCTGATGCACGCCCCCGCCCATGCCCGTGTCTTGAAGCTCGAGATTGCCAGAGAGCTCGCTGGCCGTTGCATGGAGGTCGAGAGGGACCTGCCCCTTGCACTCGAGATGCTCCCCTTGCGACATCGAGCAGCAGCTCGCTCAGGCATTTCATGAGTAGATAGAAGGTCCGTTACTCTCCCTGTTGTTTTAATTAAGTTTTTATCCAGAGAGTTACTTCTGACAATAGCATGGTTTACCTGTTAACAATCGCATGGCGAGAAATCGCAGAAATTTTAGCTGTTTTTTTTCGCGGTTGAAAATTTTAGCTGTTGACATGGCGCTCGTCAGAGTATCGCGTGCTCGTAGCAATCAGCTTTTCTGTTCACTGTGTACTGTCCAAGAAGTATCAGGCCATACATTTCTGTGCTGAACACTTCATCTTCTGTGATGATTGTTTTGTCAAGGATCAGAGGTTTCGGCAAATGAGACAAGCTACAGTATTGGATGAATAAATTATTGAAATACTAGACAAGTTTTGTTACACTACAGCCACTTGCATGTTTGCTTTGATTACACAGGTATTGAAATACCATTCACACAGTAATTGAGGCTGTTTGGTCCTAGTCATTTTTATCACGGTTACTGTATTTCACATGCTTGGTTCCACTTCCAGTAGATGTGTCCACTTTTTAGTTCAGCTGAATTAGTATTTGAGTTGTACTGCTGAACAAGTCGACCAAGTTACAGGATTTTCATGATTTAGAACTAGGAGCGAAGATTTTATTCGGAGGTCCCTTATATTTGCTTGAGGATAGTTTAGTGATTTGTCTGGCATAACTTACACTTTTATTAAGACTATAACTTTGTTAAACTGTATTTTGTGTCAATGTTGAGGAACCGGCCGGGAGGACAGTTTGTTATTTTGCTAACATTACCTTGTGCATACTGGTGAATCATTTTTCATTTGTGCTCTAGTTGTGTATAGTTTGGTTTTGTCCTAATGTCCTTTTTCCAAAATCCGAATGTGGGTGGATGCTGATATCAAAGTTTTGTTTTCCTGAAGCTGCTTCTGATCCGAGCAGAGTTGGGGATACAATGTCTGGCAGGCGACACACTATAAGCTCTCCAGTCTTTCGGCTTGGTAAAATCCCACATGAAAAAGGTCTTCCAGGGCCGCATGAAAGGTCTTCCACCGCCAGAACACCTCAAGGCAACAGTTACATCATCCGCATCCGGGTCATGGCGAGATATTCACACCGAAGCGTCCCCATTCAAAGGTGACTGGATGAAGAGGCCCATCTTGGAGACCAAAGTGGCCTGGCTCACGAGGATCATGATCCACCTCTCTGACCGGTTGAATGACGCCCTTCGACTTGGCTGTACATCGAAGAAACTGCTGGCGGGCCTCGTGTGTTGCTGTACGCGGTGGTGGCGGGGGCGAGGATCGGAGTGCTTTTTATTGAGCTTGCTCTACATGTGTTGCTTCCAGTTCCAGCACCGATCGAGTTGCAGATGATGGTGCGTGTGATGTACAGGAAGCAACCCATAAAATGGAAGGAAGAGGTTGGATTTGCAGTACAAATGGATGGATGGATCTGTTAGGTGTGCGTCCCGTGAACAAGATTGACAGCCCGCTGGCAGACTGGCACTGACACTCGTGTAAAACGAGAGGAAAATGTTGATGTAAACGTACGGTGTCATCATGGTACTGCAAGTGCATTTGCATGGCACCCACCCGAGGTGTCGGTGGTCCGGTGACTTGGATGGATGCATGGGTCAACACCAAAGGACGAGTGCAGGACAGGAGGCCATGCGCGCTATATGCTCCAGCAGCGCGTGATGGCGAGCAGAGCATGCAGTCCGCAGTTTCCCACTCACTCACAGACATGACGAGACCCACCTACGCGCTCCTTCTCCACACCGTCGCGCTGCTCCTCCTCCTGCTGCCGGCGGCTACCACGGTGACCGCGGCGCCCTCGCAGTCGCAGGCAGACGCTCTTCTGGCCTGGAAGGCCAGCCTCGCCGCCACGCCCGCGCTGTCCAGCTGGACCAACGCAACGCCGGTCTCGGTCTGCTCCTCCTGGCGCGGCGTGGCCTGCGACACCGCCGGCCGCGTCACCTCGCTCAAGCTCCGGGGGCTCGGCCTCTATGGCTCGCTTGACGCGCTTGATGCCGTGGCGCTACCGGCCCTCGCGGTGCTCGACCTCAACGACAACAACGTCAACGGCACCATCCCGGCCAGCCTCTCGCGGCTGCGGTCCCTCGCCGCGCTCGATCTCGGCAACAACATGTTCAATGGCTCCATCCCGCCGCAGCTCGGCGACCTCTCCGGCCTCGTCGACCTCCGCCTCTACAACAATAAGCTCGTCGGCGACATCCCGCATCAGCTCAGCAGGCTCCCCAGGATCGAGCACCTCGACCTGGGCGCCAACTTCCTCACTAACCTGGAGGACTACGGCAAGTTCTCGCCAATGCCCACCGTCACCTTCCTGTCGCTCCACCTCAACTACCTCAATGGCAGCTTCCCGGAGTTCATCCTCAAGAACAGCAACATCACCTACCTAGACCTGTCGGAGAACAATCTCTCTGGCCCGATACCGGACTCACTGCCGAAGAGCCTCCCCAACCTCATGTACCTCAACCTGTCCACCAATGTCTTCTCCGGGCAGATACCGGCGTCACTGTCGAAGTTGGGGAAGCTCCAGGACCTACGGATTGGCGATAACGAGCTGACAGGTGGAATCCCTAAGTTCCTTGGATCCATGTCCCAGCTAAGAGTTCTCGATCTCTACAGCAACCCGCTGTCGGGACCGATCCCTAGCTCGTTCGGCAACCTCAAGCAGCTCACGTGGCTGCAACTCTGGGGCAACCAGCTTACCGGCGCGATCCCGCCAGAGATTGGCAACATGATGTCATTGCAAGTCTTGGATGTCAGCCTCAACCTTTTTGAAGGCGAGCTGCCCACCACCATCACATTGCTCAGGAATCTCTATCACCTCGACCTGACATACAACATGTTCAATGGCACCATACCGCCTGACCTCGGGAAGGGGCTAAGCTTAACTCATGTGAGCTTTGAGAAGAACAGCTTCTTCGGCGAGCTGCCGCAGAGACTGTGCGATGGTCTCGCACTGCAGAACTTCACAGCAAACCACAACAGCTTCAGCGGCAGGCTGCCATCATGCTTGAAAAATTGCACAGGGTTGTTCCAGGTGCGGCTGGAAGACAACCAATTTACCGGCGACATCTCCGACGTGTTTGGTGTCCATCCCAACTTGAACTACTTGGATGTCTCAGGGAACCAGTTGACAGGGAAGTTGTCGTCTGATTGGTCACAGTCAACCAATCTTACACGCTTACGCATGAACGATAATCAAATATCTGGCAATATTCATGAAACCTTCTGCAGATTGACCTCTCTCCAGGAACTGGATCTATCAAATAACCAATTCACCGGAGAGCTCCCAAGTTGCTGGTGGGAATTCAAACTTATGTTAGCTATGGATTTATCCAACAATAGCTTTTCAGGTGAACTTCCCATATCAAGGAGCTTGGGCCTTAAACTTCAGTCACTTCGTCTTGCTAACAATAACTTTCTTGGAGTTTTTCCATCCGTAATTGAAACCTGCAGAGATCTTGTCATTCTAGATCTTGGGAACAACATGTTCTTTGGTGATATACCCTCTTGGATTGGAAAGAGTGTTCCTAGTTTACAAGTTTTGAGCCTCCCATCCAACAATTTCAGTGGTGTCCTTCCACCCGAATTGTTCCAACTTTCTAATCTGCAAGTCTTGGACCTGTCCAGTAACTTTTTCTCTGGTGAGATCCCCACGGCCATGGGAAACCACAATTGCTCTCTCAAGTCATTTCATCTCGCCGGCAATGGCTTCATGGGCGCCTTCCCGCTGTTCCTACAAGGCTGCAACTCCCTGGCCACCCTGGACATCGGGAACAACCAGTTCTCTGGTGGTATCCCTACATGGATCGGGAGTCAGCTTTCATATTTGATAGTCCTTAGACTTGGATCAAACAATTTCACGGGAGAAATCCCCACGGAGTTATCATGGCTTCCGCAACTTCAGCTGATCGATATGGCCAACAATCGCTTGACAGGATCAATTCCGGTATGCTTCGGCAACCTGACCTCCATGAGGCATAATGATCCTCCGTTGGTCCTACCGGAGCTTTCTTTGCACATTATGCCCAATAGTCGACCACGAGTGCATGAGCATGAGTTCCCAGATAGAGTCAACATATCCTGGAAGGGCCGTGAACAAACTTTCCAGAATAGCATCGGGTTAATAACAGGCATTGATCTATCAAGCAATCAACTTGCTGACAACATCCCGGAGGAGCTGACATACCTCGAAGGTCTCCGGTTTCTGAACTTGTCCAGAAATGACCTATCAGGCAGTATTCCAGAAAAAATCGGAAGTTTGGTGCTCCTGGATTTCCTTGACCTCTCATGCAATGAACTCTCAGGTGAAATCCCTCCTAGCATCACAAATCTTACATCCCTCGCCATGCTAAACCTCTCGAACAACCACCTACGGGGCCGCATACCCACCGGATATCAACTACAGACGCTCGTGGATACATCAATTTACGGCAACAATCAAGGACTCTGTGGCTTCCCGTTGAGCGCGTGCAAACTTACATCGGACCAGAGAGCTGAAGTCGACAAAGAACTCGGAGACCTGGGGCTATGGTACTCTGTAATTCTTGGCGTTGTTTTCGGTTTTTGGCTTTGGTTTGGAGCTCTGTTCTTCATCGAGCCGTGGAGATTTTCCTTTCTCCGTTTCGTTGATGGCTTAGGCAGGAAGATAGATGCCAGGCGTTAATAAGGCGTATTATGCTCACATGTGGCAAATCAGCAGCGACGTCATAGCGTCAATTATGTATGTTCCTTTTTAGAAAAAATTGTAAGACCGTACTTATACTGAATTATATATGGTAACTACAGTGGAATAATTGGCCCGTTAATACAGATGCCGCTTTGTTATCTGACCCAGCTGAAAGAAGAGTTCATTCTACTTGAAGGATTATCAGAACGGCTGTACTCACATTTATCCTGGGTAATGAAATTTTCTTTCCCAACAAAAAGGGGGTAACCGTTTTTTGGATTGATTTTATTACAGGTAACAAGCAAGCAATCAGGTCAATTCTTTTGGATCTGTTAGGTTCGTTCTTCTGCTCTTGAGAGCAAGTTTTTTACTTTCTGTCTTGGACGTTTTTTTACTTTTCCTGCAATTTAAAACACGCAAAAAATGTGTTTGCTTAAGCTTTTCAGCTTGTTTTGGTAAGGCCCCGTTTGAAATAAAGAAACAACTTAAGAACTTTGGAGGATAGGATTTCCATAGGAATTTTCCCTTTGGTGCCGTTTGGAGCAAAGAAAGGAGCAAATAATTTCTATTCTTTCTCAAAAAATAATAATTCTATTCTACATTCCTTTGGAGAAAAAACCTCATGATTTTTTTCTTTCAAAAAAGAAGTTAAATCCCCTGCCTCTGCATCATTGTGATGCACACAACTATCTTTATTAAAGTTGATGCTGGCAGTGCCTTAGCCAAGATATAGCTACGCCGGGGGCCAGCTTCGTTGTAACAGTAAATACTGTAGCTACAGTATGCGAAGTGTTTTACTTCCACGCCCCAGGCCATGGCCTGGGCAGCCCGGGCCTGGCTACGCCACTCATGCAGGGCAACAAGGCCCCATCAGCAAAATGAATACAAAACATAGGCAACTACAGAAGAACCTTTGCAAGATATGAATGCAATACCTATGACTAAGTCTACTTCTGCCGCAGCAACACCTCTAAGAAGGAATAAACGTCCTCACGTCGTCGTCCCATCGGGCCAAAGATGACAGAAGAGGACTTTTATCATGTACGGTGAGCCCAACCACTGAAGGCTAACACATAGCCAATAGAAGATGCCTTGAACAAGTTAATGATGACACATGTTCAATGTTGCTGACCCCAGCCAATAAAGGCCAGAATGAAGTTTTCACATTGGACATGAAAAGGTGTTTCAGTCACAGTCTCAAATTACTTTCATGCTTATCCACGTTGACCACGATCTGACAAACCTCTTGCCCAATATCTCACGTGTTCCATCTCTTTCCTCCCCTCAAACATATTCAGGCCTTCTGCTCTCCTCCCATAAGTTAAACCTTTCGGCCTTCCACCCTATCATTGCTAGCAAGAAACTCGCTGGTTGACGGGGCAAACTTCTCTTCGTTGACGGTAGGGTGATTCTCGTCCGTGCCTCCATTAGGACTCTTCTATCTCATGCTATGTCTGCTTTGCTTCTCCCCCTGCACTATCAATGCCTTTGGCAAATCATTGTCACACCTTTTTTCTGAGACTGCCAAGACAAGGTCAATGGTGGGCAATACAAGGTGGCGTGGGCAACGGTATGTGCTCCTTTCTCCAAATGGGTCTCGTCTTTACTTGTCTGTGCACTCAAAATATTTGTCTCCTTTTTAAACAACTGGCTAAAAATGCATTGCCCATACTCCTCCCCTTGGGAATTGAGGATGGCATCCTTGTATGGTTGCTTTAATGACTGTGATCTTGGTGACATGTCCCTTAATAACGACTCTTTGGTGTGAAGATCTGTCTCTAAAGTTCTGAATTTATACCGAGATATCTCCAAAGTTCATGTTGGAAATAGGGTGGCTACTCTCTTCTGGCTTGACGTTTGGTTGAATGATACTCCCTCCGATTCTATTTACTTTGCGCATAACTCTTGACGCGCATACCAAGGAGGGCACTGGTTTCATTTTTCTGGACTAATTTGCCCCTGTGCAACAATGCTCTGTATGAGTATCGGGAGTAGATATGCATGCAATGATTGGCTGGTCCTCCTCCTTTTTCGCTGCGCTTGGCTCTGCAACGCGCTCAGCCCGTATGAGCCAATGCATGCCCTTTTTTGTTGCCTCTTTTCTTGGAAACTAACGCAATTAATGAGGGCGGAAGCGTATGGGGCTGGGGCACAGAAGGAAAAATCAACGCTAAGAATTGGCAACACGCAGACTAATATGAGAAAAATGAGAAAAAGTTATACGCAAAGTAAATAGAATCTGAGGGAGTAACACGCTAGCTGCTAGGTTCCCTGTTGTTTTCTCTCATTCTACTAGCTCGCATGCTTCGATGGGCTAGGGTTCTCGGTGGTCGGGTTTTGTGTTTGGACCTTTGCCCTAGGATTTCCTCGGCCGCAGAGCATGAGCTTGCCGCACTACGCGTTATGATTGCCACTGCAACTTTGAACCCTTTGGTTGCTTATTTTTAGGGTAAACCCTTTGGTTGCTGACCGCCGTGTTGGACGCATCGACAACATGCCGATCTTGGCAAAATCAACATATGCTTATGTGTTTGCAACAGCGGGACTACAAGTACGCCTCGACTACTTGGAAGAACTATGCTCCAAACAGTTGTCGTTTCTTCACTTGGCTTGCCCTTGGGAACATACTATTTGTGAAAGAAGGTGTTCCCGCCATGGGATGTCGTCATTATATTCTTGTCCATTTTGTGATGCTCCGAAAACTTTGAGCCACTTGCTTCTCAATTGCTACTCCATCAGATTGATTTGGGAAAAAAAGTCCTTGTTGTCATATAGGAATCCAGGAAGGATACTTAGACGTCTTAACTCATACGTTTTATCTTACTAGTAGAACGCCCGTGCGTTGCTACGGACAAAAGCTGAATACATGCATTGTCACAAAAAAATGGACATATCGATCAAATTATTATTTTTAGTTCAGAAATACCAGTTAAGCATGGTGGCATCTAGTATTCATCATACAACGACAAATACAAACTCCCTGTCACCTTTTTCCATCTTGGAAATCTTCTTGTCTCCATAACCAGCCAAATCGCTCACCACTCAAGAACTTATGACTTGATATACATCGTCCATGATTAAATAGTATTAGTATCACTCAACTTCACGCATCCATGTGTGTCCCTATTACAAGGTACACAAAGCTTAGACTTGTAATGCGCCTCTTATTTCAGCAATAATAACATCATTAATGCAACCTTCAATAATAAGCTGATTGTATATATAGGTAAGGTTCCATTTATCTTGAATCAAGAATATTTTTTACAGTGCCATGAACCGTGTCTAGATACCCAATGCAATGAAAAAAAGCATCCAATATATCCCTTTTTTAGAGCAAGGGGACCCTTTTCTTCTGGTTTTCTTCTCGTTACATGAGAGGGGAGCATGGTTGCATTGTTTTCTTCGGTGGTGGGAGGAGTGACGGAAAAAACTAGACGAAGATGGAAGGTGGGATGAAAAAAAACCGTGGAACAGAGACTGCCAAATCCTCCTTGAGGAGTAGAAGATGTCTTATTATTATTATTATTATTATTTTTGCGTTCCAAACGGGGCTCTAAGGTAAGCTCTTGAGCTAAATTTGGCACCAGCAGTAGACTGCTAACATTAACATGGGGTAGCTTTTTTAATAACAACCATAAAAAAACATAAATTTCGATGATTGGATTTTGATTTACTGGGCTAGCAATTCCTCCTGTCGCCTCCGCTTCAATTCGCGCGCCCCTTCCTGCTCCCGCTGCCCGCCTCCGCTGCTGCTGCTCCACGGCGGAGATGGTGAAGGCCATCAGGGTCCACGACCTCGCCGCCCCGAGGTAACCCGAGCCCCTCCCTCGCATTTTTCCGGGCGGGGTCGATTTCTGATGCGCAGGCGCTGAGGTGGGAGGAGGTGGAGGTGGGCGAACCCGAGATCCGCATCCGGAACACCGCCGTCGGCGTCAACTTCATCGACGTCTACTTCCGCTCCCCTCCCCTTCACCCCCGGTCGGTACCCAACCCTAAAACAGATTTCCACTAGATTGATTGATGATATCTTGCTGTTTTTTGCTGATGAAACTGAACAAACCAACGCTGTCACTCAAACCTTCATTGTGGCACTTACCTAGGTTCAGAGATGTCTCGAGCCATGCCCACACATTTCAGTCGATACACCATAAGTTTGATTGGATAATCAGAGACGAAGTTATTCGATATTATTGCTCACTGAACACAAGACCAAATAAAATAATAAATGGTTCGATTTGTCTTGTCTGTTACCTTGTTGCTCCACAATCTTGCTCTGTTTTGTATATATCATCAGAGTACTGTATTGCGTGCTTGTAGCACTACTGCTGAACACAAGTTAACTGAGTCACAGGAATTTCATGATTTAGTTTAACTAGTAGCAAGCCAGGATTCTACTTGGCGATGTTTCGAGTAAATCACTGGAGGATAATAGTTAACTGACGCTTTTATTAAGACTATGACTCTGTTACGCTACAGATTGTATCAATGTTAAGGGACTGTTGGAAAGTTTCTAAGTTAGCTAACATTTTAATCTGTATATGCTAGAGGACTGATGAATCATTATTCATTTGTGCTGGTTTATAAATTATTATTTTTGCGTAATTATATAAAATCAAAATATGGATGGATGCTGATATCAGTTTTTCATTTCTCTGAAGCTCCTTTTGATCCGGGCAGAGTTGGAGATACAACGCCTGCTAGGCGACCCAGTACAAGCTCCCCAGTCGTTGGACTTGATAAAATCACGGGTGGAAAAGATCTTCCAGAGCCGCATTGAAGGCATCCACCACCCGAATACTTCACCGCAAGAGCTGCAGCATCAACATCCAGGGCGCGGCGAGATATTCACACCCAAGCATCCTGAATTATTTTACTGCTGTATATAATTCAGTTTAGTGTTACAGCTGTAAAAATAAAAACAGCATACAGTACATTATTGATGCTAATGTCGTTTGCTGCTGATTTACATGTGAAGTCCTTAGCGCCTGACAACTATCTTGATCCCTAAGCCGTCAACAAAACGGAGAAAACAAAATCTCCACTGCCCCAGAAAGAACAGAGTTCCAAACCAAAGCCAGAAGCCGAAAACGATGCCAAGAATTACAGAGTAACACAGCCCCAGGTCTTTGAGCTTTGTGTGGTCTTCAGCTCCCTTGCCCAACGGGGGCTCACAAGCGCTCAACGGGAAGCCGCACAGCCCCTGATTGTTGCCATATATTGATGGATCTGCAAGTGTCTGTAACTGATTCCCGGTGGGTATGTGGCCCTCCAAGCGGTTGTTTGAGAGATTTAGCATGCTGAGGGACGGCAGATTTGAAATGCTGGGAGGAATGCCACCTGAAAGTTCATTGCATGAGAGGTCAAGGAACTCCAACAGCTCCAAACTGCCGATTCTTTCTGGAATGCTGCCTGACAGGTCGTTTCTGGATAAGTTCAGAAACCGGAGACCTTTGAGGTATGGTAGCTTCTCCGGGATCTTCCCTGTAAGTCGATTGCATGATAGGTCGATACCTGTCATTAACCAGACGCTTTTCTGAAAAGTTTGTTCACTGCCCTTCCAGGATATGTTGATCCTCTCGGGGAACTCATCCACTTGCAGTCGGTCAACGGACGAAAAAGTAGAGAAAGAGCTCAGGGCAAGATTATGACTCATGGAGGTCAAGTTGCTGAAGGCTACCGGAATTGATCCTGTCAAGCTATTGTTGGCCATATCGAGCAGCTGAAGTTGCGAAAGCCTCGATAGCTCAGGTGGGATTTCCCCGGCGAAATTGTTTGATCTAAGCCTAAGGATTTTCAACAATGGAAGCTGACTCCCGATCCATGTAGGGATACCACCAAAGAACAGGTTGTTCCCGATGTCCAGGGTGGCAAGTGAGTTGCAGCCTTGCAGGAACGGCGGGAAGGCGCCTGTGAAGCCATTGCCCGCGAGATGAAGCGACACGACCAGGCATTGGTGGTTTCCCATGGTCTCGGGGATCTCACCTGAGAAGGAGTTTCTGGACAGGTCCAGAACTTGCAGATCAAGTTGGAATAACTCGGGTGGAACAACACCACTGAAATTGTTGGATGGGAGGCTCAGAACTGTTAGAAGAGGAACACTCGTTCCAACCCAAGATGGGATATCACCAAAGAACATGTTGTTCCCAAGATCTAGGACGACGAGAAATCTGCAGGTTTCAATTACGGATGGAAAAACTCCATGAAAGTTATTGTTAGCAAGACGAAGCGACTGGAGTTCAAGGCCCAGGCTCGTTGGTATAGGAAGCTCACCCGAAAAACTATTGTTGAACAAATCCATAATAAACATATATTTGAATTCCCACCAGCAACTTGGGAGCTCCCCAGTGAATTGATTATTTGATAGATCCAGAGACCGGAGAGAGGTCAATCCGCAGAAGGTTGCATCAATATTGCCAGATATTTGATTACCGTTCATGTTTAAACGTGCAAGGTTGGTGCAGTGTGACCAGTCAGACGACAGCTTTCCTTTAGCTGATTCCCCGAGACATCCAGGTAGTCCAAGGTGGGATGGATACCGAACACCTCGGAGATGTCGCCTGTGAATTGGTTGCCTTCCAGCCTCACCCTGAACAGTGCCGTGCAATTCTTGAGGCACGATGGGAGCCTGCCACTGAAGTTGTTGTGGTTTGCCGTGAAGTTCTGCAACGCAAGGCCATCGCACAGGCTCGTCGGCAGCTCGCCGGAGAAGTTGTTGTTCGCGAAACTGGCATCGGTTAAGATTAGTCCCTTCCCAAGGTCCGGTGGTATGGTGCCGCTGAAGTTGTTGTCAAACAGGGAGAGGTATTGGAGATTCCTGAGCGATGTGATGGTGGCGGGCAGCTCACCTTCCAAATTGTTGGTGTTGATGTCCAAGACTTCCAACCTCATCATGTTGCCGATTTCCAGCGGGATCGTGCCGGTGAGATTGTTGAAGAAAAGCGCCAGCCTTACGAGCCGCGTGAGGTGTCCGAGCGAGCTGGGGATCGGTCCCGTGAGAGAGTTCACCGACAAATCCAACTGAGTCAGGCTCACGAGGTCGCCGATCTCTACCGGGATAGAGGCGACAAGGTTGTTGCTGAAGAGATACAAAAGTTCCAGCTTGGTTGCCTTGCCGAGCTCTGGTGGGATCCTCCCTGAAAACGAGTTGGACTGCACTTGGAACGATATGAGCTCTGGCCAGCGCATGAACAAAGCCGGTGGAATCTGACCGGTGAGTTTGTTGTATGCTACTGATAACTCCTGCATTTTGCGCAACCTGGCCAACTCCGCTGGCAAGCCACCGGTGAGCTGGTTCGTGGACAGGTCCACAGATTTGAGATTGCCAAGGTTGCCCAACTCCGGTGGAATAGTGGAAACCAAACTGGCGTTCCTGATGTCAAGGTGCTGTAGCCTTTTGAGCCGGCCAAGAACCGACGGGATCGATCCGCCGAGCGTGTTGCCGCCAAGTTCGAGAGCTCTTAACTGGGACATGGAACCTAGGAACTTGGGGATTCCACCTGTCAGCTTGTTATTGCCAATGCGCAGGTCCTGGAGCTTCCCCAGCTTTGACAGGGACGCCGGTATCCGGCCTGAGAAGGCATTGATGGACAGGTTGAGGTACATGAGGTTGGGGAGGCTCTCCGGCAGCGAGTCCGGTATCATGCCGGAGAGAGTGTTCTGTGACAGGTCGAGGTAGGTGATGTTGCGGCTTTTGAGGATGAATTCCGGGAAGCTGCCGTTGAGGTAGTTGAGGTACAGAGACAAGAAGGTGACGGTGGGCATCGGCGAGAACCTGCGATAGTCTGGATTGGTGAGGTAGTTGGCGCCGAGGTCGAGGTGCGCGACCCTGGGGAGCCTGCTGAGCTGGTGCGGGATGTCGCCCACGAGGTTGTTGTTGTAGAGTCGGAGGTCGACGAGGCCAGAGAGGTCGCCGAGCTGCGGCGGTATGGAGCTGTTGAAGCCATTGTTGCCGAGGTCGAGCTTGACGAGGGACCGCAGCCGCGAGAGGCTTGCCGGGATGGAGCTGGTGAGCTTGTTGTTGTTGAGATCCAGCGCGGTCAGAGCCGGGAGCGCCGCGGCGTCGAGCGCATCGAGCCTGCCGGTGAGTCCGCCTCCGAACCCCCGGAGTTTGAGCGCCGTGATGCTGCCAGCGGCGTCGCAGGCCACGCCGAGCCAGGGGGAGCAGACCGGCGTGGCCAGAGTCCAGCTGGACAGCGCTGCTGGGTGGCCGAGGCTGGCCTTCCATGCCAGAAGGGCGTCGGCCTGCGAGGACGCCGCGGTCGCCGCCGGCACGGTGGCCGCCAGCAGGAGGAGGAGCGCCACGGTGGTGCAAAGGAGGTGCGCGTACGCCGGTCTGGCCATGTCCCTGGCAGAGACGCTGCTGCTGGATTGGAAATGCCGGACAGCACACGGTAGCAGACAGCGAGTTCCGGGTTTGTGTGGTGTGACTTCCACCGGTGACCTTGCCAGTCGTCGTTACTTTGCATCCTGTCTTTGGCGCCAGTCTCATCCTATCTTTCCATTCACTGTTTCAACGTTCGTATTGATAAGCTCGACTTCAACATTAACTAGCTTTGATTTGTAGCGCGTGAACAGTCTGGATTTGGATGCTCAGCCCGAGCCCGGCCCCGAGCTAGGGTTCCTCCCCGCCGCCGCCAGCCTCTCTCGCCCCCTTCCGCCGGCGCCAGCCGCCGGCGCGCGCGTCCCCCGGCCCGCCTCCCTCTCCCCCTCCTCCCCCCTCCCCCTACGCTCAGCGCCCCTGCCCTCCTCCCCGTCTCGACCCCCCTCCTCTCCTTCTCTCTTCGCCGTCGCCGGCAGTGGCCTCGGGAGTGCCCGGGTGGCGCCGCCGGCGGCGGATGTCCCTTCCCCATGCGCCTGGAGGGGGAGTCGGGGCTCCCTCCTACCCAGCGGCGGTGCTGCTCGGCCGGCGACGGTGGGCCCCGGCGGCGGAGCTCTGCGGGCCTTGGGTGCTCCCGACGCGGCGGCGTGGCCGTTGGCTGCGGGGCGGCTGGCCGGCGGCGCCTGCTCGGCCTAGATCTGGGCCCTTTCGGGTCCCATCTGGGTTGGGGCGGGCCTGTGGGTCGGGGCGCGACGGTGTTGCTCCCTGGTGGTGAGGCTAGGCGGTCGTGGCTTCGGTGGTGATGGCTCCGGCGGCTGGCGTGCTGCAGCGTGGCTGCAGGGACTGTCCGGACCCGTTGGGGTCCGGCCGGATCGGTGGCGACTTGGCAGGTCCTGTTGCTATGTCCGGTTGGCTCCGCGCGGCGGTGGAGGTGGTTCCCTCCTGTCGGTTGCGTTGCGGTTATCATCGAGTCCGGTGTCTCCTTGTCCTACCTCCAGGTCTCGTGTTGGTGGCCTCAGTGAGACGGTGAAGATGGTGCGGTATCCGTGGTGGCACAGGCTGGTGGGCGGCATGTTGAGCGGCGCGCTTCCGATTGTCTGGGGTGGCGATGGTGGTTTCGGGGCGGGAGAGATCTCTGGCGACTCCTTCACCACCGGCGCGGCTGCGCCCGTGGGTGTTGCCGGACCCTCCTGAGGGGCGTAGGTGATACCCCTTCCCCACTGCCATCCATGTACCGGAGGGAAACCCTAGGACTTGTCCGGGCAGCAGCGGCGTCGTCGTCGCATTCATTCATGAAGGTGTTGCTTGGTACGCAAGGCTTCGGAGTGCTTGGCGGGTGGTGGTACTTATTCGGAGGGTGCAGCGAGTGTCGGCCATCTTCGCCTAGTTGAGCTGCCGGCGTCGACATTTGTTTCTTTTTTCTTTCTCTCCTTTTTCTTTTGGGCTCGTTTGTGTTGCGGCCCTAGCAAGCTCGTTGTATCGGTTGGTCCTTGCTTTTATAATCTAAAGCGGGGGGAGACCCTTTTTCGTAAAACAGTCTGGATTTGAGCAATGTTTAGACTGGCGTTGCAGAGCAACATCTCATGTTAGGAGTCATGCTAGCTACTCCCTCCTTCCATATATACTATTTCGGGATCGCGCCTTGGCGCGAGGGTGCCGGGCCCAACGTTTTGTTATTAGGAACCAAGGTATAGCATTTGCACTTATACAAGATAATAATAAAGCAAAGAAACATTCAATCGTGGTAGAAGTAAAACACATGGAGCTCAATATCAACATCAGATTATAAGGCAGGATCAAGCTCAGCGCGTTCATAGGACCATAAAAGATAGCCACTCGACATGAAGTTCGACACCAAAAGCGAGAATACATAAGAAGTAATAAGAACAGAAACATAATAAAGGAGAGCCAATTATGGAGGCATAACCACAAGCATACTAATAAGTGGCGTAATTCATCTGCCTTGTTGATGTACTTCATAGGCACCACCTCACATGAACATGACACAAACAAACTGTGAGAGGTTGCCAATGGAGCAGCGACAGGGGAGCCAAGCGTTGAGAACCTCCATAATGTCTTGCGATGCTTGCCATCCTGTATAGCCATCTCTTTCTTCATATTTTGGAGCCTCTTAGAATATATAAATGGTATAGATGCACTGTCAAGGAAAAATATATCAATACAGACTGTGTTTCTTACTTTTATTGTGGTGTCAACGGAGGAAAAAGGATGATGCACGACTACAAAACACAACCCTACAACCTGATGGTCAACCAACTATACTACTCAACTAAATCAGAGAGGGATCTCCTAGGCATAAAGAATAAATCTGACATGTTAGATATCTGAATAGTAGCTACAGGCTCAAGTTTGACACAATCGAAGAAGAAACAGGGAGGAGGAGCGAGTTGTACCTGCTTGAGTCGGCCCCTCCTCTTGAAGAGGACGATGGTCTGGTCATTGAGCTTCTTCCAGGCGCCGTCCATGAAGCAGATCCTGACGATCAGCGGACTTCCTGCCGCCGGCCTGGTGGCACTACTTATCCGCGCTAAGGAGCGACTTGATCGCCGCGTCGAGGCTGCTGCCCTCCTGCATCAGCACAAACCAAATCTCTCTTTTATATCAGTAATACTAATAGATAGCAGGTCCTGTTTCAAAGGGTTACAGGTTTACGACATGTCGATATTCAAGATACATATACATAGTTAGAGTTATTTTATCCAAAACCACCACATTTGAGGCTAGGGTAACAACTTGATACCACTTTTTGGACAGGGCACAAAAAACCACCAGAATAACCGGAAGTACTGCCGCCCGACCGGGACGGTACTACTGCTTATAGGCGGTATTGCCGCACCTCACTACTGCACTACTACCGCTAAACCCGACACAAAAAAACAGAACCCCCAGAATAACCGGAAGTGCGCGCGGTACTGGAGCAACAGAAGTAACGCTTACAAGCGGTACTACCGCCCGACTGGGACAGTACTACAGCTTACAAGCGGTACTACCGCTGCCCAGAGCGGTACTATCGTCCGACTGGGACAGTACTACCGCTTAATTACAAGCTGTACTACCGCAGGGGTGCATCAAGCAAGCCCCTAGCAAAACATATGTAGTAAGACAACAAGAACTGCCAAAACTTCTGCATAAGAGCTCTGAATTGAGCAAACTCAAGCTTGTTGGATAGATTACGACGAGTACTATCCAAACAGTTACTGGTTACTGTGAGAAGAGGCAGTAGAAAAATAACAATGATATAGAGATGTGAAACCTCTATGAATAAAGAACCAGCAAAAACTCCAACATAAAAAACATCATAGAAGATGCATATGAACTCCGTTTTTGATGAACTCGAGCTTGTCATGAAGATGACCGAAAGCTCCAAACCTCACAAGGAGAAAGACCAAACAAGAATCAAGAAATATGATGCAAAGGATGCAATGGTTTGAGCTCTCTACGAATGATACGGCAATCGATCCTATAACCCGGTCTCCCAACTAACACCATGAGACCGATAAAATAGAAAACCTATCAAGGGCAAACCTTTGCCTTGTGTATAATCCACTTGAGCTAAATGATGACGATCTTGTCCTCCTCAAGATGGACCACCTTTCTGTTGGGGAACGTAGTAATTTCAAAAAAATTCCTACGCACACGCAAGATCATGGTGATGCATAGCAATGAGAGGGGAGAGTGTTGTCCACGTACCCTCGTAGACCGTGAGCGGAAGCGTTATGACAACGCGGTTGATGTAGTCGTATGTCTTCACGATCCGACCGATCCAAGAACCGAACGTGCGGCACCTCCGAGTTCAGCACACGTTCAGCTCGATGACGATCCCTGGACTCCGATCCAGCAGGGTGTCGGGGATGAGTTCCGTCAGCACGACGGCATGGTGACGATGATGATGTTCTACCGACGCAGGGCTTCACCTAAGCACCACAACAATATGACCAAGGTGGAATATGATGGAGGGGGGCACCGCACACGGCTAAAGAACGATCACGATGATCAACTTGTGTGTCATGGGGTGCTCCCCTGCCCCCGTATATAAAGGAGCAAGGGGAGGAGGGCCGGCCAAGGAGGAGGAGGCGCACCCAAGGGGGGAGTCCTACTCCTACCGGGAGTAGGACTCCTCCTTTCCTAGTAGGAGTAGGAGAGAAGGAAGGGGAAGAGAGAAGGGAAGGAAGGAGGGGGCGCAGCCCCTCCCCCTAGTCCAATTCGGACTAGGCCTTGGGGGGGGGGGGTGCGGCCTGCCCTAGGCAGCCCCTCTCTCTTTCCCGTATGGCCCAATAAGGCCTAATACTTCTCCCCGGCGAATTCCCGTAACTCTCCGGTACTCCGATAAATACCCGAATCACTCGGAACCTTTCCGAAGTCCGAATATAGTCGTCTAATATATCGATCTTTATGTCTTGACCATTTCGAGACTCCTCGTCATGTCCTCGATCTCATCCGGGACTCCGAACTCCTTCAGTATATCAAAACTCATAAGCTCATAATATAACTGTCATCGAAACCTTAAGCGTGCGGACCCTACGGATTTGAGAACTATGTAGACATGACCGAAACACGTTTCCGGTCAATAACCAATAGCGGAACCTGGATGCTCATATTGGCTCCTACATATTCTACGAAGATCTTTATCGGTCAAACCGCATAACAGCATACGTTGTTCCCTTTGTCATCGGTATGTTACTTGCCCGAGATTCGATCGTCGGTATCTCAATACCTAGTTCAATCTCGTTACCGGCAAGTCTCTTTACTCGTTATGTAATGCGTCATTCTGTAACTAACTCATTAGCTACATTGCTTGCAAGGCTTATAGTGATGTGCATTACCGAGAGGGCCCAGAGATACCTCTCCGACAATCGGAGTGACAAAACCTAATCTCGAAATACGCCAACTCAACATGTACCTTTGGAGACACCTGTAGAGCTCCTTTATAATCACCCAGTTATGTTGTGACGTTTGGTAGAACACAAAGTGTTCCTTCGATAAACGGGAGTTGCAATCTCATAGTTGTAGGAACATGTATAAGTCATGAAGAAAGCAATAGCAACATACTAAACGATCAAGTGCTAAGCTAACGGAATGGGTCAAGTCAATCACATCATTCTCCTAATGATGTGATCCCGTTAATCAAATGACAACTCATGTCTATGGCTAGGAAACTTAACCATCTTTGATTCACGAGCTAGTCAAGTAAAGGCATACTAGTGACACTATGTTTGTCTATGTATTCACACATGTATTATGTTTCCGGTTAATACAATTCTAGCATGAATAATAAACATTTATCATGAAATAAGGAAATAAATAATAACTTTATTATTGCCTCTAGGGCATATTTCCTTCACTTTCTTGATTGTGTTGGCTCGGTGAAGACTAGTAGATTGCTCCTCCATGCTCCACTATGGGTGAGCTACTCTTCGGAGCATCTTCACAAGTACCACAATGGACAGCAAGCTTCAAGCATATGATCTCTTCATGATGATCCACTTGAACTTGCACAACGCAACCTAACCCTACAAAGAACTCTCACATAGACCATGGGTTAATGCACAAAAGAGTAATAGACAATGCTTACCATACCATGGGATCATTGATCCCTCTCGATACATCTTCTACGCTTGCGGGTTGATCAACTTGATTCACACCTTGACTTAGTCTTGATCAACCTTGTATCATGTCTTCTACATGACAAATCTTTGGATAATTCCTTGAATAGCACCTTGGTCATCACATGCTATCCTTGAAACCAACAAATAGACTTCAAGAAAAACCTATGGACAAACCCTTCAAATATAACTCAAGGTAACCAATAGTCCATAGGAAATGTCATCAATTACCAAAACCAAATATGGGGGCACCGCATGTCCTTTCACCCTACCACATGCTCTCAGATCTAGCTACAATGAGTGCAGATAAGATGATGATTGAACTCACAGAGGCCATAATTGCAGCTCGAGGCAGAGACAAAATAGGTCAGAGAAGAGGAGGACATGAGTCGCCGCCGTCATGGGCCGCCGACCGGGGAAGGAGCGCTGCTTACCTACTCATCGGTGTCGATGCGTCTCGGAGGGAAAGCTCGAAAGGGGGAAGGGTGGTGGGAGTTTCTGCAGTGAGGTGAAGGAGGCTATATAGGGCGATCGAATCGGTGGGAGGTAACCCGAAATCCTCCCGCCGATTTTCTAAGACGCGTAGGGCTGGAATTCGAGCCGAGTTGAGCCAGCTCTGCTTGACTCGCTAGAGCTCGTTTCGTTAACGAGCTAGCTCGACTCAACTCGTTACTATAACGAGCTCAAATCCAAGATTGGCTCGACTCGTATAACTCGCGAGCTGGCTCGTTTAGCTTGTTAAGCTCGCTAAAGATATAAACATACAACCCTCAAATATTACGAAAATGATTATGTATATATTAAACATATATATCACTAAACAATTGTAATTTCCTTGTAACGCATGAGTCTCCTAGGAGACTAGGCCTTCAACGGTTGGGCCTTGGGTTGTGCGCATGGGACGTAGGTTGTTTAGTGGCTGATCTTTCTTTTGTATTGGGAGTGACTGATCTATTGTATCGAGCCTAACGAGTTACACGAGTACTCGTGAGATTGGCTCGTTTAACTTGGTCTATAAATGATCTTAAACAAAAGCTCGGCTCGACTCGTTATTCTTCGAGTTCGAGTCGATTCGAGCCGAGTCACGAGCTACTTGTTTAGCTCGCGAGCTTCGAGCTTTTTTTCCAGCCCTAGAGACGTGGGTGAGCTCGTGCCATCTTCGTGGTCACACGAGTTCAGCGCCGCGTTCCCCTCCCCTGCTTCGGCCGAGTCTGGCTTGTTAGAAACTGCCGATTCGAGGGTTTCTAGCGGGGCTGGCTGTGAGCTGCTTTAAAATTCGTGCCATGCTGGCCAAACAATGTATGCAGGACCAAATTCTTTCCCAGCGGGCCTGATTGGGCTGGTTGCGACCAACCAAACACGTCCTAGGAGGCTCCCTTTCCCGGAAAATCCTATCGGACGCACTTTGCGTCAAACTGTCGGGGGATCGCACAGACGAGCTGACCTAGCGAGCGACTTGGGCCAGCCCATCTGTACGGTACATACAGTTTCCAGGTTCCGGTTTTGGGAACCTTCTAGAGGTTTCCCAGCCGGTTTTTACTGGTTTTGTGAACCTTCTGGAAGGTTCCTAAACTGGTTTTCTTATTTCTCTTTTTAATTTATTTTATATTTTTTGCTTTTTCCTTTTTCTGTCCTTTCTCTTTTTCCCTTTTCTGTTTTTTTCTTTTCTTTCCTTTTTATTTTCTTTCATTTTCCCTTTCAAGTTAATTTCTTTTCTCAACAAATTTTATACAATTTAAAATGTTTGTATTTCTTAACATTTGTTTATTTTTTCAGACTTTGTTCCTGTTTTTGAATTTTGTTCAACAATTCAAAAAAATTAGTATTTTGAAATTTGTTCAGTTAATTCCAAAATGTACATAATTTCATAAAAGATTACAATTTCTGAAAATGTTCGCATTTCTAAAAAAATCAAAATTCAAAAAATGTTTACAAATTTCCGAAAATGTTTCTGTTTTAAAAAATTGTTCACAAATTCAGAAAATGTTCATGTTTCCAAAATTTGTTTGCAAATTTATAAAATGTTCATGCTTGGAAATAATTGTTCATTTTACAAAAAAATGTCGCTTTTTAAAACAAATGTTCCTGTTTTTAAAATTTATTCACAAATTCAAAAAGTCAAGGTTTTTGTAATTTCTTCACAAATTGGAAATACGTTTGCAAGAATTGCATAAAATATACATAAATTCAAATGTCAGAATTTTAGCAAATTCGTTCCTGTTTTTTAAAAAATATTTGCATATTGAAAAAGTTGTTCGTAATTTTGAAAAATTGTTCACGCTTCCAAATTTGTTCGGAATTTTTCAAAATTTCTCTCTATTTCGAAAATTTGTTCTCAAGATTCAAAAAATGTTCGTTATCTAAAAAATTGTTCGCGCTTTCAAATTTGTTCAGGATTTTTCAAAATTGTTCTTTATTTCAAAAAAAAAATCTCAAGATTCAAAAAACGTTCGTGCTTTCATAATTTGTTTGCGCTTCCAAATTTGTTCCCCATTTCAAAATTTGGTCTCAAGATTCAAAAAATGTTTTGTGCTTCCAAATTTGTTCTCCATTTCAAAATTTGTTCTCAAGATTCAAAACATGTTCGGCTTTAAAGAAATGTCACCAACTCAAAAAATGTTTGGAAAATTCAAAATTTGTTTGTTTGCGTAATCGTATGTTCAAAATGTTTTGGGAAATTCAAAAATGTTTCGGCTTTCTAAATATATATACTTTTATGAAAAAGAAACCACATTTGAAATTTCAAAAGAACTTCATTTTCTTTTTCCACGTATAGTTTATATTAACTGAGCTAGCATTTTTAGACAAGCAAGTAAATGAACAGAGTGGCTAGAGACGCGGTTCACTAGGTTGAGGTCGTGTGCTCTATCCCCCACACGCATGTTTTTGGGAATGTTTTGCGGTTTGTTCTTTTAGTTTTGGCGTAGCAGTTCTTTCTTTATATATCACGTTGCTAATTTAGCACTACAGTTAGCCTGGTCCACTCGCTAGATGCGAGGTCGTGTGTACTGCTGGTTGCGGGTTCTAATCCAACAAAGGACGGTTTTTATTGTTCGTTTTTCACGTTGCGCTACCTAAATGGGCCAGCCCAGCTCAGCTACTACGCTTTGCGAAGCATCAGCAGTTTGCCGCAGTAAGCGGCACATAGGATGTCCCCCCTTTCCCTCCTGATTGATCTGGGCCCTGTAGCCTCCGTTGTGGGCCTTACCTGTATGTGTGTGGCCTCTTCGGCGGAGAGATCTCATGCCCTCAACCGCACCCAAAAAAAAATAAAAAAACCGCGTGTGTTGCTGGCAGGTGGACCCGCGTATGGCTCGCTGGCCCGTTCGGTTTCAGCTGCCGCGCCGCGCCAGCGGCTCCTCCGGCCAACGGACGGCGGACATGCTCCCCCATTCCGCCGGCACGTTCCCGTCGCTTCAGCGGTGGGCCGGCAAGAAGCTCGACTCCGCCGAATCTGCTCTCGGCTCGACTCCTTTAGGAAAAGCGGCGGCACACCGATGCGACATCAGCAACCACCAAGGGTCTACAGGGAGGCTCTCCGCGGCGTGCTCCGTGGCGGCGCAGCCCTCTGCCAGCCCACGGAGGCGATCCTAGAGGCGGGCTCGGCTCATAGCATCCTGCAGCGCAACACCACACAGCAGACAACACCACCTCCAGTAGCAGCTCGACGCGGCGGGGAGGTGTGCAAGGTGTTCGGTCTTTTGACCCAACAGAAATCATGTATTCACATACAATTGCATTTGCAGATCGAAATTCGGGTGTGAGAGAAGTTGGCGGGGGACGCTCACAAGTCACAAGGCCGAGCTGATGCACGCCCCCGCCCATGCCCGTGTCTTGAAGCTCGAGATTGCCAGAGAGCTCGCTGGCCGTTGCATGGAGGTCGAGAGGGACCTGCCCCTTGCACTCGAGATGCTCCCCTTGCGACATCGAGCAGCAGCTCGCTCAGGCATTTCATGAGTAGATAGAAGGTCCGTTACTCTCCCTGTTGTTTTAATTAAGTTTTTATCCAGAGAGTTACTTCTGACAATAGCATGGTTTACCTGTTAACAATCGCATGGCGAGAAATCGCAGAAATTTTAGCTGTTTTTTTTCGCGGTTGAAAATTTTAGCTGTTGACATGGCGCTCGTCAGAGTATCGCGTGCTCGTAGCAATCAGCTTTTCTGTTCACTGTGTACTGTCCAAGAAGTATCAGGCCATACATTTCTGTGCTGAACACTTCATCTTCTGTGATGATTGTTTTGTCAAGGATCAGAGGTTTCGGCAAATGAGACAAGCTACAGTATTGGATGAATAAATTATTGAAATACTAGACAAGTTTTGTTACACTACAGCCACTTGCATGTTTGCTTTGATTACACAGGTATTGAAATACCATTCACACAGTAATTGAGGCTGTTTGGTCCTAGTCATTTTTATCACGGTTACTGTATTTCACATGCTTGGTTCCACTTCCAGTAGATGTGTCCACTTTTTAGTTCAGCTGAATTAGTATTTGAGTTGTACTGCTGAACAAGTCGACCAAGTTACAGGATTTTCATGATTTAGAACTAGGAGCGAAGATTTTATTCGGAGGTCCCTTATATTTGCTTGAGGATAGTTTAGTGATTTGTCTGGCATAACTTACACTTTTATTAAGACTATAACTTTGTTAAACTGTATTTTGTGTCAATGTTGAGGAACCGGCCGGGAGGACAGTTTGTTATTTTGCTAACATTACCTTGTGCATACTGGTGAATCATTTTTCATTTGTGCTCTAGTTGTGTATAGTTTGGTTTTGTCCTAATGTCCTTTTTCCAAAATCCGAATGTGGGTGGATGCTGATATCAAAGTTTTGTTTTCCTGAAGCTGCTTCTGATCCGAGCAGAGTTGGGGATACAATGTCTGGCAGGCGACACACTATAAGCTCTCCAGTCTTTCGGCTTGGTAAAATCCCACATGAAAAAGGTCTTCCAGGGCCGCATGAAAGGTCTTCCACCGCCAGAACACCTCAAGGCAACAGTTACATCATCCGCATCCGGGTCATGGCGAGATATTCACACCGAAGCGTCCCCATTCAAAGGTGACTGGATGAAGAGGCCCATCTTGGAGACCAAAGTGGCCTGGCTCACGAGGATCATGATCCACCTCTCTGACCGGTTGAATGACGCCCTTCGACTTGGCTGTACATCGAAGAAACTGCTGGCGGGCCTCGTGTGTTGCTGTACGCGGTGGTGGCGGGGGCGAGGATCGGAGTGCTTTTTATTGAGCTTGCTCTACATGTGTTGCTTCCAGTTCCAGCACCGATCGAGTTGCAGATGATGGTGCGTGTGATGTACAGGAAGCAACCCATAAAATGGAAGGAAGAGGTTGGATTTGCAGTACAAATGGATGGATGGATCTGTTAGGTGTGCGTCCCGTGAACAAGATTGACAGCCCGCTGGCAGACTGGCACTGACACTCGTGTAAAACGAGAGGAAAATGTTGATGTAAACGTACGGTGTCATCATGGTACTGCAAGTGCATTTGCATGGCACCCACCCGAGGTGTCGGTGGTCCGGTGACTTGGATGGATGCATGGGTCAACACCAAAGGACGAGTGCAGGACAGGAGGCCATGCGCGCTATATGCTCCAGCAGCGCGTGATGGCGAGCAGAGCATGCAGTCCGCAGTTTCCCACTCACTCACAGACATGACGAGACCCACCTACGCGCTCCTTCTCCACACCGTCGCGCTGCTCCTCCTCCTGCTGCCGGCGGCTACCACGGTGACCGCGGCGCCCTCGCAGTCGCAGGCAGACGCTCTTCTGGCCTGGAAGGCCAGCCTCGCCGCCACGCCCGCGCTGTCCAGCTGGACCAACGCAACGCCGGTCTCGGTCTGCTCCTCCTGGCGCGGCGTGGCCTGCGACACCGCCGGCCGCGTCACCTCGCTCAAGCTCCGGGGGCTCGGCCTCTATGGCTCGCTTGACGCGCTTGATGCCGTGGCGCTACCGGCCCTCGCGGTGCTCGACCTCAACGACAACAACGTCAACGGCACCATCCCGGCCAGCCTCTCGCGGCTGCGGTCCCTCGCCGCGCTCGATCTCGGCAACAACATGTTCAATGGCTCCATCCCGCCGCAGCTCGGCGACCTCTCCGGCCTCGTCGACCTCCGCCTCTACAACAATAAGCTCGTCGGCGACATCCCGCATCAGCTCAGCAGGCTCCCCAGGATCGAGCACCTCGACCTGGGCGCCAACTTCCTCACTAACCTGGAGGACTACGGCAAGTTCTCGCCAATGCCCACCGTCACCTTCCTGTCGCTCCACCTCAACTACCTCAATGGCAGCTTCCCGGAGTTCATCCTCAAGAACAGCAACATCACCTACCTAGACCTGTCGGAGAACAATCTCTCTGGCCCGATACCGGACTCACTGCCGAAGAGCCTCCCCAACCTCATGTACCTCAACCTGTCCACCAATGTCTTCTCCGGGCAGATACCGGCGTCACTGTCGAAGTTGGGGAAGCTCCAGGACCTACGGATTGGCGATAACGAGCTGACAGGTGGAATCCCTAAGTTCCTTGGATCCATGTCCCAGCTAAGAGTTCTCGATCTCTACAGCAACCCGCTGTCGGGACCGATCCCTAGCTCGTTCGGCAACCTCAAGCAGCTCACGTGGCTGCAACTCTGGGGCAACCAGCTTACCGGCGCGATCCCGCCAGAGATTGGCAACATGATGTCATTGCAAGTCTTGGATGTCAGCCTCAACCTTTTTGAAGGCGAGCTGCCCACCACCATCACATTGCTCAGGAATCTCTATCACCTCGACCTGACATACAACATGTTCAATGGCACCATACCGCCTGACCTCGGGAAGGGGCTAAGCTTAACTCATGTGAGCTTTGAGAAGAACAGCTTCTTCGGCGAGCTGCCGCAGAGACTGTGCGATGGTCTCGCACTGCAGAACTTCACAGCAAACCACAACAGCTTCAGCGGCAGGCTGCCATCATGCTTGAAAAATTGCACAGGGTTGTTCCAGGTGCGGCTGGAAGACAACCAATTTACCGGCGACATCTCCGACGTGTTTGGTGTCCATCCCAACTTGAACTACTTGGATGTCTCAGGGAACCAGTTGACAGGGAAGTTGTCGTCTGATTGGTCACAGTCAACCAATCTTACACGCTTACGCATGAACGATAATCAAATATCTGGCAATATTCATGAAACCTTCTGCAGATTGACCTCTCTCCAGGAACTGGATCTATCAAATAACCAATTCACCGGAGAGCTCCCAAGTTGCTGGTGGGAATTCAAACTTATGTTAGCTATGGATTTATCCAACAATAGCTTTTCAGGTGAACTTCCCATATCAAGGAGCTTGGGCCTTAAACTTCAGTCACTTCGTCTTGCTAACAATAACTTTCTTGGAGTTTTTCCATCCGTAATTGAAACCTGCAGAGATCTTGTCATTCTAGATCTTGGGAACAACATGTTCTTTGGTGATATACCCTCTTGGATTGGAAAGAGTGTTCCTAGTTTACAAGTTTTGAGCCTCCCATCCAACAATTTCAGTGGTGTCCTTCCACCCGAATTGTTCCAACTTTCTAATCTGCAAGTCTTGGACCTGTCTAGTAACTTTTTCTCTGGTGAGATCCCCACGGCCATGGGAAACCACAATTGCTCTCTCAAGTCATTTCATCTCGCCGGCAATGGCTTCATGGGCGCCTTCCCGCTGTTCCTACAAGGCTGCAACTCCCTGGCCACCCTGGACATCGGGAACAACCAGTTCTCTGGTGGTATCCCTACATGGATCGGGAGTCAGCTTTCATATTTGATAGTCCTTAGACTTGGATCAAACAATTTCACGGGAGAAATCCCCACGGAGTTATCATGGCTTCCGCAACTTCAGCTGATCGATATGGCCAACAATCGCTTGACAGGATCAATTCCGGTATGCTTCGGCAACCTGACCTCCATGAGGCATAATGATCCTCCGTTGGTCCTACCGGAGCTTTCTTTGCACATTATGCCCAATAGTCGACCACGAGTGCATGAGCATGAGTTCCCAGATAGAGTCAACATATCCTGGAAGGGCCGTGAACAAACTTTCCAGAATAGCATCGGGTTAATAACAGGCATTGATCTATCAAGCAATCAACTTGCTGACAACATCCCGGAGGAGCTGACATACCTCGAAGGTCTCCGGTTTCTGAACTTGTCCAGAAATGACCTATCAGGCAGTATTCCAGAAAAAATCGGAAGTTTGGTGCTCCTGGATTTCCTTGACCTCTCATGCAATGAACTCTCAGGTGAAATCCCTCCTAGCATCACAAATCTTACATCCCTCGCCATGCTAAACCTCTCGAACAACCACCTACGGGGCCGCATACCCACCGGATATCAACTACAGACGCTCGTGGATACATCAATTTACGGCAACAATCAAGGACTCTGTGGCTTCCCGTTGAGCGCGTGCAAACTTACATCGGACCAGAGAGCTGAAGTCGACAAAGAACTCGGAGACCTGGGGCTATGGTACTCTGTAATTCTTGGCATTGTTTTCGGTTTTTGGCTTTGGTTTGGAGCTCTGTTCTTCATCGAGCCGTGGAGATTTTCCTTTCTCCGTTTCGTTGATGGCTTAGGCAGGAAGATAGATGCCAGGCGTTAATAAGGCGTATTATGCTCACATGTGGCAAATCAGCAGCGACGTCATAGCGTCAATTATGTATGTTCCTTTTTAGAAAAAATTGTAAGACCGTACTTATACTGAATTATATATGGTAACTACAGTGGAATAATTGGCCCGTTAATACAGATGCCGCTTTGTTATCTGACCCAGCTGAAAGAAGAGTTCATTCTACTTGAAGGATTATCAGAACGGCTGTACTCACATTTATCCTGGGTAATGAAATTTTCTTTCCCAACAAAAAGGGGGTAACCGTTTTTTGGATTGATTTTATTACAGGTAACAAGCAAGCAATCAGGTCAATTCTTTTGGATCTGTTAGGTTCGTTCTTCTGCTCTTGAGAGCAAGTTTTTTACTTTCTGTCTTGGACGTTTTTTTACTTTTCCTGCAATTTAAAACACGCAAAAAATGTGTTTGCTTAAGCTTTTCAGCTTGTTTTGGTAAGGCCCCGTTTGAAATAAAGAAACAACTTAAGAACTTTGGAGGATAGGATTTCCATAGGAATTTTCCCTTTGGTGCCGTTTGGAGCAAAGAAAGGAGCAAATAATTTCTATTCTTTCTCAAAAAATAATAATTCTATTCTACATTCCTTTGGAGAAAAAACCTCATGATTTTTTTCTTTCAAAAAAGAAGTTAAATCCCCTGCCTCTGCATCATTGTGATGCACACAACTATCTTTATTAAAGTTGATGCTGGCAGTGCCTTAGCCAAGATATAGCTACGCCGGGGGCCAGCTTCGTTGTAACAGTAAATACTGTAGCTACAGTATGCGAAGTGTTTTACTTCCACGCCCCAGGCCATGGCCTGGGCAGCCCGGGCCTGGCTACGCCACTCATGCAGGGCAACAAGGCCCCATCAGCAAAATGAATACAAAACATAGGCAACTACAGAAGAACCTTTGCAAGATATGAATGCAATACCTATGACTAAGTCTACTTCTGCCGCAGCAACACCTCTAAGAAGGAATAAACGTCCTCACGTCGTCGTCCCATCGGGCCAAAGATGACAGAAGAGGACTTTTATCATGTACGGTGAGCCCAACCACTGAAGGCTAACACATAGCCAATAGAAGATGCCTTGAACAAGTTAATGATGACACATGTTCAATGTTGCTGACCCCAGCCAATAAAGGCCAGAATGAAGTTTTCACATTGGACATGAAAAGGTGTTTCAGTCACAGTCTCAAATTACTTTCATGCTTATCCACGTTGACCACGATCTGACAAACCTCTTGCCCAATATCTCACGTGTTCCATCTCTTTCCTCCCCTCAAACATATTCAGGCCTTCTGCTCTCCTCCCATAAGTTAAACCTTTCGGCCTTCCACCCTATCATTGCTAGCAAGAAACTCGCTGGTTGACGGGGCAAACTTCTCTTCGTTGACGGTAGGGTGATTCTCGTCCGTGCCTCCATTAGGACTCTTCTATCTCATGCTATGTCTGCTTTGCTTCTCCCCCTGCACTATCAATGCCTTTGGCAAATCATTGTCACACCTTTTTTCTGAGACTGCCAAGACAAGGTCAATGGTGGGCAATACAAGGTGGCGTGGGGAACGGTATGTGCTCCTTTCTCCAAATGGGTCTCGTCTTTACTTGTCTGTGCACTCAAAATATTTGTCTCCTTTTTAAACAACTGGCTAAAAATGCATTGCCCATACTCCTCCCCTTGGGAATTGAGGATGGCATCCTTGTATGGTTGCTTTAATGACTGTGATCTTGGTGACATGTCCCTTAATAACGACTCTTTGGTGTGAAGATCTGTCTCTAAAGTTCTGAATTTATACCGAGATATCTCCAAAGTTCATGTTGGAAATAGGGTGGCTACTCCCTTCTGGCTTGACGTTTGGTTGAATGATACTCCCTCCGATTCTATTTACTTTGCGCATAACTCTTGACGCGCATACCAAGGAGGGCACTGGTTTCATTTTTCTGGACTAATTTGCCCCTGTGCAACAATGCTCTGTATGAGTATCGGGAGTAGATATGCATGCAATGATTGGCTGGTCCTCCTCCTTTTTCGCTGCGCTTGGCTCTGCAACGCGCTCAGCCCGTATGAGCCAATGCATGCCCTTTTTTGTTGCCTCTTTTCTTGGAAACTAACGCAATTAATGAGGGCGGAAGCGTATGGGGCTGGGGCACAGAAGGAAAAATCAACGCTAAGAATTGGCAACACGCAGACTAATATGAGAAAAATGAGAAAAAGTTATACGCAAAGTAAATAGAATCTGAGGGAGTAACACGCTAGCTGCTAGGTTCCCTGTTGTTTTCTCTCATTCTACTAGCTCGCATGCTTCGATGGGCTAGGGTTCTCGGTGGTCGGCTTTTGTGTTTGGACCTTTGCCCTAGGATTTCCTCGGCCGCAGAGCATGAGCTTGCCGCACTACGCGTTATGATTGCCACTGCAACTTTGAACCCTTTGGTTGCTTATTTTTAGGGTAAACCCTTTGGTTGCTGACCGCCGTGTTGGACGCATCGACAACATGCCGATCTTGGCAAAATCAACATATGCTTATGTGTTTGCAACAGCGGGACTACAAGTACGCCTCGACTACTTGGAAGAACTATGCTCCAAACAGTTGTCGTTTCTTCACTTGGCTTGCCCTTGGGAACATACTATTTGTGAAAGAAGGTGTTCCCGCCATGGGATGTCGTCATTATATTCTTGTCCATTTTGTGATGCTCCGAAAACTTTGAGCCACTTGCTTCTCAATTGCTACTCCATCAGATTGATTTGGGAAAAAAAGTCCTTGTTGTCATATAGGAATCCAGGAAGGATACTTAGACGTCTTAACTCATACGTTTTATCTTACTAGTAGAACGCCCGTGCGTTGCTACGGACAAAAGCTGAATACATGCATTGTCACAAAAAAATGGACATATCGATCAAATTATTATTTTTAGTTCAGAAATACCAGTTAAGCATGGTGGCATCTAGTATTCATCATACAACGACAAATACAAACTCCCTGTCACCTTTTTCCATCTTGGAAATCTTCTTGTCTCCATAACCAGCCAAATCGCTCACCACTCAAGAACTTATGACTTGATATACATCGTCCATGATTAAATAGTATTAGTATCACTCAACTTCACGCATCCATGTGTGTCCCTATTACAAGGTACACAAAGCTTAGACTTGTAATGCGCCTCTTATTTCAGCAATAATAACATCATTAATGCAACCTTCAATAATAAGCTGATTGTATATATAGGTAAGGTTCCATTTATCTTGAATCAAGAATATTTTTTACAGTGCCATGAACCGTGTCTAGATACCCAATGCAATGAAAAAAAGCATCCAATATATCCCTTTTTTAGAGCAAGGGGGACCCTTTTCTTCTGGTTTTCTTCTCGTTACATGAGAGGGGAGCATGGTTGCATTGTTTTCTTCGGTGGTGGGAGGAGTGACGGAAAAAACTAGACGAAGATGGAAGGTGGGATGAAAAAAAACCGTGGAACAGAGACTGCCAAATCCTCCTTGAGGAGTAGAAGATGTCTTATTATTATTATTATTATTATTTTTGCGTTCCAAACGGGGCTCTAAGGTAAGCTCTTGAGCTAAATTTGGCACCAGCAGTAGACTGCTAACATTAACATGGGGTAGCTTTTTTAATAACAACCATAAAAAAACATAAATTTCGATGATTGGATTTTGATTTACTGGGCTAGCAATTCCTCCTGTCACCTCCGCTTCAATTCGCGCGCCCCTTCCTGCTCCCGCTGCCCGCCTCCGCTGCTGCTGCTCCACGGCGGAGATGGTGAAGGCCATCAGGGTCCACGACCTCGCCGCCCCGAGGTAACCCGAGCCCCTCCCTCGCATTTTTCCGGGCGGGGTCGATTTCTGATGCGCAGGCGCTGAGGTGGGAGGAGGTGGAGGTGGGCGAACCCGAGATCCGCATCCGGAACACCGCCGTCGGCGTCAACTTCATCGACGTCTACTTCCGCTCCCCTCCCCTTCACCCCCGGTCGGTACCCAACCCTAAAACAGATTTCCACTAGATTGATTGATGATATCTTGCTGTTTTTTGCTGATGAAACTGAACAAACCAACGCTGTCACTCAAACCTTCATTGTGGCACTTACCTAGGTTCAGAGATGTCTCGAGCCATGCCCACACATTTCAGTCGATACACCATAAGTTTGATTGGATAATCAGAGACGAAGTTATTCGATATTATTGCTCACTGAACACAAGACCAAATAAAATAATAAATGGTTCGATTTGTCTTGTCTGTTACCTTGTTGCTCCACAATCTTGCTCTGTTTTGTATATATCATCAGAGTACTGTATTGCGTGCTTGTAGCACTACTGCTGAACACAAGTTAACTGAGTCACAGGAATTTCATGATTTAGTTTAACTAGTAGCAAGCCAGGATTCTACTTGGCGATGTTTCGAGTAAATCACTGGAGGATAATAGTTAACTGACGCTTTTATTAAGACTATGACTCTGTTACGCTACAGATTGTATCAATGTTAAGGGACTGTTGGAAAGTTTCTAAGTTAGCTAACATTTTAATCTGTATATGCTAGAGGACTGATGAATCATTATTCATTTGTGCTGGTTTATAAATTATTATTTTTGCGTAATTATATAAAATCAAAATATGGATGGATGCTGATATCAGTTTTTCATTTCTCTGAAGCTCCTTTTGATCCGGGCAGAGTTGGAGATACAACGCCTGCTAGGCGACCCAGTACAAGCTCCCCAGTCGTTGGACTTGATAAAATCACGGGTGGAAAAGATCTTCCAGAGCCGCATTGAAGGCATCCACCACCCGAATACTTCACCGCAAGAGCTGCAGCATCAACATCCAGGGCGCGGCGAGATATTCACACCCAAGCATCCTGAATTATTTTACTGCTGTATATAATTCAGTTTAGTGTTACAGCTGTAAAAATAAAAACAGCATACAGTACATTATTGATGCTAATGTCGTTTGCTGCTGATTTACATGTGAAGTCCTTAGCGCCTGACAACTATCTTGATCCCTAAGCCGTCAACAAAACGGAGAAAACAAAATCTCCACTGCCCCAGAAAGAACAGAGTTCCAAACCAAAGCCAGAAGCCGAAAACGATGCCAAGAATTACAGAGTAACACAGCCCCAGGTCTTTGAGCTTTGTGTGGTCTTCAGCTCCCTTGCCCAACAGGGGCTCACAAGCGCTCAACGGGAAGCCGCACAGCCCCTGATTGTTGCCATATATTGATGGATCTGCAAGTGTCTGTAACTGATTCCCGGTGGGTATGTGGCCCTCCAAGCGGTTGTTTGAGAGATTTAGCATGCTGAGGGACGGCAGATTTGAAATGCTGGGAGGAATGCCACCTGAAAGTTCATTGCATGAGAGGTCAAGGAACTCCAACAGCTCCAAACTGCCGATTCTTTCTGGAATGCTGCCTGACAGGTCGTTTCTGGATAAGTTCAGAAACCGGAGACCTTTGAGGTATGGTAGCTTCTCCGGGATCTTCCCTGTAAGTCGATTGCATGATAGGTCGATACCTGTCATTAACCAGACGCTTTTCTGAAAAGTTTGTTCACTGCCCTTCCAGGATATGTTGATCCTCTCGGGGAACTCATCCACTTGCAGTCGGTCAACGGACGAAAAAGTAGAGAAAGAGCTCAGGGCAAGATTATGACTCATGGAGGTCAAGTTGCTGAAGGCTACCGGAATTGATCCTGTCAAGCTATTGTTGGCCATATCGAGCAGCTGAAGTTGCGAAAGCCTCGATAGCTCAGGTGGGATTTCCCCGGCGAAATTGTTTGATCTAAGCCTAAGGATTTTCAACAATGGAAGCTGACTCCCGATCCATGTAGGGATACCACCAAAGAACAGGTTGTTCCCGATGTCCAGGGTGGCAAGTGAGTTGCAGCCTTGCAGGAACGGCGGGAAGGCGCCTGTGAAGCCATTGCCCGCGAGATGAAGCGACACGACCAGGCATTGGTGGTTTCCCATGGTCTCGGGGATCTCACCTGAGAAGGAGTTTCTGGACAGGTCCAGAACTTGCAGATCAAGTTGGAATAACTCGGGTGGAACAACACCACTGAAATTGTTGGATGGGAGGCTCAGAACTGTTAGAAGAGGAACACTCGTTCCAACCCAAGATGGGATATCACCAAAGAACATGTTGTTCCCAAGATCTAGGACGACGAGAAATCTGCAGGTTTCAATTACGGATGGAAAAACTCCATGAAAGTTATTGTTAGCAAGACGAAGCGACTGGAGTTCAAGGCCCAGGCTCGTTGGTATAGGAAGCTCACCCGAAAAACTATTGTTGAACAAATCCATAATAAACATATATTTGAATTCCCACCAGCAACTTGGGAGCTCCCCAGTGAATTGATTATTTGATAGATCCAGAGACCGGAGAGAGGTCAATCCGCAGAAGGTTGCATCAATATTGCCAGATATTTGATTACCGTTCATGTTTAAACGTGCAAGGTTGGTGCAGTGTGACCAGTCAGACGACAGCTTTCCTTTAGCTGATTCCCCGAGACATCCAGGTAGTCCAAGGTGGGATGGATACCGAACACCTCGGAGATGTCGCCTGTGAATTGGTTGCCTTCCAGCCTCACCCTGAACAGTGCCGTGCAATTCTTGAGGCACGATGGGAGCCTGCCACTGAAGTTGTTGTGGTTTGCCGTGAAGTTCTGCAACGCAAGGCCATCGCACAGGCTCGTCGGCAGCTCGCCGGAGAAGTTGTTGTTCGCGAAACTGGCATCGGTTAAGATTAGTCCCTTCCCAAGGTCCGGTGGTATGGTGCCGCTGAAGTTGTTGTCAAACAGGGAGAGGTATTGGAGATTCCTGAGCGATGTGATGGTGGCGGGCAGCTCACCTTCCAAATTGTTGGTGTTGATGTCCAAGACTTCCAACCTCATCATGTTGCCGATTTCCAGCGGGATCGTGCCGGTGAGATTGTTGAAGAAAAGCGCCAGCCTTACGAGCCGCGTGAGGTGTCCGAGCGAGCTGGGGATCGGTCCCGTGAGAGAGTTCACCGACAAATCCAACTGAGTCAGGCTCACGAGGTCGCCGATCTCTACCGGGATAGAGGCGACAAGGTTGTTGCTGAAGAGATACAAAAGTTCCAGCTTGGTTGCCTTGCCGAGCTCTGGTGGGATCCTCCCTGAAAACGAGTTGGACTGCACTTGGAACGATATGAGCTCTGGCCAGCGCATGAACAAAGCCGGTGGAATCTGACCGGTGAGTTTGTTGTATGCTACTGATAACTCCTGCATTTTGCGCAACCTGGCCAACTCCGCTGGCAAGCCACCGGTGAGCTGGTTCGTGGACAGGTCCACAGATTTGAGATTGCCAAGGTTGCCCAACTCCGGTGGAATAGTGGAAACCAAACTGGCGTTCCTGATGTCAAGGTGCTGTAGCCTTTTGAGCCGGCCAAGAACCGACGGGATCGATCCGCCGAGCGTGTTGCCGCCAAGTTCGAGAGCTCTTAACTGGGACATGGAACCTAGGAACTTGGGGATTCCACCTGTCAGCTTGTTATTGCCAATGCGCAGGTCCTGGAGCTTCCCCAGCTTTGACAGGGACGCCGGTATCCGGCCTGAGAAGGCATTGATGGACAGGTTGAGGTACATGAGGTTGGGGAGGCTCTCCGGCAGCGAGTCCGGTATCATGCCGGAGAGAGTGTTCTGTGACAGGTCGAGGTAGGTGATGTTGCGGCTTTTGAGGATGAATTCCGGGAAGCTGCCGTTGAGGTAGTTGAGGTACAGAGACAAGAAGGTGACGGTGGGCATCGGCGAGAACCTGCGATAGTCTGGATTGGTGAGGTAGTTGGCGCCGAGGTCGAGGTGCGCGACCCTGGGGAGCCTGCTGAGCTGGTGCGGGATGTCGCCCACGAGGTTGTTGTTGTAGAGTCGGAGGTCGACGAGGCCAGAGAGGTCGCCGAGCTGCGGCGGTATGGAGCTGTTGAAGCCATTGTTGCCGAGGTCGAGCTTGACGAGGGACCGCAGCCGCGAGAGGCTTGCCGGGATGGAGCCGGTGAGCTTGTTGTTGTTGAGATCCAGCGCGGTCAGAGCCGGGAGCGCCGCGGCGTCGAGCGCATCGAGCCTGCCGGTGAGTCCGCCTCCGAACCCCCGGAGTTTGAGCGCCGTGATGCTGCCAGCGGCGTCGCAGGCCACGCCGAGCCAGGGGGAGCAGACCGGCGTGGCCAGAGTCCAGCTGGACAGCGCTGCTGGGTGGCCGAGGCTGGCCTTCCATGCCAGAAGGGCGTCGGCCTGCGAGGACGCCGCGGTCGCCGCCGGCACGGTGGCCGCCAGCAGGAGGAGGAGCGCCACGGTGGTGCAAAGGAGGTGCGCGTACGCCGGTCTGGCCATGTCCCTGGCAGAGACGCTGCTGCTGGATTGGAAATGCCGGACAGCACACGGTAGCAGACAGCGAGTTCCGGGTTTGTGTGGTGTGACTTCCACCGGTGACCTTGCCAGTCGTCGTTACTTTGCATCCTGTCTTTGGCGCCAGTCTCATCCTATCTTTCCATTCACTGTTTCAACGTTCGTATTGATAAGCTCGACTTCAACATTAACTAGCTTTGATTTGTAGCGCGTGAACAGTCTGGATTTGGATGCTCAGCCCGAGCCCGGCCCCGAGCTAGGGTTCCTCCCCGCCGCCGCCAGCCTCTCTCGCCCCCTTCCGCCGGCGCCAGCCGCCGGCGCGCGCGTCCCCCGGCCCGCCTCCCTCTCCCCCTCCTCCCCCCTCCCCCTACGCTCAGCGCCCCTGCCCTCCTCCCCGTCTCGACCCCCCTCCTCTCCTTCTCTCTTCGCCGTCGCCGGCAGTGGCCTCGGGAGTGCCCGGGTGGCGCCGCCGGCGGCGGATGTCCCTTCCCCATGCGCCTGGAGGGGGAGTCGGGGCTCCCTCCTACCCAGCGGCGGTGCTGCTCGGCCGGCGACGGTGGGCCCCGGCGGCGGAGCTCTGCGGGCCTTGGGTGCTCCCGACGCGGCGGCGTGGCCGTTGGCTGCGGGGCGGCTGGCCGGCGGCGCCTGCTCGGCCTAGATCTGGGCCCTTTCGGGTCCCATCTGGGTTGGGGCGGGCCTGTGGGTCGGGGCGCGACGGTGTTGCTCCCTGGTGGTGAGGCTAGGCGGTCGTGGCTTCGGTGGTGATGGCTCCGGCGGCTGGCGTGCTGCAGCGTGGCTGCAGGGACTGTCCGGACCCGTTGGGGTCCGGCCGGATCGGTGGCGACTTGGCAGGTCCTGTTGCTATGTCCGGTTGGCTCCGCGCGGCGGTGGAGGTGGTTCCCTCCTGTCGGTTGCGTTGCGGTTATCATCGAGTCCGGTGTCTCCTTGTCCTACCTCCAGGTCTCGTGTTGGTGGCCTCAGTGAGACGGTGAAGATGGTGCGGTATCCGTGGTGGCACAGGCTGGTGGGCGGCATGTTGAGCGGCGCGCTTCCGATTGTCTGGGGTGGCGATGGTGGTTTCGGGGCGGGAGAGATCTCTGGCGACTCCTTCACCACCGGCGCGGCTGCGCCCGTGGGTGTTGCCGGACCCTCCTGAGGGGCGTAGGTGATACCCCTTCCCCACTGCCATCCATGTACCGGAGGGAAACCCTAGGACTTGTCCGGGCAGCAGCGGCGTCGTCGTCGCATTCATTCATGAAGGTGTTGCTTGGTACGCAAGGCTTCGGAGTGCTTGGCGGGTGGTGGTACTTATTCGGAGGGTGCAGCGGGTGTCGGCCATCTTCGCCTAGTTGAGCTGCCGGCGTCGACATTTGTTTTTTTTTTCTTTCTCTCCTTTTTCTTTTGGGCTCGTTTGTGTTGCGGCCCTAGCAAGCTCGTTGTATCGGTTGGTCCTTGCTTTTATAATCTAAAGCGGGGGGAGACCCTTTTTCGTAAAACAGTCTGGATTTGAGCAATGTTTAGACTGGCGTTGCAGAGCAACATCTCATGTTAGGAGTCATGCTAGCTACTCCCTCCTTCCATATATACTATTTCGGGATCGCGCCTTGGCGCGAGGGTGCCGGGCCCAACGTTTTGTTATTAGGAACCAAGGTATAGCATTTGCACTTATACAAGATAATAATAAAGCAAAGAAACATTCAATCGTGGTAGAAGTAAAACACATGGAGCTCAATATCAACATCAGATTATAAGGCAGGATCAAGCTCAGCGCGTTCATAGGACCATAAAAGATAGCCACTCGACATGAAGTTCGACACCAAAAGCGAGAATACATAAGAAGTAATAAGAACAGAAACATAATAAAGGAGAGCCAATTATGGAGGCATAACCACAAGCATACTAATAAGTGGCGTAATTCATCTGCCTTGTCGATGTACTTCATAGGCACCACCTCACATGAACATGACACAAACAAACTGTGAGAGGTTGCCAATGGAGCAGCGACAGGGGAGCCAAGCGTTGAGAACCTCCATAATGTCTTGCGATGTTTGCCATCCTGTATAGCCATCTCTTTCTTCATATTTTGGAGCCTCTTAGAATATATAAATGGTATAGATGCACTGTCAAGGAAAAATATATCAATACAGACTGTGTTTCTTACTTTTATTGTGGTGTCAACGGTGGAAAAAGGATGATGCACGACTACAAAACACAACCCTACAACCTGATGGTCAACCAACTATACTACTCAACTAAATCAGAGAGGGATCTCCTAGGCATAAAGAATAAATCTGACATGTTAGATATCTGAATAGTAGCTACAGGCTCAAGTTTGACACAATCGAAGAAGAAACAGGGAGGAGGAGCGAGTTGTACCTGCTTGAGTCGGCCCCTCCTCTTGAAGAGGACGATGGTCTGGTCATTGAGCTTCTTCCAGGCGCCGTCCATGAAGCAGATCCTGACGATCAGCGGACTTCCTGCCGCCGGCCTGGTGGCACTACTTATCCGCGCTAAGGAGCGACTTGATCGCCGCGTCGAGGCTGCTGCCCTCCTGCATCAGCACAAACCAAATCTCTCTTTTATATCAGTAATACTAATAGATAGCAGGTCCTGTTTCAAAGGGTTACAGGTTTACGACATGTCGATATTCAAGATACATATACATAGTTAGAGTTATTTTATCCAAAACCACCACATTTGAGGCTAGGGTAACAACTTGATACCACTTTTTGGACAGGGCACAAAAAACCACCAAAATTGCGCCTAATCTGTAACGTGGAGCACTGATGCTTGACTTTAGTCACGAAGATAGCGAATCTGACCGGTTGGGCCCACCTGTCTGACCGATGTGGCATGCCTACATGGAAATTTGCTGAGGTGGCCAAAGGCCCCACCTGTCTGCCTCTCTTATTCACCCCCTCTCTCCCCAAGCCACTTTCTTCCCCACCCACCCCGACACAGCCGGCCATATCCAGCGCCGCCGCCAGAGCCTTATCCCGGCGAGCCACCCCACCCCGACAAGTCTCCCCGCCGTCCCAACCATCTACCACCCACTGCCACAAGCCACAGGCCCTGGGGCTCCACGACAGGCGTGGCCAGGGCCTCCCATCACGCGCGGAGGGCGCGGCCATGGGGCTCCACGACGGGTGTGACCAGGGCCTCCCATCGGGCGCGGAGGGCGCGACCATGGGGCTCCACGACGGGTGTGACCAGGGCCTCCCATCGGGCGCGGAGGGCGCGGCCATGGGGCTCCACGACGGGCGCGGACAGGGGCTCCCGTTGGGCGCGGCGAGCACGGGGCATGGCCACGGCGCTCCACGACGGGGCACGCGGCCAAGGCCTCGCTGCCTGAGCCGCGAGCACGGGTGTGACCAGAGCACTCCACGGCGGCGCATGCAGCCAGGACCTCCCGGCGGGCGCCGTGCGCACGGGTGCAACCACGACACTCCACCATGCCCCCCCTCTATATGGTCGCGAACAGGGCCTCACCGCGAGCACGGGTTCCGAACCGAAACTAGTCGGATCCAGGCGCAGCAGAGGGCTGGGGCAGCTCGGCGATGTCGGGGCAGTGCAGCGAGCTCGAGTTCATCCATGGCGGCGGACATGGCCGTTGTCTCCTGTTTGAGAGAGAGAGAGAGAGAGGGAAATCAGGGAGGAAGGAGGAGAAGAAAATGAAAGGGGCGGCGAGAGGAGCTCCAACGGCTTGACAGCGGCGGCAGGTCTCGGATGACCGTCGACCAGCAAGGGCAGCGAGCCGTGCCGGCGGCGGGCTGTGCTGATAAGCACCCTTTACCTGTTTGTCAAAATGCCCACGAGAAAAAAGAAAGAAATGTAAAAGAGTCAAACATATGAGTCCCTTACAGGTAGGACCCTTGTCCAACTCAGCAAATTGTCCACACAAGCATGCCACGTCAGCCTGACAGGTGGGCCCAACTTGCCAGTTCCACTGTTTTCACGTGCTTATCAGACAATCAGTGCTCCCCATTAGTCATTAGGCACAAAATCAGTGGTTTTTTGTGCCCTGTCCAAAAAGTGGTACTGAGTTGTTACCCAAGCCTCAAATGTGGTGGTTTGGGGTAAATAACTCACATAGTTACGCGACACTTTGGAAGTTAACAGACATTACATGAAGGGTCACAGCGCAAGTACTGGCATTTCACAGAATAGAGAAGGCCACACACTGCAGTACTGCACATGAATAGCCAGCCATGCACACTTTGATACCTCAGTAATGGTATTTGGTGGAGTAATCCTTGGGAGTAATCACCAGAGCTTAGGCAAATACTTGTGATGGTAAGGTGGATCTAAAGATTACACAAATCCTAAAACAAGATGGTGCCTTGATTTTAGCTCTCGGCCATCAACTACTACACCACTTGACCGTGTCGGTCGTTTTAGATGGAAGAGAATGTGTATTGCTTAGGAGACAAAAATTGTTCATCAACCAGATACCGCGTCTCTAAATCCCCAACCAGTAAGGAATAATTTTACACAAGGGTACCAAGAATCTGAATAAAATGCTTTCCGGTTCACTTGTGTGCTGATATAATATATGATGTTGTTCTGTTGTTAAGTTCAGAAAAATAGGGATATATAGCAGAAACAGGGGAGGTTCAGATTAAGTTAAATTTGTTGGGTCAGTGACATATAGGAAACAATTTGCTTAACATATATATGCAGGATCTAGGAAATGGCATGTGTTAATATCAACATCGCGTAGCTTTATGTAAGTAAATGTAAGACTCGAACCATGGATCATGTCATACAATAGCAAACCACAAGCCATCATATATGATAAAGAAGGATTTCATGTATAAGTGCATGATTGATACAAAAGCACACCAATGTAGGGGATTTTTATCAACCATGAACACTGCCTGCTATCGTCTAAACCTATGTGTTCATTTAACAAGTGGACATGCATCCCATCTCTGAATGTACTGTAACCTGTCCTGAAACTTAATGCTTGTGTGGTGTTCCCTTTTTGTAACTGTCTTGTTGCATCCTTGTCTTGGTTCATGATATTGTCAGGAGGGGCATGGATACATGTACATCAGGCATTTGTGAAATTAATGACTACACTTAGGATCCAAATTTGGACTACACTGCAATATATCCAGAAAAGCACATTTACCTCAGCACCACATTAGATTAAACTTGATAAATTATTTTAGAGAAGCATGTGTACTTTAGTTGCCTATATTCAAGTTTAAGCAGAAGAATTAAGTTTCAACATCCAAGGAAACATATGTACTTTAGTTGCACTTAGGTATGGCAGCTACGGTAGTAGAATATTTACCCACCATGCAACAACATCAACACGGTAAAATAAACGAAGATCTAAAGGAGCATAAAACTACAGAGAAAATACTAACTTATACTAACCTGTGTCACTCGGTTGAGTTTACAATCAAATAAGGCATCACTTCGCTATTTGGTCTCAGTCCTCAGTATCTCGAATGTCTCCAACCTAAATAAACAACAGTATTTCATCATCAACCATGAACACGACATGAGTAAGTAAGAATATTAATGACTAAGCTGATAATTTTGATATGGCACCAAGACCTACGCTCTCGAGGATCACTGCATTAGCATGTGCTTCTTTAGAGATGATCTTCTCCTCAAGCTAATTAGCATCCACTTTTTCATCTAAAGGGACCCAACTGTATTCTAGGCGCTCTTCTGCCATCAGTACGTGTATCTGCAACAGGAAAAAGAACATGACATATTCACATCAAGAGACAGGAGAGCATCATATGGCATTTAGAAAACAGCTCTTTTATTAACTAAGTATACACAAATGGAATGATTCAAATTACCTAATCATGTGGCTTTCCTAACGGAGAATTGACAGGAATAAATTCAGCAAGCTAAGAAGGATCCTCAAAAGGATCAACCAAGATATAAGTGTGTTTAATCCTGTACATAATGCGGCAGAGACAAACAAAGCAAATAAATGCTGCAAAAGAAAAAGTCCTGAATGATTTGAGCCTAAAAGAAGCGCATGGAAACCAACCAAGTTTTGCAGATCAAATTGGCAACTTGGATCAAATTGGCAATTAGTACCTGCATACCTAGAAGGTAAATAAAGCTTATACGTGCCAAAATTGTGCTAGAATCTACCGGCTAAAGTGAAGTATAGAAAACAAAGTAATCAAATATGAGTGTAGATTGTCGGACTAAAGACAGATCAGTACAACTCAGTTTGCTGAATTTAAGTCTATTAGCTCAGCCAAACATAAAGAATCCAAATTTGGTATACACTTGAGTGAAAATTCATAGTGTAGCTACCTTAGCATTTGCAAGGAATACATTTGCAGAGTGAACTACTTTCACCAGAATCTATTTGAACTTGCTTTAAATTTTGAATGGCCAACAGATGTTTCACAAATTTAGATGGACCAACAAAATTCAAATAATAAATGGCCCAAACCAGCAAGACATACCTCCTCCAATAGAATTTTCATCGACAAATGCCAAAACCACAATTTGGAATGTGATCATCAGCCATGTCGAGGTTACTGGACATGGCAGGCTTATGGATACTTTTGAGAAATGGAGTGGCTACAATACTCTTCGGCAAAAGTACAGGTAGAATATATTTTTTCTCTTTGATAAGCATGTTTAGAAGTGCACGTAACTAAAACAGACCTCCTGAAAATAATACCAACAACAAGACACATATATTAACAGAGACAAATGAAGCATAAACGATGCATTGACTACTTAAACACTGCCATCGACATGCACAACACGCCAAAAGGCACATAAACCTATCAAAGGCATGAACGTGAAGAGTGATACCCTGAATCATTGGGAAAAATGCATTGCAATTAGACAAAAAGAGAAGTTGAACAGATCACACGGAAAACCTCGCCGTCTCCCAGCAGCAGGAAAATTTATAGCCCACCATCTGCGCTCTAGGCAACATGGACAACTCCTGTACCAACAGAAACACGAATACATAGTGAAAAACACACCAAAGATGGTCATATGCAAAGAAAGAAAAGCCAAGAGCAAACCAATTAGCGAGAGAGAAGACATAACTTATCTTTTAGACTTTTTTAACAGGGGACACTATGTTGCAGATGTAGATACAAGATTTATGCCTAAGTATGCCAATCATCATATCCTCACAATTGATGTGGACTTTTTTGTCTTGCCAACTAAACGGATAAATTTGTGTCATCTATCAGATAAGAGAGGTAATAGGACAACACCAAAAGTATCTCTTCTCCAATTCCATTCTCTGTAGCAACAATCTGGGAGAGAGAAACCATATTATTTCTATTTCCTTGAAGCATGCAAATACTACAGTACTGTGAAGGGAAAATTCACAGAACCTGAGTGCTCACCTAGGACTTAAAAACATCTATTGCTGCTCAACCTGTCCGCACCATTCTGAAACATCCACTCTCTGCAGCAAAAACAAAAGGAAACCACCAAACTGAGCATTGCATCAACCGAAAAACAACAATCTAGAAAGGTAATGGAACTGAGCTATGAATCTCCCTTTTGAACAATTAAACCATCATCTGCAAAATTGTACATCATTAGACTCATGCAATCAATTCATCAAGCACTCCATGAGCACAGAAACTGAAGATATATTTTAATCAAACAATGGTTTCCTAATCATTAAAATCGTGCATAACAAGGGTACACATGGAGCTGCGAGACCTAAACATCAAAATCGAGTACAACAGGAGAGAGATGGAAAGGAGTGGTGGAGAGGATAAGCATACCTACAGCAGAGCATCAATACTGAAACTTACTGGTGGGTGAGAGGTTGAGCCGGCGTGGAAGGAGGGGCAAGAGAGAGGACCACCGGGCTCTCCCTTCGATAGACGACAGTGGAGCCAGACCACGACGAGCATGTCACCGGAGGTGGCTTTCTCGATCTCCGGCTAAGGCTGCGCCCCACATCCGATCTATCGGCCATAGAACCAGAACCAGCGCTCGGGCCCTGGGCTCTCCACCTCCCTCTCCCTCTGGCGTGTGGTGGTGGAGAGATGGATGTGCGTGGATGCATCTTTCCACCGGAGAGCTCATCCCGGCGCGCCCATCACCGACGGCTCGCCGTGCATCTCCTTGTCCACCAGAGTCTGCATGTCATGACCCAAGCACAAGGATGGGATGAACAACTGGATTAGTACCAATAATCAGATATATTTTGGGGATACAAAGAGATTTTGAGGTGAGAAATCAGCAAAGCAAAGGGGAAGGTACAAGGAGCAGGAGATGAGGAGCAGAGCAAGGACGAGAAGACGAAGACGATTCACAATCCAGTCCTTTCTCCTCTGGGCTGCCTCTCCTATATATATATAAGCGACGTTGTAGATTTTCGTAGCCACGTCGAGCCCAAGTTTCCATAGCCCATTCAGAATAGTAGGCCCATCAAGAGTATAGCATGACTCTTGGGGCATGACATTCTCGTCCCCTTAAAATGCGGCTTGTCCTCAAGCCGAGGACGCAATTCCAAGTAACGTCAGATCCACCGGGATCCCATTGTGTTTGGACAGGTAGACCAACAATGCCTGGACAAAATCCAAGAGCCAATGTAGCACCATCACTCTGAACAAAAGCACCAGGGTGATCAAGGAAGCAACCTTCAAGGCTCGAGCCATGTGGATTACGCTAAAGAAGCATCAGGTCCAAACCATGGTCTATTCCAACAGGCAACTCCAACATGTGCCTATCTGCACTTGCATATCGACACTCGATCCTCATTTGCAATCATGCCCGACAATGAAGGTTCAAGATTCCAACATCCCACTGCATTGCCGCAGAAAACACAAGTCCATGACCAAGAGAATCTTTCACGGCATGAACAAATAAGCATGACAACCATGCTAGTGACAACAGCTTAATAGTGTCGATGTAATGAACATGAGAGTTTCCTGGATCCCATAGGCTGGTAGCAGAACTTGTTACCTTAGGAAGGACCCGTTGTACCAAATGTGAAATTGAAAGGATGAACCCTGAATCCCATAACCGAGAACTCCATGGAGTGCAAATAAGAGGAGGGTTGCATGATCTTGTTGTACTTGTAACATCATATCGTATCAAGGAATTGTTGTTGATTCCAAACTGATTTTTAGTCACTGTAGCTGCACTCGAAGTTCCATGATCCCCACACTTTGTTGTCAGCTGGTGAGCCTGAAGCTGCGGCATGAAACCGAACATTGTTTTTGCAGATGATGGGTACAACCATACACTTAGGAAGGCAATGATGCTGCTCTCTCTAGTTGGAATTCTTTTATCATTGCTAACACTGTCATGAGTCCAGAATAATACGCAAGCATCAGAATGATTTGTACAAGACAATGCCATGAACATGCTACAAGTGTGCTCTACCATTTGGATGTGAACCCTAGTAGGAACATGATTAGGCATCCTGGTATCCCAATGTTTCGCTGCACCCAAATGCAGAGGAGGATCACCAATAGGAATAGCTGGTTGTACACATTGAGGAGTGGGCCACCAATCCATTAGGTGCAACACATTCCCTATAGTTGTAGAAAATGCATTCTGGACAAACCACCAAAATAAAGGCATGATTTCACAAAGACCGTCAATTTTCCACGAGAAACAAAACTGGAACTCCATGGTTATCCCCATATATTCATGTATGCGCAACTCCTCTACGGCAGCAGTTACATCCTTCACGCTTTGAAATAGTTGAGGTGCCTTCAGACAGCTCCAGGTGTTCCATATAAGAAGCAGCCATCTCACTAAATCTGCACTAATAACTCCCCTATATAATGCCTTTATGCAGTGTTGACTCACATGAGGGTACCCCACAACTTGGATGCCTGGTGGACTAGTGCTGGGATCCTTGGGACCGAATTGGCAAAGAAAGCCAACCAATAAAGCAATTGCCAGATGTTTGTGTGTTGCAAGAAGGGTTCTACCTGAAGAATTATGACCAATGGCACTGGCTAGATTCCACTGAGACTGCCTTGATTCATAGCGAAAATCAGAAGTATTGCCCTGAGTGTAGCCAGCGACACAAGGTGCAACGATAATACTGCAAGTACGCTTTTCCTGCATTGTGTTGTGTGCTGACAGAATAGAAGGGCGATATGCTTGGATAAAAGGTTTCACTTCTTCTCTGCATAATCTTATGGTCCGATTAGCTGCTACACAATTATGAGAGTGCTTCTCGTCTTCAATGGATTTCGTCAAGATACAAGGTACATATTGTGCTTTCCATAGATATCCACCCAATAGGAACGTTGTCATTGGTGAACTAGGTGCAACCTCACTCAACAATAAGTTCAGAATTGAACCAGCAACTAGGACTTGCAAAGGGAGCCCAGTGTTGTGTCGTCCAGCAGACAAAATAACTTCAAAAATTGCATCAGCTCGCTGCACATTTTGAGCATCCGACCAACAGTTTTGAAACCTCCAGAAAACATCAACCAAACACCAAGGAGGGTTTGAGGGATTACGCCTTAAACGCAACACTTTTGATTCTGTTTGAGCATGAGTTGCTTTTGAGGACTCGTTGTAAATAAACCACCGATACCAGGCAGGGCTCTCAACACTTGACTTGTTGTGAATGATGTCTCCTCCTTGTACAAGAGATTGAAGGGTCATTGTTTGTGATTGTGGTTGAGGCCACAAAAACAACTCCACTCGACATGCCTTTGCGCAATGAATAACCTCTGCCATCATCTCCAGATCAGTGGTAACCCTTGATACATACCCCCATACATGTTGTGCTTCACTGTGCTCAACTGGGCCTGTATGTCCGCTCCCACGTGGAGATGTCAGGGATGTCACCAGTGTAGAGGGGAGCGGTGGCAAGGTCAAATAGGGATTCACTTCCCTGCTCGATGCAGTGGTGGTGCTTGCTGGCGCCTTGATAATGTCATCCCGAGCTATATTAGTACGCTTGTCGATGAATGAAGGCCATGGTGCCGGCCGGTTCACCTGTACAAGTGGCTTCAACCCAAGTGTCAACTCTGGCATGAACACGGGCATCATGTAGGCGGCATCGACAAAGCCTTTCAACAAACAACTGGTGGGCGTCGTCATGACAAGCTCGGGGGCAGGAAACAATCCCTGTAGTGGTGTTGCTGTGGCAACTAATGTACTCCATGGGACCATGGAAATGGACACAGGGCTGGCGTCGTCGCTGTAATGGTCCAGATCACCAATTGAGCAGGTGGCAGACATTGGCGTGGCGACAGTGACAGTGTTGATGTCGACGGTGGCATCGTGGCTCGGACACTCCATCGAGCACATGGCCAACGTCGGAACAGCAAGGCCGCTGACACCAATGGTGGTGACGCCGTGGCCTACCCCACACTCCACTTGGGCAGCAAGCTCGGGGAAGACATCGGTCAGGATCTCTGAAGGTGTGAGACCATGTACACCCTGGTCGTGGCCATCCTCAAGTTTCTCCTTAGCCAACGCCACCTCCTTCACCATTTCATCCTCTATTATCCGGGCAAGACATGAACCACCAGTGATGCTGGATGGAGATCTCAACAATACTGCAGCTTGGATATCTTCACGCAATCCCTTGATGTATTGGGGAACAAAGCACTTGATGCTTAGGGTGGAGTTGAGATGCAACACCGGGTGTAGATGCTCCCAGAACATCGCGGTGTACTCAGCCACGGTTCCTGTCTGTGTCAGCTCGAGCAGCAATCGCATGTGGAGGTGGAACTTAATCATGGGCATTTCGTCGAACGGGTGGTAGGCAGGAAGTGAGGTGGTGGTTTTTGTTGGCTCTGAATACCAAATTGTCATGACCCAAGCACAAGGATGGGATGAACAACTGGATTAGTACCAATAATCAGATATATTTTGGGGATACAAAGAGATTTTGAGGTGAGAAATCAGCAAAGCAAAGGGGAAGGTACAAGGAGCAGGAGATGAGGAGCAGAGCAAGGACGAGAAGACGAAGACGATTCACAATCCAGTCCTTTCTCCTCTGGGCTGCCTCTCCTATATATAAGCGACGTTGTAGATTTTCGTAGCCACGTCGAGCCCAAGTTTCCATAGCCCATTCAGAATAGTAGGCCCATCAAGAGTATAGCATGACTCTTGGGGCATGACACTGCAGCCCCTCTATGGCTCAAGCACAAGGGAGGGCCAGTCGCAATCCCATGGGGAGGAGGTTGGAGGCGCAGAGGAGGGCGGCGGCTCGGGTCGGTGAGAGGGAGGGCAGAGCAGCGACAACGGCTACAGGGCGGTAGTGGCGGCTAGGGTTTTCGTGGGAGGGGCGGGGAAGGGAGGAGAGTAGGCAGGAGGGGGAGGGGAACAGGAAGAGTGGAGACCGCCACGCTCTCACGGTCTTGCCCCTGTCGCTATTGGGCAGTTTTCCAATGATGCGAAATACCTAAAATGCCCTCGGCGGGGCATCGAATTTACATGCGGTGGCACGGCTGTTTCGACACTGTTTTGATCCACAGTGCCAGCTTTTGATCCGACGGCTGGCGTCTCCTCATATCGTGATCGAACGGATGAGAACAAATGAAAGACCAGATCCAACGACCAGGAAGCGCTAAACTGTGAGGAGGCTGGGTTCCTCCCAGTATGCATCTTACGTGATGTTGTGCAACGCTGGTCCGACAGTGGTCTAGAGCAACCTGGCACATGCATCCGCACGGACCTGTTCGACTGCAGTCCACAATAAATAATTAGGAGGGCGCATCTAGCTGGCGGCCGGGGGCTCGCTATCGCTCCCGAGCGGCCGGCCCCCGGTCCCAGCCAGCACGTGTAGGCCCCACCGCTTATACTAAAAAAAGTAAAATTACTGCTAATTTAAAAGTATTAAAAAGAACACTGTTGATTAATCATCTTATGTGATCTATTTCTCACGTGATGGATGCCTACATGCCGCTGCATCAATGTTCTTGTGTTCATCCTTGTGCATTAATTTTTGGTTTTTAAAATTATAAAAAACATAACTTCTAAACCGCGCGTCGAAATTCATATCCGTTTTCACTGTTGAAACCCTCACGACGTGCTCTTCAAAAGTAGACCCCGCATGGGGGGTGTCGACGAACTAGTCTTCCTGCTAACTAAATATCAATGTTTGTGCAACTAGACTACATTGTCGCGCCAACTGAGCATATGTGTGTGCCAATAGTCTTTCTGTCAACTAAACATCAATGTGTGTGCAACTAGACTACATTCCCGCGCCAACTGAGCATATGTGTGTGCATGTAGTCCTGCCAACTAAACATCAATGTGTGTGCAACTAGACAACATTGCCGCGCCAACTGAGTATATATGTGTGCCAATAGTTTTTCTGTCAACTAAACATCAATGTGTGTACAACTAGACTACATTCCCGCGTCAACTAAGCATATGTGTGTGCCAATAGTCCTGCCAACTAAATATCAATGTGTGTGCAACTAGACTACATTGCCGCGCCAACTGAGCATATATGTGTGTAACTAGTCCTGTAAACTAAATATCAATGTGTGTGCAACTAGACTATATTGCCGCGTCAAATGCGCATATGTGTGTGTAACTAGTGTCCTGCCAACTAAACATCAATATGTATACAACTAGACTAAATTACAAGCAAACTGAGCATGTGTGTGTGCAACTAGTCCTTCCGGCAACTAAATATTAATATTTGTGCAACTAGACTTCATTAGAGCATTTCCAACAGACGCCCTATGGAGCCGCGCGCTAAAAAAAATTTACAGCGCCAAAATAGCGTTTTAACGCGTCGAATGAGCGAGTATCTTCAGCAGACGCCCAAAAATATACAGCCCAACTAGCAACAGTAGCATCTCCAACATGCGCACAAAATTACCCAGGTGTGCCCGTACCTAGCTCGCCGCCCGTGGCCTGCTCGCCACGCCCGCGCCCAGCTCCGCCCCGTCGTGGCCGCCCTCCGCCCATGGCCGTGGCCGCGGCCCGCCACCGCCGTGGTCGTGGCTGCGACCGCGCCCCGCCATCATGGCCGCGCCCGCGCATGGGCTCGTCCCCGCCCCCGCCGCTCTGGTCGTGGCCGCGGCCGCGGCCCGCCCCGCCACCGCCGTGGCCACGCCCTGCCGCCCCGCCGTGACCGCGGTCCGCCCCGCCGTGGCCGTGGACGTGGCCGCGCGCGCGTCCCGCCTCCATGGCCGCGCCCGCGCCCTTCCTCGCGTGGCCGTGGCCGCGGCCTGCCACGCCCCGCCACCGCCGTGGCCGTGGCTGCGCCCGCGCCCCGCTGTCGTGGCCGTGGACGTGGCCGCACGCGCGTCCCGCCGCCATGGCCGCGCCCGCGCCCTTCCTCCCGTGGCCGTGGCCGCGGCCTGCCACGCCCCGCCACCGTCGTGGCTGTGGCCGCGCCCGCGCCCCGCTGTCGTGGCCGCGCCCGCGCCTCGCCATTGTGGCCGCGCCCGCGCATGGGCTCGTCCCCGCCCCCGCCGTTGTGGTCGTGGCCGCGGCCCGCCCCGCCCCACCACCGCCGTGGCCACGCCCTGCCGCCCCGCTGTGGCCGTGGCCGTGGCCGCACACGCGTCCCGCCGCCATGGCCGCGCCCGCGCCTGGGCTCGTCCCCGCCCCGCCGCCGCTGTGGTTGTGGCTGCGCATGCGAGGAGGCCGGCGGTGGGCGCACGCGAGGAGGACAACGGCGGGCGCACGCGAGAAGGCCAAATAGTGTGTATGCACTTTTTAGATTTTAGGAATAATTAGTGGCACCACCCAAAAAGTGGCACGCGCCCTGACGGTTTTCGAACATGATAGGATCAAGGTATATTACCGGTCGTGTCTCTAGTCGTCACATCGCTCTGCACCCTTGGCTCCGAAGGCCTCAGAAGTAGCGGCGTCGCTCGCCGGGCAAGCCGATTACCTCCGAAGGACTGCTTCGTCGTCGTCGACGGTGACAAGGCCTTCCTCAACGGATATCCGCAGCCACACGCGGAGCCAGCAGGCAGCGAGCTCGGCGCCTTCCGCCTTCGCGTCACGGCACTGCGCGGTCCCGGTGACTATTGGGTCGTACGTGGAGGTATCTAAGTCTATATCCTCAAAGAAGAAACCATGCATCCCGCACCATAATCCATGCTCTATATTTGTAGACGGGGTGTTTACATGATGTATGCTATAGCAGGATTCTTGTTTTCCTTTGCCATATCGTCCGATGAGTTCTGCACTGCTGAGCTCCCCAAGTCATTTAGCAACGCTAAGGACATGGATTCATTATGCATCCTTCGTCGCCGTCGGTGGCCCCGAGTTGGAGCACTGGACTGGCGCCATGATGTACGAAAACCTAAAGGACATTTTCGATGTTGAGAGACACTCGGCATTCTGCTGGGATGCATGCAACCACCGTCGACGAGCCACAACAACACAGCCCGGGAGCAGACTTTTCTACTGCATGAAGATAGGAGCCATGGGAAGAAATGGCTCCTACGTCATCACCACATTTGGGTTCTGCCCATTGATTTTCTTATACTACTTGATACAAGGATTGGACGGGCCATCAAAGTTACCAACATCATGAACACGAATTCTGTGATGTCCGTCACCCCGGTTTGCATGCCATGCATGGCCAGTCTTTCCCAGCATCATGAACACGCAAGGAATAGGCGCCGTTCGTGCGGCGGGGCATTTGTGCGCCTGAAATATTGGTGTCCCTCTCCTTCTTCCACCTACATTCGAGCGAGTATGAGAGGGAGCCAACATTTTTTCTTATTCAAGATTCTTGTACCCATTCCTTTTTTTTTTTGCTGGAATTCTTCTAGTTATTCCAATGGCATGTAACAGGGCTGCGATGTCAGCAAAATTCAGATGTAATGTCACTTTTTAAAATCATTTTTATTTAGCGTGCATGCGATGTTCGGTTAGTGCACCATTTTTGCCGGCTGTGTGTAATGTGAATAAACCATTTTGCCATGACAGAAGAGAGCAGATTTTATTGGATTAAGGCACGCCGGTCGACCATTCCATTTTTAGAATATCTGGGTCCATCCCTTGCGTTTTTGCGATTATATGTAAGTTTGGTATCGACCGTTCGAGTGAAACTGCTGTGCTCTAGCCACATGTCGCGCACAAACCGTCTTGCCGACCCTGCAGCAAGAGTCACGAGCTTTCTCCCTGGTCCCGCACTACCACCCCCGCTAGGACCGACATATGGTGCCGACAACTATGGTACGCCGTTGCACTACTGTGCCCGCCGCCGGCACCGCCTCCATATTTGTCCACCTCCGGGCACGCTGACGACTCCACCCAAGAGAAGGTTGGCGTGGTAGCTGCGGCTGGCATGCGATGACAACATGCCGACTTTGCCGACACATAGTCAAGCTAGCAGTGTGTTGGGAACGTAGCATGCAATTTTTTTTAAAAAAATCTATGCTCACGCAAGATCTATCTAGAAGATGCATAGCAACGAGAGGGGGAGGGTGTGCCCACGTACCCTCGTAGACCGAAAGCGGAAGCGTTTCACAACGCGGTTGGTGTAATCGAACTTTCTTCATGATCCAACCGATCTAGTGCTGAACGGACGGCACCTTCGAGTTTAGCACACATGCGGCTTGATGACGTCTCCTCCTTCTTGATCCAACAAGCGGGAGAGGAGAAGTAAATGGGATCACAACCAACACGACAGCGTGGTGGTGATGGTGGTGGTGGAGCACCGAGAGCGCTTCGTTAAGCGTCGCCGGGACGAGGCGGTGGAACTACAGAGTAACGGGGGAGAGAGAGAGAGGGGCGCCAAGGGCTTGGTGTGTCCTCTTGGGGCGCCCCCTCCCCACTATATATAGGTGGAGGGTGAGGGAGTCCTGGACAATGGGGTCCTTGGGGAGCCGGCCTATGTGACATGGGCCGGACTGATGGGCCGTGAAGATACGAGATAGAAGGACCTCCCCCGTGTCCGGATGGGACTCTCCTTGGCGTGGATGGCAAGATTGGCGTTCGAATCGTGTACCTTCCTTTATTTGTAACCGACTCTATACAACCCTAGATCCCTCTAGTGTCTATATAAACCGAAGGGTTTAGTCCGTAGGGCACAATCACAACCATACAGGATAGACATCTAGGGTTTAGCCATTACGATCTCGAGGTAGATCAACTCTTGTAACCTAATGCTCATCAAAGTTAATCAAGCAGGACGTAGGGTATTACCTCCATCAAGAAGGCCCGAACCTAGGTAAAACATCGTGTCCCCTGCCTCCTGTTACCTTCGATCCTTAGACGCACAGTTCGGGACCCATATCCGAGATCTGCCGGTTTTGACACCGACATTGGTGCTTTCATTGAGAGTTCCTCTGTGCCGTCGACATAAGGGTTGATGGCTCGCCTTGTTATCATGGACAGTATCACTTCCGGAGGAGCCCTGGCTTCGAGGTAAACCCTCCGGCCCGGCAACTTCACCATGGGCGCTCGTCTGGCCATTAAGCCGGAGGCAGCCAACTTGTCACCCAAAATCGTCTCCGCGTCGGCCCTGAATGCTCCGACAAGATGGATCCGGCAGATATTTCGGCTTTAAACGAGCTGCTAGATCGCATCGCCGCCCTGGGAGTCGCAACCGACTATGATCGGATTGGGCTTAAACCCGATCAGAGAGAAATCAGATCTCCGCCGATCACCCACCAGGTGGCGATTGTGGAGGAGCAAGCTGGCAATAACTCCTCCCCTACGTTGAGGAAAAAGTATGTTCGGATTTCCGAGCTCGGAGAGCCGGACACCCAGCTTCGGGAGGGCACTTCCTGTCCTCCGAACACAGAACCGGTCGTAGAGCCTAAAAGCTCGCCAGGCGCTCCGAAGCCCGGGCCTGTAACTTCGGAAATTTCTCAGAATCCGGATTTCACAATGGGTCAGGGTTCGGATTCAATCCCACCCACCCACCCCAATCAATACTCCCCAAGCAATTCCGGCCTCCGGACATATGCGACTTAATGTACGTGCGGCAGCAGCCTGAGGAAACAATCCATCACTTTTGGGCCAGATTCCTCCTTGTTAAAAACAAGATCAAAGCCTGATGCGACAACGACGCGATCTCCGTATTTTGCAACAATTGCACGAATGAGGGAATTCTTAACGCTCTCAACCGCCGTCGCATACTGCACTTTGCAAATTTAGCACACATAGTGCAGAAGTACTGTGCAATGAAAAGCGCATGGAAAACTCAGACAACCCGCTGGGTACCATAGGCCTTCGGGCCACCTCCCGAATGGGCAAAAAGATGCACCATCGTGGAGCACCTAATCATCATCCCGTGGACAAGAAAATCAAGTCCTTTACATGTCATAGAACGGTCTTCGAGGATTGGCTCGACAAGCCCTGTCCAATTCACACGACACCGGAAACCAAACCAACGCTCCGAGCTTGTTGGATACTCCGGCAAGTGGCCAAGAGCGGCGAGTATATCCTCACCAATAACGCCCCAGAGAATTACTCTGCGAAGGACCACGATCCCAAAGTATTCATGGTCTTCAAGGCCTTTTCATCAAACAATCGATGCAAAAGAGCGCTCCGCGACCTTGCCGAAGTCTGCCAGGTGGCAGCAGTAAACCCTTGAAATGACATGGCGATCACCTTCAACGCCGATGATGAACCAAGATCCCGCTCAATTCAGGCACCAGCCGCTTTGGTCCTCAACCCAATCGTGGACGGCTTTCGGCTCACTAAAGTGCTAATGGACGGTGGCAGCGGGCTGAACCTCATCTACGAGGACACGCTCAATAAAATGCAAATGGACAGGAGTCGCGTTGAGCAAAGTACCACAACCTTTCAAGGTATCATACCCAGTCGAGAAACAAGATGCTCGGGAAAAATCGAACTCGATGTGGTATTTGGCACGCCGAAAAACTATCGGTCCGAAGAGTTACTCTTCCATGTGGCGCCTTTCAACAGCAGGTATCACGCCCTACTAGGGCGTGATGCATTTACATGCTTCCAAGCCGTACCCCATCACGGATACATGAAGCTCAAAATGCCTGAGCCCAATAGAGTTATCACTATCACCAGTGATCCGGACATAGCACTCTGCGCTGAAAATAAAACCGCCTCTCTGGCCCTCGAGGCTTTATCCGAGGCCCTCGCGGCCGAAGAACTAACCACCCTACGCTCCACAGTGGATAGGGACGACGTAATCCTGATAAGAGACCTAAATCCACTTCCTTCAAACCAGCTAATGAAATAGTCAAATTCCAAGTCCACCCAACGGACCCCAAGAAGACAACTTCCATTGGAGCACAGCTGGACCCAACGGTCGGTGCCGCATTATGCGCATTCTTGCGCGATAACTGGGACATTTTTTCCTGGCACCCTTCGGACATGCCAGGCATCCCACAAATACTGGCCGAGCATAGTCTCAATATATTGAAAGGATATAAACCAGTCAAGCAAACTCTGCGCCGATTTTCTGAACCCAAACAACAGGCTATGGGGGAGGAGCTGGCCAAACTGCTCGAAGCCGAATTTATCAGAGAGATCAAACATCCGGATTGGCTAGCAAACCTGGTCATGGTACCGAAGAAGGACAGATCCTGGCGCTTGTGTGTCGATTTCAAAGACCTTAATAAGGCTTGCCCTAAGGACCCCTTCCCATTACCCCGTATTGACCAGATTATTGACGCGACCGCAGGACACGATTCACTGTGCTTCCTCGACGCATACTCCGGATACCATCAAATTAAGATGAAAGAATCCGACCAAGCCGCCACGGCATTCATCACTCCGTATGGGCCTTTCTGTTTTAACACTATGCCTTTCAGACTCAAGAACGCCGGCGCAACCTACCAATGCATGATTCAAACGTGCCTTGAAAAGGAAATTGGCACAACCGTGGAGGCATATGTAGATGACGTCATCATCAAAACAAAGCATGTCGAATCATTGGTGGATGACTTACGCCTTACGTTCGACAATCTCCGAGAATATGAAATACGACTCAATCTGGAAAAATGCTGCGTTTTCGGCGTTCTAGCCGGAAAACTTCTGGGGTTCATCGTCTCCAATAGAGGAATCGAAGCAAACCCTGCTAAAATCTGAGCCCTATCACAGTTGGTGTTGGGGAACACTACTAGGGAAAAGCCTATACACAGAATCTTAGCAGCAACGCGGTTCAAAAAGGAGCGCTGCTGCTAACTAGTAGTAGCACGTGTTCTGTAAACTCGCCGCTGATAAGGATTTAGCAGTAGCGCGCTCGGCCAAAAACGCGCTGCTACAAATATCGATCGGCGGTGTTCCCCTAACTCTAAGTAGCAGTAGCGCGGTCGCAATAACCGCGCTACTGCTAAGTATGTAGTAGTAGCGCGCTTTTTCCGGGATCGCTGCTGGTAAATTTCAAATTGCCACACCTTTTTGTCCCAGTTAGCAGCAACGCCGCATCCCAAAGCGCGCTGCTGCTAAATTCTTAGCAGCAGCCCGTTTTAGGACCCGCGCTAATGCTAACCCGCACCAACCCAACACCTTTCCCCACCCGTCCCTCCCCTCCCCCTCCTCTTTTCCCTTCCCCCTACCTCCACCACATGCTCCCACTCTCACTCTTCTTCTTCTCCTCAATACTTCTCCCCCATTACACTCTCTCTTCTATCCACCTTTCTCTCTCTTCATTACTCCTACATAACTACACCACCTCCATTAATGCATCTCCTTTGTCTTTTTCCTTCCCCTCCACTAGTTGAAGTTGTCTCCTCCCAAATTAGGTAGCTAGGTAGATGTAGGATTTAGTTAAGTGACCTATTTGCCCCCTAACTAGATCTATCTTTGTCAAGAAGAGCTTTGTGCACTTTTGATCTCCCTACAACATCATCTCCACCGTGTGCTCGATCTCGATCGAGATAGAGGTGATGAAAATTTCATGCTTTTGCAAAATGGAAATATGTTTATGTGTGTGTGATATGTTTGTGGAAATTGTGTGTGTGGCATGAGTTGACGCCGCCAAATTGTGCTTTTGAGTTGCCTATGTTTTGCCGAAATGTCGATTTATTTCCGTTTCGGCGAATTCCGGGCAAACTCTAGATCCATATATGTCCTATTTTTAGGGAAGGTCATGCCAAAATTTTTTATGACTTTGATGCATGCATGCATTTTTATAATCAATTTGTTTATTATTACCGTGCAGAGTTGACGATGGTCAGTGGAACGATGGTGGACAGGTGGTTGCGGTCGGCGGTGCAGGACATGAAAGAAAATAACCGGACAGAGGTTTTATGTCCGTGTCGAAAATGCAAAGGAATAGTTTGGCTCGACCCCCATGACGATGGTCGTGTCGAAGCGCACCTGCTCATGACTGTTTTCATGGATGGCTATACTCGGTGGATAATTGAAGATGAGGATGACGATGTTGAGGATGCCGACAGGGCAGGCAATGATGACACGGGGCAAGACGAAGAGATGATCGATAATGGCGGCGGGGAAGAGGCCGGACATGGCAGCGGAGAAGGGGCCGGACATGGCGGAGGAGAAGGGGCCGAACATGGCGGCGGAGAGAACGACATGGACTCCACGCAGCAGAGTTCGTCGGTACTAAGTTCAATTGTGCGGGACCCTCATATTCAAGCATTGCTTCGCAATGAGATGAGTACTGAGAGAGATGCTTCTAGAGAGGAGGCTAAGCTGGAGCAACTGGTGGTAGACTCGAACACTCCATTGTATGATGGTTGCAATCCTGAGGTGACCTGCTTGAGTTTCACGCTCCAACTCCTGAAGACGAAGGCTAAAAACAAATGGACCGACACTAGCCTCGATGAGCATCTCAAGTACCTAAAGGATGTTCTTCCCGCGGGTAATCTATGTCCTACTAGTGTTGATGAGGCCAAGAAGATCGTGTGCCCTCTTGATCTGCCACACGTTAGATACCATGCATGCATCAACGATTGCATAATTTATCGGAAGGAGCACACGGAAAAAACAAGTTGTCCGGTGTGCAATGCTTCTCGATACAAGAAGGCCGGGAAGAAATGTCCCCAGAAAGTTGTATGGTACTTACCGATCACTCCCCGTCTCCGAGGTATTTTGTAGATCCCAAGGAAGCAAAGCTAATGTGCTAGCACGCGGAGAGGAAGAATCCCGACGATGGAGATGATCCGAAGCTGAGACACGTGAAGGATGGAAGCCAGTGGAGAGCGTTGAACAGCTTCTATCGGTATTTTGAATGTGATGCAAGGAACATCGTGCTCGGCGCGTGTACCGATGGCATGAATCCGTTTGGCAACCAGAACACCAACCATAGCACATGGCCCGTGTTTGTATGGATGTACAACCTCCTCCCTGGTTGTGCATGAAATCGAAGTACATTCACATGAGCATGCTTATTCAAGGGCCGAAACAACCAGGAAATAATATTAATTTGTATCTGGGGCTACTTCAAGAGGAGTTAGACACGTTATGGAAAACACCGGCCAAGACATGGGACGTCAGCAAAGGTGAGTATTTCAACATGAGAGCCGCGCTGATCACGACAGTGCAGGACTATCTCGGTTACGGATATGTGGCAGGCCAGGTGTGCCATGGATATTGCGGATGCACGCGGTGCATGGATGATACAACGTCTCAGCAGCTAACGTCAAGGAAAGATGGCGGGTCTGGGAAAATCGTGTACATGGGGCATCGAAGATGGCTTGAACAGGACGACCCATGGAGAAACCGTGGAGATCTATTCAATGGTCACGCTGAGCATCGAGGACCTCCACGTAAGAGGAGCGGTGCCGAAATCGATGAGCTGTTGAAAAACTGGAAGGAGTGCCCCGCGCCAGGAAAGACGATGAGAAAGGCGCCGGAGCCGCTGCTGAAGGTATGGAAGACGAGGTCTGTGTTCTAGGACTTGGAGTACTGGCATAAAGTCGATACACCTCATTGTCTTGATCAAATGCATATCTGTAAGAATGTCCTTGAGAGCTTGCTCGCAACACTGATGAACATGCCGGATAAGACCAAGGATGGGCCGAAGGCAAGAAAAGACTTGCAAGATTTGAAAATCAGGGAAGATCTGCACATGCCGCCCCGTAAAATGTCAGACGAGACAGAGACGGAGACAGAGGCACGGGAGAAGAAGGGCAAGAAAATAAAGAAATAGGATTATTGCCCCCCTTCTTGGTTCACCTTAAGTCAGGCTGAGATCAATCAATTCTTGAAGTGCCTTACCGGAGTCAAAGTTAGTTCCGGTTACTGTGGCAAGATAAGCAGATATCTAGACACGGACAAGAAAAGGTTCAGCGGGATGAAGTCTCATGACTGTCATGTGATGATGACGCAGATACTACCTGTTGCCCTTAGATGGATAATGGACAAGCACGTCCGTGACACGCTTATTGGTCTCTACAACTTTTTCGACATCATCTCTCGAAAGTCGATCAGTGTGAAGCAGCTCCAAAGGCTACAGGAAGAGATCGTTGTGATACTGAATGAGCTTGAGATGTACTTCCCGCTCGCGTTCTTCGACGTGATGGTGCATCTGTGTGTCCATATTGTGGATGACTTAATAGACCTGGGGCCATCATTCCTGCACAACATGATGCCGTTTGAGAGGATGAATGGGATCATCAAAGGATTCGTTCGTAACATATCTCGACCGGATGGAAGCATCGTCCAGGGCTATTTGGCACAAGAGTGCATCTCTTTCTGTGAGAATTTTCTATATGGAGTAGACCAGCCGCCTGGTGTTAGTGTTGGTTTGCCCGTTAACAAGCACGATGGGAGGCTCGAAGGAGATGGTCACTGCAACGGTCGCAGGGAACTGCACGTGGCATACTCAGATCGACGCAGCGACTTTGACAGAGCAAACTTGGTAGTGCTACAACACCTAGACGAGGTAGATCCTTTCGTGGCACTGCACAAAGAAATTATCACAAAGAAGTATCATGACCGTGGGGAATGCAGGACGGACGCCGAAGTTACTAGAGAGCACAACTCCACTTTCCTGCATTGGTTCAAAGAGCATATTATTGCTAATCCCCCAGAGGAGGGCTCTAAGGACGAATTGCTCATATACGCCTTAGCACATGGCCCCTCGCCCAACCTCATAACCTATCAGGCATATGATATCAACGGATACACTTTCTACACGGAGGCAAAAGATATGGACAGTGATGATCAGAACTCAGGGGTGACGATGGAATGCATGACCGGCAGCGACAACGGCACAACTGAACGATTTTATGGAAGGGTCGAGGAGATCTGGGAGCTTGACTACTCTGGACTGCACAACACGACGATGTTCCGTGTCAGATGGGCTAAGAATGTCGAAAGAGAAAGCCGGATGTTCACTACCATGACTATACCCGACGCCAAGAGCGCTACCGTGAACGCTATCGCAAAAAACGAGCCATGGGTACACGCTAAGCACGTGACACAATGCTTCTTCATAACTGACCCGCGCAATCCCAGCCGTGTTGTCGTGAGGAGAGGCAAAAGGAACATCATTGGAATGGATGGAGTCACCAACGAGGAAGACTATGATCAGTACGGCAACCCAATGAGGAATGATGACGATGATGATGAAGTATACGTCAAAAGAAGAATCAATACTACATTACCTAAGAAAAATCGTACTCCATGGAAAAGGCAAAGTCACAATGAGGGGCTCAATTATTCTTCGACGAACAAGAAGGGAAAGAAGCTGACTCAAAAACGAAAACGTCAGCACTGAGGAAACGTATGTTATGGGTCCAATGATGTGTAGTATATATATGTTCCTATTTTGTATACACACTTAGCCATTATTATGCATGGGTCCAATGATGTCTAATATATATGTTCCTATTTTGCATACATATTTAACCGTCAAATGATGCAATATATATCGCCCTCCCTTCGTTCACTGCCCTCGGGAAATAAAAGTGGGATAAAATAAAGGAAAAGAAAAAGGAAAACTGGCAGTAGCGACGGTAGTAGCAGCACGTTTTGGATAAACCGCTGCAGCTACTGAATTTAGTAGTAGCGCATTTCTCCTAAACTGCTGCAGCTACTGAATTTAGTAGTAGCGCGTTTTGACATAACGCGCTACTGCTACGTCCACTTAACCCAAAATTCTCACTCTAGCCCTGCTTCATCCCGCCATTTCCCCCCAAATCACCACTCTCTCTCCCCCGTCGCACCGCCGCGCCCGACCCGGCCCCAGCGCTCGCCCCCGACTCCGCCGGCACCGGCGCTAGCCCCCGACCCCGGCGCTCGCCCCCGTCCCGCCCCTCGACCCCGATCCCGGCGCCGGCGCTAGCCCCCGACCCCGCCACTCGCCCCGACCCCGCCGCTCACCCCCGACTCCGGCGCCGGCGCTCGCCCCCGACCCCGGCGCGCTCGCCCCCGACCCGTCGGCCCTCGCCTCCCTCCTCTCCCCTGCCGGCCGTCGTCGGGCCTGCCTCCTCGCCCCTGCACTCTCTGTAAACCCCCCCTCTCTTCTAGGGTTCTTCGGTTATTTTAATTAATTAGGTTATCTATTTAGTTATGAATTTAGCTAGGTTTCAAAATTAGCTGAATTTATATGCAAATTTGTACTGGACATGTGATATGTGCATATGTCATGTTTTGGACATGTCATGTTTGGAAAATGATCCGAGTGGCCTATGTTACGCCGGAATGTTGATTCATTTCCGTTTCGGTGAATTTCAGGCGCTCGATATGTCCATTTTTTAGCAAAGGTCATGCCGAAATTTCCCGTGAATAAAGGCATGATTTGTGCTACATAGTTGGCATATCGAGTGCTGGCACATAGATTTCTTTTTATGTCATTTCTCATTTATTCATACTTTTAGAAATAAATGAGGCCACTTAATCATAGGAAACATGTCGAACAACGAAGAAACTGGGCCTTCTGACCAAGATGCAGACGAGATGGATTATGAGGGTGAACAAGAGTACCTTGACTATTTGACTGCTAAGCAAGGTTTGCAGGTCGGCCTCGATGATGGTACTGACGCCGACATCGACACCGACGACGCCGGCACCGATGGCGGCACCGAGACCGGTGGGGAAGGTACCGGCGGGGAAGGTACCGGCGGGGAAGGTACCGGCCCCGATGCCGCTACCGAAAAGAGGAAGCATAAGAAGCAGAGGATACGAAAACCTAACAAACTAGGGATTGGACGACTTGTGATCACAAAGATGGCACCTGGCAAGTTTGAGCCGTTAGAGCCGGAAGAACCTCGCAAGTGCTATGGGAACCAAGTAGGATGCATCCTACGAGAATGCGCGAGCATCAACGACGATGACTTAAGGAGTAAAGAACATTTGACGCAGTTGCTCCTAACGAAGTTGCACAAGAGATTCAAGTTCCTCGACCGGGATGATAACATCAACCGTGGGATGATCCAAAGATGAAAAAGATTAACAATCACGCCATGGGCATGTTCAGCAATGATTTGGCCTCCTGGAAAGGGAGGGTGAAACGAGCTATTGAGGCTGATGAACCCCTGTCCGAGATTCTGGAGGAAAATCCACACTTACGGAAGAGGAGTTCGAAAAGTTCAAGGACACTTGCGCTACCGAGGCAGCCAAGGCTAAGGCTACGAAATTCAAAAGCATTCAGCAAACGAACACGGGGAAGCATCACCTCGGAAGCTGTGGCTACCTCGGTAAAAAGCCCATATGGGATAAGGAGGACGCGGAACGTGAAGCCGCGGGTCTCCCAGACCCCTTCGCGAAGTTCACCAACCCCTTGGAGCATGACTTCATTAGGGCCTGCTACAAGTGGAACAAGGAGAAAAAGGTTTTTTACACGGACAAGATCACGAGGAAATTGATTAGACTACTGGAGAAGCAACACCGGCTTGCAGCCGAAAGCCCTACTTCTCCGATGAGGCCCAAGTGGGACACCCCTCTCAACCGGGCCTTGAACGAACTTAAGGGACTCCCGTTGGACCAGCGGCCGCAATATGGTCGTGTGCACGGCGCTGGAGACGGCGCCACGTGGAAGGTGTTTTACAACGACGACCCGGAGGCCAAGAAGCAGAAAAAGAAGTTTAGTCAGGCGGACATCGACGCAAAGGTGAAGCTTGTGGTGGAGAAAAAAGCAGCTGAGGACGCGAAAAAAGCAGCCAAGGACAAATATGAGTTGCTACAGGAGGCAGTCAATGCAGCTGTAACTGCCTGCAGAAATGATTTCGCTACTAACTTGGTTCCAGTTATCATCAACTGGGTGAAGGAAAATCCAGACAAGACGGTACATGATTTCCCGATGCCCAGTTTCGTCGCGAGCAACTCCATGAACAACAACACCATCGCACCATCACTTGCTCAAGCAACCGGGCCTCCTCTCGCAGCCGCTCCCGCTCATAGCAGCCCGTCCTCAGTCTCAGGCGCGCTAGGTGGGCCTTCGTCTTTGGCTGAGCTCGACGCCGTCACGGTAATTACATGTCGCACCAACATATATATATATAGATAATATTCCATTTTTGTTGCCTTTCGGTTGTTTTATGCCACAGACATATGTGTTTGCAGGCGAAAGAAACCCCGTGCACCATACTCTACTTGATCAAAGGCCAGAACGTGGACGTGGGAAAGGGGATGATAATGGACCCCTCTCAACGCACGTTCCACAACCAGCCGATCCCCGCTGGGCACTTCAGGGTTAGCTTGACCAGTGTGAAATCGGGGCACGAGGATTTGCCTCCTCCAGTACAGCATGTGGGAGCGGACGACGAGACCCCGCCGCGGATTGGAAGCTTCAAGGGTTGGGTGCTGCTGTGGCCGAAGAATCTTATTCGTCTGGAGCCGGCCGAGAGCACACCAATAACTACCACACATCAACAAGCATGTGCGGAGACCACCACCCCGCCTACGCAATTACCAGCTCCTGTAGTGCTGGGTGAGAGCGGCGGACGACATGATGAAGGGGGTGCAATAGTACTGGCTGATGTAATTTCTCCTGTAGAACAGAGAATGGATGATGAGACGGAGGTCGACCCTATGGATTACCTCAATACAAACGCGTATGACTGTGACATAGATATGATGAGTCAACCATATGACGAATCGGGCTATCAGCTTGCTAATGAGGATATGGATGATATGCCCGGGCAGGGTCGTACCATGGATTGCAAAAAGTCTCTCTTCATGAAATCCTCACAGGACACGCCTGAAGATGCCGCCTCAACACAGGATCAACTAGCCGGGCGCGAGGGTCGTTCAGTACTTAGAGCATAATTGGTTTGATGCCAAAAGTTGGCATGCCAAATTTTGGCAACTGCCAAATATTGGCTAGAGATTGGTTGCTTGCCAATTCTTGTTGCCAATCTCACAAAAAGTTGCCAAAAGTTGGCAAATTTTGTTTTTGCCAAATGTTGGCTTACCAAATATTGGCAATGCCAAATGTTGGTAGCAAACCAATTATGCTCTTAGCCCGGGAACACTTGGGCAGGGGTTAAGGAAGGGCCTGGAAGGTGTGCCCAAGAAAAAGGAGAGGAAGAGATCGGGGAAGGTAACTGCCTCCAAACAAGCCAGAGCACACAACAGCCAGACGATGCATTCTGAAGAGCGTGTACCCGTGAAAGGTGCGGTCATGTTCCATCTCACGGGCGAGCCGATGCTACCGCTGAAATCGCTAGAGGCACTATCAGGGGATCTCAGGAGACTGCACGACCATGTGCTGTCGACTGAGAAAAGCCTACTAGCCTCAAAGGATCCAGGATATCCGACATACGCGGCTCGTGTGCCTGAGGGGAAGTGCTACGTCGACACACGGCCCGCGGAGGTGTTCTTCCTGCGGTTTGACCATATCTTTGAGATGTTTCTAACAAGGCGGCTTGATTTTACTATCGTCCGCCTTTTTGCGCTACATATGAGCTCCGTCATGAAGAGTGAAGAAGTCTCGCAAATCTGTGTGGCGGATCCGTACTACATGCACGAGTCTTTCTTGAGTCTCGGCGACGTTGATCGTGAAACTGCTAGGGAGTACCTCCAAAACTTCATGGTACAGAATAAGGACCGGGAAATTGTCCTCGTGCCTTATCATCCAAAGTAAGTCAGTTCCGGACAACCCTTTCGTACATTTAAATCATTCCTTCTCTCTCATATGGGGAATAATTTGAGGTGTCTTTTCCCCGCAGCAACAGGCGCGCCGTCCTTATCGTTCTTTACCCGCAAGTCTCCCACGCCGTGTATTTTGACCTTTCCAGAGACTATGAGAAAAAGGACTACACCCACATAATGAATATTCTAGATGATGCTCTCCAAGGCTTCAGCTTTAGAGGTGGCCACGTGCATATCAAGAAACAAAGGAACAAGAAGATGGGTTTCGCGCATAAAACTAACTTCTCCTGCATCCATGTCCCAAAACCAAGCAAGAAGGATGGATTCTACATCGTCCATCTCATGATTCAGTTCAAAACGGATCACCAAAAGCTTCGCATTAACAGCAGAAATGATGATCATATCCACAAGTGGCTAGAATCTCATGGAGAAGCGAATTATAAACTTAGAGATGACTTCTTTCGCATCCAAAGCGACATTGCGACGATCATCATGAAAGAAGTCGTCGATGAGAAGGGGATGTTCCACCACGGCCCTATATCGCGAACTGACGTCCGAACTCGCATAGGCATGCAACGTCTAGACCTCACGCCGTTCAAGAAGCTAGGGTTCGTCCTCGATGATATGGAAGGATGGAACTTCTAGTGATTTATGATGCCGATGATGATGATATGTGTCGGTTGAACTTGTATACTTTTTGTAGCGATGAAACTTTGTGATGTCCACGGTCCCTACCGAACTTGCGTAACGTTACTTTGTTAGTTTGCGTACGATGACCTGCATACCTCTAGTTAATTAATTTGCGTACTGTATATGTTGCATCTAGTTGCTAACCCTTTCTTTTTCGGTGTTGCTCTAGTATATTTTGTTGCATATATATGATTGTACATCCTCTTCATGAACATGCATCTCTAACAGGTACCTAGTTTTTTGATGGCGAGATGGAAATGCTATGTCGTGTACAAAGGGAAGGTTCCGGGGGTGTACAACGAGTGGCATGAGTGTCAGGCGCAAGTGAATGGGTTCACGGGCGCCAGCCATAAAGGCTTCAAAAGCAGACAAGAAGGAGAAGCTAGTTACTTGAGGTTCACGCTAGCGCGAGAGAGGACTCATAACCGCCACCTCATGTACTACATAGTTCCGCTCTCACTCATAGTGATAGCACTTCTTGCGTATACCTTTGTTTAGATGGATGACGTTGTTGTACTTGCAAGTATTCGAGACTTGCATGTATTGCTGTTTTCGAGATGATGACAAGATATCACTTTGTGTCGGATGATGATTATGATGAGACTATTTGTATGTACATGCTATGATTACATTTGTGGTATCGCAGGCATTTGTATATGTATCATGATGACATTTCTATGTGCAAAAGATTCTTCTACAAAGCCTGCTCAAATACAAAACAAATATACCAAAAAAAACTACTTAAATTAGCAGTAGCGAGTGTATAAAAGTTAGCAGCAGCGCCTCAATAGCAGTAGCGCGTCCAGCCAAAGAGCGCTAGCGCTACTAGCAGTAGCGAGCTTCTTCTAACCGCGCTGCTACTACACTTGTGTAGCAGTAGCGCGGGTGCGCACGCGCTACTGCTATGAGTTAGCTGTAGCGCCTTATTAGTAGCGCGGGTACCCGCGCTACTGATACATCTAAAACCCGCGCTGCTGCTAGCCTTTTCCCTAGTAGTGGAACGTAGTAATTTCAAAAAAATTCCTACGCACACGCAAGATCATGGTGATGCATAGCAACGAGAGGGGAGAGTGTTGTCCACGTACCCTCGTAGACCGAAAGCAGAAGCGTTATATGATATATCAACGCGGTTGATGTAGTCGTACGTCTTCACGATCCAACCGATCCAAGTACCGAAAGCACGGCACCTCCGAGTTCTGCACACATTCGGCTCGGTGACGTCCTCGCCTTCTCGATCCAACAAGAGGGGTGATACGTCTCCAACGTATCTATAATTTTTGATTGCTCCATGCTACTTTATCTACTGTTTTAGGATTTATTGGGCTTTATTTTCCACTTTTATATTACTTTTGGGACTAACCTATTAACCGGAGGCCCAGCCCAGAATTGCTGTTTTTTTTGCCTATTTCAGTATTTCGAAGAAAAGGAATATCAAACGGAGTCCAAACGGAATGAAACCTTCGGGAACGTGATTTTCTCGCCGAACGTGATCCAGAGAACTTGGAGTGCAAGTCAAGAAGCAACCGGAGCCTCCACGAGATAGGAGGGCGCCCCCCCCCCTATAGGGCGTGCCCCCTGTCTCGTGGGCCCCTCGGGCGGCCACCGATGTACTTCTTCCTCCTATATATACCTACGTACCCCGAAAACATCCAGGGGCACCACGAAACACAATTTCCACCGCAGTAACCTTCTGTATCCGCGAGATCCCATCTTGGAGCCTTCGCCGGCACTCTGCCGGAGGGCGGCCTCTACATCAACATCCTTGCCCCTCCGATGAGTTGTGAGTAGTTTACCATAGACCTACGGGTCCATAGTTATTAGCTAGATGGCGTCTTCTCTCTTTTTGGATCTCAATACAATGTTCTCCCCCTCTCTTGTGGAGATCTATTCGATGTAATCTCTTTTTGCGGTGTGTTTGTTGAGATCCGATGAATTGTCGGTTTATGATTAAGTTTATCTATGAATAATATTTGAATCTTCTCTGAATTCTTTTATGTATGATTGAGTTATCTTTGCAAGTCTCTTCGAATTATCGGTTTAGTTTGGCCTACTAGATTGATCTTTCTTGCCATGGGAGAAGTGCTTAATTAGCTTTGGGTTCAATCTTGCGGTGTCCTTACCCAGTGACAGAAAGGATTGCAAGACACGTATTGTATTGTTGCCATCGAGGATAACAAGATGGGGTTTAGATCATATTGCATGAGTTTATCCCTCTACATCATGTCATCTTGCTTAATGCGTTACTCTGTTCTTATGAACTTAATACTCTAGATGCATGCTGGATAGCGGTCGATGTGTGGAGTAATAGTAGTAGATGCAGGCAGGAGTCGGTCAACTTGTTATGGACGTGATGCCTATATACATGATCATGCCTAGATAATCTCATAACTATGCGCTTTTGTCACGCCCAATATGCGACCCTATCCAAAAGGAACTCGAAGGTCCCACCAAGGATAGACCCGCATATTGGAACGCTTTTGCAAGGTGGATATCATTACATCAACATTACATAATAGAGGGGATACATCCAATACATACAATGTCACACGAATACAACATCACAATACATCAGAGCATCATCCGACTATGGATGAAACACAAACAGAAACTCAAACGACATCCACCCTGCTAGCCCAGGCTGCCGACCTGGAACCTAACCCCTGATCGAAGAAGAAGCAGAAGAAGAACTCAACGCAAGCAAACATCGCTCTCGCGTCATGATCATCGCATAACCTGTACCTGCAACTGTTGTTGTAGTAATCTGTGAGCCACGAGGACTCAGCAATCCCATTACCATGGGTATCAAGACTAGCAAAGCTTAATGGGAAAGGAAGGGGTAAAGTGGTGAGGTTGCAGCAGCGGCTAAGCAAGATATGGTGGCTAACATACGCAAAAGAGAGCGAGAAGAGGAGCAAAGGAACGGTCGTCAACTAGTAATGATCAAGAGGTGATCCTGAACTACTACTTACGTCAATCATAACACAGAAACCGTGTTCACTTCCCGGACTCCGCCGAGAAGAGACCATCACGGCTACACACGCGGTTGATGCGTTTTAATTCGGATCTGGTGTCAAGTTATCTACAATCGGACATTAACAAATTCTCATCTGCCACATAACCGCGGGCACGGCTCTCGAAAGTTTATACCCTGCAGGGGTGTCCCAACTTAGCCCATGATAAGCTCTCGCGATCAACGAAGGATATACCTTCTCCCAGGAAGACCCGATCAGTCTCGGAATCCCGGTTTACAAGACATTTCGACAATGGTAAAACAAGACCAGCAAAGCCACCCGATGCGCCGACAATCCCGATAGGAGCTGCACATATCTCGTTCTCAGGGCAACACCGGGTAAGTCAAGCTACGAGTAAAACCAGACCTCGAGTTGCCCCGAGGTGGCCCCGCAGGCTGCTCGGTTTGGACCAACACTTAGACAAGCACTGGCCCGGGGGGGGCTAAAATAAAAATGACCCTTGGGTTAATTACTCCCAAGGGAAAAGTAGGTGGTGGTGAGGCAAATGGTAAAACCAAGGTTGGGCCTTGCTGGAGGAGTTTTATTCAAAGCGAACTGTCAAGGGGGTCCCATAAATCACCCGACCGCGTAAGGAACGCAAAATCCGGGAACATAATACCAGTATGACGGAAACTAGGGCGGCAAGAGTGGAACAAAATACCAGGCATAAGGCCGAGCCTTCCACCCTTTACCAAATATATAGATGCATTAATAATATAAGAGATATTGTGATATCCCAACATAATCCTGTCAACCATGGAGCAATCTTCAACTTCACCTGCAACTAACAATGCTATAAGAGGGGCTGAGCAAAGCGGTAACATAGCCAAACAACGGTTTGCTAGGAAGGGTGTCAAATGTTAGAGGTTCATGGCAATTTGGGAGGCTTGAAGAGCAAATGATAGGTAACGCAGCAAAGTGATAGAACAAAGCAACTAGCATAGCAATGATAGTAGTGAGATCCAGGGTAGCGGTCATCTTGCCTGAAATCCGGCAAGGAAGAAGAACGAGTCCATGAAGAAGATGAAGCCACGAAGACGAACCAAGCGTAGACGAACGAATCCTCATGATCGCAACGAAACGGGAGCTATCGAGAAGAAGCACACAACATAGTAAACACACCGCACATGAACAAGACATTATGCACAACAAAGCATGATGCATGACAAAGGCTACATGAAGCTACTCATGGCAAGAGATGATGCAACCAAGAACAACACATCAAGGCAAGTTTAAATGAGGCCGGAAACAACATATAGCAATTCCGGTAAGTCCTCATATGCAAGTTTCGAAATTGGTCCAGATCTGAACAAATATTAAGTTGGAGTTGTTAAACAGCAAGTTATGATGCACCAAGATGATCTACACGAAATTCTAGTCAAGTTACATATAAAGTTCATTTAGTTCGGAGCTACGGCCTAGAAGATATGAGCAAAACAAGTTAAGCATGGCATTGATGCAAAATGCATACAAACATCAAGCAAACACCTCAAAACAAGGATGCAACATGATAATATGATGCTACATGCAAAATCAAGCAAATTTCATATAGAGCACACTCAAAACGGAGCAACGGTTCAACACATGCACTCTATACAAGTCATAACAACAATCTGTCCAAAAACAGCAACTAGGCATATTGCAAGCATCAAAACAACATGCTACAGTACCACAATATGAAAACAAAAGGCATGGGCATGAAGTACAGGTAAAGCATAACAAAACATGAACACTGAGCTATCTCCAGAAACCACTAGAACATGCTCACAATGACATGGAAAGATTGCAAATAATAACAGTTTCAGACTTATCAGGAAATAACACCAGGTTGCAATGTTTAGAGCTAGCAAACAACATGTTACAGGAAGCTATCATGGCAAACAAAGGCATGGCATTAATCTACTAATTGCATAGAACAAAAGTCCCTTACTGACCATGAGCCAAAAAGGATCAGAAGATATGATGGCACCCATGTAAACATGGCAAGTTATATTACAGATTCATACATGGCAGGAACAACAATAAGTAAGCATGTTGGTGAGCTTGAACCACTCACCACAGAGTAATACATGGCATGTCAAGGCAACCAATAGTAAGAAGACATGTTTATGAAGCTAATAATGGCAAGAACAAGTTCATAGGATGCATGGATCACTAGGGAAGCTCATGGAAAAACTGAACATAATGTTAACAGACTGACAGCAACATTATTTAGCAGGTTTGGAGCAATATTACAACATGTTACAGCAGGCTATAAATGCAACCAGGGGAATGAATGGATAGAGCATGACATGTATAACAATTCATCCTTAGTGAACATCTCCAGATTATGCATGGAATGACTTGTAGTAGCAGGTTTACATAGCAACAAAATATAACAGAATCTGTCAGGAAAACAGCAACAGCAAGTACCCTACTTAACAAGCTTGATGCACTCAGCACATAACTCACAAAAATAAATGGTTTGCACCTCTGGAAAGATGACATATCATAGATCAAAACACATGTAGACATCAACCTCATAGGATGCACACACATCAAACATGGCAAAAATGACAAATGAGCATGTTATAACAGTTCCAGCAGATTAACATCAACATGCACTCTTCCAACAGTATTTCGGGCATCAAGATGAGCTCAAATGAAAATGATGCAATGGATGAAATGAAGTACTCGTTGAGACGAACAATTTGACATATTACACGCACGAAACATAGATGTATGCAGAGAGATATGATGCGATGAACATGGCATGATAATGCAAATATTTCGGGACTTAGCAGAAAATCACCTCGCGAAAAAAACTGGCAGCTCGGGGTTGGCTGCTTCCCTCATACAGAACGGAGGGCACGGAAGTCAACACCGGCGGGGAGGGGGCGTGGGACTCCGGCGAGCGCCGGGAACGCCCTGAATGGGTAGATCGGGCACGGGGCAACCCATTCCCGGCGTTGAGGCGGCTTGGGGCGGCACGAGCGCGGAGATCGGGGCAGCCATGGAAGTTCCTGTGGAGGTGAGAGAGAGAGATGCGTGAGGGAGAGAGAGAACGAGAGAGAGCAGAAGGGAGGAGAGATGGCTGGCGGGGCTGGCCTGGACGGCGCGGGTGCTCCGGCGACGGGGCTTGCCGGCGGGAGGCGGGGTCAGCGAGGGGAGAGAGATCGTGGTCGAGGGGCTCCTCCCCTCGATCCAGATCGGGAGCGCGCGAGGGCGGCGCACGGGCGTTCTCCTGCGGGAGCGGCGACGGCGGCTCGGGCCCGGCGATGCCCGGTGAAGTGGGGCGCTGGTGGTGGTGACGTGGCGGCGCGGGAGTGGTGGAGGGCGGCGGTGGCGACGACGTGGCAGCACCGGATAGGGCGGAGCGAGGTGGCCGGCCGACATGTCCGGCTCGGGCGGACGTGTCCGGTGGCGCGAGGATGAAGATGACTAGGGTTAGACCGGGATTTTCGGGGGGAGGCACAAATATATAGGTAGAGGGAGCTAGGAGAGTCCAAATGAGGAGCAGTTTTTGGCCACGCGATCGTGATCGAACGTCGGAGAGCATGGAGGGGGTTTGGATGGGTTTTGGGCCACTTTGGACGGGGTGTTGGGCTGCACACAAAAGAGGCTTTTACGGTTACCCGGTTAACCGTTGGAGTATCAAACGACCTCCAAATGGCATGAAACTTGACAGGCGGTCTACCGGTGCTATACCAAGGCCGCTTGGCAAACCTCGGTCCATTCCGAGAAAGTTTAACACCCGCTCAAAACAGGAGAGAAGAAGGGGACGCCGGAGGACATAGGTGGGCTGCACACAAAAGAGGCTTTTACGGTTACCCGGTTAACCGTTGGAGTATCAAACGACCTCCAAATGGCACGAAACTTGACAGGCGGTCTACCGGTGCTATACCAAGGCCGCTTGGCAAACCTCGGTCCATTCCGAGAAAGTTTAACACCCGCTCAAAACAGGAGAGAAGAAGGGGACGCCGGAGGACATAGGAGTGCCGGATTGCAAAACGGACAACGGGGAAAAGGACCGGATGCAAGATACGAACACGTATGCAAAAAGAGATGCACATGATGACATGATAAAATGCAACACGCAAGCAAAAGACATGGCAACAACGGCGAATAACTGGCAGACACCTGGCGCATCGAATCCAGGGCGTTACAGCTTTTATATCAATTGCTTGACAGTAATTTTTTCACCCACCGTAATACTTATGCTATCTTGAGAGAAGCCTCTAGTGAAACCTATGGCCCCCGGGTCTATCTCTTATCATATTTGCTTTCAATCTACTTTTATTTGCATCTTTACTTTTTGCATCTATACCAAAAATACCAAAAATATTATTTACTATCTTTATTAGATCTCACTTTCGCAAGTGGCCGTGAAGGGATTGACAACCCCTTTATTACGTTGGTTGCGAGTTCTCAGTTTGTTTGTGTAGGTGCGTGGGACTTTTGAGGAGCCTCCTACTGGATTGATACCTTGGTTCTCAAAACTGAGGGAAATACTTACGCTACACATTGCTGCATCACCCTCTCCTCTTCGAGGAAAACCAACGCAAGCTCAAGACGTAGCGAAGTAGTAGATGAGTTCCGGCAGCACGACGGCGTGGTGACGGTGTTGGTGAAGAACAATCTTCGCAGGGCTTCGCCTAAGCACTACGAAAACTATGACGAAGGATAAACTAGAGGAGACGGGGTTGCCGGCACACGGCTTGGTGTTTCTTGATGTGTCTTGGGTGCTAGCCCTACCCCTCTATTTATATGTTGAGCCTTGGGGTCGAAACTTGGAGTAAAAGCCTCCACAAAGTCGGTTTCACCCGAAAGGCAAGAGTCCTTCTCGGACTCCAGGGCCAGACGCTAGGGTTCCTGGCGTCTGGACCCAGACGCCAGGGACCCTGGCATCTGGCCCCTGGACTCCGCAAAACTTCCTTTTGCGCTTTCCAAAAACCTCGTGGGCTTTCCCCTTTGGCTCAGATAAAGTGTTCTTGTGCCCAAACATTTTGGGAAACATCCGGAACCCCTTCTGATGGATTCCGGAACCTTTCCGGAGATCAAACACTACTATCCACATATCAATCTTTACTTCCGAACCATTCCGGAGTTCCTCGACATATCCGTGATCTCATCCAAAACTCCGAACAACATTCGGTCACCAACATACATAACTCATAGTACTATATCATCAACGAACGTTAAGCGTGCGGACCCTACGGGTTCCAGAACTATGTAGACATGACCGAGACACCTCTCTTGTCAATAACCAATAGCGGGACCTGGATCCCCATATTGGCTCCTACATATTCTATGAAGATCTTTATCGGTCAGACCGCATAACGACATACGTTGTTCCCTTTGTCATCGGTATGTTACTTGCCCAAGATTCGATCGTCGGTATCTCAATACCTAGTTCAATCTCGTTACCGGCAAGTCTCTTTACTCGTTCCGTAATACACCATTCAGCAACTAACTCATTAGTTGCAATGCTTGCAAGTCTTAAGTGATGTGCATTACCGAGTGGGCCCAGAGATACCTCTCCGACAATCGGAGTGACAAATCCTAATCTCGAAATACGCCAACCCAACAGTACCTTTGGAGACACCTGTAGAGCACCTTTATAATCATCCAGTTACGTTGTGACGTTTGGTAGCACACAAAGTGTTCCTCCGGTAAACGGGAGTTGCATAATCTCATAGTCATAGGAACATGTATAAGTCATGAAGAAAGCAATAGCAACATACTAAACGATCGTGTGCTAAGCTAACGGAATGGGTCATGTCAATCACATCATTCTCCTAATGATGTGATCTCGTTAACCAAATGACAACTCATGTCTATGGCTAGGAAACATAACCATCTTTGATCAACAAGCTAGTCTAGTAGAGGCATACTAGTGACACTTTGTTTGTCTATATATTCACACATGTATTATGTTTCCGGTTAATACAATTCTAGCATGAATAATAAACATTTATCATGATATAAGGAAATAAATAATAACTTTATGTTTTCCTCTAGGGCATATGTCCTTCAGTCTCCCACTTGCACTAGAGTCAATAATCTAGTTCACATCGCCATGTGATTTAACATCAATAGTTCACATCTTTATGTGGTTAACACCCATAATTCACATCGACATGTGACCAACACCCAAAGGGTTTACTAGAGTCAGTAATCTAGTTCACATTGCTATGTGATTAACACCCAAAGAGTACTAAGGTGTGATCATGTTTTGCTTGTGAGATAATTTTAGTCAACTGGTCTGTCGCATTCAGATCCGTAAGTATTTTGCAAAATTCTATGTCTACAATGCTCTGCACGGAGCTACTCTAGCTAATTGCTCCCAATTTCAATATGTATCTGATGAACCACAAGTATAGGGGATCTATCGTAGTCCTTTAGATAAGTAAGAGTGTCGAACCCAATGAGGAGCAGAAGGAAATGATAAGCGGTTTTCAGTAAGGTATTCTCTGCAATTACTGAAATAAGTGGTAACAGATAGTTTTGTGATAAGATAAATTGTAACGAGCAACAAGTAACAAGAGTAAATAGAGTGCAGCAAGGTGGCCCAATCCTTTTTGTAGCAAAGGACACGCCTGGACAAACTCTTATAATAGGAAAAGCTCTCCCGAGGACACATGGGAATATCGTCAAGCTAGTTTTCATCACATTCATATCATTCGCGTTCAGTACTTTGATAATTTGATATGTGGGTGGACCGGTGCTTGGGTGATGTTCTTACTTGAACAAGCATCCCACTTATGATTAACCTCTATTGCAAGCATCCGCAACTACAACAAAAGTATTAAGGTAAACCTAACCATAGCATGAAACAAGTGGATCCAAATCAGCCCCTTATGAAGCAACGCATAAACTAGGGTTTAAGCTTCTATCACTCTAGCAACCCATCATCTACTTATTATTTCCCAATGCCTTCCTCTAGGCCCAACTAATGGTGAAGTGTTATGTAGTCGATGTTCACATAACACCACTAGAGGCTAGACAACATACATCTCATCAAAATATCAAACGAATACCAAATTCACATGACTACTAATAGCAAGACTTCTCCCTTGTCCTCAGGAACAAACGTAACTACTCACAAAGCATATTCATGTTCATAATCAGAGGGGTAATAATATGCATAAAGGATCTGAACATATGTTCTTCCACCAAATAAACCAATTAGCATCAACTACAAGGAGTAATCAACACTACTAGCAACCTACTAGCACCAATCCCGGACTTGGAGACAAGAATTGGATACAAGAGATGAACTAGGGTTTGGAGATGAGATGGTGCTGGTGAAGATGTTGATGGAGATTGCCCTCTCCCGGTGAGAGGAGCGTTGGTGATGATGATGGCGATGATTTCCCCCTCCCGGAGGGAAGTGTCCCCGGCAGAACAGCTCCGTCGGAGCCCTAGATTGGTTCCGCCAAGGTTCCACCTCATGGCGGCGGAGTCTCATCCCGAAAGGTTTCCTCTGGGTTTTTTCTCATCAAAAGACTTCATATAGGAGAAGATGGGCATCGTAGAGCCACCAGGGGCCCACGAGGTAGGGGGCGCGCCCTAGGGGGGTGCGCCCCCACCCTCATGAGCAGGGTGTGGGCCCCCTGGCCTTCATATTTGGCGACGATTTTTCTTTATTTACTTTAAGATATTTTGTGGAGTTTCAAGACTTTTGGAGTTGCGCAGAATAGGTCTCCAATATTTGCTCCTTTTCCAGCCCAGAATTCCAGTTGCTGGCATTCTCCCTCTTCATGTAAACCTTGTAAAATAAGAGATAATTGAAGGAAATATGCCCTAGAGGCAATAATAAAGTTATTATTTATTTCCTCATATCATGATAAATGTTTATTATTCATGCTAGAATTGTATTAACCGGAAACATGATACATGTGTGAATACATAGACAAACATATAGTCAGTAGTATGCCTCTACTTGACTAGCTCATTAATCAAAGATGGTTATGTTTCCTAACCATAGACATGTGTTGTCATTTGATTAATGGGATCACATCATTAGGAGAATGATGTGATTGACATGACCCATTCCGTTAGCCTAGCACTTGATCGTTTAGTATATTGCTATTGCTTTCTTCATGACTTATACATGTTCCTGTAACTATGAGAATTATGCAACTCCCGTTTACCGGAGGAACACTTTGGGTACTACCAAACGTCACAACGTAACTGGGTGATTATAAAGGAGTACTACAGGTGTCTCCGAAGGTACATGTTGAGTTGGCATATTTCGAGATTAGGTTTTGTCACTCCGATTGTCGGAGAGGTATCTCTGGGCCCTCTCGGTAATGCACATCACTATAAGCCTTGCAAGCAATGTGACCAATGAGTTGGTTATGGGATGATGCATTACGTAACGAGTAAAGAGACTTGCCGGTAACGAGATTGAACTAGGTATTGGATACCGACGATCAAATCTCGGGCAAGTAACATACCGATGACAAAGGGAACAACGTATGTTGTTATGCGGTTTAACCGATAAAGATCTTCGTAGAATATGTAGGAACCAATATGGGCATCTAGGTTCCGCTATTGGTTATTGACCGAGAATAGTTCTAGGTCATGTCTACATAGTTCTCGAACCCTTAGGGTCCGCACGCTTAACATTACGATGACAGTTTTATTATGAGTTTATAAGTTTTGATGTACCCAAGTTTGTTTGGAGTCCCGGATGTGATCACGGACATGACGAGGAGTCTCGAAATGGTCGAGACATAAAGATCGATATATTGGAAGCCTATATTTGGACATCGGAATCGTTCCGGGTGAAATCGGCATTTTACCGGAGTACCGGGAGGTTACCGGAACCCCCCGGGGGGTTATTGGGCCTTCATGGGCCTCGAGGGAGAAGAGGGAAGGAGGCAGGAGGGGGCCGCGCGTCCCTCCCCTTCCTAGTCCGAATAGGATAAGGGAAGAGGGGCGGCGCCCCCCCCTTTCCTTCCCCTCTTCCTCCTCTTTCCCCCCTTCTCCTATTCCAACTAGGAAAGAAGGGAGTCCTACTCCCGGTGGGAGTAGGACTCCCCCCTTGGCGCGCCCTCCTTGGCCGGCCGCCTCCTCCCCCCTGGCTCCTTTATATACGGGGGCGGGGGGCACCCCATAGACACAAGTTGATCTACGGATCGTTCCTTAGCCGTGTGCAGTGCCCCCCTCCACCATATTCCACCTCGGTCATATCGTCACGGAGTTTAGGCGAAGCCCTGCACCGGTAGAGCATCATCATCGTCAATACACCGTCATGCTGACGGAACTCATCTCCGGAGCTTTTCTGGATCGAAGCCCGGAGATCGTCATCGAGCTGAACGTGTGCTGAACTCGGAGGCGCCGTACGTTCGGTGCTTGGATCGGTCAGATCGTGAAGACGTGCGACTACATCGACCGCGTTGTGCTAATGCTTCCGCTTATGGTCTACGAGGGTACGTGGACGAACACTCTCCCCTCTCGTTGCTATGCCATCACCATGATCTTGCGTGTGCGTAGGAATTTTTTTGAAATTGCTACGTTCCCCAACAGTGGCATCCGAGCCTAGGTTTTATGCGTTGATGTTATATGCACGAGTAGAACACAAGTGAGTTGTGGGTGATACAAGTCATACTGCTTACCAGCATGTCATACTTTGGTTCGGCGGTATTGTGAGATGAAGCGGCCCGGACCAACATTACGCGCACGCTTACGCGAGACTGGTTTCACCGTTACGAGCACTCATGCTTAAAGGTGGCTGGCGGGTGTCTGTCTCTCTCACTTTAGCTGAATCGAGTGTGGCTACGCCCGGTCCTTGCGAAGGTTAAAACAGCACCAACTTGACGAACTATCGTTGTGGTTTTGATGCGTAGGTAAGAACGGTTTTTGCTAAAGCCCGTAGCATCCACGTAAAATTTGCAACAACAAAGTAGAGGACGTCTAACTTGTTTTTGCAGGGCATGTTGTGATGTGATATGGTCAAGACGTGATGCTATATTTTATTGTATGAGATGATCATGTTTTGTAACCGAAGTTATGGGCAACTGGCAGGAGCCATATGGTTGTCGCTTTATTGTATGAAATGCAAACGCCCTGTAATTGCTTTACTTTATCACTAAGCGGTAGCGATAGTCGTAGAAGCAATAGATGGCATAACGACAACGATGCTACGATGGAGATCAAGGTGTCGCGCCGGTGACGCTGGCGCTCACGACGGTGCTTCAAAGATGGAGATCACAAGCACAAGATGATGATGGCCATATCATATCACTTATATTGATTGCATGTGATGTTTATCCTTTATGCATCTTATCTTGCTTTGATTGACGGTAGCATTTTAAGATGATCTCTCACTAATAATCAAGAAGTGTTCTCCCTGAGTATGCACCATTGCGAAAGTTCTTCGTGCTGAGACACCACATGATGATCGGGTGTGATAGGCTCTACGTTCGAATACAACGGGTGCAAAACAATTGCACATGCGGAATACTCAGGTCATACTTGACGAGCCTAGCATATACAGATATGGCCTCGGAACACGGAGACCGAAAGGTCGAACGTGAATCATATAGTAGATATGATCAACATAGTGATGTTCACCATTGAAACTACTCCATCTCACGTGATGATCGGACATGGTTTAGTTGATTTGGATCACGTGATCACTTAGATGACTAGAGAGATGTCTGTCTAAGTGGGAGTTCTCAAGTAATATGATTAATTGAACTTAAATTTATCATGAACTTAGTACCTGATAGTATTTTGCTTGTCTATGTTTGTTTGTAGATAGATGGCTCGTGTTGTTGTTCCGTTGAATTTTAATGCGTTCCTTGAGAAAGCAAAGTTGAAAGATGATGGTAGCAATTACACGGACTGGGTCCGTAACCTGAGGATTATCCTCATTGCTGCACAGAAAAGTTACATCCTGGAAGCACCGCTGGGTGCCAGGCCTGCTGCTGATGCAACTGACGACGTTAAGAACGTCTGGCAGAGCAAAGCTGATGACTACTCGATAGTTCAGTGTGCCATGCTTTACGACTTAGAACCGGGTCTTCAACGACGTTCTGAACGTCATGGAGCATATGATATGTTCCAGGAGTTGAAGTTAATATTTCAAGCAAATGCCCGGATTGAGAGATATGAAGTCTCCAATAAGTTCTACAGCTGCAAGATGGAGGAGAATAGTTCTGTCAGTGAACACATACTCAAAATGTCTAGGTATAATAATCACTTGATTCAACTGGGAGTTAATCTTCCTGATGATAGTGTCATTGACAGAATTCTCCAATCACTGCCACCAAGCTACAAGAGCTTCGTGATGAACTACAATATGCAAGGGATGAACAAGACTATTCCCGAGCTCTTCGCAATGCTAAAAGCCGCGGAGGTAGAAATCAAGAAGGAGCATCAAGTGTTGATGGTTAACAAGACCACCAGTTTCAAGAAGAAGGGCAAAGGGAAGAAGAAGGGGAACTTCAAAAAGAACGGCAAACAAGTTGCTGCTCAAGAGAAGAAACACAAGTCTGGACCTAAGCCTGAAACTGAGTGCTTCTACTGCAAGCAGACTGGACACTGGAAGCGGAACTGCCCCAAGTATTTGGCGGATAAGAAGGATAGCAAGGTGAACAAAGGTATATGTGATATACATGTTATTGATGTGTACCTTACTAATGCTCGCAGTAGCACCTAGGTATTTGATACTGGTTCTGTTGCTAATATTTGCAACTCGAAACAGGGACTACGGATTAAGCGAAGATTGGCTAAGGACGAGGTGACGATGCGCGTGGGAAATGGTTCCAAAGTCGATGTGATCGTGGTCGGCATGCTACCTCTACATCTACCATCGGGATTAGTTTTAGACCTAAATAATTGTTATTTGATGCCAGCGTTGAGCATGAACATTATATCTGGATCTTGTTTGATGCGAGACGGTTATTCATTTAAATCAGAGAATAATGGTTGTTCTATTTATATGATTAATATCTTTTATGGTCATGCACCCTTGAAGAATGGTCTATTTTTATTGAATCTCGATAGTAGTGATACACATATTCACAGTGTTGAAACCAAAAGATGCAGAGTTGATAACGATAGTGCAACTTATTTGTGGCACTGCCGTTTAGGTCATATCGGTGTAAAGCGCATGAAGAAACTCCATACTGATTGGCTTTTGGAATCACTTGATTATGAATCACTTGGTAATTGCGAACCGTGCCTTATGGGAAAGATGACTAAAACGCCGTTCTCCGGAACTATGGAGCGGGCAACTGATTTGTTGGAAATCATACATACTGATGTTTGTGGTCCAATGAATGTTGAGGCTCGCGGCGGGTATCGTTATTTTCTCACCTTCACAGATGATTTGAGCAGATATGGGTATATCTACTTAATGAAACACAAGTCTGAAACATTTGAAAAGTTCAAAGAATTTCAGAGTGAAGTAGAAAATCATCGTAACAAGAAAATAAAGTTTCTACGATCTGATCGTGGAGGAGAATATTTGAGTTACGAGTTTGGCCTACACTTGAAACAATGCGGAATAGTTTCGCAACTCACGCCACCTGGAACACCACAACGAAATGGTGTGTCCGAACGTCGTAATCGTACTTTACTAGATATGGTGCGATCTATGATGTCTCTTACTGATTTACCGCTATCGTTTTGGGGTTATGCTTTAGAGACAGCCGCATTCACGTTAAATAGGGCACCATCAAAATCCGTTAAGACAACGCCTTATGAACTATGGTTTGGCAAGAAACCAAAGTTGTCATTTCTTGAAGTTTGGGGCTGCGATGCTTATGTGAAGAAACTTCAACCAGATAAGCTCGAACCCAAATCGGAGAAATGTGTCTTCATAGGATACCCAAAAGAGGCTATTGGGTACACCTTCTATCACAGATCTGAAGGCAAGATTTTCGTTGCTAAAATCGGATCCTTTCTAGAGAAGGAGTTTCTCTCGAAAGAAGTGAGTGGGAAGAAAGTAGAACTTGATGAGATAACTGTATGTACTCCCTTATTGGAAAGTGGTTCATCACAAGAACCGGTTCCTGTGACAACTACACCAATCAGTGAGGAAGCTAATGATATTGATCATGAAACTTCAGATCAAGTTTCTACTGAACCTCGTAGGTCTACCAGAGTAAGATCCGCACCAGAGTGGTACGGTAATCCTATTCTGGAAGTCATGTTACTTGACCATGATGAACCTACAAACTATGAGGAAGCGATGATGAGCCCAGATTCCGCAAAATGGCTAGAGGCCATGAAATCTGAGATGGGATCCATGTATGAAAACAAAGTATGGACTTTGGTTGACTTGCCCAATGATCGGCAAGCCATTGAGAATAAATGGATCTTTAAGAAGAAGACTGATGCTGATGGTAATGTAACTGTCTATAAAGCTCGACTTGTTGCGAAAGGTTTTCGACAAGTTCAAGGGGTTGACTACGATGAGACTTTCTCACCCGTAGCGATGCTTAAGTCTGTCCGAATCATGTTAGCTATTGCCGCATTTCATGATTATGAAATTTGGCAAATGGATGTCAAAACTGCATTCTTGAATGGATTTCTGGAAGAAGAGTTGTATATGATGCAGCCAGAAGGTTTTGTTGATCCAAAAGGTGCTAACATAGTGTGCAAGCTCCAGCGATCCATTTATGGACTGGTGCAAGCATCTCGGAGTTGGAATAAACGTTTTGATAGTGTGATCAAAGCATATGGTTTTATACAGACTTTTGGAGAAGCCTGTATTTACAAGAAAGTGAGTGGGAGCTCTGTAACATTTCTGATATTATATGTGGATGACATATTATTAATTGGAAATGATATAGAATTTCTGGATAGCATAAAGGGATACTTGAATAAAAGTTTTTCAATGAAAGACCTCGGTGAAGCTGCTTACATATTGGGCATCAAGATCTATAGAGATAGATCAAGACGCTTAATAGGACTTTCACAAAGCACATATCTTGATAAAATTTTGAAAAAGTTCAAAATGGATCAGGCAAAGAAAGGGTTCTTGCCCGTGCTACAAGGTGTGAAGTTGAGTCAAACTCAATGCCCGACCACAGCAGAAGATAGAGAGAAAATGAAAGATGTTCCCTATGCTTCAGCCATAGGCTCTATCATGTATGCAATGCTGTGTACCAGACCTGACGTATGCTTAGCAATAAGCTTGGCAGGAAGGTACCAAAGTAATCCAGGAGCGGATCACTGGACAGCGGTCAAGAACATCCTGAAATACCTAAAAAGGACTAAGGATATGTTTCTCATATATGGAGGTGACAAAGAGCTAGTCGTAAATGGTTACGTCGATGCAAGCTTTGACACTAATCCGGACAATTCTAAATCGCAAACCGGATACGTGTTTTTATTAAACGGTGGAGCTGTAAGTTGGTGCAGTTCTAAACAAAGCGTCGTGGCGGGATCTACATGTGAAGCGGAGTACATAGCTGCTTATGAAGCAGCAAATGAAAGAGTCTGGATGAAGGAGTTCATTTCTGATCTAGGTGTCATACCTAGTGCATCGGGACCAATGAAGATGTTCTGTGACAAAACTGGTGCAATTGCCTTGGCAAAGGAATCCAGATTTCACAAGAGGACCAAGCACATCAAGAGACGCTTCAATTCCATTCGGGACCAAGTCCAAGTGGGAGACATTGAGATTTGCAAGATACATACGGATCTGAATGTTGCAGACACGTTGACTAAGCCTCTCCCACGAGCAAAACATGATTAGCACCAAGACTCCATGGGTGTTAGAATCATTACTATGTAATCTAGATTATTGACTCTAGTGCAAGTGGGAGACTGAAGGAAATATGCCCTAGAGGCAATAATAAAGTTATTATTTATTTCCTCATATCATGATAAATGTTTATTATTCATGCTAGAATTGTATTAACCGGAAACATGATACATGTGTGAATACATAGACAAACATATAGTCAGTAGTATGCCTCTACTTGACTAGCTCATTAATCAAAGATGGTTATGTTTCCTAACCATAGACATGTGTTGTCATTTGATTAATGGGATCACATCATTAGGAGAATGATGTGATTGACATGACCCATTCCGTTAGCCTAGCACTTGATCGTTTAGTATATTGCTATTGCTTTCTTCATGACTTATACACGTTCCTGTAACTATGAGAATTATGCAACTCCCGTTTACCGGAGGAACACTTTGGGTACTACCAAACGTCACAACGTAACTGAGTGATTATAAAGGAGTACTACAGGTGTCTCCAAAGGTACATGTTGAGTTGGCATATTTCGAGATTAGGTTTTGTCACTCCGATTGTCGGAGAGGTATCTCTGGGCCCTCTCGGTAATGCACATCACTATAAGCCTTGCAAGCAATGTGACCAATGAGTTGGTTAAGGGATGATGCATTACGTAACGAGTAAAGAGACTTGCCGGTAACAAGATTGAACTAGGTATTGGATACCGACGATCAAATCTCGGGCAAGTAACATACCGATGACAAAGGGAACAATGTATGTTGTTATGCGGTTTGACCGATAAAGATCTTCGTAGAATATGTAGGAACCAATATGGGCATCCAGGTTCCGCTATTGGTTATTGACCGAGAATAGTTCTAGGTCATGTCTACATAGTTCTCGAACCCGTAGGGTCCGCACGCTTAACGTTACGATGACAGTTTTATTATGAGTTTATAAGTTTTGATGTACCGAAGTTTGTTCGGAGTCCGGATGTTATCACGGACATGACGAGGAGTCTCGAAATGGTCGAGACATAAAGATCGATATATTGGAAGCCTATATTTGGACATCGGAATCGTTCCGGGTGAAATCGGCATTTTACCGGAGTACCGGGAGGTTACCGGAACCCCCCGGGGGGTTATAGGGCCTTCATGGGCCTCGAGGCAGAAGAGGGAAGGAGGCAGGAGGGGGCCGCGCGCCCCTCCCCTTCCTAGTCCGAATAGGACAAGGGAAGGGGGGCGGCGCCCCCCCTTTCCTTCCCCTCTTCCTCCTCTTTCCCCCCTTCTCCTATTCCAACTAGGAAAGAAGGGAGTCCTACTCCCGGTGGGAGTAGGACTCCCCCCTGGCGCGCCCTCCTTGGCCGGCCGCCTCCTCCCCCCTGGCTCCTTTATATACGGGGGCGGGGGGCACCCCATAGACACAAGTTGATCTACGGATCGTTCCTTAGCCGTGTGCGGTGCCCCCCTCCACCATATTCCACCTCGGTCATATCGTCGTGGAGTTTAGGCGAAGCCCTGCGCCGGTAGAGCATCATCATCGTCACCACGCCATCGTGCTGACGGAACTCATCTCCGGAGCTTTGCTGGATCGGAGCCCGGAGATCGTCATCGAGCTGAACGTGTGCTGAACTCGGAGGCGCCGTACGTTCGGTGCTTGGATCGGTCGGATCATGAAGACATACGACTACATCAACCACGTTGTGCTAACGCTTCCGCTTACGGTCTACGAGGGTACGTGGACGAACACTCTCCCCTCTCGTTGCTATGCCATCACCATGATCTTGCGTGCGTAGGAAATTTTTTGAAATTGCTACGTTCCCCAACAATAATTGCCATAAGTATTGTGACATAACGTGAAATAACAGCCCATAATGCGATAAATATCGATATAAAAGCATGATGCAAAATGGACGTATCAACTCCCCCAAGCTTAGACCTCGCTTGTCCTCAAGCGAAAAGCCGATAACAATGAATATGTCCTCATGTTTAGAGGTAGAGGCATCGATAAAAATAAAATACGGACATGAAGGCATCATGACTGTTCTCATAACAGCAACACATATAGATTTTGTCATATGATTACTTATGTTCAACTGATGATCTTTTCACAATGCAAAAGTATGAATCAGAAACCTTATTGAGCACCTACAAACTATAACCTCAGTCATTGAAGCAATTGCAATTTATCATAACATCGGAAAGAGTCTATGTCAGAGCTTAAAAGCAAGTCCACATACTCAACTATCATTTAGTCCTTCATAATTGCTAACACTCACGCAATACTTGTGGTTACGGAGTTTTAATCGGACACAGAGAAAGATAGGGGCTTATAGTTTTGCCCCACAACCTTTTACCTCAAGGGTAATGTCAACAATAATAATTCGTGCTCCCCTACATCCAATTAGATATATATATATATATATATCATGTTCTTTCCAACATGTTAGGCTTGCCAAAAGATAAAATGAAAAAGGAAAGGTGAAGATCACTATGACTCTTGCATAAGGTAGAGGATAATAATAAAAGATAGGCCCTTCGCAGAGGGAAGCAGAGGTTGCCATGCGCTTTTATGGTTGGATGGACAAAATCTCAATGCGAAAGAACGTCACTTTATATTTCCCCTTGTGATATGAACCTTTATTATGCAGTCCATCGCTTTTATTACTTCCACATCACAAGATCGTATAAAGCTTATTTCTCCCACACCAATCAATCATACATGTTTAGAGCAATTTTTATTGCTTTGCACCGATGACAACTTACTTGAAGGATCTTACCCAATCCATAGGTAGATATGGTGGACTCTCATGGCAAACTGGTTTAGGGGTTTTTGGAAGCACAAGTAGTATCTCTACTTGGTGCTGAAAATTTGGCTAGCATGAGGGGGAAAGGCAAGCTCAACATGTTAGAGGTTCCATGACAACATACTTTATCTCAGATATAAGAAAATATAACTCATCACGTTGTCTTCCTTGTCCAACATCAACTCTTTAGCATGTTATATTTTAATGAGTGCTCCCAATCATAAAAGATGTCAATGATAATATATCTATATGTGAAACCTCTCTTTCCTTATTACTTCCTATTAATTGCAACAATGACCAAAGCTATGTTTGCTAACTCCCAACAACTTTTAATCATCATACTCTTTCTATGTGAAGTCATTACTCTCAATAAGATCAATATGAACTCTTTGTTTCTTTTTATTCTTTTTCTTCTTTCTTTTCTTTTATTCACCCAAGATCATGGCAAAATAATCAAGCCCTTGACTCAACACTAATCTTTATTATATATATAGCTCAGGGACTCGATTACAAAGAGAGATCATAAAGCAAAACTCAAAACTAGATCATGCCATGACTTTATTCTACTAAATCAAGATACTACTAAAAGGATCGAACTAAGAAAAACGGTAAAGGTAGGAGTTGTGATTGTGATACGATACCGGGGCACCTCCTCCAAGCTTGGCAGTTGCCAAGAGGAGTGCCCATACCCATGTGATTATGTCTCCTTCGTTGTCGAAGAAGATGGAGGTGTTGGATAATCGCACATCGAGCGTAAGAGGTCCTCCAACTTGCGGATAATGCCCTTGAGTGTAACAATATGCTCCTTCAACAAAATATTTTCACTTGTGAGATACTTGTTTTGAATACGAGCTAACTCAATCATCTTGAAAGCTTCTATTTCAGTTGGGATAAGAAAGTTGTGATCAAGTTGAAGGGTGTCTTCTGCTGCCGGAGCATGGTCCTCCGTGGCCTTCTTGATCCTTTCATCCTTGTTGATCTCCATGGATTCTTCCCTCTTCAGCTCTATCTTCATTAGCCAAGCATCTTTGTCACCATTGTTGGAGGAGGGGGACGACATGATGCCTGGCCATGACAACCTTGACAGAAAACAGCTCGAAACAAGAACAGAGGATAATTGTGTAATACGGGAGTCAAAACCTTGGGGAGAATATATAATGAATTTTTACCGACCAAAATAAGTTTCGTGCAAGAAAACGGAGTCCGGAGGGCACACGGGGTGCTCACGAGGTAGGGGGGCACGCCCAGGGGGGTAGGGCGCGCCCACCACCCTCGTGGGGGCCTCGTGTCCTTCCCGGACTGCTACTTATTTTTCTATTTTTCTAATTATTCCAAAACGGAGAAATATTGCCTTAAAAATTGCTTTGGAGTCGGTTTACTTACCGTACCACATACCTACTCCTTTTCGGAGTCTGAAACATTCCGGAAAGTGTCCCTTATGTATTCCTTCGGGCTTACGGTTTCAATAATATTGGTTTCAACATTTATGGGATTACCTAAGATATAATGTTTGATCCTTTGACCGTTTACCACCTTCGGATTTGTACCTTCGAAGTTGTTGATTTTTATGGCACCGGAACGATAGACCTCCTCGATAACGTAGGGACCTTCCCATTTAGAGAGAAGTTTTCCTGCAAAAAATCTTAAATGAGAGTTGTATAGCAATACATAATCACCTACATTAAACTCACGCTTTTGTATCCTTTTGTCATGCCATCTTGTAACTTTTTCTTTAAACAACTTGGCATTTTCATAAGCTTGGGTTCTCCATTCATCAAGTGAACTAATATCAAATAACCTTTTCTCACCGGCAAGTTTGAAATCATAGTTGAGCTCTTTAATAGCCCAATATGCCTTATGTTCTAGTTCGAGAGGCAAATGACATGCTTTTCCATAAACCATTTTATACGGAGACATACCCATAGGATTTTTATATGCAGTTCTATAGGCCCATAATGCATCATCGAGTTTCTTGGACCAATTCTTTCTAGACCTATCAACAGTCTTTTGCAAAATTAATTTGAGCTCTCTATTGCTCAATTCTACTTGACCACTAGACTGCGGGTGATAAGGAGACGCAATTCTATGATTAACATCATATTTAGCAAGAATTTTATGGAAAGCACCATGAATAAAGTGTGAGCCACCATCAGTCATTAAATATCTAGGGACTCCAAACCTCTGAAAAATAACTCCTTAAGCATTTTAATAGAAGTGTTATGATCAGCACTACTAGTTGGAATAGCTTCTACCCACTTGGTAACATAATCAACAGCAACCAAAATATGTGTATATCCATTAGAGGCAGGAAAAGGCCCCATATAATCAAAGCCCCAAACATCAAATGGTTCAATAACAAGTGAATAATTCATAGGCATTTCTTGACGTCTACTAATATTACCAATTCTTTGACATTCATCGCAAGACAAAACAAACTTACAGGCATCCTTGAAGAGAGCAGGCCAATAAAAACCGGATTGAATACCTTATGTGCAGTTCTATCTCCAGCGTGGTGTCCTCCATAAGCCTCGGAGTGGCACTTGCGTAGGATCCGTTCCTATTCATGCTCAGGTACACAACGTCTAATAACACCATCTACTCCTTCTTTATAAAGATGTGGGTCATCCCAAAAGTAATGTCGCAAATCATAGAAAAACTTTTTCTTTTGTTGGTATGTGAAGCTAGGTGGTATAAATTTAGCAACAATATAATTAGCATAATCAGCATACCATGGAGTGCTATGAGAAGTGCTTATGACATTTAATTGTTCATCAGGAAAGCTATCATCAATAGGTAGTGGGTCATCAAGAACATTCTCTAACCAAGATAAGTTATCTGCAACGGGGTTCTCAGCTCCTTTTCTATCAACAATATGCAAATCAAATTCTTGCAGCAAGAGAACCCATCTAATAAGTCTAGGTTTTGCATCTTTCTTTTCCATAAGATATTTAATAGCAGCATGATCAGTGTGAATAGTTAATTTAGAATCAACAATATAGGGTCTGAATTTATCACAAGCAAATAACTGCTAAAAGTTCCTTTTCGGTAGTAGCATAATTTCTTTGAGCATTGTCTAAAGTCTTACTAGCATAATGGATAACATTTAATTTCTTGTCAACTCTTTGCCCTAGAACAACACCTACAGCATAATCACTAGCATCACACATAATTTCAAAGGGTAAATTCCAATCAGGTGGCTAAACAATAGGTGCAGAGACTAATGCTTTCTTAAGTATTTCAAATGCTTCTACACAATCATCATCAAAGACAAATGGTACATCTTTTTGTAATAAATTAGACAGAGGCCGGGAAATTTTTGAGAAGTCCTTAATGAACCTCCTATAAAATCCGGCGTGACCAAGGAAACTTCTTATACTTTTGATGTCCTTGGGACATGGCATCTTTTCAATAGCATCAACCTTTGCTTTATCAACTTCAATACCTCTTTCAGAAACTTTGTGCCCCAAGACAATACCTTCATTAACCATAAAGTGGCACTTTTCCAATTCAAGACAAGATTAGTTTCTTCACATCTCTGCAAAACTCGATCAAGATTGCTCAAACAATCATCAAAAGAGGAACCATAGAAGGAAAAATCGTCCATGAAAACCTCACAAATTTTTTCACAAAAATCAAAGAATATAGCCATCATGCATCTTTGAAAGGTAGCAGGTGCATTACATAAACCAAAAGGCATACGTCTATAGGCAAAAGTACCAAAAGGGCAAGTAAAAGTAGTCTTTGACTGATCTTTAGCCGACACAGGTATTTGAGAGAAACCAGAATAACCATCTAGAAAGCAATAATGTGTATGTTTGCATAATCTTTCCAGCATTTGATCAATAAAAGGTAAGGGGTCATGATCTTTCTTAGTAGCTTTATTTAATTGCGGAAATCAATTACCATCCTATAACCTGTGATAATTCTTTGTGGGATCAATTCATCTTTATCATTAGGGACAACAGTAATACCTCCCTTCTTAGGGACACAATGGACAGGACTTACCCACTGACTATCAGCAACGGGATAAATTATACCTGCCTCCAGAAGCTTGAGTATTTCTTTTCTTACCACTTCTTTCATTTTAGGATTCAAACGTCGTTGAGGATCACGAACTGGTTTGGCATCCGCTTCCAAATTTATTTTATGTTGACATAGAGTGGGATTAATGCCCTTAAGATCATCAAGAGTATATCCAACAGCGACACGATGCTTCTTCAGAGTTTTCAATAAGCTTTCTTCTTCATGCTCTGAAAGGTTAGCACTAATAATAACAAGATATATTTTCTTTTCATCGAGATAAGCATATTTAAGATTATTAGGTAACGGTTTAAGCTCAAACACGGGATCACCCTTGGGTGGAGGAGGATCCCCTAGGATTTCAACAGGCAAATTGTGTTGCAGAATAGGTTCCTGTTTAAATAATACTTCATCTATTTCCCTTCTCTCATTCATAAACATATTATTTTCATGGTCTAGCAAATATTGTTCTAAAGGATCACTAGGAGGTACGACAATAGAAGCAAGACCAATAATTTCATCCTTACTAAGCAATTCTTCCTCACGATGTTGTTTACTAAATTTAGAAAAATTAAACTCATGAATCATATCATCCAAGCCAATAGTAACAAAATTCTTTTCGCAATCTATCTTAGCATTAACAGTGTTCAAGAAGGGTCTACCAAATATAATGGGACAAAAGCTATCTTGTGGGTAACTGAGAACAAGAAAATCAGCGGGATATTTGATTTTCCCACACAAAACTTCAACATCTCTAACAATTCCCACCAGTGAAATAGTATCTCTATTGGCAAGTTTAATTGTGACATCAATATCTTCTAACTCAGCAGGTGCAATTTCATGCTTGATTTCTTTATACAAGTCATAAGGTATAACGCTAGCACTAGCACCCATATCACATAAGCCATGATAACAATGATCTCCTATTTTAACAGAAATAACAGGCACGCCTACCACAGGTCTATGTTTATCTTTAGCGCCAGGTTTAGCAATTCTAGCAGATTCACCACAGAATTGAATAACATGCCCATCAATATTATCAGACAAGAGATCTTTAACAATAGCAATATTAGGTTCTACTTTGACTTGCTCAGGAGGTGTATAAGTTCTAATATTGCTTTTACGAACCACAGTTGAAGCTTTAGCATGATCCTTTATTCTAACAGGGAAGGGAGGTTTCTCAACATAAAAGGTAGGAACAATAGGATCATTATAAGTAACAGTCTTTTCTTCAACTTTAACAGGTGTAGCTACTTTTACTTCTATGGGAGGATGATATTTAAACCAATTCTCCTTGGGGAGATCAACATAAGTAGCAAAAGATTCACAGAAAGAAGCTACTATCGAAGAGTCAAGTCCATATTTAGTGCTAAACTTACGGAAAATATCAGTATCCATAAAAGATTTAACACAATCAAACTTAGGTGTCATACCTGACTCCTTACCTTCGTCGAGGTCCCAATCTTCAGAGTTGGGTTTAATTCTATCCAATAAATCCCATCTGAATTCAATAGTCTTCATCATAAAAGAGCCAGCACAAGAAGTATCGAGCATGGTGCGATTGTTATCAGAAAGCCGAGCATAAAAATTCTGAAGAATTGTCACTCTTGAGAGATCATGATTGGGGCATGAATATAACATTGGTTTAAGCCTCCCTCAAGCTTGAGCGATGATTTCTCCTTCGCGAGCCCAAAAATTATATATATATAATTGCGATCACGATGAACAAGATGCATAGGGTAATAATTTTGATGAAATTCCAATTTCAATCTTTTATAGTTCCATGATCTCGTATCATCACATAGCCTATACCATGTCAATGTGTCTCCCTTCAAAGATAAAGGGAATACCTTCTTCTTAGCAACGTCATCGGGTATACCTGCAAGCTTAAATAATCCACAAACTTCATCCACATATATTAAGTGATCATCAGGATGCTTTGTTCCATCTCCTGTAAAAGGATTAGCTAGCAGTCTTTCCATCATACCTGAAGGAAATTAAAAAGGAGTTTCATTTACAATAGGTTCAGTAGGTTGAGGAGAAACTCTTTGCTCTACTGGACGGGGTGAAGATACCCCGATCAAGCCCCTCAGAGAATTACTTTCCATAAAAACAAGTGACAGTAAATTTCAGCAAACTATATAAATTTTTCCTTACCAAATTCCACCTACCAAAGGCGCTACACTCCCCGGCAACGACGCCAGAAAAGAGTCTTGATGACCCACAAGTATAGGGGATCTATCGTAGTCCTTTCGATAAGTAAGAGTGTCGAACCCAACGAGGAGCAGAAGGAAATGATAAGCGGTTTTCAGCAAGGTATTCTCTGCAATTACTGAAATAAGTGGTAACAGATTGTTTTGTGATAAGATAAATTGTAACGAGCAACAAGTAACAAGAGTAAATGAAGTGCAGAAAGGTGGCCCAATCCTTTTTGTAGCAAAGGACAAGCCTGGACAAACTCTTATAATAGGAAAAGCACTCCCGAGGACACATGGGAATATCGTCAAGCTAGTTTTCATCACGTTCATATGATTCGTGTTCGGTACTTTGATAATTTGATATGTGGGTGGACCGGTGCTTGGATGCTGTTCTTACGTGAACAAGCATCCCACTTATGATTAACCTCTATTGCAAGCATCCGCAACTACAAAAACAAGTATTAAGGTAAACCTAACCATAGCATGAAACATATGGATCCAAATCAGCCCCTTACGAAGCAACGCATAAACTAGGGTTTAAGCTTCTGTCACTCTAGCAACCCATCATCTACTTATTACTTCCCAATGCCTTCCTCTAGGCCCAAATAATGGTGAAGTGTTATGTAGTCAACGTTCACATAACACCAATAGAGGCTAGACAACATACATCTCATCAAAATATCGAACGAATACCAAATTCACATGACTACTAATAGCAAGACTTCTCCCTTGTCCTCAGGAACAAACATAACTACTCACAAAGCATATTCATGTTCATAATCAGAGGGGTAATAATATGCATAAAGGATCTGAACATATGATCTTCCACCAAATAAACCAACTAGCATCAACTACAAGGAGTAATAAACACTACTAGCAACCTACTAGCACCAATCCCGGACTTAGAGACAAGAATTGGATACAAGAGATGAACTAGGGGTTTGGAGATGAGATGGTGCTGGTGAAGATGTTGATGGAGATTGCCGTCTCCCGATGAGAGGAGCGTTGGTCATGATGATGATGATGATTTCCCCCTCCCGGAGGGAAGTGTCCCCGGCAGAACAGCTCTGCCGGAGCCCTAGATTGGTTCCGCCAAGGTTCTGCCTCGTGGCGGCGGAGTCTCGTCCCGAAAGGTTGCCTCTTATTTTTTTTCTTGACGAAAGACTTCATATAGGAGAAGATGGGCATCGGAGAGCCACCAGGGGGCCACGAGGTAGGGGGCGCGCCCTAGGGGGGGCGCCCCCCACCCTCGTGAGCAGGGTGTGGGCCCCCTGGCCTTCATCTTTGGTGACGATTTTGTTGGAAATATGCCCTAGAGGCAATAATAAAATCATTATTATTATATTTCTTTGTTCATGATAATTGTCTTTATTCATGCTATAATTGTATTATCCGGAAATCGTAATACATGTGTGAATAACAGACACCAACATGTCCCTAGTAAGCCTCTAGTTTACTAGCTCGTTGATCAATAGATAGTCATGGTTTCCTGGCTATGGACATTGGATGTCATTGATAACGGGATCACATCATTAGGATAATGATGTGATGGACAAGACCCAATCCTAAGCATAGCGTGAGATCGTGTAGTTCGTTTGCTAGAGCTTTTCTAATGTCAAGTATCTTTTCCTTTGACCATGAGATCGTGTAACTCCCGGATACCGTAGGAGTGCTTTGGGTGTATCAAACGTCACAACGTAACTGGGTGACTATAAAGGTGCATTACAGGTATCTCCGAAAGTGTCTGTTGGGTTGACACGGATCGAGACTGGGATTTGTCACTCCGTATGACGGAGAGATATCACTGGGCCCACTCGGTAATGCATCATCATAATGAGCTCAAAGTGACCAAGTGTCTGGTCACGGGATCATGAATTACGGTACGAGTAAAGTGACTTGCCGGTAACGAGATTGAACGAGGTATTGGGATACCGACGATCGAATCTCGGGCAAGTAACATATCGATTGACAAAGGGAATTGCATACGGGGTTGATTAAATCCTCGACATCGTGGTTCATCCGATGAGATCATCGTGGAGCATGTGGGAGCCAACATGGGTATCCAGATCCCACTGTTGGTTATTGACCGGAGAGCGATCTCGGTCATGTCTACATGTCTCTCGAACCCGTAGGGTCTACACACTTAAGGTTCGGTTACGCTAGGGTTGTAGGGATATGTATATGCAGTAACCCGAATGTTGTTCGGAGTCCCGGATGAGATCCCGGACGTCACGAGGAGTTCCGGAATGGTCCGGAGGTAAAGATTTATATATGGGAAGTCCTGTTTCGGGCATCGGGACAAGTTTTGGGGTTATCGGTATTGTACCGGGACCACCGGAAGGGTCCCGGGGGTCCACCGGGTAGGTCCACCTGTCCCGGGGGGCCACATGGGCTGTAGGGGGTGCGCCTTGGCCTACATGGGCCAAGGGCACCAGCCCCACATAGGCCCATGCGCCTAGGGTTTGAGGGGGGAAGAGTCCTAGGAGGGGAAGGCACCTCCTAGGTGCCTTGGGGGGGAGGGAAACCCCCCTTGGCCGCCGCCCCCCTAGGAGATTGGATCTCCTAGGGCCGGCCACCCCCCTTGGCCCTCATATATATAGTGGGGGAGAGGAGGGACTTCATACCTTGGCCTTTGGTTGCCTCCTTCTCCCTCTCCAACACCTCCTCCTCCATAGTGCTTAGCGAAGCTCTGCCGGAGTACTGCAGCTCCATCAACACCACGCCGTCGTGCTGCTGCTGGTGCCATCTCCCTCAACCTTTCCTCCCTCCCTTGCTGGATCAAGAAGGAGGAGACGTGGCTGTTCCGTACGTGTGTTGAACGCGGAGGTGCCGTCCGTTCGGTGCTAGGATCTCCGGTGATTTGGATCACGTCGTGTTCGACTACATCATCCCCGTTCTTTGAACGCTTCCGCTCGCGATCTACGAGGTACGTAGATGCATCTAATCACTCGTTGCTAGATGAACTCATAGATGGATCTTGGTGAAACCGTAGGAAAATTTTTGTTTTCTGCAACGTTTCCCAACAGATTTTTCTTCATTTATTTTAAGATATTCCGTGGAGTTTCAGGACTTTTGGACTTGCGCCGAATAGGTCTCCAATATTTGCTCCTTTTCCAGCCCAGAATTCTAGCTGCCGGCATTCTCCCTCTTCATGTAAACCTTGTAAAATAAGAGAGAATAGCCATAAGTATTGTGACATAACGTGAAATAACAGCCCATAATGCGATAAATATCGATATAAAAGCATGATGCAAAATGGACGTATCAGTATCCAGATTGAGACTTAGAGTCATCTGGATTAGTGTCAAAACTGACATCGACGTAACCCTTCACGACGAACCTTTTTGTCACCTCCATAATCGAGAAACATATCCTTATTCCACTAAGGATAATTTTAACCACTGTCCAGTGATCTACTCCAAAATCACTATTGTACTCCCTTGCCAAAATCAGTGTAAGGTATACAATAGATCTGGTACACAGCATGGCATACTTTATAGAACCTATGGCTGAGGCATAGGGAATGACTTTCATTCTCTTTCTATCTTCTGCCGTGGTTGGGCTTTGAGTCTTACTCAATTTCACACCTTGTAACACATGCAAGAACTCTTTCTTTGACTGTTCCATCTTGAACTACTTCAAAATCTTGTCAAGGTATGCACTCATTGAAAAAACTTATCAAGCGTCTTGATCTATCTCTATAGATCTTGATGCTCAATATGTAAGCAGCTTCACCGAGGTCTTTCTTTGAAAAACTCCTCTCAAATACTCCTTTATGCTTTCCAGAAAATTCTACATTATTTCCGATCAACAATATGTCATTCACATATACTTATCAAAAATGTTGTAGTGCTTCCACTCACTTTCTTGTAAATACAGGCTTCACTGCAAGTCTATATAAAACTATATGCTTTGATCAGTTTATCAAAGTGTATATTCCAACTCTAACATGCTTGCACCAGTCCATAGATGGATCGCTGGAGCTTGCATATTTTGTTAGCTCCCTTTGGATCGACAAAACCTTCTGGTTGCATCATATACAACTCTTCATCCATTAAGGAATGCAGTTTTGTTTATCCATTTGCCAGATTTCATAAAATGCGGCAATTGCTAACATGATTCGGACAGACTTAAGCATAGATACGAGTGAGAAACTCTCATCGTAGTCAACACCTTGAACTTGTCGAAAACCTTTTGCGACAATTCTAGCTTTGTAGATAGTAACACTACTATCAGCGTCCGTCTTCCTCTTGAAGATCCATTTAATCTCAATGGCTCACCAATCATCGGGCAAGTCAATAAAAGTCCATACTTTGTTCTCATACATGGATCCCATCTCAGATTTCATGGCCTCAAGCCACTTTGCGGAATCTGGGCTCATCATCGCTTCCTCATAGTTCGTAGGTTCGTCATGGTCAAGTAACATGACCTCCAGAACAGGATTACCGTACTACTCTGGTGCGGATCGTGCTTTGGTTGATCTACGAAGTTCTGTAGTAACTTGATCCAAAGTTTCATGATCATCATCATTAACTTCCTCTCTTCTTGGTGTAGACATCACTGGAACTGATTTCTGTGATGAACTATTTTCCAATTCGGGAGAAGGTATAATTACCTTATCAAGTTCCACTTTCCTCCCCCTCACTTCTTTCGAGAGAAACTCCTTCTCTAGAAAGGATCCATTCTTAGCAACGAATTTGCCTTCGGATCTGTGATAGAAGGTGTACCCAACAGTCTCCTTTGGGTATCCTATGAAGACGCATTTCTCCGATTTTGGGTTCGAGCTTATCAGGATGAAACTTTTTCACATAAGCATTGCTACCCCAAACTTTAAGAAACGACAACTTTGGTTTCTTGCCAAACCACAATTCATATGGTGTCATCTCAACGGATTTAGATGGTGCCCAATTTTAACGTGAATGCAGTTGTCTCTAATGCATAACCCCAAAACGATAGTGGTAAATCGGTAAGAGACATCATAGATCGCACCATATCAAATAAAGTACGGTTACGATGTTCGGACACACCATTACGCTGTGGTGTTCCAGGTGGCATGAGTTTGTGAACTATTCCACATTGTTTTAATTGAAGACCAAACTCGTAACTCAAATATTCGTCTCCATGATCAGATCGTGGAAACTTTAATTTTCTTGTTACGATGATTCTCCACTTCACTCTGAAATTCTTTGAACTTTTCAAATGTTTCAGACTTGTGTTTCATCAAGTAGATATACCCATATATACTCAAATCACCTGTGAAGGTTAGAAAATAACGATACTTGCCACGAGCCTTAACACTCATCGGACTGCATACATCAGTATGTATTATTTCCAATAAGTCAGTTGCTCGCTCCATTGTTCCGGAGAACGGCGTTTTAGTCATCTTGCCCATGAGGCATGGTTCGCAAGCATCAAGTGATTCATAATCAAGTGATTCCAAAATCCCATCAGCATGGAGTTTCTTCATGCGCTTTACACCAATATGACCTAAACGGCAGTGCCACAAATAAGTTGCACTATCATTATTAACTTTACATCTTTTTGGCTTCAATATTATGAATATGTGTATCACTACGATCGAGATCCAACAAACCATTTTCTTTGGTGTGTATGACCATAGAAGGTTCTATTCATGTAAACAGAACAACAATTGTTCTCTAACTTAAATGAATAACTGTATTCCAATAAACATGATCAAATCATATTTATGCTCAACGCAAACACCAAATAACACTTATTTAGTTTCAACACTAATCCCGAAAGTATAGGGAGTGCGTGATGATGATCATATCAATCTTGGAACCACTTCCAACACACATCGTCACTTCACCCTTAACTAGTCTATGTTCATTCTGCAACTCCCGTTTCGAGTTACTAATCATAGCAACTGAACTAGTATCAAATACTTAGGGGTTGCTATAAACACTAGTAAAGTACACATCAATAACATGTATATCAAATATACCTTTGTTCACTTTGCCATCCTTCTTATTCGCCAAATACTTGGGGTAGTTCCGCTTCCAGTGACCAGTTCCTTTGCAATAGAAGCACTCAGTTTCAGGCTTAGGTCTAGACTTGGGTTTTTTCACTTGAGCAGCAACTTGCTTGCCGTTCTTCTTGAAGTTCCCTTTTCTTCCCTTTTCCCTTTACTTGAAACTAGTGGTCTTGTTAATCATCAACACTTGATGCACTTTCTTGATTTCTACCTTTTGTCGATTTCAGCATCGCGAAGAGCTCGGGAATTATTGTCATCATCCCTTGCATATTATAGTTCATCACGAAGTTCTACTAACTTGGTGATGGTGACTAGAGAATTCTGTCAATCACTATTTTATCTGGAAGATTAACTCCCACTTGATTCAAGCAATTGTAGTACCCAGACAATCTGAGCACATGCTCACTGCTTGAGCTATTCTCCTCCATCTATTAGCTATAGAACTTGTTGGAGACTTCATACCTCTCAACTTGGGTATTTGCTCGAAATATTAACTTCAACTCCTGGAACATCGCATATGGTCCATGACATTCAAAACGTCTTTGAAGTCCCGATTCTAAGCCGTTAAGCATGGCGCACTAAACTATCAAGTAGTCATCATATTGAGCTAGCCAAACGTTCATAACGTGTGCATCTGCTCCTGCAATAGGTCTGTCACCTAGCGGTGCATCAAGGACATAATTCTTCTATGCAGCAATGAGATTTATCCTCAGATCACGGATCAAGTCCGCATCATTGCTACTAACATTTTTCAACTTATTTTTCTCTAGGAACATAACAAAATATAAACGGGGAGCAATAACGCGAGCTATTGATCTACAACATAGATATGCTAATACTACCAGGACTAAGTTCATGATAAATTAAAGTTCAGTTAATCATATTACTTAAGAACTCCCACTTAGATAGACATCCCTCTAATCCTCTAAGTGTTCGCGTGATCAAAATCAACTAAACCATGTCCGATCATCACATGAGATGGAGTAGTTTCAATGGTGAACATCACTATGTTGATCATATCTACTATATGATTCACGCTCGACCTTTCGGTCTCTGTGTTCCGAGGCCATATCTGTTATATTCTAGGCTCGTCAAGTTTAACCTAAGTATTCCACGTGTGCAACTGTTTTGCACCCATTGTATTTGAACGTAGAGCCTATCACACCCGATCATCACGTGGTGTCTCAGCACGAAGAACTTTCGCAACAGTGCATACTCAGGGATAACACTCATACCTTGATAATTTAGTGAGAGATCATCTTATAATGCTACCGTCAATCAAAGCAAGATAAGATGCATAAAAGATAAACATCACATGCAATCAATATAAGTGATATGATATGGCCATCATCATCTTGTGCTTGTGATCTCCATCTTCGAAGCACCGTCATGATCACCATCGTCACCGGCGCGACACCTTGATCTCCATCGTAGCATCGTTGTCGTCTCGCCAATTTATGCTTCTACGACTATCGCTACCGCTTAGTGATAAAGTAAAGCATTACAGGGCGATTGCATTGCATACAATAAAGCGACAACCATACGGCTCATGCCAGTTGCCGATAACTCGGTTACAAAACATGATCATCTCATACAATAAAATTTAGCATCATGTCTTGACCATATCACATCACAACATGCCCTGCAAAAACTAGTTAGACGTCCTCTACTTTGTTGTTGCAAATTTTACGTGGATGCTACGGGCTTAGCAAGAACCGTTCTTACCTACGCATCAAAACCACAATGATAGTTAGTCAAGTTGGTGTTGTTTTAACCTTTGCAAGGACCGGGCGTAGCCACACTCGGTTCAACTAAAGTTGGAGAAACTGACACCCGCTAGCCACCTTTGTGCAAAGCACGTCGGGAGAACCGGTCTCGCGTAAGCGTACGCGTAATGTCGGTACGGGCCGCTTCATCTCACAATACCGCCGAACCAAAGTATGACATGCTGGAAAGCAGTATGACTTATATCGCCCACAACTCACTTGTGTTCTACTCGTGCATATGACATCTACGCATAAAACCTGGCTCTGATACCACTTGGGGAACGTAGTAATTTCAAAAAAATTCCTACGCACACCCAAGATCATGGTGATGCATAGCAACGAGAGGGGAGAGTGTTGTCCACGTACCCTCGTAGACCGAAAGCGGAAGCATTATATCAACGCGGTTGATGTAGTCGTGCGTCTTCACGATTCGACCGATCCAAGTACCGAAAGCACGGCACCTCTGAGTTCTGCACACGTTCGGCTCGGTGACGTCCTCGCCTTCTCGATCCAGCAAGAGGGGCGAAATAGTAGATGAGTTCCGGCAGCACAACGGCGTGGTGACGGTGTTGGTGAAGAACAATCTTCGTAGGGCTTCGCCTAAGCACTACGAAAACTATGACGGAGGATAAACTAGAGGAGACGGGGTTGCCGACACACGGCTTGGTGTTTCATGATGTGTCTTGGGTGCTAGCCCTACCCCTCTATTTATATGTTGAGCCTTGGGGTCGAAACTTGGAGTAAAAGCCTCCACAAAGTCGGTTTCACCCGAAAGGCAAGAGTCCTTCTCGGACTCTAGGGCCAGACGCCAGGGTTCCCGGCGTCTGGACCCAGACGCCAGGGACCCTGGCGTCTAGCCCCTGGACTCCGCAAAACTTCCTTTTGCGCTTTCCAAAAACCTCGTGGGCTTTCCGGCCCCTTGGGCCCAGATAAAGTGTTCTCGTGCCCAAACAGTTCGGGAAACATCCGGAACCCCTTCCGATGGATTCCAGAACCTTTCCGGAGATCAAACACTACTATCCACATATCAATCTTTACTTCCGGACCATTCCGGAGTTCCTCGTCATATCCGTGATCTCACCCAAAACTCCGAACAACATTCGGTCACCAACATACATAACTCATATAGTACTATATCGTCAATGAACGTTAAGCGTGCGGACCCTACGGGTTCGAGAACTATGTAGACATGACTGAGACACCTCTGTTGTCAATAACCAATAGCGGGACCTGAATGCCCATATTGGCTCCTACATATTCTATGAAGATCTTTATCGGTCAGACCGCATAACAACATACGTTGTTCCCTTTGTCATCAGTATGTTACTTGCCCAAGATTTGATCGTAGGTATCTCAATACCTAGTTCAATCTCGTTACTGGCAAGTCTCTTTACTCGTTCCGTAATACATCATTCAGCAACTAACTCATTAGTTGCAATGCTTGCAAGTCTTAAGTGATGTGCATTACCGAGTGGGCCCAGAGATACCTCTCCGACAATCGGAGTGACAAATCCTAATCTCGAAATACGCCAACCCAACAAGTACCTTCGGAGACACCTGTAGACCACCTTTATAATCACCCAGTTATGTTGTGACGTTTGGTAGCACACAAAGTGTTCCTCCGGTAAACGGGAGTTGCATAATCTCATAGTCATAGGAACATGTATAAGTCATGAAGAAAGCAATAGCAACATACTAAACGATCGTGTGCTAAGCTAACGGAATGGGTCATGTCAATCACATCATTCTCCTAATGATGTGATCTCATTAATCAAATGACAACTCATGTCTATGGCTAGGAAACATAACCATCTTTGATCAACAAGCTAGTCTAGTAGAGGCATACTAGTGACACTCTGTTTGTCTATATATTCACACATGTATTATGTTTCTGGTTAATACAATTCTAGCATGAATAATAAACATTTATCATGATATAAGGAAATAAATAATAACTTTATTATTGCCTCTAGGGCATATTTCCTTCAGTTGGCAATACCAACAGACCTCAAGCAGGTCCAAAAGCTAGCTGGGTGCGTGGCAGCCTTGAGCCGTTTTATCTCCAGACTAGGGGAAAAGGCGTTGCCATTATATCGCCTGCTCCGTCGCACTGACAACTTCGTGTGGACGGACGCTGCCACAGCCGGATTGGAAGAAATAAAAGCTCTATTAGCGAGAAACCCAATCCTGGCTTCACAAAGGACCAAGGCCTCAAGTCAATTCATCGAGCGTTCCAAAAGGAGAAGTGCAACCCAACTTGGCAGCACAACATGTGTTCCCTGAAGCCACTCCTACTGTGAATGTCTCTGCATCTGAAGCCCAAGCGGCTGAAGACATTCCTGCTGCATCAGCCGATGAACAAGAAGAACCCCGTCAGGATGAAGTACGTGTTGCTACACCCCCGTCCAACCCAGAAGTTGTTCTCAAGGAGAACGTGTACGACCCTCCAGCTACTCACGTGGAGGTTAACAATACTGAGGCGGCCACAAACAACTCAACTGAAGCCAATGACATTGTCATGGCCGAAGCTAATGTGGCGCCTGAAGCTAATGTGGTGCCAGAAGTTCGTGCACCTGAAGCCAATGCTGCACCTGATGCAAATCTGCAGCATGAAGTCAATGCCACTGCTCCTGTACCGCCTCCAAGGACACACACCATCGTGCAAGCATTTGATCGTGGTCAGCTGGTTACAGTCAGATGGCCTATTCTGGTTCCTCCACCTGCTGTCGGTCCACAATTTGACAATCATGTTTCTATGTCTCGAGCTTGCATTGGTTTTCCCCGAAGAGGAGGGGGTGATGCAGCACAGTAGCGTAAGTATTTCCCTTAGTTTTTGAGAACCAAGGTATCAATCCAGTAGGAGGTCACGCGCAAGTCCCTCGTACCTGCACAAAACGATAGCAACTCGCAACCAACGCTTAGGGGTTGTCAATCCCTTCACGGTCACTTACGAGAGTGAGATCTGATAGAGATAATATTTTTGGTATTTTTGGTATAAAGATGCAAAGTAAAAAGTAAAAGGCAAAGCAAGTAAATAAAGTGATGGAGATTGATATGATGAGAATAGACCCGGGGGGCATAGGTTTCACTAGTGGCTTCTCTCAAGAGCATAAGTATTCTACGGTGGGTGAACAAATTATTGTTGAGCAATTGATAGAATTGAGCATAGTTATGAGGTTATCTAGGTATGATCATGTATATAGGCATCACGTCCGAGACAAGTAGATTGAAACGATTCTGCATGTACTACTATTACTCCACTCATCGACCGCTATCCAGCATGCATCTAGAGTATTAAGTTAAAAACAGAGTAACGCCTTAAGCAAGATGACATGATGTAGAGGAATAAATTCATGCAATATGATAAATACCCCATCTTGTTATCCTCGATGGCAACAATACAATACGTGCCTTGCAACTCTTTCTGTCACTGAGTAAGGACACCACAAGATTGAACCCAAAGCCATGCACTTCTCCCATTGCAAGAACTACCAATCTAGTTGGCCAAACCAAACGGATAATTCGAAGAGACTTGCAAAGATAACTCAATCATACATAAAAGAATTCAGAGAAGATTCAAATATTATTCATAGATAAGTTGGATCATAAACCCACAATTCATCGGTCTCAACAAACACACCGCAAAAAGAAAATTACATCGAATAGATCTCCACGAGAGAGGGGGAGAACATTGTATTGAGATCCAAAAAGAGAGAAGAAGCCATCTAGCTACTAGCTATGGACCCGAAGGTCTGAAGTAAACTACTCACACTTCATCGGAGGGGCTATGGTGTTCATGTAGAAGCCCTCCATGGTGGATGCCCTCTCCGGCGGAGCTCCAGAACAGGCCCCAAGATGGGATCTCGTGGATACAGAAGGTTGCGGCGGTGGAATTAGGTTTTTGGCTCTGTCTCTGGTCTATTGGGGATACGTAGGTATATATAGGAGGAAGGAGTACGTCGGTGGAGCTCTGAGGGGCCCACGAGGTAGGGGGCGCGCCCAGGGGGGCGCCCTCCACCCTCGTGACCTCCTCGGAAGCTTCTTGGAGTAGGGTCCAAGTCTCCTGGATCACGTTCGATGAGAAGATCACGTTCCCGAAGGTTTCATTCCGTTTGGACTCTGTTTGATATTTTGTTTCCTCGAAACATTGAAATAGGCAAAAAACAACAATTCTGGGCTGGGCCTCCGGTTAATAGGTTAGTCCCAAAAATAATATAAAAGTGGAAAATAAAGCCCAATATAGTCCAAAATAGTAGATAAAGTAGCATGGAACAATCAAAAATTATAGATACGTTGGAGACGTATCAGGCATCCCCAAGCTTAATTCCTACTCGTCCTCGAGTAGGTAAATGATAAAAAGAAGAATTTTTGATGCGGAGTGATACTTTGGCATAATTTCAATGTAAATCTTCTTAATCATGGTATGAATATTCAGATCCGAAAGATTCAAGATAAAAGTTCATATTGACATAAAAATAATAATACTTCAAGCATACTAATCAAGCAATTATGTCATCTCAAAATAACATGGCCAAAGAAAGTTCATCCCTACAAAATCATATAGTTAGGCTATGCTTCATTTTCATCACACAAAGATGTCCCCAACTTCTATACCCCCGATGACAAGCCAAGCAATTGTTTCATACTTTTTTAACGCGCTTCAGCTTTTTCAACCCTCACGCAATATATGAGCGCAAGCCATGGATATAGCACTATAGGTGGAATAGAATATGATGATGGGATTGTGTGGAGAAGGCAAAAAAGGAGAAAGTCTCATATTGACGAGGCTAATCAACGGGCTATGGAGATGCCCATCAATTGATGTCAACATGAGGAGTAGGGATTGCCATGCAACGGATGCACTAGAGCTATGAATGCTCAACAAAAGAAAACTAGTGGGTGTGCATCCAACTCGCTTGCTCACAAAGACCTAGGGCATTTTGAGGAAGCCCATCATTGGAATATACAAGCCAAGTTCTATAATAAAAAATTCCCACTAGTATGAACAAGATAATTTATGAGACTCACTATATGAAAAACATGGTGCTATTTTGAAGCACAAATATATGAGACTCACTACATGAAGAACAAGGTGCTACTTTAAAGCACAAATATATGAGACTCACTACATGAAGAACAAGGTGCTACTTTGAAGCACAAGTGTGGTAAAAGGATAGTAACATTGTCCTTTCTCTCATTTCTCTCATTTTTTTTATTTGGGCCCTTTTTTATAGCCTCTTTTTTTTATTTGGGCTTCCTTGGCCTCTTTTTTTCGTCCGGAGTCTCATCCCGACTTGTGGGGGAATCATAGTCTCCATCATCCTTTCCTCACTTGGGACAATGCTCTAATAATGATGATCATCACACTTTTATTTTTCTTACAACTCAACAATTACAACTCGAAACTAGAACAAGATATGACTCTATATGAATGCCTCCGGCGGTGTACCGGGATGGTGCAATGAATCAAGAGTGACATGTATGAAAAATAATGTGTGGTGGCTTTGCCACAAATACGATGTCAACTACATGATCATGCAATGGCAATATGACAAAAGTAAAGTATGTCATGATGAACGGAACGGTGGAAAGTTGCATGGCAATATATCTCGGAATGGCTATGGAAATGCCATAATAGGTAGGTATGGTGGCTATTTTGAGGAAGATATAAGGAGGTTTATGTGTGAAAGAGCGTATCATATCACGGGGTTTGGATGTACCGGCGAAGTTTGCACCAACTCTTAATGTGAGAAAGGGCAATGCACGGTACCGAAGAGGCTAGCAAATGCGGAAAGGTAAAAGTGTGTATAATCCATGGACTCACATTAGTCATAAAGAACTCATATACCTATTGCAAAAGTTTATTAGCCCTCGAAGCAAAGTACTACTATGCATGCCCCTAGGGTGGTAGGAAAAGACCATCACTTGTCCCCGACCGCCACTCATAAGGATGCACAAGCCAGGTACACTTCATGCTTCAAATTTGTTACACAACTTTACCCATACGTGCATGCTACGAGACTTACAAACTTCAACACAAGTATTTCTCAAATTCACAACTACTCAACTAGCACGACTTTGATATTATTACCTCCATATCTTAAAACAATTTTTAAGCATTAAATTTATCTTAGTATTCAATTCACTCAAAAGAAAGTTTCACATATTTTGAACACTAAGTATATTAACATTAAACAAATTACCATGCTATTAATGACTCTCAAAATAATCTAAGTGAAGTATGAGAGATCAAGTTTCTTTAAAACAAATCCACCACCGTGCTCTAAAAGATCTAAGTGAAGCACTAGAGCAAAAATTATCACGCTCAAAAGATATAAGTGAAGCACTATGAGCAAAACTATCAAGCTCAAAAGATATAAGTGAAGCACATAGAGTATTCTAACAAATTCCAAATCATGTATGGCTCTCTCAAAAGGTGTGTACAGCAAGGATGATTGTGGTAGACTAACAAGCAAAGACACAAATAATACAAGACGCTCCAAGCAAAACACATATCATGTTGGTGAAGAAAAATATAGCTCCAAGTAAATTACCGATAGAAGTGGACGAAAGAGGGGATGACTTCCGGGGCATCCCCAAGCTTTGAATTTTTGGTGTCCTTGGATTATCTTGGGGGTGCCATGGGCATCCCCAAGCTTAGGCTCTTGCCACTCCTTGTTCCATAATCCATCAAAAGAATTCACCCAAAACTTGAAAACTTCACAACACAAAACTCAACAGAAATCTCGTGAGCTCCGTTAGAGAAAGAAAACAAAAGACTACTTCAAGGTACTGTAATGAACTCATTCTTTATTTATATTGGTGTTAAACCTACTGTATTCCAACTTCTCTGTGGTTTATAAACTAATTTACTAGCCATAGATTCATTAAAATAAGCAAACAACACACGAAAAAAGAATCTGTCAAAAACAGAACAGTCTGTAGTAATCTGTAACTAACGCAAACTTCTGGAACTCTAAAAATTCTACCAAAATAGGAAGTCCTGGACAATTTGTTTATTGATCAGCAGCAAAATGAATCAATGCAAAAGCACTCTTCAGTAAAAAATGGCAGCTAATCTCGTGAGCGCTAAGGTTTCTGTTTTTCAGCAGAATCAAATCGACTATCATCGTAGGTTATCCTATAGGTCTTACTTGGCACAAACACTAATTAAAACATAAAACCACATACAAATAGAAGGTAGATGGATTATTTATTCCTAAACAGAAGCAAAAACAAAACACACAAAATAAAATTGGGTTGCCTCCCAACAAGCGCTATCGTTTAACGCCCTTGGCTAGGCATAAAAGCAAGGATAGATCTAGGTATTGCCATCTTTGGTAGGCAATCCATAAGTGGCTCTCATGATAGATTCATATGGTAATTTTTTTTTTATTTCTAGGAAAGTGTTCCATGCCCTTCTTTAAGGGAAATTGGAATCTAATATTCCCTTCCTTCATATCAATAATTGCACCAATCGTTCTAAGGAAAGGTCTACCAAGAATAATAGGACATGAAGGATTGCAATCTATATCTAGAACGATAAAATCTACGGGCACATAATTCCTATTTGCAACAATACGAACATCATTAATCCTTCCCATAGGTTTTTTAATAGTGGAATCCGCAAGATGCAAGTTTAGAGAGCAATCATCAAAGTCACGGAAATCTAGCAAATCACACAAAGCTTTGGGGATAGTAGAGACACTAGCACCCAAATCACACAAAGCATGAAACTCATAATCTTTAATTTTGATTTTAATGGTAGGTTCCCACTCATCATGGAGTTTTCTATGGATGGAAACTTTCAACTCAAGCTTTTCTTCATAGGATTGCATCAAGGCATCAACAATGTGTTCCGTAAAGGCCTTATTTTGACTATAAGCATGAGGAGAATTTAACACGGATTGCAACAAGGAAATACAATCAATCAAAGAGCAATTTTCATAATTAAATTCCTTGAGATCCAAAATAGTAGGTTAGCAACATCACGGTTTCTATTTATTTCAATCCTACTTTCATCAATTTCATCATCAAGATCTAAAAACTCAGAATTCTTAGAACGCCTTCTAGGTAAGGGAAGATCATATTCAGATTCATCAAGATTCATATTGCAAAACAAAGATTTAATGGGGGACACATCAATAACTTTCAAATCTTCATCTTGATTTCATAGTTGTTTGGTTTAGCGGCCATCTTATTGACTAAGGTAGCTTGCATATCCGAAATTTCAGCGGTCATCTTTTCAAGACGAGCAATTTGGGCTCTTACACCATCAAATTCTTTAGACATATCATCGAGCTCTTTATTTATATAATCATAAAATTCTTTTGTTCCTTAAGCTCGTTTCTAAAGAAATTATTATGTTCAAATTGCAAGACCATAAACTTCCTGGCATTGTTTTCCATCTCTTCTAGGCTTTTGAAGTGAAGATCACCAAACTTTAGGTAAGGCCGTTACAGCAAACAAGCAAACTAGCACACGAGCAAACAAAAGGGAAAGGGAAAGAGAGGGCGAATAAAGCGGCAAGGGTGAAGTGGGGGAGAGGAAAACGAGAGGCAAATGGCAAATAATGTAATGCGAGAGATAGAGATTGTGATGGGTACTTGGTATGTTGACTTTTGCGTAAGCCTCCCCGGCAACGGCGCCAGAAATCCTTCTTGCCACGTCTCGAGCTTGCGTTGGTTTTCCCCGAAGAGGAGGGGGTGATGCAGCACAGTAGCGTAAGTATTTCCCTTAGTTTTTGAGAACCAAGGTATCAATCCAGTAGGAGGTCAGGCGCAAGTCCCTCGTACCTGCACAAAATGATAGCAACTCGCAACCAACGCTTAGGGGTTGTCAATCCCTTCACGGTCACTTACGAGAGTGAGATCTGATAGAGATAATATTTTTGGTATTTTTGGTATAAAGATGCAAAGTAAAAAGTAAAAGGCAAAGCAAGTAAATAAAGTGATGGAGATTGATATGATGAGAATAGACCCGGGGGGCATAGGTTTCACTAGTGGCTTCTCTCAAGAGCATAAGTATTCTACAGTGGGTGAACAAATTACTGTTGAGCAATTGATAGAATTGAGCATAGTTATGAGGTTATCTAGGTATGATCATGTATATAGGCATCACGTCCGAGACAAGTAGATCGAAACGATTCTGCATGTACTACTATTACTCCACTCATCGACCGCTATCCAGCATGCATCTAGAGTATTAAGTTAAAAATAGAGTAACGCCTTAAGCAAGATGACATGATGTAGAGGAATAAATTCATGCAATATGATAAATACCCCATCTTGTTATCCTCGATGGCAACAATACAATACGTGCCTTGCAACTCTTTCTGTCACTGAGTAAGGACACCGCAAGATTGAACCCAAAGCCATGCACTTCTCCCATTGCAAGAACTACCAATCTAGTTGGCCAAACCAAACGGATAATTCAAAGAGACTTGCAAAGATAACTCAATCATACATAAAAGAATTCAGAGAAGATTCAAATATTATTCATAGATAAGTTGGATCATAAACCCACAATTCATCGGTCTCAACAAACACACCGCAAAAAGAAAATTACATCGAATAGATCTCCACGGGAGAGGGGGAGAACATTGTATTGAGATCCAAAAAGAGAGAAGAAGCCATCTAGCTACTAGCTATGGACCCGAAGGTCTGAAGTAAACTACTCACACTTCATCGGAGGGGCTATGGTGTTCATGTAGAAGCCCTCCATGGTGGATGCCCTCTCCGGCGGAGCTCCAGAACAGGCCCCAAGATGGGATCTCATGGATACAGAAGGTTGCGGTGGTGGAATTAGGTTTTTGGCTCTGTCTCTGGTCTATTGGGGATACGTAGGTATATATAGGAGGAAGGAGTACGTCGGTGGAGCTCTGAGGGGCCCACAAGGTAGGGGGCGCGCCCAGGGGGGCGCCCTCCACCCTCGTGACCTCCTCGGAAGCTTCTTGGAGTAGGGTCCAAGTCTCCTGGATCACGTTCGGTGAGAAGATCACATTCCCGAAGGTTTCATTCCGTTTGGACTCCTTTTGATATTCGGTCTCCTCGAAAAACTGAAATAGGCAAAAAACAGCAATTCTGGGCTGGGCCTCCGGTTAATAGGTTAGTCCCAAAAATAATATAAAAGTGGAAAATAAAGCCCAATATAGTCCAAAACAGTAGATAAAGTAGCATGGAGCAATCAAAAATTATAGATACGTTGGAGACGTATCACATGTCGAGCACATGCCTCAGGTCCAGAAGTCAAAGCCAAGACTGCCAAGGTTTCCAGGTACTGCAACTTCACCAGGATCTTTCAATGCAAATGGCTTCATTGCACACAACACCTTCTTTGATAGCGATAAGAACCCATACTCTAAGCCGAGAATTTCATCTGATCGGTTCTGGAGCTATCAGCAGCGCATCTACTACTCGTGCATTCTTTACAATCAAGGGCGCATATTCCCACATATGAGTCTTGACACTGAAGCTATAGCTGGCCTGCCCTATTTGGAAGAAGCGTTGGATTGCTTCACAGATGTTGGCCTCTTGCAGTTTGTAACAGACAAGGAACACTGGAACGAAGAGCTGTTGCTACAATTTTATGCCACCCTCCACATTCGCGGATACAACAGGGATCCGAAGACATGGATCCTTGAGTGGATGACAGGCAACATACACCATGAAGCTAAAGCTCTTGACATTATAGAGCTAACTGGCCTGCCCACTCCAGGTGAACTCTATGAACCTGGTTGTCAGCATCACTGCAATGCATTGGAAAGCATCTTCCAGAAGCCAGAGCCCAACATGAGCCAAATGCTAAGCATGATGAAGCCTCTGCCACGCGATGCAAAATACCCAAGAGAATTCTTTGTTGAAGACCTAGAGTATCTGCCACGAACGATCTATCATATCATAAGGCGAACTCTATGGCTCGTCAAGGGACATTCTTCTGCCACGAAGCTTGAAGGAGCAATGAAGACATTGGTCTTTTATATCTTCAATGGCATCAGCTTCAACGCTCAAGACTTCTTCATCAGGCAATTGGCTTCTTCTGGCTATGATCTTTTTGGTCTGAAGTTCTACGCTCCATGGGTTATGCACCTTAGCAAGCTTCACTCTGCTTTCAACTATTAGCCCTCTGCACGCAACCACATTATCTTCTTACCAGAGGTTGATATGTCTGTCGAAGCCATATATCCAGAACCTGCCAAGGAGCCAATTTATCTTCACAATGTCGATCGTCAGAGTTTCACTCAACCCATTGAAGGAGTTCTGGCTGCCACTCGTGTTTATCCTTTGGCTAGAAATACTCGTGCACCTCATCGTGCCCATACTGAAGCCACTGAAAGCATAATTTCTCAATGGCCACGGAAGCGTGCTCGTGTTCTCAATGACCGAGAGCTTCTTATTGCCTTGCATCAGAAACAGGATAAGCATCACTACTGGCTAAAGCGGCAGATGCAAAGCCTCTTGGTAGACGTCAATCGCATTCGCAACCTTTCCACCAAGAATGCATTTGTCACTCATGAAACCTGTCGGAGGTCATGGAAGAGTTTGACATTGCTGAGTGCTGAAGCTGATCTTCAAGACGATGGCTTCACTGAAAGATTCAAGTTTGACTCCACTCCTCCAAGGAACGCAGTTCTACGTCGAACTCCATCTCTTGAAGACTCTGAATACTCCTCTTCCGCAGCTACTATGAATGCCAGAGTCATCGAGGATGAAGATGATGTCACTTCTCCAACACCTGCATCGCCGCGTGTCGACACTGCACCAAGTTCTTCTACACCACCGAACCTCAACGTCGACCCTGCTGCTTCTCCTACTCCTTCTGGGAACGAGTAGAGACTCTATGTCTTCAAACCTTTTTGGTCCTTACTGACAAAAGGGGGAGAAGCATATGAGTTGATAGTCTTCAAGCGGGTCCATATGTGGGTGGTTGCTTTATACTTTTGCCAAGTTCTTACAACTCTCGCTTTTGATACATTTGGTTCTTTGAGTTGTAACACTTAAACCTAATGGTCGTCTGCTACTTTTTCTGCAATATGAGTTGATAGTCTTCAAACCTTTTTGGTCCTTCCTTACTGACAAAAGGGGGAGAAGCATATGAGTTGATAGTCTTCAAGCGGGTCCATATGTGGGTGGTTGCTTTATACTTTTGCCAAGTGCTTACAACTCTCGCTTTGATACATTTGGTTCTTTGAGTTGTAACACTTAAACCTAATGGCCGTCTGCTACTTTTTCTGCTATTCTGTGATGCGATGATAAATTCCGCATATGCGATGATAAATCCCGCACGAAGTCATATTGAAGACGTCTATTTTCCATTATGCATGTCATTATCTTTGTTATATCTCTTCATGCATGATGAATTGCCTTCATAAGTTGAAGAGGATCTCCACAAGTACAACCTGCCATGTGCATTTGCATTCCAAAAGCAAATACTTATACGCACATCTTTAGGGGGATCCCTTTACTACTTATGAAGACAATATCTTTATCCTTTACAATTTCACATAATTTTATCCCTGTTGAAAACTTCAACCAATTTGTCATCAATCACCAAAAAGGGGGAGATTGTAAGTGTATCTAGTGCCACCCCTAGTTGGTTTGGGTGTATTGACAACAAACCTGGTTGAGGGACTAATGTGTTTGTGAGAATTGCAGGATAACACAGGTAGTAGTCCCTCATTGATTCGGTTTACCTACCGGAGATGACCCCTAAAAATGTATGAAGACATTGAAAACAACGGTGATATGTGAAGATATTCACATTGAAGACTATGACGTGAGAAGACATCGCATGAAGACTATGAAGTACGAAGACATAGCTGTTTCATAGTTTCCTTTTCTTCTTTGTTGAGTTATATGAACCACCGTACTATTAAGTGGGGTCCAAGTGAACAAAGTTAGAGTGACTGATGTGATGCTCAACCAAATCCTATGTCTTCGAGCGAAGACAATGAGAGCAAATCTTATCCAGAGTCATATAAGTCAGCTTTACTTGTAGCCCAAGTCAAGCTGCCGCGTGTGTTTGAAATCTGACCATTGGAACATGTGTCAGTTCCTTAGTGACCCAGGGTCATTTCGAACAAATTAGGTCGGGTTGCCTAGTGGCTATAAATAGCCCACCCTACACCATAAATTGTGTGGCTGCTCAGAGTTAGTGCACGGCTTTTGTCGTTTGAGAGCAACCCACCTTCGAAGCATTTGAGAGAAAGAAATCTTTGCGAGGACAAAGCCCAAAACACCCAGAGCCCAAAGAGTGTTTGGCATCACTGAAGTCTTTCTGTCTGCATGACCTGAAGACTTGTTACACTTCAGGACTGTGAATTCTCCAGCCGGTTAGGCGTCGCGTTCTGAGCATCCAAGAGTAGTTGTGGATTGCCGGTGAATGAAGTATGTGAAGGTTTGGAGGTCTACCTTGAAGACTTACCAGAGTGATTGGGCGGGGACTAGGTGTCCTTAGCTCAAGGGGAATAAGGTGAAGACGCGGTCTTTTGAGTTGAATCTCAGCCTCCCCAACCAGACGTACAGTTGTCACAACAACTGAAACTGGTCGAACAAATCATTGTCCTCTCCAAGCTACTGGTTCTATCTCTCACTCTTCTTTACTTTCAGTTTGTCTTCGTGAAGTCATTGCCTGCTTACATTATCTGTTTGTCTTCACCGTGTGACTACTAGTTCTGATTGGCTTCACACTATCTTCCATCCTGATCCTTACTACCTAGATGCTAATAGTCTTCGTGCTTAGCTTCGTACTTGCTTGACTATGGCTTGTCTAGTATAGTCTACCTTCCGCTGCATATTAATATGTTCATTTCTATTGTTTGTCTTCCAAACTCTCATGTTTTGAAGACTCTCATAAAAATCGCCTATTCACCCCCCTCTAGTCGATAACTAGCACTTCCAGTGCTAATGCTTTGTTTCGGTTCTCTATTAAAAGGAGGCCTTAATATCCCTTAGTTTCCATTAGGACCCCGCTTCCACGGGAGGATAGGACAAAAGATGTCATGCAAGTTCGTTTTCATAAGCACATATGACTATATACAGAATACATGCCTACATTATATTGATGAATTGGAGCTAGTTCTGTGTCACCCTAGGTTATAACTGCTACATGATGAATATCATCCAACACAAAGTCATCACTGATCCATTGCCTACGAGTTCGTTTCATATTGATCCTTGCTTCGTTACTTTCGTTACTGCTACTGTTACAATTGCTACAAAACTGCTACTATTACTTTTGCCACTGTTACCGTCACTTCCATATTACTTTGCTACTAAATACTTTGCTGCAGATATTAAGTCTTTCAGGTGTGGTTGAATTGACAACTCAGCTGCTAATACTTGAGAATATTCTTTGGCTTCCCTTGTGTCGAATCAATAAATTTGGGTTGAATACTCTACCCTCGAAAACTGTTGCGATCCCCTATACTTGTGGGTTATCAAGACCTTGTTCTGGCACCGTTGCCGGGAGCATAGCTCTATTCTTTGAGTCACTTGGGATTTATATTTATTGATCACTATGAAAAATTTGAAGGACACCAAAACCAAGATATATCCATCTACTACGAGGGAAGGTAAGGACTTCCATCTAGCTATGCACTTGATTCACCTTCTGTTTTGAGTAAGCTTGCGACACCTACACCTGCTATTGATTTTATTTTTTGGGAACAAAGTTTGGATGATTGGATTTTTGATTTACAAAGAGAGGGGAGGTCAAATCAATGGATGGAAGGTGGCACCCGGACCGGGAGGCAGACGACGTGGTCGATCGATGACATTGACGCCCCGCTCCACTCGCCTAGCACCCTTCCAATCCGTCTCCTCCTCCCCTTCCCCTGTCGCATTCACTCCCCGCCGCTCCAACTCGCGCCCCGCTGCCTGCCTCCGCCTCCGCCTCTGCCTCCCTCGTAGTACAACGACGGGGATAGCTGCACCTCTTTTACCCCACCAATTCGACGAGCCAGTTGATTCACCACATGTTCCAGACGATACAGGCCAGGAACTTTATCAATCTGTGCCGAAACATAGATTCCATCCAGCGAAATGTTCGTTGGATCAGTTTAACCATCATAGTCCCCCAAATAAGTCCATAGCCACAGGAAATCCACGGGCCCCCATGCACAACCTTCTTCCAGTCGCCCAGGTAAAATATTTGGAACACAAACAAGCTCTCTCCCGCTTCTCTGAACCGTGGGATATGGGCCAAGCTCCACACGAATTTCATCTATTGAAACATCGCAGTAGTTGCACTAAACTGACGATCGGTATTCAGTCTTCCCACTGCCAGCCAACGCTTTTCCACCTCCATCTGTTTCATCTCTACTTTCCCTAAAACTACATCATCTAATTCGTCATCCTAAAGGTCCATATGCTTCAGCATCTCCTCTAGGTTATCCTTTGTCCAAGGACCCACGCCAGATAAGGGTTCAGGCGCATCCACCTTGGTTTGAACGAAGAGATCCAACGATGAAACCTCCCACCAGGCGCCGATCCGTGTGACTAAGGTGTAAACTCTCGGCGTAGACCAGAATCGTCATCGAAGAGTACGATAAACCCTAACAGGGAAGGTACACTGGAATCGAGAATGCCATCACATCCGAATACTCAGAAAGCCTTTTTGACAGGTGGCCCAATAAACTTGGACATGGTTAACATTTATTAGGATTGATTCTATTTTTTGGGAACAAACTTTGGGATGATTGGATTTTGATTTACAAAGACAGGAAGGTCAAATCAATGGATGGAAGGTGGCACCCGGACCGGGAGGTAGACGACGTGGCCGATCGATGACATTGACGCCCCGCTCCAATCCGTCTTCTCCTCCCCCTCCCCTGTCGCCGTCACTCCTCGCCGCTCCAACTCGCGCCCCGCTGCCCGCCTCCGCCTCCGCCTCCGCTGCTCCGCCGGCGATCCGGCGGCGATGGTGAAGGCCATCAGGGTCCACGAGCTCGGCGGCCCCGAGGCGAGCACAAACCGCTACTGCCTCCTTTCCTTCTCCGGGCGGGGTTGGGTTCTGTCCTCTAATCGATTTCTGATGTGCAGGCGCTGCGGTGGGAGGATGTGGAGGTGGGCGAGCCCGGGGACGGCGAGATCCGGATCCGGAACACCGCCATCGGCGTCAACTTCATCGACGTCTACTTCCGCAAGGGCGTCTACCCCGCTCCCCTCCCCTTCACCCCCGGTACCGTACCCAACCCTAGAACAGATTTCCACTCGATTGATTGATGATAGCTTGCTGTTGCTGATGAAACTGAACAAACCGTATCCGTATCTATCCCGGGCCAGTTGCCACTCAAACCAAACATTGTCACTTACCATCTTACTAGTTTGACACACCATGGTTTGATCGATCGTCAGTTGGTTTAAATGCTCAGGAGCAGGATTCTCAAGATTATTGCTCACTGAGCGTCACACCAAATGGTCCAACTAGTTTTATAGCTCACAATTAGCGCTCATTTGTGTCACCCTGTGACATATAAGTATTACGATACAGCATCAGAGAATTGCTTATATCAGTTTTGTTTATTGCTCAAAATTGCTGCTCACTTTCCTTATCCTGTTTCAACTAGATTGATTAATGATAGCTTGCTGAAGAAACCGTATCTATCCGGGGCCTATTGTCACCCAAGCCAAACGTTGTCTCACTTACCTAGGTTCAGAGATGTCTCGTAAGTTTTGTCGTCGGCTCTTTTAGATGCTCAGGCAGAAGCGTGATTCTCTCGAGATCATTGCTCACTGAACTTAAGACTAAAGCTCAAAGAAGAATTGGTGCTCTCTTGTGTACCCTGCGACATGTACTATATAGCATCAAACTGTTGCTTCTATCAATTGGCTTGTGGGTTGTGCTTTGCGCCGTTATCAGTGTTTTTCTACTATTATTGTCTAGCTTTATGATCTGTTCCACCTCCAGGTATGGAAGCTGTTGGCGTGGTGACTGCCGTGGGGCCCGGACTGACTGGCAGGAAAGTCGGGGATGTCGTCGCGTACGCAGGCAAGCCTATGGGCTCTTATGCTGAAGAGCAGATTATTCCAGCCGATGTTGCTGTTCCTGTCCCACCTTCAGTAAATCACAAGACAGCGGCTGCCATCATGCTCAAGGGGATGACTGTTCATATGCTAGTTCGCCGCATATTTAAGGTACATTCTGTCTTGTTCGTGTTGTAGAGTCGTGTGACATACTAATAAAGTCCTGAAGTTAAGAATTGTGCATAGGTCAATCGGAGCACCTAGATGGATAAAACACAATGTATGTATCCAGGGGCATGATTATTGATTACGTGTTGCTTGTTGAAGGCCTGATAAGCAATTTAAACTTCTTTTTAGTGCAAGGTGTTCATACATCATATACTAATATAAAGCGATCCACTGTAAGAGTGAACATGGGGATTTTTGTTAGCATGGATTATTGCAAAAATAATTGCTAACCTCTACAGCATATATATGTTGGATCTCTACAACCTGTAAGTACTGTGTGTGCGTATGTTACATATGCTCAGAGATCAACACTGCTTCATGATGATTCACCCAATTGCCATGACAAAAAGCTTGACTGCATTTTGATTACCGTGCAGGTTGAGACCAGCCATACCGTTCTCGTCCACGCTGCTGCTGGTGGAGTTGGATCACTCCTTTGTCAATGGGCGAACGCCCTTGGTGCCACTGTCATTGGAACTGTTTCAAATGAGGAGAAAGCCACACATGCAAATTTTGATGGATGTCACCATGTGATCATGTACACAAAGGAAGATGTTGCAACCAGAGTCAAGGAGATTACAGGTGGAAAAGGTGTAAATGTGGTCTATGATTCTGTTGGAAAGGACACATACAAGGTAAGATTGCTGTACCAGGCCCTAGTTTGGAAGCTTGATTCACTTGGAATACATATCTTTTACCCTTCTGATGATACTTTGCGTAGAACTACTGTTTGCTGAACAGTCTGAATACTGAGAGGACATGAACATAATCTGCTCATGTTGCGGTCATCCCAATTCCCACCAGTAAAAAGAACAACTAATAGTATATATTTGGTACCTGTTAATGTGATCTGAGTACTCGTTTCAAAAGAATCAGTTGGTGTTTCCCTTCACATCGTCATGATCTAGTGGCATTCCTGGGCATAATTGGTTGTAACTACGCCACCTGCATTTTCATATCTTTCAATAGATACAAGCATGTTATCTGTTGTTTTGTCTGGAGTCAACGGTCTTCCTGTATAGCTTTTGTGTAACCACCTGAAACATCGCCTCTATCTTTCCTTTTCCATTATTCATATTTATGAGTTTACGGATGCATGGTGTCAATACTGATACGGGTAATGACACACAATCTGTTCCTGTGTGCAGGCATCCCTGGAGTGCCTGGCGCCCCGCGGTTTCCTGGTGTCGTTCGGGCAGTCCTCGGGCTCGCCCGACCCGATCTCCATGGGCGACCTGGCGTCCAAGTCGCTGTTCCTGACGAGGCCGAGCGTGATGCACTACACGGGCACCCGTGACGAGCTGCTGGAGGCGGCGGGCGAGGTGTTTGCCAACGTGGCCAACGGGGTGCTGCACACCCGCGTGAAGCACACCTACCCGCTGTCCGAGGCGGCCCGCGCCCACGCCGACCTCGAGGCCCGGAAGACCTCGGGGTCCGTACTGCTGATCCCGTAGAACTAAGCACCGTCTTCTTTTCTGTAGGAGAAGGAATAAAATGGGGACTCAGCGATGTATGCGCTCTACAATGTACGAATGCTTGTGAATATGTTGGCAGGAGTTGGCATCTGAACACTGAATCCTCTGTCTATCTGTCTCACCTGGTTATATTGGATTCAGTATGAATGAATATTTGGTGGTTATGAGTTGGATTGGATTGTGGTCTACTCTTGTTGTGTACTCCCCCCGTTCCAAAATTCTTGTCTTAGATTTGTCTAGATACGGATGTGCCGTCTAGTACCTGTGAATGTGATCAACTCATGTCATGTGTTGATTGGTTGGTTGTGAGGAGAGATGGACAGGTGTCATGTATATGCACCTACAAGTTGACCTTTTTGCCCGTCCCTGTCCCTGTTTAGGTGGACAAAAGTAGGAAATCAAGAGATACATATTATCAAATAAATATTTGATGTGTGATGATCAACATTTTGTCTAGTACCATCTCATTTGTTTGTTCCATTCAAAATATCAGAAGAAAAGAAGAAGAGTTGTTCACAAGTCACATTTAGGATGAATATTAATACCACCAATAATGCCACTAGTGTGTATATATATATATTGAAAAGGCTACTAGTATAAAATTGGAAGAAGAAACACAAATTGAAAGCTTGGGCCTTCATCTTTCCCAACTGTGTTTAAAAGGAAGATGAGAGCTGGTTGGTTGTTTCAGAGTAGAAGAATCCAAACAAGAAACAGCAGCGCTGCCTTCTACAGTACTCCGCTTCTCCAAGAAACAGAGGAGAGGAGAGGAGAGGGGAGAAAGGCTTGATCTTGACCGGCCGGCGTCCATGGCGGCGGCGGGGCAGCAGCAGCGGGTGGTGGTGATGCGGCACGGGGACCGGCTGGACCACGCGGAACCCATGTGGCCGGCCAACAAGCCGCGGCCATGGGACCCACCGCTGACCGACGCGGGCGTCCTCCGGGCCTGGACCGTCGGCAAGCGCATCCGGGCGCAGGCCGCCGCCGACGGCTACGCGCTCCACCGCGTCCTCGTCTCCCCCTTCCACCGCTGCCTCCAGACCGCCGCGCAGGCCGTCGCCGCGCTCTGCGCCGTCCCCGACGACGCCGCGCTCGCCGCCGTCCTCGACTCCAGCGCCAATGTGCCCCTCGACGCCTCTCGCGTCAAGGTCCCCTCTCCTTCTTCCTCCTCCTCGCCCCCTCCCTCCATTGTTCTGTGTTGGATTCATTCGTCCATGCTCGCGTTGATATTGGCTGGATCTGCGCCATGTTAACAAGCCTGAACTTGAGTTGTTCTTCAGTTAACTGGAACACACCAGAGAGGTTTCACACTTTCAGTTAACTGAACTGAGGTTAAACTGGTTGACTGTTTGTACAGATACTCATTATGATTTAGGGTAAATAAGTCCTAACAACAGTTTAGCCTTCCGATTTGCGCCCTTATAGCCGATGAATAGCTGGAGTAAATGACTGTTCCGAACTTCCTGTTGCTTAAACCTGAACTGAAGCTTCTTTGTGTGGCACACACCTGAGCTCACTCAAGTTGATTCTCTGAAAGAAAATTAACTTGTTGGAACAGATATACACTGATTCAGGGTGATTGTAGCATTAGTTTACCTCTACCGTCCTGCCACCGTGGTCGAGTTGCATGGCGGATTCGAGCTTCAACTGTTCTGAGCTTATTGTAATCTCATTATGCGATTGCTGCTTCTACGTTCACTGCATTTTCTGTTGCAGATTGTTTAAGCTAGTGCAGAGACTGAACTCTCAACTTTGCTGTTCCTGCACCCAACAGTTATGCAAAGTGATAAGGAATCCCTTTGGCAATTTCAGGTGTCGATCGAGTATGGACTGTCTGAGATGATGAATGTGGAAGCGATGGGCACTATCGTTAGCCAGGTCGCCCCCGGCGTAGAGAAGTGGTTCCCTGACTTGGCAGAACTCGAAGCCATCTTGCCACCTGGAACCATCGACCATTCTACAGAGCCGCTCTTCCCGGAGGTCAGTTTTGTCCACGAGTTGTGATTTCTTTCCTTTTTGCAGTCACCATTGACACATCTTATTTGTCTAGTCACCACTAATTTCCAGCTGTGTCCATTTTTGTGCACAAATTGGCAAACAGTTTGTCGCAGAAATCCATCATATATGCCTGAAACTGTCGGGTTTTTTCACCGCAGGTACCCAAGTGGGGAGAGTCTGTGAGGGGGGCAAGGATCAGATACGCTAGCGTGATCAAGGCTCTCGCCGACAAATACCCCAACGAGAACCTACTCTTGGTAACACACGGTGAGCTCGAAAGCGTTTAGCCTCTTCTACAGCGGAAAGTAACAGTTTAGATTCAGTAAATCACAATCGCACCGCAGATGTAGTATATCGATCGCTCCAAATCTACAATGGACTGAAGAGTTGTGGTGGTTTGTTGCTGCTGCAGGGGAGGGTGTCGGTTCGTCGGTGGCGTGCTTCGGGGCGACGGGCATGGAGGTCTACGAGGTGGAGTACTGCGCATACACCGTGCTCGAGAAGCAGCCTGGCGGTGAGGGCGGCGGTGATGAGAGCGTGCTCAAGGTGGTGGTGGATCGGAGCGGCCCGACCACGGGCATACACTACCTGGTCACCTGATGAACACAATCAAGCAGCATGATGCCATCGCCTCATTCATCAAGTGCTGGATGGTCACGGGGAGCTTGATTAGTTTAGTTTTGCAATCCGCATTTGTTTCCACGAGATTTGATGCTTGGTATGTGTCATCTTTAGAAAACTGTGGTTGGTTCGTCCCAGCTATTTTTTGTACTACTACCAATCGTGGTAATAATTTGCTAAACTGCTTTTTTAAGTCAACTTTACATTCAGTATGATTTTTTCCTGAAATGAAAGATATAATATTTAACGCGTCCATTAAGTAAGCAGGAGATAGCTGTTCGAGAACTAACAAAAAACCCGGGCGAAACCAATACAACAAGGCCCAAGCCCACCCCCAAGCACTGAAATATGAAGTGCGCCGCGGACCGCCTCAAAAAGAAGAAGCCGTGACCACCCCCAAGGCCCAAACCCGGGCGAATTTCACTTTGCAGTATATGCACTCCACATGTCCGGCGACAGTTGCATCACTTGACATGCCGATGACCAACATCGAACGAAGGCCACGTCGCCCACACGACTCTCCACAGCGAGAATGATAGTGAGATTACGTGCCATTCTGCTTGTTGATCTGCGTACGACCAAAGCTACGTTCTAGAAGATCCAGGTCGCCATCTTTATGCGTATCGATCTAGTCATCTAGATCTAGGAGTATATGGTTACACGACGGTCCACGCATATACTGCAAAGGTGGTAGTGCACCATCATCGGGTGGTGCTATAGCTTTACGTCTATGTTGTGTACCAAAAATCCAACAGCAACATAAAGATTGCAAGACAATGAAATGAAAAGGATGGATCGTCTCGTCTGCCCTAAAGAAAATGCAGTGCAATCTACTACCTCGTCGATCGCCAGTCGTATATCGATCAATCAGTCGACCATCTGTTTCGTCTACCTACTACACGTCCTATGTCAGATGCAATCCATGCCCAAATCCCCTGTTAATTAGTTAACGATGATGTGCACGTCCCATACTAGATATTGCCTTTGTGCTGCTGCTGCAAAAGCATGAAAGGGATAAAAGAGAGAGGGACCAGCCAAGCCAGATGTATGGGATTGGGTGGTAGTATATGTGTAGAATCTTCCATCTTTGCCTTCTTTTCTTTTGTAATACTAATGCACTAGTGCAAAGTAAGTCCTGTCGATCATCGCTAGCTGGATCGATCTAGGCTACGCATATATACAGTTTCTAGCAGGAGTCGACCGGACACGATAGCAACACCTCACTAAGACGGCATGCAGAAAAATCACTAGTAACACCGTTTATCCAAAGTGAAATTGGTATGAAGAGCCTGTAACTAGCATGATGAACACAAACACACACACAAACACACTGCATGTTAACATGACTCGCGCAAAAATCATGTAGTAATGCAAAGAGTGTCAGGGTTTTGATCTAAGGTCGTAACGAATCGAGCGAAAAGGGGGAGTCAATTCCCCCATGTCTATGCTTTGATAGGAGGCACGCAGAGCCAATGGTTGGTTTCGGTCCATGATCCCTTTAGCACTATCTGTAAGTAGTACATTATAAGAAGGAGATCATTCGTACGTGCACATACCACCTTAAATTTATCAACCTTGAAAAGGAAGGGCTGGAACCGTAGGTCAACAATCTACCTTGAAAAGGAAGTGTTATGTCTCTCGCTGGTTGGAATATCTAGCTGTCTTGTCTTCCCATACTAGCGCCGTTCGTGTTGGCGAGCGGTTTTTCGATATAACGTGCGTGCATGAATCCGACATCCATGGTCACCTGGACATTTGTTCCTTTGGTTTATGTCAAAAATTGTCTTGTTTCCAAATGTCATGTAAGATTGTTGTTGGTGTTTTTTTTGTGTTTTAGAATGTCTTATCATGTTTTCTATGTTGTAAGTAACAGTGAAAAGGAAAAGTGTATGTACATTAGGTTTTCCTCGGATTTCTTCTTGTTTCTTAGGGGTATCGTAAAGTTTCGCCCGCATGTCAACAAGGCTTGCACGTGCATGAATCCTTAATGACAGGGCTGGAATTTTACTACTTTGCTAGAGCTACAGATAGATTTCGCAGATTGCAGTGTACGGGATTACATGGCATGGATTAATTGGGAATCATGCCCTATGGTTAAAATCAGGGGTGGGGGGGGCGGGGGGGGGGGGGGGGGGATTACAGGTGGGGCACACAATACAGTGCAGCCCGTAAGTCTAAATTTCTCGGGAATTTTAGCTCGAAATTTGCGAGCTAAACGAGTAGCTCGTGGCTCGGCTTGACTCGACTCGCACTCGGTGGCTAACGAGTTGAGTCAAATTTGAATCTAAGCTCACTAGCAAAACAAGCTTAACGAACCAAGCTAACAAGTTACTCGGTTAGCTCATTAAGCTCGTTAATCAGAAGGGATTTGAGATAAATACCAATATTGTTGTCGATTGTTATCACTTGGTGTACCAAATGTTCATTTAGTGAACATGGTTGATTATCGTGATTTGTAAAGAAAAAAAATTATATCCATAAATGTTTTTTATATGTTAATTGCATACATAATATGCATATTTTCTTATTCATGTCAATAACAAGCTTCATGAGGTAGACGAGTCATGAGTTACACGAGCCGAGTCGAATTTGAGTACGGGCTCAAGATGTTAACAAGTCGAGTGAAGCTAACTCAGTTATCTTAAGCTCGGCTCGACTTGAATTCCACCCGCACTGAACGCTGTGATGGGTAGATCACGCTACATAGCGTGCACGGTAGAAACACATTTTTGTCCCCCTAGTAACTTGCTTGTGTTCACTTTGTATTTCCCCAAGTCAACTCATGGTATGTTCCAGCGATGCATGCTGGGCTGCTGGCCACATGCCCTTGTCTAAATGTGTGCATCGTCTCGAAAAAGAAAAGAAAAGCAAAGGTGTGCATCGATCGAGTAGATCTAGAGAGAGAGAGACGGATGCGCAACTGGGATAAATGAGAAATTTTGTTTTCTTTGAGAAGAGGTTACTGCAAGCGGAAAGAGAAGATACATCGATAACACATTTTGGTTTGTTTCAGCTTATTGTTCACATTATTAGCTGCAATAAAGGTATGCTTCTCCTCCCCTCTTGTGACTGCGGCGGTACGGTTAGGGCGCTCACCCCCCTCCAAGCTTTACCTGTGAACCCGTGGATTCCCCTCCCCTCTGCCTGCCACTCAGGCGGCCGGTGACGGGGAGAAGGATCACGGTGTCTCTACTCCGGCTATCAGTTTAGGTTGAGGTTGTTTTGTTTTCTCGCTTTTCTCTGGTAGACGACAACGCTTCATCTTCGAGCTGATGTTTCCCGCCGTGTGTGCACGACACGACGACGAGATTTGATGTCCTTGGGATCCGTTCAAGGGTTCAACGGTGACACATAAGCGACGCGTACAGTGGCTCAATGATGTAGAGTCTAGAGGTTATTATTTTTTTATGTGAAAGAAAAGGTGATGAATGCGGAGACACGGCACGTGGCATGCCTGCCTGCTCGCTCCAGCTTGAGGACCGGGCCGCCGACGCGTGGCCCCTACCGACCGAACCGGAGAAGCCAACGCTAGACAAAACTTGACGCCAGCTAAGCTAGCTAGGCAGGCAAAGATTGATTGGTCCGGTGGATGCGAGTGAGGCTGAGCTGCGTCCCCCGCATCACGTCCTCCTAGTGCCGCTGGCGCTGGGAGCCAAACCCAAACCGTCGGCCAGAAGCATCCAACCCCAACCCGAGAGACCCATCCTCACCGCCGTACCGGCCCGGCCCGGCTGTAAACATCTGCTAGGACACAAGGAGAAGAGAGGAGAGGCATTGCCGCTGCCATTGCCCACCCGAACCACAAGGCTCGCTAGCTAGCTCACAATAAATAGCCACACCCCACGACCCCTTCCCAAAGGACTCCCACTGGCTCACTCCCTACTGCTAGCCAAGCTCCCCTTCCCCCAATCCATCTCCAACTCCAGCCAGCTAAGAATTAACCAATCAATGGCGATAGGGGGGGCGTTCGTGGAGGGCCCGGCGGGCGGCGCCGGGTACAGCGGCCGCGTCACCTCCTTCGTCGTCCTCTCCTGCATCGTCGCCGGCAGCGGCGGCATCCTCTTCGGCTACGACCTCGGAATCTCAGGTCTGTACCTCCAATCCACCTAGCAGCTCGCATTCCTTCCTGGCCCATCCTCCCTTCCTTCCAGGGCAGGGGAGCTTGAGAGTTCAGAGTGGGTGGGGAGAAGGACTACACGGTAATTAAGGAACGGTTAGTAATTAATTCTTGGGCGTACTTGCGGTGGTGCCAGATTGGAAGCCCTGTCTTTCTTGCACCAGATTGGATGGATGGGCATGGGCTCCCCTTCCCTTCCCTTCCTTGTGCATTTAACACCTACCCACCCACTGCCCGTACCACTCTGCACCCGTATGCATGCATGATTGTTCAGTGTTCACAACTACCTGTACAAGTACTCCTAGCTAGCAACAAATTCACCTCATCAACATGACTTCAGTGGCGCGGCTCCAGGAATTTGCAACTCGGTATTCATGCGTTTTCATTCTGCCAAAATCATTACTGTTTTCCGAAAATTGTCATTGTTTTACCCAAATCATTACTGTTTTCCGAAAATTGTCATTGTTTTGCCAAAATCAACACTGTTTTGTAAAAAAACATGGGTATTCACGCGAGGACCCAAGAATACCCCTAGCGCCGCCCCTGCACGACTTCTTCTTTCCCCTTCTTCTGGAAATGACGAACTCATCACCATGACTTGCGAAATTCACCATACCCAACTTTTACAGTTACTACTTACTTCTACCACTCCCTCCAATCCATTGCATGAGCTCTTGCCTCGGTTTCAGCTCAAATTCTAAGCTAAACTAAAACCACGGTAAGAATTATGGAACGGAGGGCACGCTTGTCACTATTGTTTTTTACTAAAACCTGTCGAATCAATCAAAAAATTGAATTAATCAATTAATCCTAGTACGTACGCAGCAGTACATCCTTCTGGTCTAGTTCAGCTTAATCAGACTACGACTTGATGTGATTAGCCAAGCCAAGCCAGCTAACAATAACTACTGTACATACTCCTGCATCTACAAACATGATGTGATTCTGATGTTGATTGGTTGATTGATTGACTCATGGATGGATGACCAAACGCGCAGGCGGCGTGACGTCCATGGAGTCGTTCCTCAAGAAGTTCTTCCCGGACGTGTACCACCAGATGAACGGCGACAAGGCCGCCGTCTCCAACTACTGCCGCTTTGACAGCGAGCTGCTCACCGTCTTCACCTCCTCCCTCTACGTCGCCGGCCTCGTCGCCACCCTCTTCGCCTCCTCCGTCACCACCCGCTACGGCCGCCGCGCCTCCATCCTCATCGGCGGCTCCGTCTTCATCGCCGGCTCCGCCTTCGGGGGCGCCGCCGTCAACGTCTACATGCTCCTCGTCAACCGCATCCTCCTCGGCATCGGCCTCGGATTCACCAACCAGGTACTTCCTACCTGCATGTCACAACATGCTTAATCAATTAGTTAGTCTTCATCAAATGATAGTATTCCAGTCACAAGCAAGTCCATGATCCATTGACTTTGACACTTGGTACCGAACTTGATCGCGAGAGGCAGACGTCGCTGTGTAATTTGTCCTGATCAAAGGTTCCACACGCACACACACACCCAAGATTATTTAGTGGACTTCATTTTCTACAAGTACCTTTCTTACATCACCATTCCAGTCTAGCCGGAAAGCAACCGGTTGTGGTCACCGTCTCACTGCGGATCCACTTTTGTCCTTGTCAAAATTGGCAAGTGGCACCACACCTACACACTTCATCTGTACTGTCCACAGATTATTCATTCATGTTATCATATATAATCACCTCGAGGGAAAATTTTCCGTTTGAGAGTGCGCATCAGTAATAATCAAAGTCAAGTCAGCACTTGTCTTCATGGACACAACGACAATTTAGTCGACAAGTCAACTTTTCAGCCATTATTATTATGGCCAGAATGGACTGGTGTAATTTTTAGTTTTGGGCATTGGATGGATTCTTCCTACTTTATAAAACAATTCGTCAATTAGATAAAAACAGCAAGAAACCAACAAAAATATATCAGTGTCTCAACTTGCTACAGCAATATGGTGCCTGAACGGAAATGTTATGTTTATGATATTTCAAATTTATAGCTGCAAAAATCAAAAGTCAAGTCAGCAGTATTCTTCAAGGACACAACGGCAATTGAGCCCACAAGTCAAATCTTCAACCATTATTAATTGTGGTCATAATGAATTGGTATAAGTTTTTGTTTTGGGCATTGGATGGATTCTTCCTACTTTATTCGACACGACAATTTGTTAATTAGATAAAAACAGGAAAAGAAATCAACAAAATAGATCAGTTGTCTCAACTTGCTACAGCAATGTGCTGCCTGAACGAAAATGCTCCGTTTGAGATAGTTCAAGTTTATAGCTGCAAGAATCAAAGTCAAGTCAGCAGCCTTCTTCATGGACAAAACAACAATTTAGCCCACAAGTCAAATTTTCAACCATTGTTAATTGTGGCCAGAATGGATTGGTATAATTTTTATTTTTGGGAATTGAATGGATTATTTCTACTTTATACCACATGGGAAATAGTTAAATAATTAGATAAAGCCAGCAAGAAACCAACAAAATAGATCAGTATCTCGACTTGCTACAGCAATGTGCTGCCTCAAGTAAAATGTTCCGTTTGAGATATTTCAAGTGTATAACTGGAAAAGTCAAGTCAGCAGTCTTCTTCATGGACACAGCGACAGTTTATTTAGCCCACAAGTCAAATTTTCAACCCTTATTAAATGTCGCCAGAATGAATTGGTACAATTTCTATTTTGGGGAATTTGATGGATTATTTCTTTTTCTTTTAATACCGGGATTCATTCGTTAGATCAAACCAGCAAGAAACGAACAAAGTAGATCAGTATCTCAACCTGCTAAAGTGGTGACTATCCACATCAGCGAAAGAGCAGAAAAGGAAGTTCACTATGATCATCACCAAAAGCAACCACCAGCGCAATGTGTTTTTTTGCAAAAGAGAAATACAAGATGCTCTCTCCTGAAACTTTTATGCTGTCTCAACTTTCTTTTCATATTCGTAATCTAGAAAGTATATTCATGTGCCCTCCTTGCGATATGCTTTTGCAAAAACGAAATACAAGATGCTATCTCCTGAAACTTTATGCTGTCTGAATTTTCTTTTCATACGCAATCTAGAAAGGATATTCATGTGTCCTACAAGTATATCTTTTTCAGGAGAATTGAATGTTAGACTTTTATTGTACTGGTAACTAACTAATGAGTAAATTTGCATTGCAGTCGATTCCACTGTACCTCTCGGAAATGGCGCCGCCGCAGTACCGTGGCGCCATCAACAACGGCTTTGAGCTCTGTATCAGCATCGGCATCCTCATCGCGAACGTCATCAACTATGGAGTGCAGAAAATCGAAGGAGGATGGGGGTGGAGGATATCACTGTCCATGGCTGCTGTGCCCGCTGCATTTCTGACTATCGGTGCGATCTTCCTGCCCGAGACCCCCAGCTTCCTGATCCAGCGTGATGGCAATGTCGACGAGGCGAAGATGATGCTCCAGAGGCTGCGTGGCACGACAGGGGTTCAGAAAGAGCTCGACGATCTGGTCACCGCTAGCAACATATCCAGGGCAATCAAGAACCCGTACCGGAACATCCTGAAGAAGAAGTACAGGCCGCAGCTCGTGATAGCGCTCCTCATTCCTTTCTTCAACCAGGTCACGGGAATCAACGTGATCAACTTCTACGCGCCGGTCATGTTCCGGACCATCGGGCTAGGGGAGAGCGCGGCGCTCATGTCAGCGGTCGTGACACGCCTCTGCGCCACAGTCGCCAACATCGTGGCCATGATCGTCGTCGACAAGTTCGGGCGTAGAAAGCTGCTGCTGGTAGGCGGTGTTCAGATGATCCTGTCGCAGTTCACCGTCGGCGCGATCCTGGCCGTGAAGTTCAAGGACCATGGAGTCATGGACAAGGAGTACGGATACCTGGTCCTGGTCATCATGTGCGTGTTCGTGGCAGGGTTCGCTTGGTCCTGGGGACCTCTCACCTACCTGGTGCCAACAGAGATCTGCCCGCTGGAGATCAGGTCGGCAGGGCAGAGCGTCGTGATTGCGGTCATCTTCCTGATGACCTTTGTGATCGGGCAGACGTTCCTCAACATGCTGTGCCATCTCAAGTTCGGCACCTTCTTCCTGTTTGGCGGGTGGGTGTGCGTGATGACGCTGTTCGTCTTCTTCTTCCTGCCGGAGACGAAGCAGCTGCCCATGGAGCAGATGGAGCAGGTGTGGAGGAGGCACTGGTTCTGGAAGAGGATAGTTGGGGAGGGGGAGGAAGAGGCGGATCAGGCGCACGCTGGAGCAGGAGCCATAGCCATGTCCACCGCAGCACATAGCAGTTAGTGACATTCTTTTGGGGGGTGTAAAACCTGCACTCCGAAAATGATGAACTAGCCTGATGATCGGTATATCTGCATGTACAAGGGGAGGTACAGTACTCATATAGTCATATACTGTATGTATCCTAACTCGCTCAATAGTTCAGTGTTCCCGTGAGGAGTGCGTAACCTATATATAGTTAAGTTGACATTTTGAGTGGCAGAAAGCAGTAAGGTGTATTGCAGCTTGACTAAATAAGATAAGGTTTTGTAAGCTCTGCTTATAATTATGCATGTCAGAAGACAAGCCCTCACCTGTAGTGTATATGAAAACCAGCTTATAAGTATACGATTGGGTTTTCCATCAAAACACAAGGAGCTATATATCCACCTTTGGATTCAGAATTTCAGATAATGTTACTTCTGTGAGGGTGCTCATTTGCTCACATCATCATATTCGACTGCCTTGAGTCTGCTGGCAAAACCTTGTGTTTCACACCTTGGTGATACTCCCTCTGTAAACTAATATAAGAGCATTTAGATAACTATTTTAGTATTCTAAACGCTCTTATATTAGTTTACAGAGGGAGTACAAAATATGCAGCACACTTGTCCTGCAATCAACAAAAGAAGAAAAGAGCAGGCAGTGAGTCCGCCGCGCCGCGACGCGACGCGACAGCAATACGAGGGAAGCCGAGCAGGATGCCATGAATCAAACACGACTAGATCAATGTGCAGTCCAGATTTGGAATGAAAATGTAGCAAACACTGGTAGCAAGCATTGCCACAGAGAAACATACATACTGAATACTGATGCTAGCATTTTACTAGCTGCCAGGAGACACACTTACTACAGGTACAGAGAATGCCAGAATTGGCCCTGAATCCCAAGAAAATTCCTGCTGAGTGTTCAGTCAATTGGAGGGGAGGCAGGCATTGGTTGCCATAGGAGGGCGAATCGATGGTGATTCTGCAATCAGCAGCTCGGGGGCGGAGGAACCGGAGCGGGGAGAAGAGAGGGAGGGGTATACCTACGGTCGGAGCTCGTCGGCGGAAGGGAGCCGCGCACGGCCTGCCGGCGAGACCGTCTTCTTCCCAGCGGCCGCCGGCGGCCGCGACTCCTCCCCTCCGGCGGCGGCCCGTCTCAGTGTGCAGCGGTGACAGTTTTTTTTTTTTTTTTTGAGGGGGGACAGACAGAGCGGAGGCGGGTGGGCCGAGCCGAGCCCTAGAGCAAGGAAGGAAATGATGGGCCCAACAGCCAGCTGGCCGACCAAAGTGGGCTTTCACTCCGCCCGACCGGCTCACGAAGCTAGCGTGGCCCATACGACCAGGTCCGTTCCGTCCTACAAACTCCGCATCCCCCTGCTCTCTTCTTCCATAACCGCCGCGCCGTAGCGTAGCCTCCCTCCTCCTCCTCCGCTCCGGGGGCCTCGCCGTCGCCGACGCCGGCCGAAGCGAAGCGCCGCCCGCGCTCCACCGGTAAGCCCCGCCCCGCCCCCCACCGAATGCATGTGAAATCCCTCCTCCGCTCGCTCGCGCCGCGCCCCCTACCGCAGAGCGCGCCCGCTCCGCTCGGCTCGTTCGAGAAGCCCTAGTCGTCGGCGGTGCTTCGCGCGGCAACCGCAGCGGCGCAACCCCTGTGCTCCTCTCTCTCGCGCGCTCGCTCCTCCCCGACCAGAGCGCGCGCGCGCGCGACTGCTCTGCTCGGCTCGAGAGGCCCTGCCCTAGCCTAGTCGTCGGCGCGGCGCGCGTCGCAGCGGCGGAACTCTCGTGCTTCTCTCTCTCGCTGTTCCCCGGCGAGAGCGCGTCGTTAATTTCCTGCTTCTGTTACTGACTGATTTCATTTCCGCGCCTCTCGCTGATGAACAGGGCGTGCGACTGACCCACCGATGGCCGCCAACGAGGGAGACGGGACCGGAGCGGGCGCGGCGCCCACCGTCGTCGGGCTGGCGCTCGGCGGCTCCGAATCCAGCGCCTACGTCCTCCAGTGGGCGCTCGCCAACCTCGCCAGGGACGACGCCGCGCCTCCCGCCTTCAAGCTCATCCACGTCCTCACCCCGGTCCTGGCCGTGCCCACGCCAAGTACGTACGCACGCCACAGCTCCGCACGCCCCGCTCCTTAGTTCTTACCTCGTCGCTTCCGCCCGCTTGAGTCGCTTCCGCTGCATGCTCACCATCTGTTTGTGTTTGTGCTTGTGCCTGTGCGTGGCTTGCCTTCAGTGGGGGGCCGCCTCCCGATTGATGAAGTCAAGTCCGCCGTCCTCGACGACTATCTCGGAAAAAAGTGGATCAAGAAGCAGCAGATGCTGTTCCGCTGCAAAGACACATGTGATGAGAACAAGGTGGTTTCAGTTAGCAACTGTACTCCATTTTCGTTTCATGTTCTAGACTGAATCTGAATGAATGAATGAATGGATGGGTGGATCGACCCCCTTGTATGTTGGTTGGATTTATCTGTTTGCTTAGTTGGATCAGGTTGGCTTGCCTTAACAAGTAGGAGTACTCCATTTCCATTTCATATTCCACACTGAATGAATGCATCAGCCCCTTTGTCTGTTGGTTGAATTTATTTGTTTACTTACTAGTCACAGGTTGACTTGCCTTAACAAGGAGAATGTTTCCATTTCCTATTCTAGACTGACTGACTGACTGAATGCATCAACCCATTATCTGTTGGTTGAATTGATTTCTTTACTTTCCTGGCTCAGGTTGAATCTCAAGTACTTGCTAATTCAAATGCATGTGGGTTGGGTTTAGTTGTTTACTTAATTGGCTCAGGTTGACTTGACTTGACAAGTAGTCCGTTTCCATTTCATTTTCTACACTGAATGAATGCATCAACCCCTTGTCTGTTGGTTGAATTTATTTGTTTACTTGGCACAGGGTGACTTGCCTTAACAAGCATATCTCCATTTCCTATTCTAGGCTGACTGGATGAATCAACCCCTTGTCTGTTGCTTGAATTAATTTGTTTACTTACTTGGCTCAGGTTGAAGCTCAAGTACTGCTTGTTGAGGGTAACGATGTCGCGGATACCATTTCCAGTCTTGTTTCTCAGTACCAGATACAGATCCTTGTTGTCGGTAACTCTTCCAGCATGATCCCATTCACTAGGTAGCTCCTCATACTCATACTCATACCTGTACTGTACTAATTCGTGATGAATAATAATTAATGTGCATGCTCCTGTTGATCATTGGATGATATATGTCTTATAGGATGTCCAGTGCAAGTAAGAAGTCCTCCAAAATCTGCAAGAGTGTCCCCAGCTTTTGCACTGCATATGTTGTTTCAAAGGATGGATTGTCTTCAGTTTATGCTTCTGAATCAGAAAGTGGCTCTGGCTCTCTAGTACCAAAAGGCAACTCCGGGAGCTCCGAGACCGAAGAATTTATAGATTCCTCAATATCAGGTAAGGCCGCATAGTCGTCAAGCTACCATCAAATATTTCTCATGTATTGTTCCCTGCCTGTGCATCTTTGGCGTGCAGTATATTCCTTCCTATTTCTCATTGCTGCTGGAACTGTGAAACTGCAGCAAGCTTGCATGAAGACATAAGCCTATTATTGTTTCTAGTACTTGGCTTAAAAGTATAATCTCAAATGCAAAGATATACAAGTTGGAATTGCTTATTTCCCCTTCTCATCATCTGAATGTTACCTGTTCCCTTGTTTCATCAGATTTGGATGACAGTTCAGGGCGGGGCCTGTCTGGTTTTCCAAGCCTGCCACGCTCCAACCTGGCATCAGAGAACCTCGAAAGTATTTCATCTGTTGAAGGTTTTAATCTATATGATTATATCACTGGAAATGCATCAGTATATGCCAACAAGGACAGAAGAATTACCCCATGCACTGGTGCTCAAAGCTCTATGTCAAGTCAATTTCAGGGTTCAGACAAGGTGCCACCAAAAGAAAGCTCACTGCTGGGATTCATGCTTTCAGACAACAAGGTTGGTGGTGCAATTTCTTGGTTATTGACAGGATTTTAATTATATGAACGTCTTCATTGGTACTATATTTACGCGTCCAACACATAGCTTTTGTTTTGGTTAATTGCAGGGTTCGGACAAGGTGCCAACAAAACAAAAATCACTGCTGGGATTAATGCTTTCAGAGAACAGGGTTAGTGGTGCAATTTCTTGGTTATTGACAGGATTTTAATTATATGAACGTCTTCATTGAAACTATATTTACGCGTCCAACCCATAGCTTTCGTTTTGATTTTTTCCCCAGATAGCATTTAATATATTAAAGATTCCCAGTTTTTTCGCTAACTTTGCCACAGTAATTTGTTTTCCTCCAATCCGATAGATAATGAGTTACTATGGAGTTCGCTCGTGCCTTATGGATCGTGAATTATTATAGATGCATTCCTTAATTAGGCAAATTTACTGTTGCGCTGGTAAAAGATGTGAATGGAACATGTATATTTTGTGGATTGCACTCTAACTCTGCTCTGCTCTCATAACCTGTGCCAATGCAGGATGATATCAGTACAGAGCTTGAAAAGCTGAAGCTTGAACTGGGACATATACAGGGAGCATATAAACTCGTTCAGGAGGAGTCTGTCGATGCATCTCATCAGGTAAGTCAGTGGCATGGCTGCTGTCAAAAAGGGTGAATGTACCAATTCAGCACAAATGTTTAAATCATCTTGCCTCTGATCCTTATTGATGTCAATCAGGTGAATGAATTAGCTGCCAGGCGCATGGAAGTGGAAGCTCAGTTAAGTGAGATACAGGCCAGGGTGGATAGGGCCAATGACGATTTACAGGAACAGATGGCGCAGAGACTCCTCGCAGAGGAGGCAGCAACCCAATTAAAGGATCTTGTGAGGGTGGAGGTTATGCAGAAAAATAGGCTGCTGGCAAAGGCATCCAAGGACGCTGATAGGAAGGCGAGGCTGGAGAAGCTCCTTGTACTTCAAGGCGACTCGTACTCGACGTTCACTTGGGAAGAGATTGATAGCGCTACAGCATCATTCTCAGAGTCACTCAAGATCGGAACTGGGTCTAATGGAACGGTATACAAGGGCCATCTCAACCACTTGGATGTAGCGATAAAGGTCCTTCATTCTAATGACAGCTCCAGTACCAAGCATTTCAACCAAGAGGTACGTATTGGCCGAATTCATTCTGTGCTTCTTCTTCTTCTTCTTCTTCTGGTGAGCTGTTTGTTTATTAGGCAGCACTCTGTGTGGTTTTAATGGCCTTTTCATCATGACACAGTGAAGCAGCTAGGGTCCCATCTTGAGAATTTTCATGTCAAGTTATTAAGTGACAGTGTTCAAAAAAAGTTGATGCAAGTGCCTGTTTCTGCAGCTTGAGGTTCTGAGCAGGATACGCCACCCACACTTGCTGATGCTCCTGGGAGCCTGTCCGGACAAGGGCTGCTTGGTGTACGAGTACATGGAGAACGGCAGCCTTGCGGATCGTCTGCAGCGCAGAAAGGGCACACCAGCGATCCCATGGGTTGATCGCTTCCGCATTGCCTGGGAAATTGCTTCAGCCCTGGTGTTCCTGCACAGCACAAAGCCCAGCCCAATCATCCACCGTGACCTGAAGCCTGAAAACGTGCTCCTCGACAGCAACCTAGTGAGCAAGATTGGTGACGTGGGCCTGTCAACCCTGATGCCGCAGGAGACTCTATCAAACCGCACGGTGTACAAGAGGATTGGCCTGGCGGGCACACTGTTTTACCTGGACCCGGAGTACCAGAGAAGTGGGCAGGTGTCGGTGAAGTCGGACACGTACGCGCTTGGCATGGTGATCCTTGAGCTGCTGACGGCCAAGTCACCGATCGGGCTGCCTGAGCTGGTGGAGCGAGCAGTGGAAGACGGCCAGATTACTGATGTCTTGGACAAGAGTGCAGGGGACTGGCCTGTGAAAGAAGCGCATGAGCTTGCCCGGCTAGGGCTGAACTGTTTGGAGATGCGGAGCAAGGACCGGCCTGACCTCAAGAGCGTGGTGGCGGTGGACCTGGAACGGCTGAAGCATTCCACGGCCGTGCCAGGCTTGGCCGGGCCGCCCAGCCACTTCATGTGCCCAATACTCAAGGTACGTACGGTTTTTTTCTACAGTAGATTTATGGATGTGGCAGTTTGTGTGATAGAGTAGATAGATAGATAGACAGGCTGATCATTTGGTGCATGGATGTGTGATTAATACAGTTCATGGATGTGTGTGTGTTTGGTTGCAGAAGGTGATGAAGAACCCGTGCCTGGCGGCGGACGGGTACTCGTACGAGCACGACGCGATAGTGATGTGGCTGTGCGACCAGAACACGTCGCCGGTGACCAAGGCGCAGCTGCGTGACAAGAAGCTGGTGCCTAACCTGTCCCTTATGAGCGCCATCGCGAGCTGGATGGCCCAGGGGGGGAGGCCTCTGATGGAGTGAGTGAGGCTCATGCATGGTAAATACGATCGAAAATAGTCTAACAGAGTGCTGCACATATCATCGGGGCTTGCTTGGGTTGGGTTGGGTTGGGTTGGGTTGGGAGAGAAGGTTTATGCCATTGCCAGGTATAGAAGAGACTAGAGTGGGTTTTTGTGTACCAGCTGCTTCTGCATAACGTGAAGGAGCAATTTTGCTAGTGGAGATGTCCAGTACCAAGGAGAGGAGAGGAGAGGAGTTGGTCTACATAGATAGAATACGGAAAATTTTGGTTGGATTGGATTGGATTGGATTGGATGGATGACGAGGTTATGCTGTGCTGGGCTAGTGTCTTTCTTTGGCATTGAAATCAAACTTGGAGGATATATGGCTTTGTCGTTGTTGTTGGCCTTGTTGTGCTGTGAAGCACCGCAGATTGAGACGACAGTAATGGGATGTGGATATATACCGTTTTGGGTGCAGTTTCTTTCTATTAATTAATGATTGATTTTGGTAGGCAAATGGATATTATTATATATGATCAAAATACACTTAATGATATGGGAAAAGGTTGTAGCCGGCGGACCGGCCGAAGCTTCGGCCGGTCACGCGCGGGTCGTCCGATTTATTAGCGATCGAAGTGCCTGTTTAGCCACGTCTTCCACACAGAGGTCAAACGCGTGGATGTTGGGGCCCACGCACCGCCCGCAACCGGCGGGCCTTCTTTTCCATATCCCTTCGTCGCTCATCCCGTTCCATATCCAGTCGCATCTTCCTCTCCGTCCACCCACAGCCTGGGGCGCGCTCGCCGCCATGGCCGCCGACAACTCGATGCTCTTCGTTTTGAATCGTGCGCAGATCACCTGCACCGGATGCATCCCTCTCCATGGCCGCCCACAGCCATGCGCTTGCTCGTCGCCTTGTATCCTTCCATTGATTCCTCACGGGCGGCGCGGTACAGCGACGCGCCCCCTCGCGCCACGCGTACACACAACGCCGCCGCCCCACCTCCGACCCGCCGCTATATAAAGCAGCACCTCCCTTGCCGGAGGACGCACCCGCCTGCAGCCCCTCTCTCCCCGTGCACAGCCGTCGCATACAAACTCTTTCCCTTCTCTCTCCCCATTCAAAGCCCGCTGCAGACGAAGGGCGAGAAGTTCCCCGGTGATGGGGCGGCGGCCAATGGCTTCGGCCGCCACTCGCTGCACGAGTGGGAAGCCCACCTCCTGTTCAAAGCCAACGTCCCGGCGCCTCCCGACATGCGCGTGCCGGGGCGATGGATGTTGGCAATATGCCCTAGAGGCAATAATAAAAGCATTATTATTATATTTCCTTATTCATGATAATTGTCTTTATTCATGCTATAATTGTATTATCCGGAAATCGTAATACTTGTGTGAATAATAGACACCAACATGTCCCTAGTAAGCCTCTAGTTGACTAGCTCGTTGATCAACAGATAGTCATGGTTTTCTGACTATGGACATTGGATGTCATTGATGACGAGATCACATCATTAGGAGAATGATGTGATGGACAAGACCCAATCCTAAACATAGCACAAGATCGTATAGTTCATTTGCTAGAGTTTTCCAATGTCAAAGTATCTTTTCCTTAGACCATGAGATCGTGTAACTCCCGGATACTGTAGGAGTGCTTTGGGTGTGCCAAACGTCACAACGTAACTGGGTGACTATAAAGGTATACTACGGGTATCTCCGAAAGTGTCTGTTGGGTTGACATGGATCAAAACTGGGATTTGTCACTCCGTATGACGGAGAGGTATCACTGGGCCCACTCGGTAATGCATCATCATAATGAGCTCAAAGTGACCAAGTGTCTGGTCACGGGATCATGCATTACGGTACGAGTAAAGTGACTTGCCGGTAACGAGATTGAACGAGGTATTGGGATACCGACGATCGAATCTCGGGCAAGTAACATATCGATTGACAAAGGGACTTGTATACGGGGTTGCTTGAATCCTCGACATCGTGGTTCATCCGATGAGATCATCGAGGAGCATGTGGGAGACAACATGGGTATCCAGATCCCGCTGTTGGTTATTGACCGGAGAGCGATCTCGGTCATGTCTACATGTCTCCCGAACCCGTAGGGTCTACACACTTAAGGTTCGGTGACACTATGGTTGTAGGGATATGTATATGCAGTAACCCGGATGTTGTTCAGAGTCCCGGATGGGATCCCGGACGTCACTAGGAGTTCCGGAATGGTCCGTAGGTGAAGATTTATATATGGGAAGTCCTGTTTCGGGCATCGGGACAAGTTTCGGGGTTATCGGTATTGTACCGGGACCACCGGAAGGGTCCCGGGGGTCCACCGGGTGGGGCCACCTGTCCCGGGGGGCCACATGGGCTGTAGGGGGTGCGCCTTGGCCTACATGGGCCAAGGGCACCAGCCCCAAAGAGGCCCATGCGCCTAGGGTTACAAGGGGAAGAGTCCTAGGAGGGGAAGGCACCTCCTAGGTGCCTTGGGGAGGAGGGTTTCCTCCCCCTTGGCCGCACCCCCCTAGGAGATTGGATCTCCTAGGGCCGGCGCCCCCCCCCCTTGGCCCTCCTATATATAGTGGGGGAAGGAGGGCTTTCATCTCACGCCTTTGGTTGCCTCCTTCTCCCTCTCCAACACCTCCTCCTCCTCCATAGCGCTTAGCGAAGCCCTGCCGGAGTACTGCAGCTCCATCAACACCACGCCGTCGTGCTGCTGCTGGTGCCATCTCCCTCAACCTCTCCTCTCCCCTTGCTGTATCAAGAAGGAGGAGACGTGGCTGTTCTGTACGTGTGTTGAACGCGGAGGTGCCGTCCGTTCGGTGCTAGGATCTCCGGTGATTTGGATCACGTCATGTTCGACTACATCATCCCCGTTCTTTGAACGCTTCCGCTCGCGATCTACAAGGTACGTAGATGCATCCGATGACTCGTTGCTAGATGAACTCCTAGATGGATCTTGGTGAAACGAGTAGGAAAATTTTTGTTTTCTGCAACGTTCCCCAACAGTGGCATCATGAGCTAGGTCTATGCGTAGTTCTTCTTGTGCGAGTAGAACACAATTCGTTGTGGGCGTAGATTTGTCAACTTTCTTGCCGCTACTAGTCTTTTCTTGCTTCAGCGGTATTGTGGGATGAAGCGGCCCGGACCAACCTTACACGTACGCTTACGTGAGACCGGTTCCACCGACTAACATGCACTAGTTGCATAAGGTGGCTGGCGGGTGTCTGTCTCTCCCACTTTAGTTGGAGCGGATTCGGTGAACAGGGTCCTTATGAAGGGTAAATAGAAGTTGACAAATCACGTTGTGGCTTTAACGTAGGTAAGAAGACGTTCTTGCTAGAACCCTAATTCAGCCACGTAAAACTTGCAACAACAATTAGAGAACGTCTAACTTGTTTTTGCAGCAAGTGGTTTGTGATATGATATGGCCAAAGTTGTGATGAATGATGAATGATCTATATGTGATGTATGAGATGTTCATGCTATTGTAATAGGAATCATGACTTGCATGTCGATGAGTATGACAACCGGCAGGAGCCATAGGAGTTGTCTTTATTCTTTTATATGACCTGCGTGTCATTGAGAAACGCCATGTAAATTACTTTACTTTATTGCTAAACGCGTTAGCCATAGTAGTAGAAGTAATAGTTGGCGAGCAACTTCATGGAGACACGATGATGGAGATCATGATGATGGAGATCATGGTGTCAAGCCGGTTACAAGATGATCATGGAGCCCCAAGATGGAGATCAAAGGAGCTATGTGATATTGGCCATATCATGTCACGTTTATTATTTGATTGCATGTGATGTTTATCATGTTTTGCATCTTGTTTACTTAGAACGACGGTAGTAAATAAGATGATCCCTCATACTAATTTCAAGAAGTGTTCCCCCTAACTGTGCACCGTTGCGACAGTTCGCTGTTTCAAAACACCACGTGATGATCGGGTGTTTTATTCAGACGTTCACATACAGCGGGTGTAAGACAGATTTACACATGCAAACACTTAGGTTGACTTGACGAGCCTAGCATGTACAGACATGGCCTCGGAACACAGAAGACCGAAAGGTCGAGCATGAGTCGTATAGAAGATACGATCAACATGAAGATGTTCACCGATGTTGACTAGTCCGTCTCACGTGATGATCGGACACGGCCTAGTTAACTCGGATCATGTAATACTTAGATGAATGGAGGGATGTCTAATCTAAGTGGGAGTTCATTAATTATTTGATTAGATGAACTTAATTATCATGAACTTAGTCTAAAACATTTACAATATGTCTTGTAGATCAAATGGCCAACGTAGTCCTCAACTTCAACGCGTTCCTAGAGAAAACCAAGCTGAAAGATGATGGCAGCAACTATACGGACTGGGTCCGGAACCTGAGGATCATTCTCATAGCTGCCAAGAAAGATTATGTCCTACAAGCACCGCTTGGTGACGCACCCGTTCTCCCTGCAGAACAAGATGTTATGAACGCTTGGCAGGCACGTACCGATGACTACTCCCTCGTTCAGTGCGGCATGCTTTACAGTTTAGAGCCGAGGCTCCAAAAGCATTTTGAGAGACACGGAGCATATGAGATGTTCGAAGAGCTGAAAATGGTTTTCCAAGCTCATGCCCGGGTCGAGAGATATCAAGTCTCCGACAAGTTCTTCAGCTGTAAGATGGAGGAAAACAGTTCTGTCAGTGAGCACATACTCACTATGTCTGGGTTGCATAACCGCTTGACTCAGCTGGGAGTTAATCTCCCGGATGATGCGGTCATTGACAGAATCCTCCAGTCGCTTCCACCAAGCTACAAGAGCTTTGTGATGAACTTCAATATGCAGGGGATGGAAAAGACCATTCCTGAAGTATTTGCAATGCTGAAATCAGCAGAGGTAAAAGTCAAGAAGGAACATCAAGTGTTGATGGTCAATAAAACCACTAAGTTCAAGAAAGGCAAGGGTAAAAAGAACTTCAAGAAGGACGGCAAGGAGGTTGCCGCGCCCGGCAAGCAAGCTGCTGGGAAGAAGCCAAAGAATGGACCCAAGCCCGAGACTGAGTGCTTTTATTGCAAGGGAAGCGGTCACTGGAAGCGGAACTGCCCTAAATACTTAGCAGACAAGAAGGCCGGCAAAACAAAAGGTATATGTGATATACATGTAATTGATGTGTACCTTACTAGTGTCCGTAGTAGCTCCTGGGTATTTGATACCGGTGCGGTTGCTCACATTTGTAACTCAAAACAGGGGCTGCGGAATAAGCGGAAACTGGCAAAGGACGAGGTGACGATGCGCGTCGGGAATGGTTCCAAGGTCAATGTGATCGCCGTCGGCACGCTACCTCTATATCTACCTTCGGGATTAGTTTTAAACATTAATAATTGTTATTTAGTGCCAGCTTTGAGCATGAACATTGTATCGGGATCTCGTTTAATTCGAGATGGCTACTCATTTAAATCCGAGAATAATGGTTGTTCTATTTATATGAGAGATATGTTTTATGGTCATGGTCCTATGGTGAATGGTTTATTCTTTATGAATCTCGAACGTGATACTACACATGTTCATAATGTGAGTACCAAAAGATGTAAGGTTGATAATGATAGTCCCACATACTTGTGGCACTGCCACCTTGGTCACATAGGTGTCAAACGCATGAAGAAGCTCCATGCAGATGGACTTTTAGAGTCTCTTGATTATGAATCATTTAACATGTGCGAACCATGCCTCATGGGTAAGATGATCAAGACTCCGTTCTCAGGAACAATGGAGCGAGCAACCAACTTATTGGAAATCATACATACTGATGTGTGCGGTCCAATGAGTGTTGAGGCTCGCGGTGGCTATCGTTATGTTCTCACCCTCACTGATGATTTGAGTAGATATGGGTATATCTACCTAATGAAACACAAGTCTGAAACCTTTGAAAAGTTCAAGGAATTTCAGAGTGAGGTTGAGAATCAACGTGACAGGAAAATCAAGTTTCTACGATCAGATCGTGGAGGAGAATGCTTGAGTCATGAATTTGGTACACACTTAAGAAAATGTGGAATAGTTTCACAACTCATGCCGCCTGGAACACCTCAGCGTAATGGTGTGTCCGAACGTCGTAATCGCACTCTATTAGATATGGTGCGATCTATGATGTCTCTTACCGATTTACCGCTATCTTTTTGGGGCTATGCTTTAGAGACTGCTGCATTCACTTTAAATAGGGCTCCGTCGAAATCCGTTGAGACGACACCGTATGAATTATGGTTTGGGAAGAAACCTAAGCTGTCGTTTCTAAAAGTTTGGGGATGCGATGCTTATGTCAAGAAACTTCAACCTGAAAAGCTCGAACCCAAGTCGGAAAAATGCGTCTTCATAGGATACCCAAAAGAAACTATTGGGTACACCTTCTACCTCAGATCCGAAGGCAAGATCTTTGTTGCCAAGAATGGGTCCTTTCTAGAGAAAGAGTTTCTCTCGAAAGAAGTAAGTGGAAGGAAAGTAGAACTTGATGAAGTATTACCTCTTGAACCGGAAAATGGCGCAACTCAAGAAAATGTTCCTGAGGTGCCTGCACCGACTAGAGAGGAAGTTAATGATAATGATCAAGATACTTCTGATCAAGCTCCTACTGAAATTCGAAGGTCCACAAGGACACATTCCGCACCAGAGTGGTACGGCAACCCTGTCTTGGAAATCATGTTGTTAGACAACGGTGAACCTTCGAACTATGAAGAAGCGATGGCGGGCCCGGATTCCGACAAATGGCTAGAAGCCATGAAATCCGAGATAGGATCCATGTACGAAAACGAAGTATGGACTTTGACTGACTTGCCCGTTGAGAGGCGAGCCATAGAAAATAAATGGATCTTTAAGAGGAAGACAGACGCGGATGGTAATGTGACCATCTATAAAGCTCGGCTTGTCGCTAAGGGTTATCGACAAGTTCAAGGGGTTGACTACGATGAGACTTTCTCACCGGTAGCGAATCTGAAGTCCGTCCGAATCATGTTAGCAATTGCCGCATTCTACGATTATGAAATATGGCAAATGGACGTCAAAACGGCATTCCTTAATGGTTTCCTTAAGGAAGAATTGTATATGATGCAGCCGAAAGGTTTTGTCAATCCTAAGAATGCTGACAAGGTGTGCAAGCTCCAACGCTCGATTTATGGGCTGGTGCAAGCATCTCGGAGTTGGAACATTCGCTTTGATGAGATGATCAAAGCATTTGGGTTTACGCAGACTTATGGAGAAGCCTGCGTTTACAAGAAAGTGAGTGAGAGCTCTGTAGCATTTCTCATACTATATGTAGATGACATACTTTTGATGGGAAATGATATAGAACTCTTGGACAGCATCAAGGCCTATTTGAATAAGAGTTTTTCAATGAAGGACCTTAGAGAAGCTGCTTATATATTAGGCATCAAGATCTATAGAGATAGATCAAGACGCCTCATAGGTCTTTCACAAAGCACATACCTTGATAAGATATTGAAGAAGTTCAATATGGATCAATCTAAGAAGGGGTTCTTGCCTGTGTTACAAGGTGTGAAATTGAGCTCAGCTCAATGTCCGACCACGGCAGAAGATATAGAAGAGATGAGTGTCATCCCCTATGCCTCAGCCATAGGTTCTATAATGTATGCCATGCTGTGTACCAGACCTGATGTAAACCTTGCCGTAAGTTTGGTAGGAAGGTACCGCGAAATGTTTCTCGTTTATGGAGGTGACGAAGAGCTCGTCGTAAAGGGTTACGTCGACGCTAGCTTCGACACAGATCTGGATGACTCTAAGTCACAAACCGGATACGTGTATATTTTGAATGGTGGGGCAGTAAGCTGGTGCAGTTGCAAGCAGAGCGTCGTGGCGGGATCTACATGTGAAGCGGAGTACATGGCAGCCTCTGAGGCAGCACATGAAGCAATATGGGTGAAGGAGTTCATCACCGACCTAGGAGTCATACCCAATGCGTCGGGGCCAATCAAACTCTTCTGTGACAACACTGGAGCTATTGCACTTGCCAAAGAGCCCAGGTTTCACAAGAAGACAAGGCACATCAAGCGTCACTTCAACTCCATTCGTGAAAATGTTCAAGATGGAGACATAGAGATTTGTAAAGTACATACGGACCTGAATGTAGCGGATCCGTTGACTAAACCTCTCCCTAGAGCAAAACATGATCAACACCAGAATTTCATGGGTGTTCGATTCATCACAGTGTAACTAGATTATTGACTCTAGTGCAAGTGGGAGACTGTTGGAAATATGCCCTAGAGGCAATAATAAAAGCATTATTATTATATTTCCTTATTCATGATAATTAACTTTATTCATGCTATAATTGTATTATCCGGAAATCGTAATACATGTGTGAATAATAGACACCAACATGTCCCTAGTAAGCCTCTAGTTGACTAGCTCGTTGATCAACAGATAGTCATGGTTTCCTGACTATGGACATTGGATGTCATTGATGACGAGATCACATCATTAGGAGAATGATGTGATGGACAAGACCCAATCCTAAACATAGCACAAGATTGTATAGTTCGTTTGCTAGAGTTTTCCAATGTCAAAGTATCTTTTCCTTAGACCATGAGATCGTGTAACTCCCGGATACCGTAGGAGTGCTTTGGGTGTGCCAAACGTCACAACGTAACTGGGTGACTATAAAGGTATACTATGGGTATCTCCGAAAGTGTCTGTTGGGTTGACATGGATCAAGACTGGGATTTGTCACTCCGTATGACGGAGAGGTATCACTGGGCCCACTCGGTAATGCATCATCATAATGAGCTCAAAGTGACCAAGTGTCTGGTCACGGGATCATGCATTACGGTACGAGTAAAGTGACTTGCCGGTAACGAGATTGAACGAGGTATTGGGATACCGACGATCGAATCTCGGGCAAGTAACATATCGATTGACAAAGGGACTTGTATACGGGGTTGCTTGAATCCTCGACATCGTGGTTCATCCGATGAGATCATCGAAGAGCATGTGGGAGCCAACATGGGTATCCAGATCCCGCTGTTGGTTATTAACCGGAGAGCGATCTCGGTCATGTCTACATGTCTCCCGAACCCGTAGGGTCTACACACTTAAGGTTCGGTGACGCTAGGGTTGTAGGGATATGTATATGCAGTAACCCGAATGTTGTTCGGAGTCCCGGATGGGATCCCGGACGTCACTAGGAGTTCCGGAATGGTCCGGAGGTGAAGATTTATATATGGGAAGTCCTGTTTCGGGCATCGGGACAAGTTTCGGGGTTATCGGTATTGTACCGGGACCACCGGAAGGGTCCCGGGGGTCCACCGGGTGGGGCCACCTGTCCCGGGGGGCCACATGGGCTGTAGGGGGTGCGCCTTGGCCTACATGGGCCAAGGGCACCAGCCCCAAAGAGGCCCATGCGCCTAGGGTTACAAGGGGAAGAGTCCTAGGAGGGGAAGGCACCTCCTAGGTGCCTTGGGGAGGAGGGTTTCCTCCCCCTTGGCCGCACCCCCCTAGGAGATTGGATCTCCTAGGGCCGGCGCCCCCCCCCTTGGCCCTCCTATATATAGTGGGGGAAGGAGGGCTTTCATCTCACGCCTTTGGTTGCCTCCTTCTCCCTCTCCAACACCTCCTCTCCTCCATAGCGCTTAGCGAAGCCCTGCCGGAGTACTGCAGCTCCATCAACACCATGCCGTCGTGCAGCTGCTGGTGCCATCTCCCTCAACCTCTCCTCTCCCCTTGCTGGATCAAGAAGGAGGAGACGTGGCTGTTCTGTACGTGTGTTGAACGCGGAGGTGCCGTCCGTTCGGTGCTAGGATCTCCGGTGATTTGGATCACGTCGTGTTCGACTACATCATCCCCGTTCTTTGAACGCTTCCGCTCGCGATCTACAAGGTACGTAGATGCATCCGATGACTCGTTGCTAGATGAACTCCTAGATGGATCTTGGTGAAACGAGTAGGAAAATTTTTGTTTTCTGCAACGTTCCCCAACAATGGAGGCTTAGCACCAGGGGCGTGCCCATACCCCCGCTACCCAACTTGACAACGCGCCCTGACTACTTCAACGACGAGGTCAAGCACGTGCGGGCGTTGTTGACGGAGGAGCAGTTGGCCCTCCCGGAGTATGCCACCGGCAACCACGAAGCGTGGGTGGCGTAGTTCGGACGCCGGCAGGCGGCGCAACTTGCCTCCACCAACAACGCTCCTCTGGTGCGGGGCACCAAGAACAGCGACGGCCACCGCCTGTGGTGGGGCGCCCCCGGCTGCACACTCCATGCCGTCCTCCAGTACCTCGAGGGCGGCAACGAGCCGCCGTTGACGTACCCTACCACCCGATCCCCCGCCGGAGCGGCGACCGATGGATGTCGAGGAGGGCCGACTCCTCTTCCTCCTCCTCCTCCCGCTCCTCCTCGCACTCCTTCGGGTCGTCGGCGCTCTTCAGCGTCAAGGCCAAGCCAACGGAGACGCCGCTCGGCGTCATCAATGAGGGCGAGTGCGATTCCTCCTCCTCGGCTCCTCCCCGCCTCGTCAAGCCGAAGACGGAGCCGGGGCTCACCGCCGTGAAGACGGAGCCAGGGCTCGATGACGCGGTGGCCATGAAGTGGGCGCGACTGGAGTTGGAGCGCCAGCGCCGCACCTTAGAGGAGATCGCCACTCGACGCCGGGGCTGCGGCGAGGGACGCGTCATCGTTCTCGATGACAGCGACGACGACGCGCCGCCGGTCCGCCAGGGCGACCCCGGGGCAGGGGTCCAGTAGTGGCGTCTGCATGAAGGAGGAGAAGGACGGCGGCGACTACGCCGTGTTCAGTGAGTTCTTCGGCCTGTAGTCGCAGCCTTGTTTTTTTAAAGTGAATTTTAAGTTTGCTATGTAAAAACTGCTTTAAGTCGCTGAAGTTTATGTCATGCTTGCCGAATTTTGGCGAAATTTATTTTTAAACAGTATGAAATAGGCGTCTTGGGGCCGACCCTGAGGGCGGCGGCTGAGACCCCGATCGGTCCCAGACCGATTTTAGCGCCGGTTCGCCCATAGGTGGCGATTTTTCGGGCCGCCTGGGGGGCGAACGGCTGGAGTTGCTCTTAGCTAGCTTTCGATTCGATTCGATGGATCGATTTGGGGAGGGAGGCTTCTTGGTCCAGTCTCCAATATGATGCTCTGCTGGCACAAGCAGGGGATACTCCTACTGGCTCTACTACACCTCCATTTGTACGACAAGGGGTTGGAGGTGATCACCTCTTTTTTTTAGGCCGTTGACGACATGCAACTTGGATTATATGACATAGAGGTAGCAACGTGACGGCGTGGTAGACAACGGCAACACGAGGTCCCGCTCCCATAGGCGAGCCTTCAACGCCGGCATGCCGTGGTGACTGAGACATCGACTCGGGCAAGGTGGTCGTTGGCACGGGCGAGGCGTCACGGTGCAAGCAATATGCTCATCGGCACTGGCGAGGCGTCGGATTTTTTTTTTCAAGAAAACCTTGAAATTATAGACGAAATCTAAATCAAACCATGAACTTTGAATCCCAGAAATTGGCACTCTGAACTTGCAGTCCTGGTCTATTTCAGAGCCTAGACCTGTTTCGCAAATTGGGAATACTATAATCCCGACCAGGATAACCTGCTACTCTCACGGACGAGAATTTGGGCCGGCCCACAATACCACAACAAGAATTCTGAAGTTTAAAAAATGTCCGCGCATTTCTAAAATTGTTCCGAAGTTAAAAAATGTTCCCGTTTTCTATTTTTGGCACAAATTGAATTTCCCTTTGAGTTTTTAAAAAAGTGTTTCGAATTTTGACTATATTCACATTTTTAAAAAACTGTCCGTGAATTTAAAAAATCACATTTGTCAAAAAATGTTCACAATTCCAACAGTATTTCACATGCTATGATTTTTTTTCGGATTTTCAAGAATTGCGTCACAAATATATATTTTTGGAATTTCAGAAATTATTTATGTTTCAGAAAACACCGAAACGTCAAACTTCGAAAACATTTTTTCAGGGCAAACAAATATTGAAACGCAAACAATATCGGAAATGTCCAAACACTTTATAAAGTGTGAGCACCTTTTAAATTTTTTGAATAGTTAACAATAACAACTATTGTTCGAAAAAACAATCATTTTTGAAAAAGCGAACACTTTTTGAAACATTTTTTTAAACCGGAACAAATTTTTAAAGTGCGATCACTTTAAAAAAAATAAAAATGGGAACAAAATTTGAAACCTGAACAAATGTGTAAAGAAATGTTGTGGCATCTAAAATATCACGAGTTTAGAAAAAATGTGCTTGTGACATTTTCAAAATGAAGTATATACAACATAAAAAAAAGTTGCGTGTTGTAAAAATATGTACCATACCCTTAAAGGAATATGTGTGACATGTGTTTGAAAAAATTGTATACAATTTAACAAATGTTTAACAATGTAAAATTGTTCGTGTAGTTTTATAAAAAATGTATTGTCGTTAAGAAATGTAAAATGTGTATTTGCAAAAATATTACCTTGTATTTAATATTTTTTTGAAAACATGTATTTAACAAAAATGTAAATAAGGTATCTGAAATATGTCGAAAGTATATCTTGAAATATTTGCGCTAAAAAATTATATTGGGTACTGAGAATAATTAGACATGTGTAATAAAGAAAAAACGGTTACCAGTAAAGAAACAAAAGAAAAGTGAAAAAGAAAACAATATGAAGAAATCAAGAAAGAAACAAAAGAAAACAAAAGTATAACGGAGAAAGAAACTCCAGATAAAGCCAGTGAAAAAACAAAGTTTAACGAAGGAAAAAAACCAAAGAAAAAAAACAAAAAGGACAAAGAAAAACCAGATTAGTGCAAGAGACTGCGCTAATGGGCCGGCCCAGTTCAGTGAATACGTGCTAAATCCTCTCAAGGCTGAAATTAGACCGGGATCGGTGAGTTAGGAGTCTTGGAGGCAAAGTTGGCGCAGAGTAACCAAGTCGGTTAGTCTGTAAAACCGACTTGGACTAGTCCTGTGTCGAATCGAATCGAAGCAATATAAATACACGCTCATCTCCCCGACCTGGCAAGGTTTTCTCTCTGGATCGGATGATTCAACCATCTCTATCGGATCAGGTGACCATGTCCGCCGCCGTGGCCGTGCCCGGTCGTCCGTCGCGGTCGGCCTCGAGGATCGTGGCCAGGCCAGCGGACGGGTTCCACCTCCTGCGCATCGGCGGCTACTCGCACACCAAGAAGGTCCTCCCCGGCCACAAGCTCTCCTCCCAGCCCTTCTACGTCGGCGGCCACAGCTGGCGCGTCGACTACTACCCCAACGGCCGCGACGAGTCCAACAACTCCGGCGCCATCTCCGTCTACCTCCAGCTGACCGACCCCACCAGGAGCCCCCAGCAGGCGCGGTACAAGTTCAGCCTGCTGGACCGGGACGGCGTCCCGGCGTACGAGCTCCCGGCCGAGACAGGCTCCTTCACTGGCGTCTTCCCGAACGTCCACGCTCCCTACAGCCCCGCCATCGGCGACGGCGACCGCGAGGAACCAGGGCCAGGACGCGGCCACGACGAGTTCATCTTGAAGGAAGAGCTGGAGAGGCGCCGCGGGGATCTGATCCGCGACGACTGCATCTTCATCCGGTGCGACGTCGGCGTCACGCAGATCGACATTTCCTGCCTGGCGCAGGACGAGATCGTCGGGGACGACGACGGGGCGCACTACGCGGCATCCCCGGTGTACGGCCCGTATGGCCCTCCTCGCCGGCATCCGCGCCAGCGCCAGCGTCGTCGTGCGGACGACGACGAGTACGTCAAGTGATGTGTCACCCAAGAACCTGGTGGATCACTGGGCCACCCCTATGGAGGAGAATATTACGAATAAGAATTACACTACTAGTTGGAGATTTCGGCTTTTTTTATTATAGCAAATATCTCGTTTTGCGCGTTGCTAGGGAATAAAACAATGTCCAAAAAATCTCAGCAGGTTTATATATCACCGATTAACATTGTCATCTTCGTTGAGAACCGTTATGGCTCTCTGGCCGCGCAATCGTATTTTCTTATGTATTTTTCAATTTTTCTTTACACGTTTAAGCAGCGTAGATTAAATTTATTTTCAAAAGTTTCAGTGCTGCATTTGTGGAAATCCTATTATACTTTAGGAGGGAGTTTGCACTGTTTTTTATTTCTTGCAATTAGAAAGTTCTAGCCCCGGTCATGCTCAAATCCTTGGTCCGCCACCATGTAGAATCATCCCATAAAAGAAAACTTTCAATGTCGCAAACAATTGATATGTAAAAAAGATTAATTAGGGCAGTTGCTAATATAAACAGGAGGAAGCGGAAATAAACTGGTACTTGCACAACCCAAGCCATATTAAATTACTATATGATCTAATTTATCACAAGAATAGTCAATAACGGCTCTAGTTCAACAGCTACAGGCAATTTATATTAAGATCCGTGCAAAATTTTTAGTTTAGTTTTTTCTTTTTCTTTCTTGCAAACTATATTACTTGACTGATTAAATCTCAGTTGATGAAGACTTAGCCACACCCATAATTATCCATCACTGATCCATTGCCTACGAGCTTTTCACATATTGTTCTTCGCTTATTTACTTTTCCATTGCTACTGTTACAACTACAACAAAAAACCCAAAAACATTTATCTTTTCTATTGCTACTGTTACCATTACTATCATACCACTCTTGCTACTAAACACTTTGCTGCAGATACTAAGTTATCCAGGTGTGGTTGAATTGACAAGTCAACTGCTAATACTCAAAAATATTCTTTGGCTCCCCTTGTGTCGAATCAATAAATTTGGGTTGTACTTCACCCTCGAAAGCTGTTGCGATCCCCTACACTTGTGGGTTATCAGCGCGACCTGGGAAATCATGAACACCTGGGAAGAACAAGAGGCAAGGGCGTTCTTCCGTGGATTGAAGGCTTTTCGGACTGGAACACCGACTACAGAAGCCGTGTGAGAAGGAAGATGGAGGAGGAGAAGAAGAAGAAGCTGGAGGACGAGCAGAGGAAGCAGGAAGCAGAACGCCTTCAAGGCCTAGAATCAGCGCACGCGAACTTGGCACTCAAATTTCAGCGGCAGCAGCAGCAGATCGACTCACTTATCCAGGAAAGGGGGTCTCAGCAGTGGCAGCAGCTAGCGGATGATCCAACATTGGATAGCATCATCCCATCCATGCCGAGAAGCAGCGTAGGTTCCGCCCCGGGTGACGCACTGTTGGATAGATACCTTGTGGATGACATCATGGAGAACACTAACTGTGAGCTATACTTCAAAATAAAGAACATATCTGTGAAGGTGTCGGATGCCGTTGCTTATACAAATCCCCCTGGAGCAACCTTCCATTGCAGCCCGATTATAGCCGGCTATGCTCGTGTCATGGTTGATGAGGTGGTGGACCAATATTCGGGGCTACAACTTGACATTCCTGGAGGCGACGAGGATCACACACTGGGAGAGGCCATACTCGTATCATCCTATGGAGCAAGGATTGCATCATCTTTCGAAGGCCACCGACACCTCGTTAGCTAGAGCTTGACATTCTTGGAGGTGACGAGGAGCAGACGACTCCCGCTCCTTCAAGTCCGGCACGGCTTCAGGCCACTCCTCTTACTTCAACTCAGCCAACGCGTGAGGCCACTCCTCCTGCTTCAACTCAGCCAATGCGTGAGGCCGCTCCTCCTCCTCCAAGTCCGCCAACGCGTGCCACTCCTCCTCCAAGTCCGACACCGCGTCAGCCGTCTCCGCTGCCTCAGCAATCGCGGAAGAGAGCCGCCGCAGCTATGGTGAGTAGTGCTACAAGTTGAGGTAGTACAGGAGGTACAGGCGGAGGCAAGCGATTTCAATATGGTCCAAGCCTCGGGCTTCTTCCTCAGAGGTCTTACGACATGACCGAGGAGCAAAACAAAGCCATAGTGAAGGCCCAAGTGGACGCCCATTTTGGACCGAAACCGCCACCACCGCCAAGTGAGAAAGTGCTTGAGGATAAGATTGACCACTTTATTCATATTGCTAAAGCACCAGCTCCCAAGCCCGTTGACTCAAACTATGAGCGCCAAATCAGGAAGGCACATCGAGCACGACAAAAGGAGTCGAGCTCGAGCTCGAGCCAAGCAGCTGGCCAAAGATGCGGGAAAACCGTTCCCCGGCTAGGAGAACAGGCGGCGCAATCGATCCCCCCGCTTGTTGTACCAACACATGAGAGTACCAGCGCCAGTTAGCTGGTAATAACCGACGAGCATAGAAGGCAGGCTGAAATGCTCGGTATCACTGTTGGACAACTCCTCGAGATTGAGCCCATGTCTCCGCTTAGAGAGGAGGACATAAAATCGAAATATGTTCGTGGCCAACCTTTGGTCAAGCCTGAGGAGGTCAAGAACCTCCCAACAAGAATGCATGAATTGCATGATTGGTACATGAAAATTACCAAGAGTTCCAATCGAGAGTCCCTCATGGTGAAAGTCAAGGAAGAGCATTACTTCCATAAGCTAGCTCTGTCCGTTGAGTATTCAGAACTGTGGCAGTTATTCAATAAAGAAGCACTCGACAAAGCTCTCGTCAGTTGCTATTGTCTGTAAGTGATTTCTTTCTGTAATTAAGTCTCAAGCTAGATGTAGTTCTCATTGATCGATCATTACCTGTAATTATCCTCACTATATTCTTTTCTGCGGTATTATGCAGGATGAAGATATATGAAATGAAAAAAGTTGGACGCTATGGCATTGGGTTCATTGACCCAAATACCATTAATGAAGAAACATGGACATATGCATGGTATAAAGCAGATGTAGAGAAAAACATGCTAGAGTTCTTGAAGCGCGTCAATACCAATGAAGATATACTACTTCCTTACAACTTCCGGTGAGTCACATTGTCTTGTATTACAAATTCTGTTTTTGCTTACTAGCTAACTAGATGTTAATAATTAAGTGTATAGGGTTTAGGGTAGTTGATAAGTGTTATGCACATGCCTGCTTAATTAAGACATGCAAACGTTTGTGCATGCAGTTACCATTGGATCTTGTTAATCATTAAAGTTGATGAAGGAACGGTTGAAGTACTGGACTCACTACTTAAAAAACAAAGTGACTACTCAATCTTGAAGGGGATAGTCGACAGGTAATTTCAATCATTATTAACTATATGTCGGCCTCTTTAGTTTGTCATTTCCTGATATCAACTATTTAATAACTCGTTTATTCATTTTCTTTGCCGGCGGGCAGGGCTTGGGCAAAGTTCAGGAAAGAGGTTCTAGGTCCATGGAAAGAAAAGTTGTATTGGTTTCGACCTAATGTATAATTAATTAAGTAGTACTAGCTAGCTACCATCTCTTTAATTCTAGTTTCAATACCATTAATTATCATGCTTGATTAATTATTATCTGATTAAATTCTATTCTCGTAAAGGCCCTGAAGCAGGCGCCGGGGACTGAAATGTGTGCATACTATGTTTGCGAGAACATTCGCATGATGGCATCCGAAAGGACCAAATCTGATAGACAGCTATGGGTACGTTTGCCATAACACTATTTACAATTTTTACATCATTATCGATATCTAGTCATAGAACTAATACATATGCATATTGATCTACTTCTTAACAGTTCAGTGAGGTGCGGGAGACGCTCCTACCGAAGGAGCGCATACGAGCACTTCAAGAGGAAATAGCGGGATTTTTGCTCGACGAGGTCATAGATCCCAAAGGAGAATACTATTACCCGCTACCGCCCCCATGAACCACTCCCAATTGTCATCGTGCTCCGAAGGCACCAAGGCAAATGCCATTGGCTCTGAGGGAAAAATGTAGAAGAAATTGTATATATACCTAATTGTATATATATATATATATGTGTGTGTGTGTGTGTATATGTGAATAATGGTGGTTGTGAGACATTCGATGATCGTTTCTATGAGAAATTCTATTTATATATATGCATAATGTGTACAATATGTAGTATCGTAAAATACCAGCAAACAAAAAAGAATTAAATGGAAAACACAAAAATAAAGGAAAAAAAATCATGAACCCAAAACCCTCCAACATTTTGATACCGGTTGGTGGTACCAACTGGTACTAAACGGCTCCCTGCCCCCGGCGCTGGCATGTGCCACGTGGTGGCCCTTTAGCGACAGTTCGTGCAGAACCGGTACTAAAGAGGGGGGGACCTTTAGTCCCCACACTTTAGTGCCAGTTACAGAACCGGCACTAAAGGGCCTTACGAACCGGTGCTATAGCCCGGTTCTCCACTAGTGAAATGGAGGTACATCCATGTGAATCAGACCCTGATTATTCTATGTACAAAGCATCAGCAATTGGTTTCTTATACATATATAAAGATTGATGCGCATATCGAATTTAGTATTATCAGAAAAATATGTGATTGATGCACATAACTATTGCTTCATTAGGAGTAGAGGTTTTCTCATTGTGATACGTGATCACGTGAGGGTGTGGCTTCGACGGTTGTGTTTTTTCCTAGTGAAGCTAAGTATGGAAGGGTGGGAGAAATAAATCGGTATATGGTATTATTTCTGAATTCTTAATTACCAAATATTTACATGATTGAATTGAATCGACACCTGCCAAAGCAAGCACGAATAAATGGAATGAGTATCAGACATGATTCGGTTTTAAGTGCGAAGAAGAAGAAATTAACGTGGGAGGGGTGGTGGGAGGTGAGACGAAAATAAACCGGATGAAAATTAACCAGATGAAAAAAACGTAAAGGCTATTCTACCAACTGAGACATTAGGAGTAGAGATAATGTGCCTCCTTGTCTCATGCAGTAAAATTTTTTTGGAACAATGTGAAACATACAATAACATGCAAAATAAGCGAATAAGAGTTGTTTTGTAGGCTGGGAGAAAATATCAACTGGCTTTCCAATAATCGAGTAACTTCTTCGATGAAAATTCAATTAATTCTTCCATCTGAATATTTTTATTTCATAAGAGATTAGTACATAATTCTTCGCATCAGTTACATCTACCAATAAGTTTATACCACATGTCAAGAGATTTCTCATAAATTGGGGCTACAGTAAATGTACCTTCTTAAGCTTTGCTTTGAGATCGAGATATTTTAATCGCAAAGCATGTACCACAGTGTGTTACTGTGTTATGTGCTGCAGCAACTGAAATGTAGGTAAAATGAATACAAGCACCTAGCAAATAAAATATTTTCCTCGATGAACAAAAAACACCTAGCACAATTGCAAAAATTTTGCATTTGCCATGACTTATGAAAAACAAAATTATCGTACATTTTTTCATTGATCTAATATAAGAAAGATTACCAATACTACATACAAAAATAGTGCATTTGCCATGCATGTTATAGTAAATTTGCATGGAAAAATATAGGTAAATTTGCAATAGTCCATCAAAGTTACTTTGCCATGGAGAAATAAAAAGTAAAGAATTTTCCATGTTTTTAAAATTAATATTGCTAATACAATAAAGGCAAATTTGCCATGGCAAAAATAAAAAGTGAAATTTGGCATGGCAATAAAAACAAAAATTGACCATAATAATAAAAGTAAATATAGTAAATTTACCATGCTAGAGAAGTAAAAATTGCCATGTCCTGCAAAGGAAAAAGATGTTATGTAATCAAATTTCCGTACATTTTGTCGTGTGACTATTCCAAAAATAATGTCTATGATGTATTAAAAAATAGCTATTCCAATATTAATTTCCATTGTATTTTTATTATAATTGAGATGTTTTATATAAGAAAAATTGCCATTTATGTAAAATAATTTTGCCATGATACAAAAGAAGAAATTTGCCATGGTACTTGAATTAAATTTACCATGGTACATAAATTGAGTTTGCCATGATACATAAAGTAAGATTGCCATGCTTGAGAAATAATATTGACATGGCACATGAAAAAATATTGCTATGATACGAAAATGAGTTTGCCATGGTCCATGAATTAAATTTTCCATGACATTAAAAATTAAATCCCCGTGGTGCATGAAGTAAATTTGCCTACACCACACATATGACCATTACAAAAACAATTATCTAAAAGTTGCTATGGTTTTAAAGACACAAATGTTTTCGAAAGTTACCTTGTGAATGAACTGAAAGAATGCAAATTTGCCATGATGTAAAAATTGCCTTGGTGCCACTATACAACATGTTAATTGACATGCTGAAATTACCATGATGTAGACAAAATGTTTTCAAAACTTGTCAAAGTTTTGGAATTTTGTTCTCTGAAAAACATGTCAAATTTTTGAAAATGTAGATTTACCATGGTCCATAAAAAGTGAAAATTTCCATGTTGCATCTACCAAGTGTCTATAAAAAATGAATTTGCCATGGTCTATAACGAAAGAATTTACCATGGGAACATATTACATTTTTTGCCATGGTTTAAAATACTTTGATTTTCCATCGGAAACAAATAAAAATATGTTGAGTTGCATAATCACAAAAGGAAAGATGCCACGGGAAAAATGTTGACACATGGCAACTATTCAGAAACAGTAAACCATTAACAAAAGTTAACAATTTTTTTATTCCCTAAAATAATGGAAAAGTTACCATGGAAAAATTCTAGAGAACATGAATTAGACCTAAAAAATCCGTGTGATCATTCCATTCATTTTTCAGAAAATTTCCATGTGCTATAAAATCAACTTTTCATGAATTTGTCATGCAACTAGTTACAAGATTTCCAAACATTGCCATGATGATGTGTGAACCCCATCGATTTTCATATCTACTAATCCAATCACCAAGCAACCCTATAAACAAATGGCAGAACTTCCATGGTAAAAAATCTAGAGAACACAATTACACCTAAAATTGTTGTGAGATTAGTCCTTCCATTTTACACAAAATTGCCATGTGCTACGATGTCTACTACACAATCTTCTTCTTGTAGACTCATGTTGGACCTCCAAGCACAGAGTTTTGTAGGACGGTAGCAAATTTTCCTCAAGTGGATGACCTAAAGTTTATCAACCCGTGGGAGGCGTAGGATGAAGATGGTCTCTCTCAAACAACCCTGCAACCAAATAACAAAGAGTCTCTTGTGTCCCCAACACACCGAATACAATGGTAAATTGTATAGGTGCACTAGTTCGGCGAAGAGATGGTGATACAAGTGCAATATGGATGGTAAACACTAGTAGAAAAGGGGGAATTTGTCCCGGTTCGTAAGGGCCTTTAGTCCCGGTTCATGAACCGGGACTAATTGGTCGTTACTATACCTCCCCCCTTTAGTCCCAGTTCAAACACGAACCGGGACAGATGTGCCTCCACGTGGCCGGTGCGCCGAGCCCAGGCAGGGGGGCCTTTGGTCCCGGTTGGAGGCACCAACCGGGACCAAAAGGCCTCCACACATCAACATTCTAGTGGCTGGGGTTTTTGTTTTTTTAAAGGGGGGGGGGGGGGTTGGGGGTTTTGGGGGGTTAATTTAGATGTTTCATATATTGTGTTAGATAGCTAATTAATAGAGAGAAGTGTCCTATCCTATGTCCGTGCTTGGTCGACGCTACGTACTATACATAGAGAGGCCCTCGACACGCTAGCTAGTAAGAAAATGAAGGGAACCATTAAGTACAGAAGTTCGTCATGCATACCGAGAGAAGTGATCGATCGACCTCTCCTTCTCCGAGAGATTGGTCGAACAACAAGTTTTTGTATTATCTATCCGACGCTACTGGCTACATACATATACAATATGTAAGATCTCTTAATTACAATCCCCTAGCAATTGAAATCAACTTGCACATGGTATTCTCCGGCTTTATTGATGACGTGGTCAAAAAAGAATCCCGCCAATTCCTCTTGAATTGCTTTCATGCGATCTGGTTCTAGGAGTTCATTTCGCATCTGCCACGTCTAATTTGAAGAAGGGGTTAATTAATACATATATATGAATGAAACTCAACAGAAATGATGGTGTAATAAAATGAAATTGTGAATATTATTGCTTACGCACTTCATATTGTCTTTTAGAGTAGCCCCACATATTTTTCAAAGTCGCGTTGTGGATGAACTCGCAGACGTAGTATCCACAGAAATCGTTCCCTTGTTCCTGCCACAAGCACTTTACAAGAAATAGAGGTCAATCAAACTGATAATGAAGCGTTATAAATGGCATTGATGAAAGTATAGCTATAGAATCAACGGAGATGCGCGCAACTAGCTAGCCAGTAGTACTTACTTTCGGTTATGTATATCGCAACTCCTTCGGCAGTCCCGAAGCTTCTGCGGTGAACTGTTTCCAAACCCTGCAAGATAAAGAAAATAATTATTATTACTTGAGATCAGGAAATGAACAAAAAGTTGCCGATATGGTGCGATAATGATCGATTGAACTTACTTGTTGAGCAATTCAGTCATTTCCGCATAGGTTTCGGGATCTTTTCGTCTTGAGTCTAAGACGGTTACTAGTCCCCGCTCAAGCTTAATCTCCAGAAGAACATAGTGGTACCTGCGCACGCATGCATAACTCATCAATTACATTACTATAACCTCGCTCGAGTAATAAGGGAAACCGAATATGCACATGACACTAACACTCAGTCGCCGTTGTAAGGAAAGAGTATGGTATCTTTGTTTTGATTTTTGATCAACGATTGTAGCAAGTTGTCCTCGGCCTCTTTGGCGTGCTTTTTAACCAGAAATTCATCTATGATATTTGTGTTAATGAACCCAATATCATAAATTTCTTGTTTTTTGCACTCGACGATCTTCAATCTGCATAATATATTGAGGATAATTAACTATAAATACATGCAATGAAAGAGCCAAGCTATATATAGAGACTTAATGACAGAAATAGTACTTACAGGCAGTAGCAAAAGACCGTTAATTTATGGAGGGCCTTTTGATTGAAGAACGCGAATAACTCCTCAAATGGAACACACAACAGATCACTTGCAACGAGGTCGTGCTCCTCTTTAATGTTCAGATACAAACTATTCGTCCCCCAGACTCTCTGCAGGTTTTCATGTACCAGTTATGGAATCTTTGCATCATCGTTGTTAGAGATTTTTCATCTTTGACGAGAGGCTTCCTGTACTCGTATTTGTGTTCGTCCACCTCCATGAAATCAGGAAGTTGGTCGTCAGGCAGGTAATCTTGTAGATTGCCATAACAGGCCACCATCCCCGGAGCATTAGCGATGATGTTGCCGCTAGACACATTGAGCGGGGGGCACGATTGGTTTGCTTGTTCGCCGAGCTAGTCAATTTTTTCCGCAGCTGCTCGTTCTCTTGACCTTTGATGTCTGACAGTACTTCCCGACTGCTCCGCTTGGAGATATGTCTGTTTAGTAATGCGCTCATAGTTGGTTCTCGGCGGAGACTTTGCCGGTTTCCTCAGGGCATTGAGAGTGCGCTTTGCTTTCACCGGATCTACCTTCTCCTCCGGAGGTGGATGTCTCTTTGCTTTCACCCCTTCAAAGAACTCCTTCACGTGGGTCTGCACGATCATCGCGTTTTCCTCCACGGTCCTCTCGTACGGTAACTTCTCTAGAGGCTTGAGTGGTGGACCGTATATGTATTGCCTCCCGCCTCTGGTTGTGCTGCTAGACGCCGGACCAGACGGAGCGGCTGCGACGTTTGTCTTCTTTCGTGCTTGCTTATGAGCCGGAGGAGAAGGACTACGACGCGCCGGAGCAGCCGGGGCGGCGGCGGGTCTCTTCCGCCCTTGCTGGCGAGGCGAAGAAGGAGGAGGCTGCTGGCTGCTCGGGCGCGCCGGCACAGGCGGAGAAGGAGGCGGAGTGCCTCCACGCGCCGGATAAGGAGGCGGAGTGCCGCCACGCGCCGGAGAAGGAGGCCCAGTGCCCTGATCGTCACTCGCCAGAGGAGGAGGCGGTGGAGGAGGCAGAGTGCCCTGACTCACCGGAGGAGGAGGAGGAGGCGGTGGAGGAGGCGGAGTGCCCTGACTCGCCGGAGGAGGAGGAGGAGGCGGAGGCGTCCAGTTCGGAAGGTTGATCAACTCCTTTCGCCATAGGCATGGAGTCTTCAGAGCAGAACCCAGCCTAGTCTCCCCTTCACCGGTAGGGTGATCAAGCAGGAGGTCCTCAAATCCCTCCGTTATTTCATCCACCATCACCCTAGCATATCCTTCTGGAATCGGCCGGCAGTGATAAGTTGCGCCGGGTCCAGTAGGATAAACAGAGCCAACAGTCGCCTTGACCTTCAAATTCATCCATCGCGTCATAATGTGGCAATTTTGAGACTCTGTGATAGCATCCACGTGATAGCTGGCAGGAGCCGTCAAGACATGCTCCGGCTGAAGCAGCTCGGTGGAAGCCACGCTGCTTCTCCGCTGAGATGGCGGGGTAGCTTCGGGGGAAGCTTCGGCAGGTCGTTTGCTGCGATCTGCTGCTTCTCGTTCCTCTTCTCGTTCCTCTAGCCCCATTACCATTTCATGCAGCGCCTGCAGTTGGCCCTGCTCCAGTTTCTTCCTCCTCTCGTGGGTTTTGTAACCCCCTACGTCCGGAAAACCAACCTTCCACGGAATGGAACCTGGTGTGCCTCGTGTCCGTCCAGGGTACTCAGGATTCCCGAGGGCCATTGTGAGCTCGTCCTTCTCCCTGTCTGGAACGAACGTCCCTTGCTGCGTTGCATTGATATAGTGCCAAAGCTTCTTGACTGGTATTTTCAGTTGCTCGTTCGTCCAATGGCACTTCCCTGATATAGGGTCCAAGGTTCCGCCAGCCCCGAAGAACCAAGTCCGGCAACGGTCTGGCCAGTTCATTGTCTCTGATTCGATCCCTTTTTCAAGCAGATCATTCTCAGCCTTGGACCACTTAGGCCGGGCTTTGAGGTAGCCACCTGACCCCGTGCGACGGTGAAGCTTCTTCTTCGCAGCATTTAGCTTGTTTGTCGCCGACATCTTCTTACTCTTTTCCGATGTCTTGTGGGCCACAAATGCGGGCCAGTGATCTTTGATCTTCTCATATTTGCCGATGAATTCTGGTGTCTCTTCTTTGTCGACAAACTTGTTCAGCTCTTTCCTCCACCTCCTGAATAGGGTTGCCATCTTCTTAAGAGCACAAGACTTGATTAATTACTCTTTAACTGGCTTCTCCGGATCCTCCTTTGGCGGTAGGGTGAAATTTGCCTTCAGCTGAGTCCAAAGATCTTCTTTCTGCATATCATTGACATAAGACACCTCAGGGTCTTCCTCCTTAGGCTTATACCATTGCTGGATGCTGATCGGGATCTTGTCCCTAACAAGAAACCCGCACTGAGCAGAAAATGCGTTCTTTGTCCGGATGGGTTCAATCGGTTCGCCATCGGGCGCGATTTCTCTGATCTCAAACCTTTCAGCCGAGCTCAACTTTTTCTTCGGGCCTCGTCTCCTTACCGAAGTTGTGCTCGATCCGGAGGGCTAGAAATTAAAAGGAAGAAAGACGAGAGTAATTAATATGTGTACATATACCAAAACAATGGATGCATCAATTAACTAGTCAGCACGGGCTTAACTAATATATATATATATATATATATATATATATATATATATATATATATATATATACCTGGCCGGACTCGGTTCGGTCACCGGAGCAGTCAGCACAGTCTCCTTCTTGTACCTCCATTGTGTCACCGGAGCCATCATGAACATAGTCCTCTTCTTGTACCGGCATTAATGGGCCGAAGCCATCATGAACATAGCCCTCTTCTTCACCCAGTCCTTCATAACCATCGGTGTCATTGAGAAATGACGCAACTTCATCACTTCCTTGTGCGATTATGTCCCCCAACATCGCTTCCGTTGCTTCGTTTCGGGAGTCGTCCATAGTTTCTGCAAATATTTACAACATGTCAATTATTATTCAAACATGGTACAGATGGATATATATTAGTGGCAAACGTAGAACTAGCTAGCTAATCATAATAAGGAATCATGTTAGTGGCCTCGATGCTGCTTCTCTAGGGTTTGGGGTGGCCTCAACACAACGCTTCAAGGGTTTGGGGTGGCCTCGACGACAATGCTCTTTTAACTTGGTAAATTTGGGTGGCCTCGAGAGAGTTAATTTTTCGGGTAGGGGCGCGGCGGGAGGGGGTAGGAGACGACCAACATCATTTTCTCTCTAGGGTTTGGGTGTCCTCGAGAGTTTTGGTCGAGCGAGAGGGCCGAGGGGGGTGCTGCCGTGGTATAGGTTATCACGGTCGAGAGGGGGTATATATATCAACCGCCCCCTCATGTCGAAGTTATCTTGAGGGGGTTATATCGACAACGACGCGACATACATGTACATGGGAAAATAATGTTATCGGGGAGGGGGTATCGGTACCCCCCCTCGTGTTGAAGTTTCTTCTTTCTCCTCTATTCCTTTTATTCTTCTTCTTCTCCGCTTCTTTTTCTTCTTCTCCCTCGAGAAAGGAAAATAAGGAAAAGGAAGAAAAGAGGAAGAAGGAAGAAGGAAGAAGAAGAAGAAAAAAAAGAAGAAGAAAAAAGAGGAGAAGAAGAAAGGAATAGAGGAGACGAAGAAAAAATAGAAAAAAATTTCTATTTTTTCTTCTTCTCCTCTATTCCTTTCTTCTTCTCCTCTTCTTATTTTCCTTTTTCCTCTCATTCTTTTTCTTCTTCTTCTTCTTTCTTCCTTCTTCCTCTTTTCTTCCTTTTCCTTATTTTCCTTTCTCCTCTACACTAACCTAAAATGCACTAACCTAAAATCACCAAAAAATCTATGAACAGAAAAAAAATCCTAACTTTTCTAAAACTCTATCTTTTGCATATATGAAAACATTAATACACATATGAACAAAAAATACATATATGAACAAAAACATGCTCTGGACAATTTTTTTATACATTTTGAACATCTACATACACATAGCCACATACATACACATATAAATTATATATATATATATATATATATATATATGAACAAAAAATTAAACTAATAAAAATAAAAATAAAACAGAGTCGGGGCGGCGCGGCGGCTCACAGCGGGGGCGGCTAGCGATGACGATGGCGACGGTGGGGGCGGCGAGGGCGCCGGCGCGTGGGGGCGGGACGGGGCAGGGGCTCGGGGCGGCACGCGGTGACGGGGACGGCGGTCTCGGGCGGCACACGTTGACAGGGACGAGGAGGGTGGGCTCGGGGAGGCACGCGGCGACGGGGACGAGGACGACGGGCTCGGGGAGGCCGGCGACGAGGACGGCGCGGGCTCGGGGAGGCCGGCGACGAGGACGGCGCGGGCTCGGGGAGGCTGGCGACGAGGACGGCGTGGGCTCGGGGAGGCGACGGCCTTGGCGGCGGCGGCGGCGACGGCGAGGTGGAGCATCCTGTCGGCGTCGAGGAGGTCGGCGTCGTCGGGGGCAACTGGCGATGAAATTCTGAATTTTTGCAAAGTGTTTGCTTATATAGCAAAGCCTTTGGTCCCGGTTGGTGGCACCAACCGGGACTAATGCACCCTTTAGTCCCGGTTGGTGCCACCAACCAGGACCAAAGGCCAGTTTTCGGCAGCCCAAAGGGCGGGAAGCGGCGGCCTTTGGTCCCGGTTGGTGGCACCAACCGGGACTAAAGGGAGGCATTGGTACCGGTTCGTGCCACGAACCGGTACCAATGCCTCCCTTTAGTCCCGGTTGGTGCCACCAACCGGGACCAAAGGCCCCTATGATGCCCGCGTCGTGGACAAAGTTTAGTCCCACCTCGCTAGTTGAGAGGGCTCGAGAGTGGTTTATAAGCGCTGCTGCGCCCACCCTCTCGAGCTCCTCTCAACTGCAGGCTTTCGGGCCTAATCTCAAACTTTGCTGTTGTGGGCCTATTGGGCCTTCTGCGGGCCTGAATCCTGGCCCAGGTTGGGTTTCCAGTCGTATTCAGGCCGTGGTGGCCCAATAGGTGGTAGTTTTTTTAGTTTTTTTCCAGCTTTTTTGTTTTGTTTTTTGCATTATTTATTTTCTTTTGTTTTTTGCTTTATTTTTTAATTCTTTTTGCTTTTAGTTTTAGAAAAATTATAAACTTTCTGTTAATGCCATTAGTTTTCAAATTTGAAAACACTTTTTTTGTTTTTTTGTTTGCTTTCTTGCTTTATTTATTTTATTTTGTTTCTACTTACAACAAAATACTTATTGTTGCTATTTTTTTATTTTTTCTAGTTTTTTGTTTTGTTTTCTGCATTATTTATTTTCTTTTGTTTTTTCTTTATTTTTTAATTCTTTTTTGCTTTTATTTTAGAAAAATTATAAACTTTCTATTAGTGCCATTAGTTTTCAAATTTGAAAACACTTTTTTGTTTTTTGTTTTCTTTGTTGCTTTATTTATTTTGTTTTGTTTCTACTTACAACAAAATATTTATTGTTGCTATTTTTATTTTGTTTCCAGTTTTTTGTTTTGTTTTCTGCATTATTTATTTTCTTTTATTTTTGGCTTTATTTTTTAATTCTTTTTGATTTTAGGTCAGCAAAATTATAAACTTTCTGTTAGTGCCATTAGTTTTAGAAAGATTATAAACTTTCTTTTGAGAGTGTTCTTTGTGAGAACATAGTTGGCAAGGAGCGAAACGAGATTAATGGTATTACGAGGGCCGAACCATAAGACATTAAAGCATTTCAAATGAACTCTGAAAAAGTTGAAAGTTGGCATGGTATCATAAATTCACCCACATAGCATGTGCATGTACAAAACGGACAATGTTATCATACTTGTTTGTTACAAAGTTGGCATGGTATCATCATAATAGTTGCGGGAGAAAGTCTTCGCTTTTTCTTCGCTTGTGTCATTTGCTTTTTGCGCCATAACCATGGATAATCTTCATCGTTTATCAGGATGCTGGGGTCAGCCTTGACTTTGAAGGGAGGAATTTCATGAAACTTTTCATAATCTTCAGACATGTCTGTCTTGCCCTCCACTCCCACGATGTCCCTTTTTCCTGAAAGAACTATGTGGCGCTTTGGCTCATCGCATGATGTATTCGCTTCCTTATCTTTTCTTTTTCTCGGTCTGGTAGACATGTCCTTCACATAGATAACCTATGCCACATCATTGGCTAGGACGAACGGTTCGTCAGTGTACCCAAGATTTTTCAGATCCACTGTTGTCATTCCGTACTGTGGGTCTACCTGTACCCCGCCTCCTGACAGATTGACCCATTTGCACTTAAACAAAGGGGCCTTAAAATCATGTCCATAGTCAAGTTCCCATATGTCCACTATGTAACCATAATATGTGTCCTTTCCCCTCTCGGTTGTTGCATCAAAGCGGACACCGCTGTTTTGGTTGGTGCTCTTTTGATCTTGGTCAATTATGTAAAATGTATTCCCATTTATCCCGTATCCTTTCCAAATCGTAACAGTCGAAGATGGTCCCCTGGACAACAAGTACAGCTCATCACAAATAGTGTTGTCACCTCTGAGACGTGTTTCCAACCAACTGCTGAATGTCCTAATGTGTTCACATGTAATCCAGTCATCGCACTGCTCCGGGTGTTTGGAGCGCACACTGTTCTTGTGTTCATCGACATATGGGGTCACCAAGGTAGAGTTCTGTAGAACTGTTTAGTGTGCTTGAGACCAAGAATATCCGTCCCTACATATTATTGATTCCCTTCCAAGCGTGTCTTTTCCAGTCAGTCTCCCCTCATACCACGATTTAGGGAGACCTATCTTCTTAAGGCCAGGAATGAAGTCAACACAAAACCCGATGACATCCTCTGTTTGATGGCCCATGGAGATGCTTCCTTCTGGCCTAGCGCGGTTACGGACATATTTCTTTAGGACTCCCATGAACCTCTCAAAGGGGTACATATTGTGTAGAAATACGGGGCCCAGAATGACAATCTCGTCAACTAGATGAACTAGGACGTGTGTCATGATATTGAAGAAGGATGGTGGGAACACCAGCTCGAAACTGACAAGACATTACACCACATCACTCCTTAGCCTTGGTATGATTTCTGGATCGATCACCTTCTGAGAGATTGCATTGAGGAATGCACATAACTTCACAATGGCTAATCGGACGTTTTCCGGTAGAAGCCCCCTCAATGCAACCGGAAGCAGTTGCGTCATAATCACGTGGCAGTCATGAGACTTTAGGTTCTGAAACTTTTTCTCTGCCATATTTATTATTCCTTTTATATTCGACAAGAAGCCAGTCGGGACCTTCATACTAAGCAGGCATTCAAAGAAGATTTCCTTCTCTTCTTTGGTAAGAGCATAGCTGTCAGGACCTACATACTGCTTTGGAGGCATGCCGTCTTTTTTGTGCAAACGTTGCAGGTCCTCCCGTGCCTCAGCTGTATCTTTTGTCTTCCCATACACGCCCAAGAAGCCTAGCAGGTTCACGCAAAGGTTCTTCGTCACGTGCATCACGTCAATCGAAGAGCAAACCTCTAGGTCTTTCCAGTAGGGTAGGTCCCAAAATATAGATTTCTTCTTCCACATGGGTGCGTGTCCCCCAGCGTCACTCAGAACAGCTAGTCCGCCGGGACCCTTTCCAAAGATTACGTGTAAATCATTGACCATAGCAAGTACGTGATCACCGGTATGCATGGCGGGCTTCTTCCGGTGATCTGCCTCACCTTTGAAATGCTTGCCTTTCTTTCGACATTGATGGTTGGTCGGAAGAAATCGACGATGGACCAGGTACACATTCTTCCTGCAACTTCCCAGGTATATACTATCGGTGTCAAGTAAACAATGCGTGCATGCGTGGTATCCCTTGTTTGTTTGTACTGAAAGGTTACTGAGAGTGGGCCAATCATTGATGGTCACGAACAGCAACGCCTTTAGGTCAAATTCCTCCTGTTTGTGCTCATCCCACATACGTACACCGTTTCCATTCCACAACCGTAAAAGTTCTTCAACTAATGGCCTTAGGTACACATCAATGTCGTTGCCGGGTTGCTTAGGGCCTTGGATGAGAACTGGCATCATAATGAACTTCCGCTTCATGCACATCCAAGGAGGAAGGTTATACATACATAGAGTCACGGGCCAGGTTCTGTGATTGCTGCTCTGCTCCCCGAAAGGATTAATGCCATCCGCTCTTAAAGAAAACCATACGTTCCTTGGGTCACTTGCAAACTCATCCCAGTACTTTCTCTCGATTTTTCTCCACTACGACCCGTCAGCGGGTGCTCTCAACTTCCCGTCTTTCTTACGGTCCTCACTGTGCCATCGCATCAACTTGGCATGCTCTCTGTTTCTGAACAGACATTTCAACTGTGGTATTATAGGAGCATACCACATCACCTTTGCAGGAACCCTCTTCCTGGGGGGCTTGCCGTCAACATCACCAGGGTCATCTCGTCTGATCTTATACCGTAATGCACCGCATACCAGGCATGCGTTTAGATCCTTGTACACACCGCAGTAGAGGATGCAGTCATTAGGGCATGCATGTATCTTCTGCACCTCTAATCCTAGAGGGCATACGATCTTCTTTGTTGCGTATGTACTGTCGGGCAATTCGTTATCCTTTGGAAGCTTCTTCTTCAATATTTTCAGTAGCTTCTCAAATCCTTAGTCAGGCACAGCATTCTCTGCCTTCCACTGCAGCAATTCCAGTACGGTACCGAGCTTTGTGTTGCCATCTTCGCAATTGGGGTACAACCCATTTTTGTGGTCCTCTAACATGCGATCGAACTTTAGCTTCTCCTTTTGACTTTTGCATTGCGTCCTTGCATCGACAATGACCCAGCGGAGATCATAATCATCGGGCACATCGTCAGGTTCCTCTTGATCTTCAGCAGCTTCGCCCGTTGCAGCATCATCGTGCACATCGCCTGGTTCCTCTTGATCTTCAGTAGCATCACCGTATTCAGGGGGCACATAGTTGTCATCGTACTCTTCTTCTTCGCCGTCTTCCATCATAACCCCTATTTCTCCGTGCCTCGTCCAAACATTATAGTGTGGCATGAAACCCTTGTAAAGCAGGTGGGTGTGAAGGATTTTCCGGTCAGAGTAAGACTTCGTATTCCCACATATAGGGCATGGACAACACATAAAACCATTCTGCTTGTTTGCCTCAGCCACTTCGAGAAAATCATGCACGCCCTTAATGTACTCGGAGGTGTGTCTTGAACCGTACATCCATTGCCGGTTCATCTGCGTGCATTACAGAACATCATGAATAGATAATTAAGTGACCAAATTAATAGAAGTTCATCATCACATTAAAACCAAAGTACATACATAGTTCTCATCTAACAACATAAAGCTCTGCAGAGCATCTAAATTAATTAAACCATACATTGAAACTATGTAAAACATTTCAATGCGAAAAAAAATGTGATCATAATCGCAACCATTGTAACAACTGATCCAACGGCATAATGATACCAAGCCTCGGTATGAATGGCATATTTTCTAATCTTTCTAATCTTCAAGCGCATTGCATCCATCTTGATCTTGTGATCATCGACGACATTCGCAACATGCAACTCCAATATCATCTTCTCCTCCTCATTTTTTCTTATTTTTTCCTTCAAAAAATTGTTTTCTTCTTCAACTAAATTTAACCTCTCGACAATAGGGTCGGTTGGAATTTCCGGTTCCACAACCTCCTAGATAAATAAAATCTATGTCACATTGGTCGGCATAATTGTCATAAACAATAAATGAACCAATAGTTATGAAAAGATAATATATACCACATCCGAATCATAGACAGGACAAGGGCCGACGGGGGCGGATACCAAAACCATCGCACTATATAAGATGCAATAATAAAAGTAAGAAAATTATGCAAGTATTTATATAAACATACAAGTAAGAATTTTTTTCCTTTCAGAAAGAAGATAAGAACAAGAGGCTCACCACGGTGGTGCCGGCGACGAGATCGGCGTGGGCGATCGACGGCGGTGAAGACGGGGACGGGACGTGATGAACCGCTAAACCTAGACAAATATTGAGGAAAATCGAGCTTGGAGAGGAGAAAGCTTAAGTAGTGTGGCTCGGGCATTCCATCGAACACCCCGTGTGCATAGGAGGTGAGCTAGAGCACCACAAAGCTCTCCCCTCGCCAGCCAGGAAAAACAGAGCAGCGGGAGTGCTCTGCTCGCGGGCGAGGGGTATATATAGGCAACTCATTGGTCCCAGTTCGTCCCATGAACCAGGACTAAAGGGCAGCCTTTGGTCCCAGTTCATGCCACCAACCGGGACCAATGGTGGTGGGCAAGGAGCGAGGCCCATTGGTCCCGGTTCTTCCCACCAACCGGGACCAAAAGGTCCAGACGAACCGGGACCAATGGCCCACGTGGCCCGGCCGGCCCCCGGGGCTCACGAACCGGGTCAAATGCTCCCATTGGTCCCGGTTCTGGATTGAACCGGGACTAATGGGCTGACCTGGCCTGGACCATTGCCCCCTTTTCTACTAGTGAAATATAGGTTTTTGTAATCTGAAAGTATAAAAACAGCAAGGTAGCAAGTAACAAAAGTGAGTAAAAATGGTATTGCAATGCTTGCAAACAAGCCTAGGGTTCATACTTTCACTAGTGCAAGTTCTCTGAACAATGATAACATTGGGTCATATAACAATCCCTCAACATGCAACAAAGTGTCACTCCAAAGTCACTAATAGCGGAAAACAAATGAAGATACTATTGCAGGATATGAAACAACCTCAAAGTTATTCTTTCTGATCGACATATTGGGCTATTCCTATAAGTGTCACAAACAATAGTTCATACTAAAATAACACCTAAAGACACACATCAACCAAAACCCTAATGTCACCTAGGTACTCCAATGTCACCACAAGTATCTGTGGGTTTGATTATACAATATGCATCACACAATCTCGGATTCATCTACTCAAACCAACACAAAGAACTTCAAAGAGTACCCCAAAGTTTCTACCGGAGAGTCAAGACGAAAACATGTGCCAACCCCTATGCATAAGTTCACAAGGTCACAGAACCCACAAGTTGATCACCAAAACATACATCAAGTGGATCGCGTGAATATCCCATTGTCACCACAGATAAACACATGCAAGACATACATCAAGTGTTCTCAAATCCTTAAACACTCAATCCAATAAGATAACTTCAAAGGGAAAACTCAATCCATTACAAGAAGGTAGAGGGGGGAAAACATCATAAGATCCAACTATAAGCTCGCGGTACATCAAGGTCGTGCCAAATAAAGAACATGAGAGAGAGAGAGAGAGATCAAACACATAGCTACCGGTACATACCCTCATACCCGAGGGTGAGCTACTCCCTCCTCGTCATGGAGAGCAACAGGATGATGAAGATGGCCACCGGTGACGATTCCCCCCTCCGGCAGGGTGCCGGAACAGGGCCCCGATTGGTTTTTTGTGGCTACAGATGCTTGCGGCGGTGGAACTCCCACTCTAGGTTTATTTCTGGGGGTTTCTATATTTATAGGAATTTTTGGCGTCGAGAACAAGTCAAGGGGGTCCACAAGGAGCCCACAAGACCGGAGGGCGTGCCCTAGGGGGGCGCACCCTCATCCCTTGTGGAGGCCTCATGGCTCTTCTGGCCCCAAATATTTTGCTTCGGGGGCTTCTTCTGGTCCATAAAAAATCACCGTAAATTTTCAACTCATTTGGACTCCGTTTGGTATTCCTTTTCTGCGAAACTCAAAAACAAGGAAAAAATAGAAACTGGCACTAGGCTCTAGGCTCTAGGTTAATAGTTTAGTCCAAAAATCATATAAAATAGCATATAAATGCATATAAAACATCCAAGATAGATAATATAATAGCATGGAACAACCAAAAATTATAGATACGTTGGAGACGTATCAAGCATCCCCAAGCTTAATTCCTGCCCTTCCTCGAGTAGGTAAATGATAATTTTTTTGATGTGGAATGCTAGCAAGTGCACAAGTTTGATCAATGATAATTTCAATTAGTTTTTCTAGCATCATTATATATCATAACAGTAGCTCAAATCATAAAGCTTCTCATGATCAAGCAACAAGCTATTCACATGTTAAAGCATAGACCTTAAACTTTCTTAAAAACTAGCAAATTATGCTCTAAGTCATTAAACAATTGCAATTCATCTTATTTTCAGGAAAGGTCTATATAAGAGCTTTGATTTAGCAAATCCCACATACTCAACCATCACATAGTCTTCCATGATTGCTACCACTCAAAGCATATTTTTAGAACAAATGGCATCCATCGAACACAGAGAAAGATAGGGGCTTAATGTTTCGCCTCCCAACTTACTTATCATATAGATAATTGTCAACAATGATAATTCATGATCAAATATATCTGAAAGGCCATACATGATTAGATCTTTCCCCATCACATGATGCTTACCAACTAAAGAGTAGGTTGGAATGAGAAGGAATACTAATGAGTCTTGCATAAAAGTAAAAGATAGGCCCTTCACAGAGGGAAGCAGGGATTTGCAGAGGTGCCAGAGCTTGAAGCTTTTAAAACAAAGATGAAAATAATTTTGAGAGGTATGCTTTCATTGTCAACATAACAACAAAGAGTTCACAATATCTTCCATACTAGATACATTATAGGCAGTTCCCAAACAGAATGGTAAAGTTTTTACTCCCCCAGCACCAACAAGCACATTCCACGGCTGGTCCAAAACAACGGGTACCGTCCAACTATCAACAATCCAGGGGGAGTTTTGTTTAATTATTTGCAATTTCGTTTTTGATCTTTTGATCATAGGACTGGGCATCCCAATTACCAGCCACTCTCTTGTGAATGATAAGTGAATAAACACTCATAGTGAGAATAACCCACCTAGCATGGAAGATACTGACAACCCCTAGTCGCTACATGAGCGATTCGGGCACACAAAATAGATTACTAGCTATTTGAAGGTTTAGAGTTTGGCACATGCAAATTTACTTGGAACGACGGGTAAATACCGCATATAGGTAGATATGATGAACACTCATGGAATAAACTTGGTCCAAGGATTTTGGATGCACAAGCAATATTCCCGCTTAGTACAGAAATTTTGGCTAGCAAAGGATTCTAAATAGCAAGCACCACATGTTGGAGGATCCATAACAATATAACTTCTATACAAATATACCCAAACATAACTCATTAAGTTTTCTTCCTTGTCCAACTTCAACTAATTTGATCAAGTTTGAAAATAATTAGTGGGGCTCACAATCATAGAAGATGTCCAAGATAGCATATTTATATGTGAAATATCTCTTCCTTCAATATTCTTTCATGAATTGTTCAAGTGACCAATACTATGTTTGCTAACTTTCAATAAATTTACCACATCTACTTCTTATATGTGAATTCATTACTCCCCATGGTATAAGGATATGAAACGTATATAAATTCAGATTTATGATATTTAATTCATTCAACCAATTACTCATAGGATATAAGTGAAGATCAATGAGTAGTCAAATAATTATGTAACTATGTGAAGACTCTCTCTCATAAAGAAAATTTAGATCTTAAGTAATTTATTCAAACAGCAAGCAAATACTAATAAAATGACATTGCAAGGATAGCACATATCATGTGAAGAAGCAAAAACTTAGGCTCAACCAAAACTGACGATAGTTGTTCAAGAAGAAAGGTGGGATGCCAACCGGGGCATCCCCAAGCTTAGATGCTTGAGACTTCTTGAAATATTATTTTGGGATGCCTTGGGCATCCCCAATCTTGAGCTTTTGTGTCTCCTTAATTCCTTTTATATCACGGTTTTCCTAAATCTTAAAAACTTCATCCACACAAAACTCAACAAGAACTCGTGAGATAAGTTAGTATTAATCAACGCAAAACCTTATCATTCTATAATGTAGAAAATCACTAAAATTATTATTTGACATTGCATACTAAATTCCTCTGCATATTTAATACTCCCATCCTCAAATAGAATCATTAAACCAGCAAACATATGCAAACAATGCAAACATAACTGTAATCTGTCTAAACAGAATAGTCGGTAAAGAATGCAAGAGGAATCATACTTCCCTAACTCCAAAAATTCTGAACAATTACCACACTGTAGAAAATTTGTTGTTACTCATTTTGTAAAAAATTCAAGTTTTATCATGTTCTGACTATTCACCAATATTCAAAACATAACAACAAACTTTCTGTTTTCAAAACAGCAACATATAGACTTGTAAAATAAGCATGGTAAAGGCTATACTTGCCTTTTTTATTGAACAAAATAATACAAAACATGTATATGAATAACAGTAAGCAAATACAAATAAAAGAAAATGATGCACCAAGCAAAACTCATATCATGTGGTGAACAAAAATATAGCTCCAAGTAAAGTTACCGATGAACGAAGACGAAAGAGGGGATGCCATCCGGGGCATCCCCAAGATTAGGCTCTTGGTTGTCCTTGAATATTACCTTGGGGTGCCTTGGGCATCCCCAAGCTTAGGCTCTTGCCACTCCTTATTCCATAGTCCATCGAAACTTCACCCAAAACTTGAAAACTTCACAACACAAAACTCAATAGAAAACTCGTAAGCACCGTTAGTATAATAAAGCAAATCACCACTTAGGTACTATTGTAAACTCATTTTAAATTTATATTGGTGTTTTATCTACTGTATTGCAACTTCTCCATGGTTCATACCCTCCGATACTACTTATAGATTCATCAAAATAAGCAAACAACACATAGAAAACAGAATCTGTTTAAAACAGAGCAGACTGTAGCAATCTGGAAACTTTCCATACTTCTGTAACTCAAAAAATTCTGAAACATTAGGACAACGTAGAAAATTTGTATATCAATCTTGTGTAGAAAATTCAGATCAAAATCATGTTCCAGTGAATTTTCAAAATTCCTGGACCGGGCGCAAAATTTTCTATTTTTGCACATAATCAAGTCAACTGTCATCCACACTATTCCAAATGCTTAATTTGGCACTTTATCAAAACATAAGCTATAAAACATGGTTACTGCAGTAGCATAATCATGTGGACACACTAAAACAGTAGGAGTAAATGTTGGGTTGTCTCCCAACAAGCGCTTTTCTTTAATGCCTTTCTAGCTAGGCATGATGATTTCAATGATGCTCACATGAAAGATAAGAATTGAAACATAATAAGAGCATCATGAAGCATAGGACTAGCACATTTATGTATAAACCACTTCCTATCCATAGGGATTTTATGAGCAAACAATTTATGGGGACAAGAATCAACTAGCATAGGTAGGTAAAACAAGCAAATCTTCAAGATTTTCAACACATAGAGAGGAAACTTGATATTATTGCAATTCCTACAAGCATATATTCCTCCGTCATAATAATTTCCAGTGGCATCATGAATGAATTCAACAATACAACCATTACATAAAGCATTATTTTCATGATCTACAAGCATAGAAATTTTACTACTCTCCACATAAACAAATTTATTCTCATGAATAGTAGTGGGAGCAAACTCAACAAAATAACTATCAAGTGAGGCATAATCCAATTGATATTTAAAATCAAGATGACAAGTTTCATGGTTATCATTATTCTTTATAGCATACATGTCATCACAATAATCATCATAGATAGCTGATACGTCTCCAACGATCTATAATTTTTTATTGTTCCATGCTATTATATTACCCGTTTTGGATGTTTATGGGATTTACTTTACACTTCTATATCATTTTTGGGACTAACCTACTAACCGGAGGCCCAGCCTGTATTGCTATTTTTTTGCCTATTTCAGTGTTTCGAAGAAAAGGAATACCAAACGGAGTCCAAACGGAATGAAACCTTTGGGAGCGATCTTTTTGGAACAAACACAATCCAGAAGACTTGGAGTGCAAGTCAAGAAGCAATCGAGGAAGCCACGAGGGTGGAGGGCGCCCCCCCCCCTACTGGGCGCGCCCCCCTGTCTCGTGGGCCCCTCGGGCGTCCACCGACGTACTTCTTCCTCCTATATATATCCACGTACCCCGAAAACATCTTAGGCGACCACGGAAAACTATTTCCACCACTGTAACCTTCTGTATCCGCAAGATCCCATCTTGGAGCCTTCATCGGTGCTCCGCTGGAGAAGGAATGGACCACAGAGGGCTTCTACATCAACACCATAGCCTCTCCGATGAGTTGTGAGTAGTTTATCGCAGACCTTCGGGTCCATAGTTATTAGCTAGATGACTTCTTCTCTCTCTTTGGGTCTCAATACCATGTTCTCCTTGATCTTCTTAGAGATCTATTCGATGTAACTCTTTTTGCGGTGTGTTTGTCGAGATCCGATGAATTGTGGGTTTATGATCAAGTTTATCTATGAGAAATATTTGAATCTCCTCTGAATTCTTTTATGTATGATTAAGTTATCTTTGAAAGTCTCTTCAGATTATCAGTTTGGTTTGGCCTACTAGATTGATCTTTCTTGCAATGGGAGAAGTGCTTAGCTTTGGGTTCAATCTAGCGGTGTCCTTTCCCAGTGACAGCAGGGGCAGCAAGGCACGTATTGTATTGTTGCCATCAAGGATAAAAAGATGGGGTTTATATCATATTGCATGAGTTTATCCCTCTACATCATGTCATCTTTCTTAATGCGTTACTCCGTTCTTTATGAACTTAATACTCTAGATGCATGCTGGATAGCGGTCGATGTGTGGAGTAATAGTAGTAGATGCAGGCATGAGTTGGTTTACTTGTCATGGACGTGATGCCTATATACATGATCATGCCTAGATAATCTCATAATTATTCGCTTTTCTATCAATTGCTCGACAGTAATTTGTTCACCCACCGTAATAATTATGCTATCTTGAGAGAAGCTACTAGTGAAACCTATGGCCCCCGGGTCTATCTCTTATCATATAAGCTTGCTATTTACTTTTATTTGCATCTTTACTTTTCCAATCTATATTATAAAATACCAAAAATATATTTATCTTATCATATTATCTCTATCAGATCTCACTTTCGCAAGTGGCCGTGAAGGGATTGACAACCCCTTTATTGCGTTGGTTGCGAGTTCTTGTTTGTTTGTGTAGGTGCGTGGGACTTGTGAGGAGCCTCCTACTGGATTGATACCTTGGTTCTCAAAAACTGAGGGAAATACTTACGCTACAATTGCTGCATCACCCTTTCCTCTTAAAGGAAAACCAACGCAAGCTCAAGACGTAGCAATAGCAACTTTGTTCTCATAATCAATTGGAACCTCTTCCGAAATAGTGGATTCATCATTCAATAAAATCATGACCTCTCCAAAGCCACTTTCATAATTATCACAATAAGATTCAACACCCTCCAAAATAGTGGGATCATTACTTCCTAAAGTTGACACTCTTCCAAACCCACTTTCATCAATATAATCATCATAAATAGGAGGCATGCTTTCATCATAATAAATTTGCTCATCAAAACTTGGGGGACAAAAAATATCATCTTCATCAAACATAGTATCCCCAAGCTTGTGGCTTTGCATATCATTAGCATCATGGATATTCAAGGAATTCATACTAACAACATTGCAATCATGCTCATCATACAAGGATTTTATGCCAAACATTTTATAGACTTCTTCTTCTAACACTTGAGCACAATTTTCCTTTCATCATTTCCATGAAAGATATTAAAAAGATGAAGCATATGAGGCACCCTCAATTCCAATTATTTTGTTTTCTTTTATAGACTAATCTAGTGATAAATTAAGAAACTAAAAGATTCAATTGCAAGATCTAAAGATATACCTTCAAGCACTAACCTCCCCGGCAACGGCGCCAGAAAAGAGCTTTGTTGACGGGATGTCAGTGCCGCTTACCTAGCCTCCCCGGCAACGGCGCTAGAAAAGAGCTTGATGTCTACTATGCAACCTTCTTCTTGTAGACTCATGTTGGGCCTCCAAGCGCGGAGTTTTGTAGGATAGTAGTAAATTTTCCTCAAGTGGATGACCTAAGGTTTATCAATCCGTGGGAGGCATAGGATGAAGATGGTCTCTCTCAAATAACCCCGCAACCAAATAACAAAGAGTCTCTAGTGTCCCTAACACACCCAATACAATGATAAATTGTATAGGTGCACTAGATCGGCGAAGAGATGGTGATACAAATGCAATATGGATGGTAGATATAGGTTTTTGTAATCTGCAAATGTAAAAACAGCAAGGTAGCAAGTAACAAATGTGAGTAAAAACGGTATTGCAATGCTTGGAAACAAGGCCTAGGGTTCATACTTTCACTAGTGCAAGTTCTCTCAACAATGATAACATAATTGGATCGTATAACAATCCCTCAACGTGCAACAAAGAGTCACTCCAAAGTAACTAATAGCGGAAAACAAACAAAGAGATTATTGTAGGGTATGAAACCACCTCAAAGTTATTATTTATGATCGATCTATTGGGCTATTCCTATAAGTGTCACAAACAGCCCTAGAGTTCGTACTAAAATAACACCTAAAGACACACATCAACCAAAACCCTAATGTCACCTAGATACTCCAATGTCACCACAAGTATACGTGGGTTTGATTATACGATATGCATCACACAATCTCAGATTCATCTACTCAAACCAACACAAAGAACTTCAAAGAGTGCCCCAAAGTTTCTACCGGAGAGTCAAGACGAAAACGTGTGCCAACCCCTATGCATAAGTTCACAAGGTCACAGAACCTGCAAGTTGATCACCAAAACATACGTCAAGTGGATCACGTGAATGTCCCATTGTCACCACAGATAAGCACATGCAAGACATATATCAAGTGTTCTCAAATCCTTCAAGACTCAATCCGATAAGATAACTTCAAAGGGAAAAGTCAATCCATTACAAGAAGGTAGAGGCTGGAAAACACCATAAGATCCAACTATAATAGCAAAGCTTGTGGTACATCAAGGTCATGCCAAATCAAGAACACGAGAGAGAGAGAGAGAGCCCGAGAGTAAACTACTCCCTCCTCGTCATGGAGAGCGCCGGGATGATGAAGATGGCCACAGGTGATGATTCCCCCCTTTGGCAGGGTGCCAGAACAGGGCCCCAATTGGTTTTTGGTGGCTATAGAGGCTTGCGGCGGCGGAACTCCCGATCTAGGTTTATTTCTAGGAGGTTCTATATTTATAGGAATTTTTGGCGTCGAGAACAAGTCAGGGGGGTCCACGAGGAGCCCACAAGACCGGAGGGCGCGCTCTAGGGGGGGTCGCGCCCTCCACCCTTGTGGAGGCCTCGTGGCTCTTCTGGCCCAACTCTTTTGCTTCAGGGGCTTCTTCTAGTCCATAAAAAATTACCATAAATTTTCAGCTCATTTGGACTGCATTTGTTATTCCTTTTCTGCGAAACTCAAAAACAAGGGGAAAACAGAAACTGGCACTGGGCTCTAGGTTAATAGGTTAGTCCCACAAATCATATAAAATAGCATATAAATGCATATAAAACATCCAAGATAGATAATATACTAGCGTGGAATAATAAAAAATTATAGATACATTGGAGACGTGGCATGCTATAAGTCAAATTATCATGAATTTGCCCTGTAAATATTACATGACTTCTAAAATTGTCATGCTGGTATGTTAACTCTCACTCGTAGCAACTAATCCAACCACCAAGCAAACACACATAATCTGGGGGAGAGTAGAAGAATCGCAAAAGGTGGAGAGAGCATGCATTACATCAGAGCAGCAGGAACTTCCTGCTTGGACATCTGCGCGAGCCGCTCGAAAGTGGTGGAGCCAATGGAAAATGAAATCACCAACCTCTTCAATCCTCTCCAAGCAGCAACTCATCCTCTAGCGCGTCGCCTCCGCGAGCACAAGCAGCTCCTACTATGTACCTCCACCTTCTCACCACCAGCTCCTCCTGTGGTTGGAATAGTGGAGGGCATCGGCCCATCGACGATTGTCAGCTAAGGATGAGGAGGTCACGCCCGTTGACGGTGTCCTGGACTAGGGGGTACTCACCACGTTGTCTCCTGACTTGGTGGATCGGGCTGAGGACCCCCATGGTGGTTCACTATTGGGCTACTTCAGGTAGCTCATGACATATACGAGGAAGATTCCACAAGACTTGGTGATCAAGACAAGGACTCCTCTCCACCGGCGTAGCCGACTAGGACTCTTGTTATCCTAGGCCTCTGGTACATTATATAAGTCGAGGCCAGGCTAGTCGATAGATATATTCATCTCATCATATATACCCCTAGGGTTTAGACCATAACTTACAATCTCGAAGTAGATCAACTCTGTACTCGATACATCATCATCAATATAAAGACGTAGGGTTTTACCTCCATCAAGAGGGGTCGAACCTAGGTAAACACCATTTCCTTCGTCTCATGTTACCCATCGATCCAAGATCCACAGCTCGGGACCCCCTACCCGACATCAGCCGATTTTGACACCGACACCCGTGTACGGCAAACAGTGGAGATGGAGTTGTAGGTGGGAAGACTTCTGTCGTCGGCCATCATGAGCAGGTACCACGCGCCGCTGCAACCCCGCCATGGTTGTTGCCTGGCGGATCACCGCCGGCATCGAAGGGGACTCCTCTTGCATGCCGACGAAGAGGATCATCGGTGGCACCGTCGATGTGGTGTATGAGCTCCTCCTCTTCTCGCAGGACAATGAGGGGAGTGTCGCCTTCCACCGCGAGCAGCTGCCACACGCCATTGTGCCCCCCTCTATCTCCGACAAGCTAGAGCTGTGTGCAGCCGCCGCACGTCGGTGTGACCCCTCCATCTCCGACGAGGCAGAGTCGTGTCGCGCAGTACTCACTTTGTGAGGGCTTGCCGGGATCCGTGAGTTCACACCGCAATGTCATCACCGGGATCATCGGAGATGGAGGATCCCGACGGGAGGAAACGAAAAAAGAAGTGCCGTGGGTGACAGAGTGTATAGGATGAGTGGAAGACGTGGGTGGGTGAAGAAGAAAAGGTAAACCGTTCCGGCCTGGGGACTGGTTCGATCGCTACCTCCTTGTATCGAACGCCCGATAAAAATGACATGGCAACCAGACTTGCTTCAAGATTCGTGTGCTTCATCCGACGGCAAACGCAGTGTTTGCCCCCAAATCATAAAAATCCGAGTCAGATTTTTATTGATTCCGTTTGAAAAACTATTTTGTGGACGAAAATTGTGCTTCAAAAGTGAATTAACATATACTTTAAAACTTTACTAGCATGTGCTCCAGTCGATAAAAAATGAAATAAAAACAAGAAAACCTGAAAAAAAAGGAAAACCTGAAAAAGCATAGGAAAACCAAAAGAAACGAAGAAAAAGGGGGGAAAGCTAGTGTACGTGACATGATTTTGACCAATCACGGCACGGTTTCATATAACCCTCGGTCTTAAAATAAGTGTCTCGACTAACTTTAATATAAAATTGTACGAAAGTTGAGACACTTATTTTAGGACCAAGGAGTGAGTATATATGAATAGGCATGTGCAGCTCATAACAAATCTACGTATAGATGTATAAGTGGGCTAGAAAAGGAATCACAAAGCTCTACGGAAGTAGGCCGGGTACCCTATTAAGGTCCACGATTCCGAGCCTTTTCGGCCATGTCTGTGGGCAGTAAATAATTGCTGCAGTAGATGCGTAGGGTGGCCGCTGATCACGAGAGCTAGCACTGACCGGCCGCAAGCACGCAGCGTCTGAGGCGCCGGCCGCCGCGTCACTGTCGATTCGTACCTGACCCTAAAGTGATCTGCGATGAATTCTGAAACGAAACTTTGTCCGTGGGATTCGTACCGCCGGCCGCGCCAATAATATCCGGCTTCCTGCCTGCATGCGTGATTGACTGCCTTGCCACGCCGCTCACGCCAAGTAGGTTCCACAGCGCCGCCGGCCGGCTGTGACGGAAGAGGGGCTGGGCATGGAGACGGAGGAGGGGCTCGACCTGAGCCTGTCGCTGCGGCAGTACACGCCGCCGTGGTCGCAGCTGGTGTTCGCCTGCTGCTACTGCTCGCGCACCTTCAGGAGCTGGCAGGCGCTCGGCGGCCACCAGAACGCGCACAGGCCGGCCAGGCCCAGGCGGCCACCGCAGCGCTCCGCCGTGCCCCGGCGCAAACGCGTGGCGAGCAGGGCATCGCCAGCAGGCCTCGTCCGGGACAAGAAGAGGCGACCAAGAGCTTGCGGATGAGGCGATCGACCTGTCCCTCAAGCTATGGTCGATCCAACCCATCCATGCAGCAGGTGCAGGCACTAAGGACATGCTGCAGTACTCCGTTCCTCTCTTCCAATAGTTTCATTTCTTGCGCTGTTGTGTTTCTGCTATCGCTTACCGGGTTAAACAATTATGTTGTGTTTCTGCTACCTCTTCCAATATCATTGTTCTTCTTCTAATATTGTGCTCTCATTATTGTCGACATCCTTGCCTTTTTTTTCTTGTGGGAAATTGTCGACATCCTTGTCACGTTGACATTGCCAATGATTAGGAAAACAGGATCATCAACAATATATGGGCTAGTCATACAGGCCTGACTACGGATCCGTTCGGTGTTTACGTTTTCGCACATGCAACTGAGTTTTCCTCCGAATTTCATATTCAATAACCATTGCAATTCCCCCGCAAAAAAAAATTAACCATTGCAATTATAGCACCAAGATATAAACTTAATTAAACATGAAAATAGAAATAATAAAAATTTATTATTGCCTCTAGGCCATATTTTCAACACGAGAAATATCCAATTTTAACAATGCACATTTGCATTTTATGTCATTAAGTCTCCTGGCCACCTCATGAACAAGAAGGATGGTTTCATACAAACTCCTGTGCTTTATCAGGGCCGGTCCTGAGATTCGGGGGGCCCGGAGCGAAACTCGAATTTGGGGCCCCTAATATAAACTCAAAATAATAATCAACATATGTATATCAATGCACTGCAAAACCAGCATGTCAACCAAGCTCTACTAATTCCTCTGTAACTTTTTATAAGACGTTTAAAGAGTCTATAGCAGTGTCAAAAAATGTTACAGAGGGAGTACTTAATCTTAATCTTACTTTCGTCATTGTTTTGACAAGGAAATTGCATGCATCATATATTTCATTTTTTTTCATAATTAGCCATAAAACTTAATTTGTACAGCTCCCAGTGCATAACCAGAACTAATTTTAAAATTTGCCACACAAAATTAATTTGACATGCATTCTCTGATTAATCTTAACTGTGCCGTGATCGCCCGACTGGACACTGTAATCTTATCCATCGAACGTAGTGATCCTATTCCGGCCTATTCTCTCATCTCGGTCTTCGATCAGATTAATTGGTCATAAGAACAACCTAATTCTTCCACTAGCTAGTCATTTGTGTAAGCATATGTACGAAGAGAAGGTAGAGCCTACCTAGCTCTCGGAGGATATTAATTAATCAAAAATATGCGTGCCTGATCTGATGGAGATTAGTTCAAAACTGCCAGGATCGGTGCTTGTCCATGTGGTCGCACATGAAATAACCGAGCTGCTGCTGGTGCCACCTCGGAATTGGAAGAATGGAGGTGTCGGGGAGGTCTGCACGGGAGGAAGCTGCCGCGGCGCAGTCACCCTTGAACTCGTGAACTCGAGGTCGCGGAATTTGAGGAAGGGTCGTGCGTGGTGCGTCGTTCCTGTAGTCCATCCTCGATTGCTTCCGTCGTCGTGCAATGGCCCACATGAGAGCAGGGACGCCCGTTTACGCTGAAACTAATTTAGCCCAGAACACGTATCTGGGGGCCCCTATGCACTAAGTAACATATAGCCATGTGCGATCTGATACAGTTGGAAAGAAAACTGGCAACTAATTTTGGAAAGCCGTGTGCAAGGTTATGGGTCGGAAGTCTCTAACAGTGGATGTGTCTGGTTTTTTTCGGAATGAGCGTGATCAGGGCCTTGTTAAGAGCAGCAAGACCTCTCCCATCGCCAACACAAAATTTTAAGAATGCCGCCATTATATCCCTTTGGTGATGCTCCAGGCCTTGTGGAAGAATGCGCCCATGAATCCATAGGAGCCAGGGGCACGACCAGGCGACATCTCCTTAATAACTTCCCAAATACTATCTTCTTCAATAAATATGGTGTCTAGCTCCGGAGTTGAGTAGGGAGCATAAGTAGCACATCCAACTCGCAGTTGCTCTTCCTAGAAGACCATCCAGGCATTGATAATTACTTGGTTAGTTAAGTCCCTAGTCCCTACACTGATCAGAAGCTTTGTCTATAACTGCTTGCAGTAATCTACTTCTGGTCGATCGCATGTAAACATTCGGTCCTAACGCGTTAACGTTAGATTCAAACTTGAAGACATATTTCTTGTTGTCTTGCTCATGAGCGTAGCGCATCAACCTGCTGCCACCTTCGACTGGGCAGCAGCTTGGGTCCCAATGCTAAGCGATCTCGATGCACCGCTTGCCATGGCCGGCATGTTGGTAACTTCCCAAGCTAGCCACTTGCTTACCATGGTCGACTTGGATCGGATGCACGCCAGTCAAGCTGATGCCAACCGGTGGGGTGCAATGCAGATTTTCATAAGCCAAATTCAGCAGATAGCTTCCTAACTACAAGGGTTGAGTGCGCTTTGTTACGCCGTCGGTATTGTTGGGTTTTCAGAATTTTTTTACTCCCTTTGTTTCAAAGTATAAAGAGTACTAGCTTTTTGAAAAGTCAAACCTCTTCAAGTTTGATCAAATATGTCTAGAAATATATCAATATACGTAACGTAATATCAAATCGGTATCATTAGATTCATGATGAAATGAATTTTCATATTTGATTATTTAGTATTGTCGATGTCAATATTTTTGGCTCTAAACTTTATCAAAGTTAAACAAATTAGACTTTTCAAAAAACTAATACACCTTATATTTTGAAACTGAGAGAGCATTTGGTTTGGCGAGTGGTGGATATGATGGAGTGTGTTTATCTTTATTTATATCATGCAGTGTTTTGGTGGGCCCTCCACAGTGTGATTCAGTGTTATGTGCTAATCAACCAATACTCTGTGTGAAAAATTTCTGCGTTGGTGGCTGCATATACTATATTGACGCTACAATATCACATGTTAGCACTTCTTTTTTCCTAGGTGGTAAGAGGGTGCGTGGAGTTAATATGCTTTTATAGGCTGATTGCGGCCGATTGATTTAAAAATTAATTGCCATGGTCAAAATAGTGAGCCGATCCAAAATTGAGTACCTCAATCAAATGGGAGAGCTTTAAAATTCGGAAACATAGTGAATTAAAACAATTTAAGAAGGGAGCTCCTTGAGAAATTGTTGACACGGTCAAAATTGAGTTACCCAGTTCTAAATTGAAGACCTCAACTGCTTGTGAGGCCTTAAAAATTAAGGAGAATAGTGTGTGGACTAAAAGAACTTAATAAGAGAGCTCCTTGAGAAATTGTTGACCCCATGAAAATCGGGTGACCCAATTTCAAATTGAAGACCTCTGACTGTGCGACCTTAAAAATTAGGGAGCACGGTGTATTTACTAGAAGGGTTGGACGTGCTTTGCTGCACCGTTGGTGTTGTTGAGTTTTCATAATCTTTTTACTTCCTCTATTTCAAAATATAAGGTGCATTGGTTTTTTAAAAAGTCAAATCGCTATAACTTTGAACAAATTTGTAGATAAATATATCAATATCCATATTATCATATCATTATCATAAGATTCATCACAAAATGAATTTTTATATTTTATTTGTTTAGTATTATGGATGTCAATAGTTTGGCTCTGAACTTGGTCATGAGTGGTGGAGATGATGGAGTGTCTTTCTTTTTATTTATAATGCGGTGTTTTGGTGGGCTTTCGCGGTGTGATTCTGTCTTATCCGCTAATCAACTCATACTTATGTGACGAATTTTTCTGTGTTGGTGACTACATGCACTATATTGGTGCTACAGTATCACATCTTGACACTTTTTTAGGTGGCTAGAGGATACATGGGATTGATATATTTTTATAGGCCAGTCCTTATTCCCTATTGATTTGAAAAAAGCGTTGACTTGGTCAAAATCTAAAGCATCAAAATCATGAATCAAATCCAAAATTGAATACCTTTGTCGAATGGGAAAGCTTACGAACATAGTGAATTAGAAGAATTAAATGAGAGAGCTCCTTGAGAAAGTTTTGACCCGGTCAAAATCTGGTGACCAAATTTCAAATTGGAGACCATAAATGGCTGCGAAGGCTTAAAATTTAGGAAGCATAGTGATATAGAGGATAATTCCTCCATAAATCTGACGTGGCCGATGTGAGACATTTGCCGTTATCAGATCATGTTTCGAAGATCTCGTCACGCCAGATTATGGTGTAAGTATATTGTGAATCGGGTTTGTTTTCCGGGAGTTAAAACATTTTGACTTTTTCAAAATAAGATGGGATCTTGCTGACATTCTTCTTCAGAGTCAATTACACGGGTGATGCCTGAACTTGGTCCAAACGGTCACTCTGGTGCTAGAACTAGCGGCATACATTGATCCAGTGCAATAACTTGGCTCGTGCGTGCAAATACGGTGTAAATCTTGGTTGCGTACCCTTGATCCGCCGACTGGGCACGCTAACGTGGCATTGGGCCACTGCCAGCGACCCAAAGACATAGAGGAGAACGTGTGGCCAATTTTTGTTTGCCAAAACACCCTCATTTTTTTATTTTCTCACAAAAAAGCCCATGTCGACGATGGAGAGGTCGCATTTCATTTTTTCGCCTCTAAGAGAGCTGGGTCCCACTGTGACATACAGAAAATGAACATCAAAAAAGGAGCCATCCACGTAAGTGTAGTAGAACAGAGGTACTTGTGTAGCTGAAATGGGCTGCCGTAAGTGGGGCCCATTTGCTCCTATTCGTTTTTTAAAATTCTTGTAAAAGGTACGTAAATTCTAATCCTAGTTGCCTAAAAATATATATTTTAATCTTAGTAATAAAAATAAATTCTAAATATTCATGAGGTATAAATATTACATACCAGACGAAATAAAATACTTTCTAAATTGATCACATATTATTTTGAAAATACACATATACAAAATCTAACATTACAATTCAAAAATATTATTTTACTTCTACAAACACTTCAATAAGTATACGCACATTTTTATATTTCAATGTTTGTGTAATTTAAAGTACACATAATTAAATTTTAAAATGTTCATATGAATATTCAATCATAGCTAATATTTAAATTTGTATTTTTTAATATAAGTAGCGAGTGAAAAATATACACAAGTGAGGATATTGATAACTATTTAGTAAATGTCTGTATTCATCAATTTGAATAATTTAAATATGAGCCACAAGTGTATAAATTTTTTGTATTCATAAAAACATATTTACTAAATAATGTAAATGTCAATTTTATATAATACGGGTGTGTATATTTAAATATTTTTATTTACTAATCATCCTTTGTATGTATAATATTTATAACACACTAATATTTAAACATTATTTTTATTACTTAAGTTTTACAAATAATTCAGAAAAAACTAGCTCGTGCAAATTGGGCTGCTCTACTTGCAACCAATTGAAGCCCCACATGCATCATCGCATACTACATTAAAGACTGTTATCCAATTCTAAAAAAAAGGACTGTTATCCGACTTCGGTATCCGAACGTGAATGGTAGTGGCTATGACATCGTGCGTTCTGGCCGTCGCGTGTTCCAGTGGAGGAGCCCCCACCCCTTTTACCTTTTCGTTTTTCACTTAATGGCATGGTCTTTTTTTAGAAATAAAAAAATGAGGGGGGTTTTGCAAAAAAAAAAAGTGGCCACACGCCCTCCCCTCTGTCTTCGGGTCACTGACAGTGGGCCCCACACCATGTTGGCGCGCCTAGTCAGCGGCTCGGATGTACACAACCGAGATTTACACCGTATTTACACACTTGAGCCAAGTTGTTGCACCAATTCAATGTATGCCACAGTTCTAACACTAAAGTAATTGTTTGCGCCAAATTCAAACACCACCAGTGTAATTGACCCTTTTCTTTCTTTACGTGCCCTCCCCCCCCCCCCCCCCCCCCCCCCAACACACACACACGTATAGCTGGCCAAACGGGCCGGCCCGGCAGGTCCCATCCTAATCGTGCCTGGCACGGCCCGGCCCACCAAAGCACAATTATTATACGGGCCGTGCCGTGCCGGCCCGCGTGCTGCAGCCTGCAGCCCAGGCACGGCCCATATGCTAATCGGGCCGGCCCACTGGCACGCTAGGCCTGCTAATCTGCCTCCTATTTTGCGCATTGGGCGTTTTTTAGCCTATTTTTACCTGTTGGGCCACATTAGGATACATAAAAAAATAAAAATAAAAAGATAATCGGACCGTGCCGTGCCGGCCCGCATGCTCGGCCTTCAGGCCCAGGCATAGCCCTTGGCGTGCCGCGTGCCGGGCCTGGCCTGTTTAGCACGTGCTGTGCCGTGCCAGGCCCGTGCCATGCCGGCCGTGCTACCGGGCCGGCCCAGCTATCCCGGCCCGTTTGGCCACCTATACACACACGGGGTATGGCTGGGGATGGAGCCATGCATAGCAGTGAAGTGCTCCGTACTTTCCTGTCGCTGTATTGATCCTTTGGAAAATAAATAAATAAATAAACAAATAATTCTTATATGTACCAAACAAAAAGATCGGAGATTGCCATGAGACAGCCCGAGCTTGATGAACCACTTATTCTTGTAATTGCCGTTGCACCACCCTTAAGTACGTAGTAATGATACACACATAATTACAGGTTTGTTAGTTACATATACAATGTCGTAGCGCAACGGGATAGCTAGCCTGCTTGTGTCGTCCATGGCCAGCTCGTCGGCGTCGGCGAACGTCACGGTGGCGTCCATCCTCTTGTTGGCGCTGGTGGCCGTCGTCGTGCTGCTCCAGGCCATCCGCGCGTTGTGCTCGCACTCGCAGGATCAGGGGGAGCAGAGGCCTGACGCCTGCGCCGACCCTCAAGTCGTGCCGAAGGCGCAGGCGGCAGGGCCGGGGCTGGTGGCAGTGGCGAAGCTAGCAGCGAGTTACGCCTAGGGCTGAGCAAGCTTGAACACCAAATTCTTCAAATTTTTAGTACTTTGTAGAAAGGGATTACAAGGAATCTTAGTACTATGCCTAGGGCTATAGCCCTAGTTGCCATAGGCTTGTCTCCGCCACTGGCTGGTGGTGTGCGTGTACCGGAGGAGCGACGAGTGGCGGGAGGCGACGTGCCCGGTGTGCCTGTCGGACTTCGCCGACGGCGAGGCCGTCAGCGTGCTGCCCGCGTGCATGCACTACTTCCACGCCGTGTGCGTCGGCGAGTGGCTGCGCGCGCACGCCACATGCCCTCTCTGTCGCGCCGCGCCGGCAACCGGTATCGTCTGAGTGGCACGAGCTGAAACTAGATGTTGTGGAGAATGTGATTCCACCTCGCCGCTACGCTTTTCTCCTTGGCGGCGCGTGTGCGTTCTTGTGTGGGTTGTCAGGTCGCCCTGTGTGCCTTGTTTTTGCGGACGTGTTGTAACGGTTTTCGCCCGGTTTTCCATTAATTAACCGGGCAACTCTCTTCTTCTTTATTAATGAGATGAGGCAAAGCTTTTGCCTCCGTTTCAAAAAAAAAAGATATTTTCTCTTACGTCTAGAGATTCTTCGCCATGATTCAATTTCAACGTGGTTGTAACTCCTATTTAGCACACTGGGTTTTTTAAGGCACTTAGGGCAACTCTAACCGATTTTGATAACTGGTCAGATTTTACTCCTCTCACCAGCATCTAGCCGATCCCCAATAGCCGATAACGGAGGATAATTATCCTCATCCGCCTCCGCCGCCCCTATTTTTACTCCACCGCTCGGGCTTGAAGAAAAAAAATCTCCTCCACTCCGCTGCCTCTCCCGCCCCGCTCCTGCGCTGCATCTATGTCGGCGTCGTCCTTCCCACCCCCCGCCGGCCACCATGAACGCCCGTAGGATCCACTACGGTCCTTGACCGCCCAGATTTCGGCCTCTCTCGCCCCGTTATCGGTGCACAACCGATAGATCTGAGGTTGCCGCTGAAGCCGCTGGATTTGGCGCATCCGGCAGCCGCCGGCTACGCCTTTGCCATGGATTGGTTGGGTACCGGACCGCACAACCTCGGCAACGCCTCCACGCCGTATGCAGGTATTGACTCAGCCTCAAGCTACTCGGATCTCTCTCGTCGGCCGTTCGCTGACAAATGCCTTGGCTCGACACTGGCCCGACGGCTTATCAGCTCCACCTTGTCGGTCATAAAGTGCGACGACTACCCACGGCTGGTGGTGCCCGAGTTTCCACCACGGCGAAACATCCCAGATGGGCGTTCTTCAAGTGCAAAAAAGATGGGGTATGTGCTTCTTTTGATTTCGTTGTTCACCGGATTCGGCACAAATTTGATAGTTCATTGTTTGCTCAAATTTGTGTGTAGGATGATACAAGTTTTGGTATTGGAAAGAAGATTGCATTGATTTATCGCTAGCACGAAATTTGATAGATGCTCATGCACTCGTTGCTAGAATAGAGGCTAAAGACGAGACTAGATGTGAAGCAACACCGAATTTGTCAGAAATGAAGAAGAAAGAAGCGTGCAAGCTCGAGAAGCCAATAGGAGCTCGATTACGTCTGGCGAAAACTTAGTGTAGTAAAAATACTCCGCTATTTTTAGGGGATCGGTTAGGGTTTGCCCTTAGCCCGAGCTAATGCGCATGCCGACGCAGGCTGACACACGCTATTTGGCCGGCCCACTTACCTCATTCGTTGTTTGTTTTTCCTGGCAGGAAGCAGGCGACTAGACTGGTTTTTAATTCTACAAAAACATATAGACCGGTTTTGGGAAGGCTTTTCCTTAAACAAACCCGCCACTATACCAATTTAAAAAACGTACAGGTATTAGAAAAATAGAAAAATATTCATGAATTCACAAAAATCGCCACTATATTAACAAAGCCCGTGATACATCAAGATCGTGATATCTCAAGAACACGAGAGAGAGAGAGAGAGAGAGAGAGAGAGAGAGAGATGAAACACAAAGCTACTGGTATAAACCCTCAGCCCGGGGGGTGGACTACTCCCTCCTCATCGTGGTGGCCGCCGGGATGATGAAGATGGCCACTGGAGATGATTCCCCCCCTCTGGCAAAGTGCCGGAACGGGGTCTATATTGGATCTCATGGATACAAAGGCCTTGCGGCGGCGGAACTTCTGATCTAGGGCTACCCCGAAGGGTTTGGAATATTTTAGAATTTATAGGGCGAAGAGGCGGTTCAGGGGGCGCCCGAGGTGGGCAGCACCCACCAGGGCGCGCCTGGGCCTCCTCGCGTGCCCTGGTGGGTGCTGCTCCCCTCGAGCAGCCCCCAGGTGCTTCCTTGGCCCACTGGCTTTCTTCTGGTCCATAAAAAATCTCCAAAAAGTTACGCGGTGTTTGGGCTCCGTTTGATATTGATTTCCTGTGATGTAAAAAAAAGCAAAAAACAGCAACTGGCACTGGGCATTGGGTCAATAGGTTAGTCCCAAAAATGATATAAAGTTGCTATAAAATGATTGTAAAACATCCAAGAATGATAATATATTAGCATGAATACTTCATAAATTATAGATACGTTAGAGACGTATCAGACTCCGCCGCGTTAGCAACGGCAGAAGGGAGAGGTCGCCGGTCCGGCGGCTTGCAGTGCAAGCAGAGGCGGGAAGCAATTCAGATACGGTCCATCTGTCAAGGCTCCAGAAAAGTTACCATATGAAAGGACCGACAAGGAAAACGAGGACATCTGGCGTGCCCAAGTGAGGGACCATTTTGCACGGAAACCTCCACCTCCGAAGGAAACAGTAGATCCGGTGAAAGTGAAGCGCACTATCGATGCCCTTAAGCGACCACCACCACCTCCGTCAGATTCCAACTATGTGGGCATTATTAAAAGGACATATAAGGAAGCGGAGCGGTCGAGAAGTACTTGCAGTGATGCAAGGTTAGAAAACGAAGAAGTGGGAAAAAAGTTCCCCAGCTCGGCGAACAGGCGAAGCAATCGTGCCCCCCGCTCAAGGTGTCTAGCAATATCGTCGCTAATCATCCGGGGATGGTGCCTGATACCTATCCTGCTGATTACCTGAGCGATGATGTAGAGTTTGAAACAATGGAGGTGGACGAATTAAAATATGAGTACGGGAAGCCTCTCGTCAAACTTGATTATCCTCCTCTAACAACAATGATGCGAAGATTGCATGAATGGTACATGAAAACCTGCAGCGAGTCTGGGAAGGATAATTTGACACTGAGAGTTAAAGAGGAGCACGACCTCGTTGGAATTGGTCTGTTGTCTGTTGAATTTGACGAGTTATTCCAGTTATACAATCAAATGGCCCTCGACAAAACACTCGTGACTTGCTACTGCCTGTAAGTACTACTTTGGTAATTAAGTCTCTATATATAGCTCAGCTCTTTCATTGCATGTATATATAATTACCGTCGCTATATTATGCAGGTTGAAGATCGTCGAATGCAGAAAAGCACAAACCTATGACACTGGGTTCCTTAACCCAAATACCATATGTTAAACACAGAGTCACAGATACCGAGGACAACTTGCTACAATCGTTGCTTAAAAATCAAAACAAAGAGAAAATACTTTTTCCTTACAACTTCAAGTGAGTGTTACTGTCTTGTGCATATTCGGTTTCCCTTATTCGAGGTTAATTATAGTAATGTAATTGATGAGTTATGCATGCGTGCATAGCTTCCACTTTATTCTGCTAGAGATTAAGCTTGAACGAGGAGTAGTAACTGTCTTAGACTCGAGACGAAAAGATCCCCAGGACTACGCGGACATGACTGAAATGCTCCGGAAGTAAGTTCAATCGATCATTATTGCACCATATCGCAACTTTGTTCATTTCCTGATATCAAATAATTATTCTCTTTGTCTGGCAGGATTTGGAAAGAGTTCACTGTAATTGTTCCGGCATTGCCGACGGAGTTGCGATTTACACACCCGAAAGTAAGTACTACTAGCTAGTTCTGCGCATCTCCCATTGATTCTAGCTAGTTTCATCAATACCATTTAGCATGCTTGATTATCAGTTTGATTGAACTCTATTTCTCGTAAAGTTCTTGTGGCAGGAAGCCGGGAATGATTTTTGTGGATACTATGTTTGCGAGTTCATCTACAACACGGCGACCTCTAAGAGGGGCTACTCTGAAAAATAATATGATGAACGTAAAAAAAATATTCATAATTTTATTTTCTTACCATCATTTGTGTTGAGTTTCATTCATATATATGTATTGACCCCTTCTTTAAATTAGATGTGGCAGATGCGGGATGAACTCCTACCACATGATCGCATACAAGCAATTCGAGAGGAATTGGCGGGATTCTTTCTTGACCACGTCATACATAAAGCCAGAGAATACCATGTGGAAATTGATATAGACCTTAGATGTTAGGGTTTGTAAGAGATCTTATATTGTATATATGTACTTGGTAGCGTCGGATAGATATATGAAAACTTGTTGTTCGACCAATCTCTCGGAGAAAGAGAGGTCACTTCTCTCTGTATATGTTCATGACGATCTTGTGTACTTAATGGTTCCTTCATTTGCTTACTAGCTAGCGTGCCGAGTTCTCTCTATACGTATAGTAGCTAGCGTCGACCAAGCACGGAGATAAAGAGAGGTCACTTCTCTCTATTAGCTAGCTAACACAATATGAAACCCCTAAATTAACCCTCCAAAACCCCTACCCCCCCCCCCCCCCCTTCAAAAAAACAAAAAACCCTGCTCCTGCCAACTGCTGACGCATGAAGGCCTTATGGTCCCGGTTGGTATTACCAACCGGGACTAAAGGTCCTCCTGCCTGGGTGCCCCGCAGCGGCCACGTGGAGCCCCTTATGTCCCGGTTCATAAGGGAACAGGGACTAAAGGGTTTGGGCTTTAGTCCCGACCCTTTAGTCCCGGTTCCAGAACTGGGGCTAAAAGGCCTTTGGAACCGGGACAAATGGGACGTTTTCTACTAGTGGTATAGTGATCTTGATGGATCGAGAAAAAGGGTTTCCCCCCGCTTTGTATTCCAAAGCAACCAACCGAGACATCCAAAGATAGGTGCTGGGGCGGAAGCAGCACAATCACACCCAAAAGAAACGAAAGAGAAACAACAAGAGAAAAGAATGCCGACAACCGCGGATCGACGAAAACGAAGAAGCTTCACGACCACTGCGTCCACCGAAGATCTCCCACCAAGCTCCAAGGGTCCGAAGCACCGGTACCAATCAGCACCTCCAAGAAGGACCGCGACAAAGACGACGCTGCTACCAAGGGTTTCCCCTGGTACACGACGAGGAAGGGTCGTCCCCGACGCCCTCCAGGAAGGTTCGGCGGCACCCACCGGCGTCACCGCGTCAGTGTCGGACAGGCCGACAGGGGTTTCCCCCGATCCCAACCTTCACCTCGGGTGCTCCAGAGCCTGCCACCAAACCGACCACCATCTTGCGCCACCATGGTCAAGAAGCCTCCACGCCGTCTCACCACGGCACCACGAGGTGAGGTCTGCACAACAAGGGATAGGAGCCGGGACTAGGGGCCGCAGCACCGTCGACACGCGGGAGGGAACAACCTCCACCATCAACGGCGGTAGCCGACCGGACACACTAGCAGGAGCCTACCAGGCCCGTGTGCCCACAGGCCCAGCCGGGAACTCCATTCCCGGAAAGCTCCCGTCATCGCGCTGCAGCAGGCACGCCATCGACATCGCCGCCCCCCATCCGAGCCGCTCCTCCTCCTCACCACACAGACGACGACGAAGCCACGCCAGGGACCGGCCTGCTAGGACCCAGATGGGGCCGGAAGGGCCCAGATCTGGGCCGGGGACGCGCCGCCGGCCACCGCATGCCACCACGCCGCCCTACTGTCAAGGGCGGCACCGCCACCGCGCCTACCGCCGGCGACCGCTGCCGGGTCGCCGGGCCGCCACCCAGCCGAGCATCACCGCCGTCGTCACCAGCCCCGGGAGGGAGACGAACGCGCGGGTACAGAAGGGCCCACCGCCGCCGGCAGCACCCGGGCCAGCGCCGGGGCACCCGCCGGCGGCGGCGGGGGACAGCTCATGGGGGTGGCGGCCGAGGGAAAAGGAGGGGCGCGCCGCCCCGGCCACCTCCCGGGGAGGCGGCGCAGGGACGGGACGGGATGGGGAGGGGGAAGAGGGGGGCGGGGAGGGCTGGGGCGCGCGAGCCGGCGGCCGGCGGCGGCAGGAGGGGGCTAGGGCGCCGCCGGCGGCGGCGGCGGAACCCTAGCGGGAGGGAGAGGACGGGAGCGGGAGGGAGTTTTGTGTGGTTAACTCAAACCAAAACATTTCTCGATGGATCACACCAATGCAATGCAGTGCAGTGCCAGTGATCTTGATGGATGGATGAAGTATACCACAATCCACTAAAGCATAAAGATAAGAGGAAATATTGCAGCCACATCCACCTCCTGCCATAGTTTTACCATGATTTCCTCTTTATCGTGTTATTCTTTTGTAATCCTATACAATTCTAATTTTTCTTCTTTGTTTGGTTTGTTATATTGTCCTTTGTGCCATGTCGGCGTCTCATCTTCTAATACACAAAATGTGCATTTGACGGTTTGGGACTCTGCACTCCGGGCCACTCACTAAGTCCTGGATATTAAGTATCCGGCATAAACAATCAGCAAATATTTATTGTACAAGAAGTAATTCCAGGAGCCTAAATATGATAATGTGCCACCTTGTGTCATGCAATACAAAAATCTGGAACAATGTGAAACATACAATAACATGAAAAATAATCGAAGAAGAAATGTTTTGTAGGCTGGGAGAAAATATCAAGTGGCTTTCCAATAATCGAGCAACTTTTCCGGTGATAGTTCAGTTAATTCTTCCATCTGAATATTTTGCTTTCAAAAGAGATTAGTATATAATTCTTAGCATCAGTTATATATACCAATAAGTTTATACCACAGGTCAAGTGATTTTTCAAAAATTGTGGCTACCGTAAATGTACCTTCTTAAGCTTTGATTTGAGATCAAGAAGTTTCAATCGCATAGCATGTACCACGGTGTGTCATATGCCGCATCAACAAAAATGTAGGTAAAGTGAACACAAGCACCTAGCAAAGAAAAGATTTTCTTAGACGAACAAAAAGGACCTAGGAAAATTGCAACAATTTTGCATTGTCCATGACTTATGAAAAACAAAATTATCATAAATTTTGCCATTGATCTAATATAAGAACGATTACCAACACTACATACAAAAGATAGTGCATTTGCCATGGCAAAATATAAGTAAACTTGCAATGGTCCATCAAAGTTATTTTGTCACGGCGAAATAAAAGTAATTTTTCATGTACGTTAAAGTAATATTGCTATGACAATAAAGGTAAATTTGCCTTGGCAAAAATTAAAAAGTAAATTTTGGCGTGGAAATGAAAAACAAACTTTACCATGACAATAGAAGTAAACACAGTAAATTTACCATGCTACAGAAGTAAAAATTGACATGTCCTCTAAAGGAAAAGGATGTTATGATAATCTAATTTCCATACATTTTGTCATGTGACTATTCCAAAAATAATGTCTATGATGTATACAAAATGACTATTCCAATAATAATTTATGTAAAATAATTTTTCCATGATACAAAAGAAACAAATTGTGATGGTACATAAATTAAGTTTGCCATGATACATAAAGTAATATTGCCATGTTTGAGAAATAATATTAACATAGAACATGAAAAAATATTGCCATGATACGAAAAATGAAATTGCCATGGTGCATGAAGTAAATTTGCCTACACCACCTATGTGACCACTACAAAACACAATTATCTAAAACTTGCTATGGTTTTCAAGACACAAATGTTTTCAAAATTTACCATGTAAATGAACTGAAAGAATGCAAATTTGGCATGATGTAAAAATTGCCTTGGCACAACTATACAACATGTTAATTGACATGGTGAAATTACCATGATGTAGACAAAATGTTTTCGAAAATTGTCAAGTTTTTGGAATTTTGTTCTCTGAAAAACATGTCAAATTTTAGAAAATGTAGTTTTACCATGGTCCATAAAGAGTGAAATTGCCATGTTGCATCTACGATATGATGCGGAGCATCCTACGGTCATCCCCATGTACACTACGACTACTCCCCAAGCCCCAAGAGGACATACGACGAGGCATCGAGCATACGCCATTGGACACAAGGTTAACTCGCTCCTCTCCGAACTAACACATTCTTCATGTGAGACATGGCTACTACCTCAAGCAGAAACCTATGTATGATCAGGTACTTAGAGGAAAGCCACGGAGCCACTACATCCAATGGACAAGATAGCGAGGACACCAGGTACAAGGACCAAGAGGAAAAGTTGCCAGAAGCCTATAGCCTTCGGACGACCGGTCTGGACCGAACGTCTGATGCCTGGAAGCCCAGATAGCCAGAAGGCCCAGCCTACGAGCTCTACAGCGGCCGGGCGACCGCCAAGTACCGGGCGTCCGACACTCTCCAGCGCCCGGACGTCCGACCACCACCGGAAATCCGGCATCTCCATCCAGAGCCAAAACGCCGGACGTACGTCCCCTACCAGACGACCGGACCCTCGCGAGCCACCGGACGTCCTGTAACGGCCGGGTGACCGACGCCTGTCTATGCACGGTGTGTTGGGCCGAGGCCCATGTACCCATTTGCCCCCCCCCCCCCCCCCAGACTATATATACTACTACTCCCTCTTTCTAGGGTTAGCATTGGTTTAGCTCATTTTAGAGATAGAGCTTTGCTCATCCACTTATACATACTCCATTGGAGACCGAGGCCTCCGCGGAGAAGATCCCAAGTGGATTCAAGACCCGTCAAGGGAAGATCCCCTTGTGGATTCAAGACCCCATCTCCTCACGGACTGGGAAGAACTACCGACCGGTTGTATCGTCCTTTGTTGGATTTGAATCATGTATCTGTCTTTGTGTTCGTGGATCTAGCACATGTGTGATCATTTCTCGTCGATTTGAGTGTTTCCTCTCGTTTCCCCTCGTGTGTTCATCGTGTTCTTCGCGGGATCCCCTCCATTTTTTGAAAGATCGGCCACTAGGGTTCCGCCCTACATCACCATGTGTCTATAAAAAATGAATTTGCCATGGTCTATAACGAAAGAAGTTTTCCATGGCAACATATTACATTTTTTGCCATGGTTTAAAAATACTTTGATTTGTCATCAGAAACAAAAAAAAAGATGATGAGTTGCATAATCACAAAGGAGAAGATTTGCCATGGAAAAAAGGTTGAGACACGAAAACTATTCAGAAATGGTAATCTATTAACAAAAATAATGAATTTGTTTATTCCCTAAAACAATGGCAAAGTCGCCATGGAAAAATTCTAGGGAACATGAATTAGACCTTAAAAAATGCCGTGTGATCAGTTCATTAATTTTTTTTTGCAAAATTTCCATGTGCTATAAAATCAATTTTTCATGAACTTGTCGTGCAACTAGTTACAAGATTTCCAAAAATTGCCATGATGATGTGTGAACATGAATTTGCCGCTGTGACCCCTCCATCTCCGAGGAGGCACAGCTATGCGGTGCAGTACGCACTCTGCGGGGGCTCACCGGAATCCGTGAGTTCACACCGCAATGCTGTCGCCGGGATCATCGGGGATGGAGGATTCCGACAGGGGGAACGAAAAAAGAAGTGGGGTGGGTGACGGAGTGGATAGGGTGAGTGGAAGACATGGGTGGGTGAAGAACAGAAGGTAAACCGTTCCAGCATTGTGATTGGTTTGACTGCTGGCCTCCTTGTATTGAACGCCCAATAAAAACGGACTTGCTTCAAGATTCGTGTGCTTCATCCGACGGCCAATGCAGCGTTCGCCCCAAATCGTAAAAATCTGCCATGAGATTTTTATTGATTCTGTTTGAAAAACTATTTTGTGGATGAAAATTGTGCTCCCAAAGTGAATTAACACTTTACTAGCATCTGCTCCGCCAGATAAAAAATGAAAAAAAAAGGAAAGCTTGAAAAGGCATAGGAAAACTGAAAGAAACGAAGAAAAAAAAGGAAAAGCTCGTGCATGATTTCGACCAATCACGGCCTGACTTCATATATACTCCCTCCGTCCCAAAATAAATGTCTGGATTGTGTACTAACTTTAGTACTATAAAATTGTATGAAAGTTGAGACACTTATGTTGACACCAAGGAGTGAGTATATGTGAATAGGCATGTGCAGCCCATTACAAATCTACGTGTAGATATGCAGTGGGCTAGAAAAGGAATCACAAAAGTCCACGAAAGTGGGCCAGATACCCTATTAGGCCTTGTACAATGCAAGATGCTTAGAAAATAGGCACCAGGATAAAAGCTCTCTCCTAAAGAAATAGGCACCGATGCTGATCGGTTTTTTTAGGGAATCAGTTTATTTTTCTAAGCATCTGCACCTAGCATTGTACGTCCACGATTCCGAGCCTTTTCGGCCATGTCTGTGGGCAGTAATAATGCTGCAGTAGATGCGTAGGGTGGCCGCTGATCACGAGAGCTAGCACTGACCGGCCGCAAGCACGCAGCGTCTGAGGCGCCGGCCGCCACGTCGCTGTCGATTCGTACCTGACTCTGAGATGAATACTGGAACGAAACTTTGTCCGTGGGATTCGTACCGCCGGCCGCGCCAATAATATCCGGCTTCCTGCCTGCATGCGTGATTGACCGCCTTGCCACGCCGCTCACGCCAGGTAGATTCCACCACGCCGCCGGCCGGCTGTGACGGAAGAGGGGCTGGGCATGGAGACGGAGGAGGGGCTCGACCTGAGCCTGTCGCTGCGGCAGTACACGCCGCCGTGGTCGCAGCTGGTGTTCGCCTGCTGCTACTGCTCGCGCACCTTCAGGAGCTGGCAGGCGCTCGGCGGCCACCAGAACGCGCACAGGCCGGCCAGGCCCAGGCGGGCCGCGGCGCTCTCTTCAGCTGCGGCGGCGGCGGCAGAGCTTGGTGAGGCCGCCGTCGACGGCCACCGCAGCGCTCCGCCGCGCCCCGGCGCCCACGCGTGGCAAGCAGGGCATCGCTCGTCCGGGACAAGAAGAGGCGACCAAGAGCTTGCGGATGAGGCGATTGACCTGTCCCTCAAGCTATGATCGATCCAACCCATCCATGCAGCAGGTGCAGGCACTAAGGACATGCTGCAGTACTTCGTTCCTCTCTTCCAATAGTTTCATTTCTTCGCTGTGGTGTTTCTGCTATTGCTTACCGGGTTAAATAATTATGTTGTGTTTCTGCTACCTCTTCAAATAGCATTGTTCTTCTTCAAATATTGTGCTCTCGTTATTGTCACATCCTTGTCTTTTTTTTCTTGCGGGAAATTTTCGACATCCTTGTCACGTTGACATTGCCAATGATTAGGAAAACAGGATCATCAACAATATATGGGCTAGTCATACAGGCCTGACTATGGATCTGTTCGGTGTTTACGTTTTCGCACATGCACATAACCATTGCAATTCCCCCGCAAAAAAATTAACCATTGCAATTATAGCACCAAGATATAAACTTAATTAAATATAAAAATAGAATAATAATAATTTATTATTGCCTCTAGGCCATATTTTTAACACGAGAAATATCCAATTTTAACATTGCACCTTTGCATTTTATGTCATTAAGGCCTGGCCACCTCATGAACAAGAAGGATGGTTTCATACACACTCTTGTGCTTGATCAGGGCCGGTTCTGAGATTTTGGGGGCCCGGAGCGAAACTCGAATTTGGGGCCCCTAATATAAACTCAAAATAATAATCAACATATGTAAATCAGTGCACTGCAAAACCAGCATGTCAACCAAGCTCTACTTCCTCTATAACTTTTTATAAGACGTTTTAAGAGTCTATAGCAGTGTCAAAAAATGTTTTATATTATGTTACAGAGGGAGTATTTAATATTAATCTTACTTTCGTCATTGTTTTGACAAGGAAATTGCATGCATCATATATTTCATTTTTTTCATAATTAGCCACAAAACTTAATTTGTACAACTCCCAGTGCATAACCAAAACTAATTTTAAAATTTGCCACACAAAATTAATTTGACATGCATTCTCTGATTAATATTAACTGTGACGTGATCGCCCGACTGGACAACGTAATCTATCCGTCGATCCTAGTGATCCTATTCCGGCCTTTTCTCTCATCTCGGTCTTGGATCAGATTAATTGGTCATAAGAACAACCTAATTCTTCCACTAGCTAGTCATTTGTGTAAGCATATGTACGGAGAGAAGGTAGAGCCTACCTAGCTCTCGGAGGAGATTAATTAATCAAAAATATGCGTGCCTGATTTGATGGAGATTAGTTCAAAACTGCCAGGATCGGTGCTTGTCCATGTGGTCGCACATGAAATAACCGAGCGGCCGCCGGTGCCACCTCGGAATTGGAAAAATGGAGGTGTCGGGGAGGTCTGCACGGGAGGAAGCTGAAACTAATTTTGTGTCGTCGTGCAATGGCCCACATGAGAGCAGGGACGCCCGTTTACGCTACAGGCCAGCTGAAACTAATTTAGCCCAGAACACGTATCTGGGGGCCCCTACCCTCTCTGTGCTTCATAATGGCTGCTGATTGGTCCGCACTAAGTAACATATAGCCATGTGCGATCTTGTTTTTTTAGGGGTAAAAACCTGCTTTATTCATCAAACTCCACATGGAGTGGGATACGCACTTGGTCATGTAGAACACCATACCAGACATAGCGATCCGGACCTCTAGAGAGTGCAAATTTTGCTAAGTGATGTGCTTTAGTTAGCAGCACGGCTTTCAAAAGAAAAATTACAAGAAAAGGTAGAAGCTTTGATGTTGATCTCGTTGATGACGGTGCCATAAGGCCCGCGTGCCCTTCTGTTGATGTCTAGCACGACCTGTCGACAGTCCGATGCCACAGTGAAGTGATGAATGCCCAGATCCTCCGCCAGGGCCAAAGCTTCTCGACATGCTATTGCCTCCAATGTTGGGGGATCATAAACTCCTTCAACTACAAGGGCCGAGCTTCCAATGTAGTTGCCCTCTTCATCTCTACAGACAGCTACCGTTGATCCACCTCTCCTCACACGGACACCCGCATCAACGTGGATTTTGTGGTGTCCAGGAGGTGGTTTTTTTGGTTTTGCATGAACTGGTCGTGGCGCCTCGCCATTTATGTTTTGGTTTTGAGCTGTATTTTGTATGATCGCCAGATCCTGCAGGTACCTCTCGATGAATCCATGGGTTGCTTGAGGGCTCTGGAAAATTGCTTCATGTGCGATCTGGTACAGTTGGAAAGAAACCTGGTAACTAGTTCTGGAAAGCCGTGCATAAGGTTATGGGTCGGAAGTCTCCAACAGTGGATGTGTCTGTTTTTCGGAATGAGCGTGATCGGGGCCTTGTTAATGAGCGAGAGGCTGCTGACAAGTCCACGAGTACGACCACGGGGATAGTCAAGGTTACCAGAGGAGAGGTGGCTGAGACACAGATCGTGCAGAGACTACGTGAGTTGGCTCCTGGGGAGTTCGAGTGGGACCTTGTCAGTATGGCTGATAGGATGTTCAGGGTTGAATTTCCTTTGAGGATTTGCAGAGGCTGTTGAGCTTTGGGATGTGTAAGGTGCCAGGAACGGATGGTATCCTTGAGTTTCAGGAGTGGAAGCTTGTGGAGCCACAGGGCACGCCGCTTACTCAGGCGTGGTTGCGTTTCTCCGGGGCCCCTTCGAGGCCGCTGTAGGATGCTCGGGTGGTGGCCAGTATGGGCATTTTGGTAGGGAAGCCTGAGCGTGTGGACATGGAGTTTACCAGAGCTCATGGGATTGCTCGGGTCTTGGTTAGTATTTTGAACATTGAGTATGTTCCGGATGTGGTTAAGTGGGCTAATCGAGGCAGAGTATATGATTTGGATATTGAGTTTGAGGATGAGAGCCTTCTGGTGGCGCCGGCTCGTGATTCTGATTCGGATATGCATGAGAGTGATGGCGGAGCAGGGGTTCGGGAGTCGCCGGTCGAGGATCCTGGACGACACTTGTCCAAGGGGCCAGGGTCCGAGCTGGCGTCAACCGGGGATGGAGCAGTCTCAACTTCCGCGGTACCTTCGACGACTCTGAGATTTGGGTCTTTTGAGCCCCACTCCGCACCGCCGAGACTCTGGAGTGATTGAGTTGAGTCCGAGGAGGAGTTTGAGCTCGAGTTACCGGCTTTGGGTTTGGAGGATGATGTGGACACGATTCCTGGGGATCGGCCGGTCGCCACTCCTCTTCTTGCTCAGCAAGCGCCACCTTATTCGGAGGTGCCGCAACTTGTTGTTCCTGTTCTTTCGGGGAGTGACCTGGGGCAGGCGGCCTCGGTTTGCTCTCCTTCTGCTGAGGATGGAGACTTGGGGCAGGTGGCTTCCGAGTTTCTCTCCTCGCCGGGAGGGAGTCTGGGGCAGGTGGCCTCGGATATCTCTTCCCCCGTCGCGTCTGTCGGTCGGTTGATGCCGGCTTTGCCTGCGGGAGGCGGCTCGGGGCAGGTGGCCTCGGAGCCTCCTTCTTCTCCGGTGCCTGTGCGGGTAGCTTCACCGGTGCTGGGTGGGGAGCGAGGGCAGGTGGCCCTTGGTCGGGCTACACCCACCCAGCCTCGAGTTTTGCCAGATGGGCCACGCCACACCTCGACTGGGGGTGCTTTGCCTATCTCGGGTAAGCCCGTACAGGTGAATCGGTCTGCTGGTTGGGGAGCGACAGGAGGCCGGACCCTGACTGCGATCTCTCGAGAGGAGGTCATCGCGTTTGGAGGGATTCAGGATCCGGTGTCTGAGGGGCGCCGGATGAGTGGACGACTCCAAAGCATGCCTGACGTGGACGATATTCAGCAACGGTGCGCCATGAGGGAGGCCAAGCTTCGTGACGTCGAGGTCACTACGGGTATGTCGGTCAATACATCTAATTCCATTTTGCATTTTTCAAATGATGATATTGTTAAAAATGCAAATCAATTAGGTGTTTCGTTGGGTAGTAATGACACTGAAATTTCTAATTCTGTTAATGACCTTTTAGACCTAGAGGCTGAGCGGGCCTTAGATATGATCCGTAATATTGCGGTTGTCAAACCTATGAGTGATTCTGAGGTTGATGCACTCGGGGTGAGGGTGTTAGATAACTTTTGTGCGGATCTTATGCAACCTACTACTGATGAGGATGCTCAGGCTGAGTCTAACGATATAGTGTTGGATAGCCCGTTTGAGACTGGTTGTGAGGACCAGATGCAGAGTCAAACGATCCCCAAGCGCAAGTGGAAAAGGAAGGTATACCCGGTTTCCGCAGTGCGTAGGAGTGCTAGGCTACGTACGGCAAAAAAATTCCATGATGAAATATGAAAGGAATATTCTGGAATAGCAGAGGTCTAAAGGACTTGGCTAAAAGAAGGTTTCTTGCTGAGGCATCTATCGAGCATTGTTTAGATTTCATAGCTCTATCGGAGACGGGTAGAGATAACTTCGCACCTCAATTTCTAAATACTCTTTCGGGAGGTATAGATTTCGATTGGCATTGCTTGCCACCGAGAGGGAGATCGGGTGGAATCCTTCTCAGAGTTAGGTGTGATGCGCTTGAGGTTCGCAGTGTGGTCATGGGAGACTTTGCTGTTAAGTTTAGGGTGCGTTCGAAGGTTGATGGGTTTAATTGGGCTCTTGTTGCGGTGTATGGTGCTGCACAACCAGAGCTCAAGCCTGAGTTCTTGGCTGATCTTGTTCGGATTTGTGGCTCCGAGCAGTTGCCCATCCTGGTGGGGGGTGATTTCAATATTATTCGACGGCGTGAGGATAAGAACAATGATAATTTTGATGGACGATGGTCGTTCATGTTTAACACAATCATTGAAAGTCTAGACCTAAGAGAAATTGAGCTCTCGGGTAGAAAGTTTACCTGGGCGAACGCGATGCCAAATCCGACGTATGAGAAGTTGGACCGTGTGTTGGCTAGCGTGGACTGGGAACAGAAGTTTCCCCTGGTGACTGTCCAGGCCTTGTCCCGTGGTATTTCTGACCATACACCGTTATTTATCGACTCTGGTGAACCCACGCACCCGGGGAACAAAAATGTGTTCTCCTTTGAGTTGGCTTGGTTTGAAAGAGAGGGCTTCATGGATCTTGTGGCCAGAGAGTGGGCTAAGGATACAGGAGGGAGGACCGCGCTTCAGCGCTGGCAGAATAAGATTAGGCATTTGAGGAGCTTCCTACGTGGGTGGGCTAAGAATCTGAGCGGGATTTATAAGGCCGAAAAGGAAAAGCTCCTTGTCCTTATACAGTCTCTGGATGTAAAAGCGGAAACCACGATACTGCCGGCTGCCGAGCTTCATGCCAAGCTAGAGGCGGAATTGCGGCTCAAAGAACTTCTTAGAGAAGAAGAGTTGAAGTGGGCGTTGCGGGCCAAGGTCCGGCGAGTTGTCCAGGGGGACGCGAATACACAATTCTTTCACATGATCGCTAACGGTAAGCATCGAAAGAAGAGGATCTTTCAGCTTGAGCAAGATGAGGGTACGATTGTAGGACAGGATAACCTAAAATTGTACATAACCGAATACTATAAGCAGCTATTTGGCCCTCCAGAAGAGAACTGTGTGTCTCTGGACGAGTCAAGGGTTGAGGATATTCCTCAGCTCACGTCGGTGGAGAATGATATTCTTGCGGCTCCCTTCTCGAAGAATGAGGTGCTCGAGGCCATCTCACAAATGAAGAATAACAAGGCGCCGGGCCCTGATGGTTTCCCAGCGGAGTTTTATAAGAAGTGCTGGCACATCATTAAAGGGGATTTATTGCCTATGTTTAATGACTTGTTTGCTGGGCAGCTTCATCTATTTCAGCTAAATTTTGGAACGATTACCCTTCTTCCTAAGAAAACAGAGGTTGTGAGGATTGAGCAGTTCAGGCCAATCTGTCTTCTTAATGTTAGTTTCAAAATTTTCACCAAGGCCGGGACCAATAGACTCACACAGATTGCGCATACTGTTGTGCAGCCTACCCAATCTGCTTTCATGCCGGACAGGAATATCCTTGAGGGGGTAGTGGTCCTTCATGAAACGCTCCATGAAATCCACACGAAAAAAACTGGATGGGGTTGTTTTCAAAGTGGATTTCGAAAAAGCGTACGATAAAGTCAAATGGCCATTCCTTCAGCAGGCCTTGCGCATGAAGGGTTTTGATGAGGCCTAGCGATGCCAGGTAGAATCCTTTACGCAAAAAGGGAGTGTTGGAATTAAAGTAAATGATGATATTGGGCATTATTTCCAGACACATAAGGGTCTGCGACAAGGAGATCCAATGTCCCCTGTTTTGTTCAACATTGTGGTTGACATGTTGGCAATCCTAATAGGTCGGGCAAAGGAGGCCGGTCAGGTGGGAGGCTTGGTGCCCAACCTAGTCGATGGAGGGGTGTCCATCTTACAGTACGCGGATGATACTATCATCTTTATGGAGCATGACCTGGCAAAAGCGAGAAATATGAAGCTGGTGCTTTGCTTATTTGAACAATTGTCTGGGTTAAATATTAACTTTCATAAAAGTGAACTGTTCTGCTTTGGTAGAGCCAAGGAGGAACAGGAGGCATATAGGCAATTGTTCGGATGTGAATTAGGAGCTTTACCCTTCACTTACTTAGGTATACCTATTCACCATTGTAAGCTTACAAACCGAGAGTGGAAGTGCGTTGAGGATCGGTTTGAAAAGAAACTGAGTTGCTGGAAGGGCGAACTTATGTCGTATGGAGGCCGGTTAATTCTTATTAATTCGGTACTTACAAGTATGCCGATGTTCCTTTTATCATTCTTTGAGGTTCCAGTTGGGGTTAAGAAACGACTGGACTTCTACCGATCAAGATTTTTCTGGCAGAGTGATGAACTTAAGAGAAAGTATAGACTCGCTAAGTGGGATGTCATCTGTAGACCTAAGGACCAAGGGGGGTTGGGTATCGAAAATCTTGAGGTCAAGAACAGATGCATGCTTAGTAAGTGGTTGTATAAGCTTTCGGGTCCGACTGATGCAACTTGGGCGCAGATTCTTCATAACAAGTATCTGCCGTCCAAAACTTTGTCATATGTGACAGTGAGACCAACTGATTCACCGTTTTGGAAGGGGCTTATGAGAGTCAAGGTAACCTTCTTTAGTAGAACAAAGTTTATTGTCGGTGATGGAAATGACACACGTTTCTGGGAGGACACCTGGCTGGGTGATACACCTCTTGCAATACAATACCCAATATTGTATTGAGTTGTCCAGCGACGTGATGCGCTAGTTGCAACGATAATGCAGTCCATTCCACTTAACATTCAGTTTCAGCGGGTGCTTGTTGGTGAGAGATGGGAAGCTTGGCTCCATTTGGTGCGTAGACTGATGGAAGTCCAGCTAGCGCAACAACCCGATCAGTTAAGTTGGAAGCTTACTAGGAACGGACAATTTACTGTCAAGTCGATGTACACCGATGTCATCAATTCAACGGTCATTCCTAGTAGCAGACATGTTTGGAAAGTAAAAGTGTCTTTGAAAATTAAAGTGTTTATGTGGTTTGTCCATAAACAGGTAATTTTAACAAAGGACAACTTGGTCAAGCGCAATTGGACTGGATCTACTAGGTGTAGCTTCTGTGATCAGGACGAGACCATTCAGCATCTCTTCCTCGATTGTCCTTTGGCGACAATTTTGTGGCGCATTGTGCAAATTGCTTTTAACATTACTCCTTCGAGTACGGTCGGGTCGTTATTTGGAACGTGGCTGGATGGGATAGAGTGCGAAACAGCTAGACATATTCGTGTAGGAGTGTATGCGTTGTTATGGGTAATTTGGAACTGCAGAAATGATTTGGTCTTTAATAGAATAACTACTATTCATTTTTTGCAGGTTCTATTCCGTGCTACGGCGCTAATCCGTATGTGGTCCTTACTCACTCCGACGGAGCCCAGAGAGCGTTTGGTTACTGGATCTGTCCGGTGGGAGATGGTAGCGCGGGATATCTTCAACCAGTTTGGTTGGCAGTCATGTAATAGGATAGGCATTTAGTGCTCCTATTTTGTTTACCAACCGGTTGTGGCCATTGTGGTTTATTTTGGTTTAGTTGTGATGCTCTTGGTGAGCTCGCTTTTATTTTGTTGAAGACTATACGACTTTGTTGAACCTGTTTATTTATTGAGGTGGACGTATGCATCTTTCTGATGCAGAGGCCGGGGAGCTTCCCCTTTTTTAAAAAAAAAAGAGCAGCAAAACCTCCCATCCCCAACACAAAATTTTAGCAATGCCGCCAATCCATTATCCCCCCTTTGGTAATGCTCCAGGCCTTGTGGAAGAAGGCGCCCATGAATGCCAGGGGCACGACCAGGCGACATCTCCTTAATGACTTCTCAAACCTCTTCTCAATAAATATGGTGTCTACCTCCGGCAGTTGAGTAGGAAGCATAACTAGCGCATCCAAATCAAACGTAAAATCTCTGGCGGTTGCCCTTCCTAGAAGACCATCCAGGCATTGATAGTTACTCCCTCTGTACCTAAATACATGTCGCTGGAGTAGCTAAACTTCAGCTACTCCAGCCACATGTATTTCGGTACAGAGGGAGTACTTGGTTAGTTAAGCCCCTACACTGATCGAAAGCTTTGTCTATAACTGCTTGCGGTAATCTACTTCTGGTCGATCGCATGTAAATATTCGGTCCTAAGAGCATCTCGAGCCGTCCCCAGGAAGCCCCACAGAAGCATTTTCTTCAACGCCGGCGGACAAAAAATGTCTCACTCACGCCCCCACGACCTCAATTTTAGCGTCGGATTTGGCTAAAAATCTGGCCGGCGAACCCAACCCATACCCAAGATCCCGGGGGCAGCTCGGGGAGGAGAGAGAGTGTTTTGCATGTTGGGCCCGCCGTCAGCCTGTCACTCCCTCTCCCCTCATTTTTTCTTCCGGGGCCCACCCACGTACTTCTCTCTTCTCTTCTCTTTCTCTCCACGGGCGCAGCAGGGCGAGCAGCCACGGCGGGGTGCGGGCCTAGGCGAGGCGCGGCGAGCTCGGAGGGGTGCGGGCGGTGCGAGCTCCGCAGCGCATGGCTCCGACCGAGCCGACGCCCTGCACGCCCCAGTCCAACTTCCCGTCCGGCGACCCCCAGTCCGCCTCCTCGCCGACGTCTCCTTGTTGGCCGCCTCGCCCTGGCTGCCGCATACCTCTCCTCCTCCTCGTCCTCCTCCCGCGCCGGCGGCAGCAGCACCGGCAGCACCAATAGAAGTCTGGCCCTCCGCACCTGGCTGTCCCGCGTGCAGGTCGTCGTGGATGTGGCCCAGGGCATCGAGTACGCACACGCGCACGCCGACGCCGTGCACGGCCGCGTCTCGCCGTCCACAGTCCTTCTCATCCCCGACGCCGCGACTCACGACAGCCATGGCGTGCACGCCGTGCTCATCAACTTCAGCGCGGGCCACTTCGCTGCCCCCGACGAGGACAACCAGGAGCCGCCGTCCGAGGGAAAGGCGTCGGACGTGCGCGCGTTCGGGGCGCTGTTGCTGGGGCTGCTGTTTGGGAGGGAGCGGAGAGCCGGTACCGGTTCAACCGGGCGACCAAGGAGTTTGCGCGGGTGTCGGTGATGGACATGGCCGCGAAGGCGCTCCGGAGCGGCCGCATGCGGAGCTGGGTCTACCGGCAGCTGAGCGACTCGTTCCCCATGGCGGCCGCGGAGAGGCTGATGGAGGTGGGGCTGCGGTGCGCCGCCGACGCCGATGAGGAAAAGGAGCGGCCGGAGATGGCTTGGGTGGTGGGAAAGGTGTCGCGGGTGTACGTGGAGTCCCGGGCATGGGAGCGCACGCTGCAGCCGCCCTCCGACGACTTGTCGTCCGTCACACTCGCGCTGCCCCCGCCCAGACAAGCGAGCCGAGGAAGATCTCGGACGCTCGTTCGCACCCCCGCTTGTCCACTCCGGTCCCCCCCCCCCCCACCCCCCCCCCCCCCCCCCGGTCCGCCGCGCGCCGCCCCCGCCCGGCTCTCATCTCCGCCGCGCGCCTCCCTCGCTGGGCCGCCCACGCCCACTGCCCGGCTCAAGCCTCGCCGCCGTGCTCCTGGGGTGCAACGAGTGGAAAAAATTCCACCCCAGGCCAAAGTTTTCGCCGGTAGCCCCCCAAGCGGCGAAAAAAATGCCTCCTGAGGGGCCAACGACTGGAAATGCTCTTATCTTAACGTTCGATTCAAACTTGAAGACATATTTCTTGTTGTCTGGCTCGTGAGCATAGCGCCGGCTGCCACCTTTGACTAGGCAGCACTAGCTTGGGTCCCATGCTAAGCGATCTCAATGCGCCGCTTGCCATGGCCGGCATGTTGGTAGCTTACCAAGCTGTGGCCACTTGCTTACCATGGTCGACTTGGATTGGATGCACCAGTCAAGCTGATGCCAACCGGTGGGGTGCAATGCAGATTTTCATAAGCCAAATTCAGCAGATAGCTTCCTAACTAGAAGGGTTGAGTGCGCTTTGTTACGCCGTTGGTGTTGTTGGGTTTTCAGAATTCTTTTACTCCCTTTGTTTCAAAGTATAAAGTGTACTAGCTTTTGAAAAGTCAAACCTCTTCAAGTTTGATCAAATCTGTATAGAAATATATCAATATACGTAACGTAATATCAAATCGGTATCATTAGATCCATCATGAAATGAATTTTCATATTTTGTTTATTTAGTATTGTGGATGTCAATATTTTTGGCTTTGAACTTGCTCAAAGTTAAACAAAATTGACTTTTCAAAAAACTAATACACCTTATATTTTTAAACTGAGGGAGCATTTGGTTTGGCGAGTGGTGGAGATGATGAAGTGTGTTTCTCTTTATTTATATAATGTAGTGTTTTGGTGGGCCCTCCGCGGTGTGATTCAGTGTTATGTGCTAATCGACCCATACTCTGTGTGAAAAAAAATTGTGTTGCTGGCTGCATATACTATATTGACGCTAAAATATCACATGTTGGCACTTCTTTTTTCTAGGTGGTAAGAGGGTGCGTGGAGTTAATATGTTTTTATAGGCCGATTGCAGCCGATTGATTTGAAAAATAATTGACATGGTCAAAATAGTGAGCCAATCCAAAATTGAGTACCTCAATCAAATGGAGAGCTTTAAAATTAGGAAACATAGTGAATTAAAAGAATTTAAGAAGAGAGCTCCTTGAGAAATTGTTGACACGGTCAAAATTGAGTTACCCAGTTCTAAATTGAAGACCTCAATTGATTGTGAGGCCTTAAAAATCAAGAAGAATAGTGTGTGAACTAAAAGAACTTAATACGAGAGCTCCTTGAGAAATTGTTGACCCCATGAAAATCAGGTGACCCAATTTCAAATTGAAGACCTCTGATTGTGCGACCTTAAAAATTAGCGAGCACGGCATATTTACTAGAAGGGTTGGACGTGCTTTGTTGCACTGTTGGTGTTGTTGGGTTTTCATAATCTTTTTACTTCCTCTATTTCAAAATATAAGGTGCATTGGTTTTTTAAAAAGCCAAATCGCTATAACTTTGAACAAATTTGTAAATGAATTTCATATTTTATTTGTTTAGTATTATGGATGTCAATAGTTTGGCTCTAAACTTGGTCATGAGTGGTGGAGAATATGGAGTGTCTTTTTTTTATTTATAATGCGGTCTTTTGGTGGGCTTTCGCGGTGTGACTCTGTGTTATCCGCTAATCAACCCATACTTATGTGACGAATTTTTTTCTGTTGGTGGCTGCATGTACTATATTGGTGCTACGGTATCACATCTTGACACTTTTTTAGGTGGCCAGAGGATACATGAGATTGATATATCTTTATAGGCCAGTCCTCATTACCTATTGATTTGAAAAAAAGTGTTGACCCGGTCAAAATCTAAAGCTTTGACCGTCAAAATCATGAATCAAATCCAAAATTGAATACCTTTATTGAATGAGAGAGCTTAGGAACATAGTGAATTAGAAGAATTAAATGAGAGGGCTCCTTAAGAAAGTTTTGACCCGGTCGAAATCTGGTGACCAAATTTCAAATTGGTGACCATAAGTGGCTGCGAAGGCTTAAAATTTAGGAAGCACTAGGTAATTGCCCGTGTGTTGCTACGGGAGCAAAAAAAAATCATCACAAGAAGAGTATTATGAAATGGTGTTCTGAGGTCAGAACATCTACCCGATCTTAAAAACATGATATTTTGATCAACATTAATAAGATACATAAGCATTGATTTAACACACAAGTGTCAAAGCAAGCATGAATAATGGACTGTAAACACCATGATAGCCAAGTTCAAACTAAATGAAGCAAGTTCACGTCATGATAGTCAACTTCACCGAAACTCTATTTCAGATTATTTTTCCTATGATGGAGCTGAAATATTCCTATATACTTGTAGGAATCATAAATCACTAAATCAACAGGAAGTCCGGTCATAAATCACTATAGTCAATAGTTCCTTTGCAACAAACTGGAGCTAGCAAGATGAAGAAAATGGTACCTGATTGCTAAACCAAAGTGTGGATAGATACTTATATTTAGTATTTAGACACTTATATGCTAAACCAAATGGCACCTGATTGTCGTAAATCGCTATAATCATTATTTAGTATTTACACACTTATATTTTAAATGGTGGACAGATACTTCAAACCTTACCTATGCTAGCAACCAATATTGTTACTTAAAATTAAGACCTCCCTATGGTCCAGCTCCTCTGTAGTATTGGCTCGCCTCGTCGTTCTCGTTCTGCATAGGTTTGTTTGCCGAGGTGGCATCAGCTCCATGGTGGCCTTCTCCGAGCTCCTGTGCTCATCGACGCCCAAGAAAAAACTGAAAAAGAATCTGGCTATTTATACATGATGACAATAACAATAATTATGAGGGTATACAAGACCACCATTGAAAGACTTTGTAACACTTACTTGTTTTATGGGGGTATAAGCTCTCACATTCTGCATTGCAAGTCAGAAAGCAAAAAATGATAATCAATGTTTGTTTCCAGTTTGCATGACAGAAGTTTATACATAACTGCTTATTTGTCGCTAATGTTTTTCTCTCCCAGCAAGAATACACAAATGGGAAGAAATATATCTACTTACTATAACTACTTTTCTTTTCTGCCTCAGCAAGAATATGCATAAATGTGAAGAGACTATAGCTTACAGGAATATGTGCGATCATTGTTCCATATACATTACCGATAAATAACGAATACCACCTATAAATTTGTTCCGTACAACAATTCTGCAGTGCAAGATAATCGAAGAGGATAAACAATTGTGACTTGATTGCACGAGACACTATTCTCATGATAGATATATACTGACCATATCACATAGATGTGGCTACATGTATGCATGCTAGCAATGGCCAGCCACATCCAAAGAATAATAACACGTACGATTCCAAATAAAATTCAGCCAGGCACATTTGGTTCAATGTATTTTTTTAGCCACCTTATTTTTTTTTCTTATGCTCAGGTGTGTCAGGTCATCCTTCCAGAATTGATTTTAAATATCATGCTTGAACTTATTTTTGATGAAATTTCAACACTATGCCTGAATGTAATATAGCAAGACCAACTCGCCCTACTAAATGTACATGGGTGCTATTAATCGTGGACCTTTGCTGAACAATTCAAGTAAGTTTAGAGGGGCCACATCTATCCGTTTAACATTTCTTTTACATTCTCCAAGGCTCCAATATCTGAGTGCGACAACACATGACACAAGGTTTGTCTCAAACTCATTCTTTGTGACCACCAGGTCCTGAAAAAGAAAATAACTTAGATCAGTTTAGTTTTCGCACTTCAAGAAGCAGACTGTCATTATCCAAGATACCGAGAAATAAATTTCTTTTTTGAAACGGAGATACCGAGAAATAATTGCATATCTCATTTACAGAACATAAATGGTGGGAAGAATGATGTATGGTGTAATCCTGTGCTAGATAGATTCACTGACAAACAAAAACTCATCTTCTCCTGGTTCAGCAGCCGCACCTTGTTAGACACTTGTTTCGGCCTGCGTGCCTTTTAGATTTGGGAGCCTATTCGCGGATGAAGATGGCAACAAAGCATGTTCTCCATGCACTATCCTAAAGAAATAACACCAAATATGATCATTAGGGAACAAATAAAATATTTGGGTGCTTTATTTGACGTTTAAGAATGAAATCTTCAGTTGTAGCTGCACCTGTAACCATCTACGTACCTTCTAACACAGCAATCGACTTGATTAGAGAAGAGGAAAAACTCAAGCAATTATCCTGTAAAGGCCAGCAAATATTACCTCATTGTATTTCCAATTCTTCCGTCCCCTTCACTCACCCAGGGATATGTTAAAAGGCCAGCAAATCCTGATTGCGTCACTTGTACGACACTAAGTAAGAAAGGAATGGTGATTGTGGGATATGGAGTGCTCACTACTAGGAAAAGGGCTATAGATAGGATTGATACTAATGGCGCATCAGGTAAGCAGTGCGCCACTACTATATACTAATGGCGCATCGGTTGGAGGTGCGCCATTAGTAAGGAAGACACTAATGGCGCACCAGGCACACGGTGCGCCACTAGTATTGATTTTTTTTTCATTCTTCCATACATTCTAATGGCGCATGACGCCAAAGTGCGCCATTACTAGTTCTAACAAGTAATGGCGCACCTTGTAAACAGTGCGCCATTAGTATATAATTTTTTTTTACTTTTTTGCAAAACTGCTAATGGCGCACCGTGTATATTTTCATGGACACTTTTTGATCTCGATCTCGATCCCACCCGCACCCTCCCCCGCTAGCTCCACCGCCGCCGACGACCCACCGCAACTCTCCCCCGCTCCACCGCCGCCGACGAGCACCCGGCCCCCCCGCACCCTCCCCCGCTCCACCGCCGCCAACGGGCACCCCCAACACCCTCCCCCGCTAGCTCCACCGCCGCCGACGACCCACCGCAACGCTCCCCCGCTCCACCGCCGCCGACGAGCACCCGGTCCCCCGCACCCTCCCCCGCTCCATCGCCGCCAACGGGCACCCCCCGCACCCTCCCCCCGCTCCACCGCCGCCGCCGATGATATTTTCAAGTAACAAATTTGAACATATTTTTTAAAAAATTATTACTGTTTTTATAAAAAATATATTACTGTTATGATTTAAACAAGTTTGAACATATTTAAACATAAATAAATATCAAACAGGATTTAAAATGCATAAAAAAATATTGGGGAGCCTGGGAATCGAACCCAGGACCTCCTGGTGTGTGTGCTGCGTACTGACCAGTCGGGCTAGTGGGCGGGTTCTTTTTGATCTCGATCTCGATCCCACCCGCACCCTCCCCCGCTAGCTCCACCGCCGACGACGACCCACCGCAACCCTCCCCCGCTCCACCGCCGCCGACGACGACCCACCGCAACCCTCCCCCGCTCCACCGCCGCCGACGAGCACCCGGCCCCCGCACCCTCCCCCGCTCCACCGCCGCCAACGGGCACCCCCGCACCTTCCCCCCGCTCCACCGCCGCCGCCGATGATATTTTCAAGTAACAAATTTGAACATATTTTCTAAAAAATTATTACTGTTTTTATAAAAAATATTATTATTATGATTTAAACAAGTTTGAACATATTTAAACACAAATAAATATCAAACAGGATTTAAAATGCATAAAAAAATATTAGGGAGCCTGGGAATCAAACCCAAGACCCCTTGATGTGTGCGCTGCGTACTGACCAATCGGGCTAGAGGGCCGGTTCTATTGTAGATAGGGTTAGTTGGTATATAAGACAAGTCGGGCTAGATTAAATTACTTATGGCGCACCCTTCTGTGGTGCGCCATTGATATGGATGTACTTATGGCGCACCCCCGGGTGGTGCGCCATTGCTAAGCCTCCCCACACTAAAATCCCCAATCCCCAATCCACACTCTAATCCCTCCCCGCCTCATCTCACCCGCCGTCCCCGGCCGTGCACCCGACCACCCTCCGCCGCCGACCACCTCCCTCACCGTCCCCCCTCCGCCCGCGCCCGCGCCCTCGCCGTCCCCCTCCACCCGCGGCCCCGCCTGCGTCCCCCTCCCTCCCGAGCGCGACAGCTAGGGTTCCTAGCCGCCGCCACCGCTGCCGGCCCGTCGCTGCGGGCGCGCCCAGCCGGCCGAACCCTCCGCTGCCCCGCCTCCGGTACAGGCCCCTCCAGCCCCGAAGCTGCGCCCCCGCCCGCATCCTCCTCTCTTCTCCCGTGACCTCCCCCCTACCCCCTCTCCACCGCCCCGTCCCCTCAGCGTCGCCCGCCGTCTCCCTGAACCCTAGCTCCGCCGGCGTCGGGGACGACCACCTCGTCGGCCTCACCAGGACGCAGGCCCTCAAGCCCCACGCCGCCCTCGGCCTCGCCCTCTCCACCGGCGGCGCCCCTTCCTCCGCCCCTGCAGCGCGGCAGCAGCAGTAAACAGCCAGGTAAAACTGACTAATCTCTTGTGTATTACTGTATTAATCTTGCTACTATTGTAGATACAGTAGTTTTATGTTGTTGTAGTCTTATGTTGCAGATACAATAGTTTTATGTTGCAGATACAGTAGTTTTACTGTATTACTATAGTAGGAAATGTCTTATATTTCTAGTGAACGTACATGTCAGCTGCCATATCATTTGCTTTGGCCTGTATTTAGTGTTTTTATGATTTCTTGTTTTGATGTTACAATTTTGTTAGTTCCTAGATATTGCTGGTTTGTACTTAGAAAATATTCAAAGTTCATTTTGTTGTCTCTGCAGTTCAAAATGTTTTGTATCAAGCTTCTAGGTTTTGTCACAGATAGTAATGCTTTGCTCATGTAGTTGCTGCATGGTCAACTTGTGTCCAAGAAACTTGAGCTCCTGTTCCAGTTTATATTATTAATTAGTAATTCAAACAGATCATTATAGTTCTTTAGAAGTGGGCTTTTGTGTCCACCCGCCATGAATTTGTAGAGAGGTCAGCTGAATAAATTTGGTTACTCTGATCTCGCAAGCATAATGATTAACTTTTGTATATATAGATACTCCTACAACAGGTATAAAAAAAGATACTCCTACGGTACTTTGAATATGGCTGTAGCGAAAGCAGCAGCGATTCTGGCTGTAGTGAAAGCAGCAGCGATTCTGGCAGCAGCATAGACAACAAGAAGGATGATCCGGACTGGAGTGCGGGAGAAGAGGAGCAGAGTGAGGATGAGAAGCTGCAGGATGACGATGGGCATCAGGCTGAGGATGACCTAGCGCTGATGGTGGCTGACCAAGGGCAAGAGATGGTGGTGGCTGACCATGGGCAAGAGATGGAGGTAGCTGAGGATGACCTAGCGATGGTCGTGCCTGAAGGTGGCCTCGCGATGGTGGTGGTGCCTGACAATGACCACGCACCAGTGGTGGCGCCGGCGATCCCACAGCTGGGCGATATGACCACGCCAATTGTGGTAGAAGACTACATCCCACTGCCTCCACTGCCTCCACCGCCTCGCCGCTCTAGGCGCATCAGGGAGAGGAAGGAGAAGAAGGAGAAGAACAATGCATGAGAACTGAACTTTGTCAGGTATGTCAGATCTCCAATAGGTTAGTTATCCAAAATGATATATATATATATATATATATATATATATATATATATATATATATACTTAGTTACCTATGTTATCTCTAATATGCTTAGTTTCCTATAGGTTAGCTTCATTTTTACCTAAGTTGGCTCTAATATACTAACTTAGAGCTTATATGCTTAGTTTTCTATAGGTTAGCTCCAAAATAACTTATGTTAGCACAAAATGATCAAGTTTACATAATAAGCTTATAGTCTTTTTCTTATTCTTCTTCTTTTCCAAAATGACATAGGTTAGCTTCATTTTTACCTAAGTTGGCTCTAATATACTAACTTAGAGCTTATATGCTTAGTTTCCTATAGGTTAGCTCCAAAATAACTTATGTTAGCACAAAATGATCAAGTTTACATAATAAGCTTATAGTCTTTTTCTTATTCTTCTTCTTTTCCAAAATGACATAGGTTAGCTTCATTTTACCTAAGTTGACTATAATATACTAACTTAGAGCTTATATGCTTAGTTTCCTATAGGTTAGCTCCAAAATAACTTATGTTAGCACAAAATGATCAAGTTTGCATAATAAGCTTATAGTCTTTTTCTTATTCTTCTTCTTTTCCAAAATGACATAGGTTAGCTTCATTTTACCTAAGTTGGCTCTAATATACTAACTTAGAGCTTATATGCTTAGTTTCCTATAGGTTAGCTCCAAAATAACTTATGTTAGCACAAAATGATCAAGTTTACATAATAAGCTTATAGTCTTCTTCTTATTCTTCTTCTTTTCCAAAACTCTTCTTATTCTTCTTCTAGTGTTCTTCTTCTAGTATTCTTCTAGTATTCTTCTTTTTCTTCTTCTAACTTCTTGTTTATCATTTTGCAGATTTGATTTAATTGACGGAAGCTTGCGTGGATGGAGTGCTTCTTTTCCATTTGTGTTTTTATTTTGTATCAATGTGAAACTTTTGTGATTTGATGGATAACGGTGTTGGATGAACAATGTGAAACTTTTGTAATATGTAACGATGGAACTATGTGTTCGCTATGTATGTATATATGATGGAACTTGTGTGTTGGCTATGTATATATATATGATGGAAATTGTGTGTTGGCTATGTATGTATATATGATGGAACTTGTGTGTTGGCTATGATTGTTATATGGATGCTTGTTGTATATATATGTGTTGGATATCTCATAGGTGAAATAGTGACTTGAGATTAAGGAAAAAAAATTAAAAAAATTGTTACTAATGGCGCACTACCATGTCATGCACCATTAGTATATAAGACACTAATGGCGCACTGTGGGCAAAACTAATGGCGCACCAGTGGTGCGCCATTAGTAAAAAAAAATCTAGTGGCGTGATACTAATGGCGCACTGGTAATGCGCCATTAGTAGGCAAAACCAGTGCGCCATTAGTAGGCCTTTTCCTAGTAGTGGCTACAGACAAATGCTGCCTCCTCCCAGCACAGAAGGGTCGCGGGGTGAAGGTACAACACAAGTATGTGGTGCCACGGCGGTGTAGCTCTTCATTGGACGCCACGGAGGAAAGGAGAAGAGGGCCTCGTCCAGGCCACATCTTGGAGGCGGGGAGGCTGGACTGCGGGATCGCCGTGGTAGGCGGCCTCGAAGACGACCAGCCGATGTTTACTATCGCCACACCCGCGAACCTGTCACTGCCAGCAGTTTCGCCGACACGGCCGCCAGATCTAGTAGAGAAGACAGGCTAGACCAACGTGGGGAGAGAGGAGGAGGCAGATGACCATGCCGCCATCAGATTGGTGGCCGACGAGCGGCCCCTTCCATCTCCCACGTTCCAAGGAGAGGGAACAAGGTCGATCCGATGCACGCAGGGTGGATGGGGAGCGATGGCGGCTCCAAGAGAGAGAGAGAGAGTATGGGAGGTGTAATCTGATGGGGTAATGGGAATGTGTGGCGGCGACCGTACTTGGGAGGGAAGGAGGCAGCGCCCAGCCGCCCAGGACGGAGGTGAGGCTGGGTGGATCGGTGCTACGGAGTACTCCCTCCATTCCATATTACTTGTCGCTGATTTAGTACAACTTTGTACTAAATCAGCGACAAGTAATATGGAACGGAGGGAGTAGATGGGATTGCGTTCTCATGTTTTCAGCATGGACTATTGCGCGTGTAAAAAAAAACTTGAATCGACGTTGGACGAAGGCGGACGAAACTGAGGCTGACGAAGGGACGTAAGAGGGGAAACGAAACCTTACGGTTCTTTTAAGTAGTAGTAGAGATAGTGATATTGTGGATAATTCCTCCATAAAATCTTACGTGGCCGATGTGAAGCATTTGCCATTATCGGATCATGTTTCGAAGATCTCGTCACGCCAGATTTCGGTGTAAGTATATTGTGAATCGGGTTTGTATTCCGGGAGTTAAAACATTTTGACCTTTTCAAAATAAGATGTGATCTCGCTGACGTTTTTCTTCAGAGTCAATTACACAGATGGTGCCTGAACATGGCGCAAACGGTCACTTTGATGCTAGAACTAGCGACATACATTAATCGAGTGCAATAACTTGGCTCGTGCGTGCAAATACGGTACAAATCTTGGTTGCGTACCCTTGATCCGCCGACTGGGCACGCTAAGGTGGCATGGGGCCACTACCAGCGACCCAAAGACATAGAGGAGGGTGTGTGGCCAATTTTGTTTGCCAAAACACCCTCAAATTTTTTATTTCTCACAAAAAACCCCATGTCGACGTTGGGGAGGTGGCATTTCATTTTTTTTCGGCTCTAAGAGAGCTGGGTCTCGCTGTGACATACAGAAAATGAACATCAAAAAAGGAGGCATCCGCGAGAGCTCCTCGCCAGCGCCTTCAGCGCCCGCTAGCGAACCCAGCGCCCGCTGCATCGCTTGCATGGGCTTGGCGTTGCAACGCACGCTGGCTCCCGCTCGCTAGCCGCCAACTCGATCGCTCGATCGCTGGTTCACGCAGCACGCTCGATCGCTTGTTTTTTTCTCTTCCCCAAAATTGCTACATTATGTCATGATTTCTCTTAGGAAAAAAACAACCAGTTTTCTGCAGTACATACTCTGGTTCTTAGGAAAAAGTTCATCGAATTCGAAAAAAAGTTCATCAATTATGAAAAAAAATCGTCGAATACGAAAAAAGTTCATCAAATTTGAAAAAAGTTCATCGAACTTAAAAAAAAGTTCATCGAATATGAAAAAAAGTTCATCAATTTTGAAGCAAAGTTCATCGGATTTGAAAAACAGTTCATCAAATTTGGAAAAAAGTTCATCGGATTCAAAAAAAAGTTCATCGAAATTGAAAACAAGTTCGCCAGATTTGAAAAAAGTTCATCGATTATGAAAAAAGTTTATTGAATTTGTAAACAAAAAGTTCATCCATTCTTCCGGAAAAAAGTGAAGAAAGAATTTTTCTCGAATTTTAAAAAAAGGGAAGAAGAAAAGGCAAAAGAAAAAATTGTAGAATGATGTATGTTATCACACCAAGCTTGGTGGCGCGGTGGTAGTTGAGTCGTCTCACATAGCGTTTGGTCGGGGGTTCGATTCTCCACAGAGAGCGGTCTTTTCTGCGCTACAAAATCCTATAGCGAACGTTGTGATGGGCCGGCCCGTTAGCAGCGAACGAAGGGAGGGGGGTGTGCGCCCGATTGTGGAAATAGTTGTATCGGGCGCAACGGGCGCCAAATAGGAATTGGCGGCATCCGCGTAAGTGTAGTAGAACAGAGGCACTTGTGTGGCTGAAATGGGCTGCCGTAAGTGGGGCCCATTTGCTCCTATTCGTTTTTTTTAAATTCTTGTAAAGGTACGTAAATTCTAATCCCAGTTGCCTAAAAATATATATTTTAATCTTAGTAATAAACATAACGTATAAATATTCATGATGTATAAATATTACATACCAGACGAAATAAAATACTTTCTAAATTGATCACATATTATTTTGAAAATACACATATACAAATGTTTTTATAATAAAAATGCTTATATTTCTAACATTAAAATTCAAAAATATTATTTTACTTCTACAAACACTTCAATAAGTATACGTACATTTTTATATTTCAATGTTTGTACAATTTAAAATATACATAAATAAATTTTAAAATATTCATATGAATATTCAATCATAGCAAATATTTAAATTTGTATTTTTTTAATATAAGTAGCGAGTGAAAAATATACGCAAGTGAATATTGATAAATATTTAGTAAATGTTTGTATTCATCAATTTGAATAATTTAAATATGAGCTGTAAGTGTATAAATTTTTTGTATTCATAATACATTAATATTTTAAAAAAAATCGTTTTATATAATACAGATGTGTATATTTAAATATGAGCTGCAAGTGTATAACTATTTTTGTAGCGAGTAAACAATTTAAATGTCAATTTTATATAATACATGTGTGTATGTTTAAATATTTTTATTTACTAATCATCGTTTGTATGTATAATATTTATAACACACTAATATTTAAACATTATTTTTATTACTTACATTTTACAAATACTTCAAAAAATCTAGCTCGTGCAAATTGGGCCGCTCTACTTGCAACCAATTGAAGCCCCACATGCATCATCGCATACTACATTAAAGACGCTTCTAAAAAAAACTACATTAAAGACTGTTATCCAATTCTAAAAAAAAGGACTGTTACCCGACTTCGGTATCCGAACGTGAATGGTAGTGGCTATGACATCGTGCGTTCAGCCCGTCGCGTGTTCGAGTGGAGAAGCCCCCACCCCTTTTCCCTTTTCATTTTTCACTTAATGGCATGGTCTTTTCTTTAGAAATAAAAAAATGAGGGGGGTTTCGCAAAAAAAGTGGCCACGCGCCCTCCCCTCTGTCTTCGGTTACACATTTGAGCCAAGTTGTTGCACCAATTCAATGTATGCCACAAGTTCTAACACTAAAGTGACCGTTTACAGGTGTAATTGATTCTTTTCTTCATTTCCGTGCATGCACACCACACACACGCGCGCGGTATGGCTGGGGATGGAGCCATGCATAGCAGTGAAGTCCTCCGTACTTTCCCTGTCGCTGTATTGATCGATTGGAAAATTTATAAAAAAAATAATACTTATATGTACCAAACAAAAGATCGGAGATTGCCATGAGACGGCGCGAGCTTGATGAACCATTTATTCTTGTAATTGCCGTTGCACCACCCTTAAGTACGTAGTAATGATACACACGCACGTAATGATAGCTAGCCTACTTGTGTCGTCCATGGCCAGCTCGTCGTCGTCGGCGAACGTCACGGTGGCGTCCATCCTCCTGTTGGCGCTGGTGGCCGTCGTCGTGCTGGTCCAGGCTATCCGCGCGTTGTGCTCGCACTCGCAGGATCAGGGGGGGCAGAGGCCTGACGCCAGCGCCGACCCTCAAGTCGTGCCGAAGGCGCAGGCGGCAGGGCCGGGGCTGGTGGCGTGCGTGTACCGGAGGAGCGACGAGTGGCGGGAGGCGACGTGCCCGGTGTGCCTGTCGGACTTCGCCGACGGCGAGGCCGTCAGCGTGCTGCCCGCGTGCATGCACTACTTCCACGCCGCGTGCGTCGGCGAGTGGCTGCGCGCGCACGCCACCTGCCCGCTCTGCCGCGCCGCGCCGGCAGCCGGTGTCGTCTGAGTGGCACAAACTGAAACTAGATGCTGTGCAGAATGTGATTCCACCTCGCCGCTCCGGTTTGTGTTTGAGATATTTTCTCTTGCCTTCAGAGATTCTTCGCCGTGATTCAATTTCAACTTGGCTGTAACGAGATCTCCTATTTAGCGAGCTGGTTTTTTAGGCACCTAGGGCAACTCTAGTTGATCTCTATAACCGGTTAGAAAAGTAAAAGTTTGGTTTTACCCTCTAACCGGCACTTAACCGATCCCCAACAGCCGATAATGAAGGATAAATTATCCTCACGCTCCTCCGTTGTCCCTATTTTTACCCCACCGCTCCGGCTTGAAGGAAAAAATCTCCTCCATTCCGCTGCTTCCCCCACCCTGCTCCTACACCGCATCTATGCCGGCGCCGTCCTTTCCACCCCCCACCGGCCACCGTTCGCCACAGCGAACACCCGTAGGCTACGCCGTGGTCTTTGACCGCCCGGATTTTGGCCTCTCTTGCCTCGTCGCTGGCACACAATCGGTACATCTGAGGCTGCCGCCGCTGCTGGATTTGACGCATCCGACCATCAACGACTGCGCATTTGCCATGGATTGGCCGGGTACCGGACCACACAGTCCCGGCAACGCCTCCGCGCACATGCATGTATTGACTCGGCCTCAAACCGCTCGGATCTCTCTCGTCGGCGGTTCGCCGGCACAGACATGTCAGTCATCGCCTGGGTTCGGCACTGGCCTAGTGGCTTATCGGCTCCCCGTTGTCGGTCATAAAGTGTGACGACTGCCCGCGGTAGATGGTGCCCGACTTTCCACCACGCTGGAACATCCCGGATGGGTGTTCGCCAAGTGCAAAAAAGAAGGGGTATGTGCTTCTTTTGATTCAGATGTTCACCGGATTCGGCACAAATTCGGCAACTCATTGTTTGCTCAAATTTGTGTATAGGATGAATACAATATTTGGTATTGGAAAGAAGATTGCATCTATCTATTGATGGCATGAAATGTGATAGATGCTCGTGCACTCGTTCCAAGAGTAGAGGCTAGAGATGAGATTAAATGTGAAGCAACGTCGAATTTGTCGGAACTAAAAAAGAAAGAAGTGTGCAAGCTCGAGAAGCCAATAGAGAGAATCAACAATGAAGACATAGAGAAGATATTAATCTAGTTAGTGGCAGCAGTTATGAAAGTTGGATATCTTTTAAATTGTCTAATTGCGGTTCTTATTTTCTTTGGTTTTGCTCTCGTAGCAAAGAATTTGTGAACTATGTACTCCAACGTATCAAAATGTCATTGAATGAAATAAAGAAGCGAAGAAATGTGTTTCGGTGGCCGAAAAGGAAATGCAAATGAAAAAATTACTCCGTTATATATAGGGGATCGGTTGGGTCCGGTGAAAACTTAGTGTAATAAAAATTGTTTACTAAGGTTTCCTCCGTCGGATTCTGTCGTGAAGTTAGTGTTGCCCTTAGCGCGCTGGATAGTTATATCCCCAACAGATTCTCCGCTATTTTTAAGGGTTTGGTTAGAGTTGCCCTTAAACATGTCCACAACTTTGAAAATGTTTAGGAATTTTAAAAAATATTCCCAAATTACAAAAAGAAAATCTTTGAGTCAAAACATGTTCACGAACTCAAAAAGTATACGGAAATTTCAAAAATTATTCCATGAGTTTTAAAATATATTTGTCAATTCAGAAAATGTTCGCTGATTAAAAAGAATATCCCAAATTTATAGAAAAATCCACGAATTTCAAATTCTGTTCCCGAATTTCAATAATTTCCATTCATTTAAAATATGTTTACAAATTCGGAAATAATTCACAAGGTTCATAAATGTTCCCAGAATTAAAAAAACTGTCACCAAATAAAAATTCCGATTCATAAAATGTTCATGAATTTCAAAGTATATTTTTCAAAATTAGAAACCTATTCAAGAATTCAAAATATATTTTCAAATTAAAAAATACCAAATTGAATAAACATATACCTCAATTTAAAAATTAAAAAGATAAAATTGGAAACCAGAAAAAGCGAAAATAAAAAAACACAAAGAAAGAAAAATACCGGTTCAGGGAACGTAAAAAGTTCCCAAAACTGGGGGGTGAGGGGGAATCATGTGAAAAAACTGAATATGGGCCGGCCCATATGCGAGCGACCCACACGATAAATAGGATACCTGGATTGTAACAGTACAACATCGCCTTTTTTTCCTTTTTGCCATGCATATTTTCGCATTATAGCTAGTTCGTTGTACTAGTTCGACCGTTCGCTTCCCGCTCGGTGCTTGTACTCAGGGTTTTTTCTGGGTTTTTGGTTTCTTTTTCTTTTGTTTTGTTTTTATTTTTAGTTTTCTTTGTTTCTTTCTGTTTTTCTGTGGTTTTCTTTGTTTCTTGCCGGGTTTTCTTGTTTCCTTTGTTTCTTTTTTTTTGCATCAGTTTTTCTTCCGTTTTCTTGTTTTATGTTCTTTCTTTTTTTGCTTTTCTTTTCTTTCTTCCTCGGATTTTATTTTGGAAATGATAAGTACCAGATGTCAGGTACAAGCACATGGCAAATCGAATATGTTCGATGGCAATTCTAGTGACACAAGGATGACAAATTAGTTGACATACATGGCAATTTTTTGTCAAAAGATAAACTGAAGCACGAAGTTGCCATCCTCGCGTCACTAATCTTGCCATAAAAAATTTGATTCGCCATGTGCTCGAACCTGACGGTCGGGTGTTATCAGATTCCTTTTCTTGTGCACTATTTTTACTTTGGCTTTCTTGTTTCCTTTTCTCTTTGTTTTTTTTTTGTTTCTTTGTCGGTTTTCTATGGTTTTGTTTATTTGTCTTCGTTGTTTTCTCGGTGTCCAGTCTTCTGCATTGGTTTTCTTTCTTTTGGGGGGGTTCTTTTGTTTGTATATTTTGGTTTTTGTTGGGTTTCTTTTATTTTGTTGATTTTCATCGGTTTTCTTTTTGTTCAACACATGTCAACTTTTTCAGTACATATTCTACATTTTTTGTATACACCATAAACATGTTTTACATAAAAATTTATAAAAATACATGGCTAATATATTTAAAAACTATTTTACTTTTATTTTTCCAAAAAAAATACATTATTTATATATATCTCGTAGATTTTTATCTAGACATATAATATTTTCTCAATAAAATGTTAATATTTTTACAATACATGGCGAACATTCCTTTATAGGTAATAAGTATTGTTTTCATACACAATGTACATTTTTCATATACAACAGAAAAAAAGTTATACATGGTTAACAACTTAAATACATTATCAACATTTTTTTCATATGCATTGTTTTGTTTTGTATATATCTTTTGTATACATGACAAACATTGTTTCTATATACATTTAAAAAAATCAAATGCTTGATTAACATTTTTCAAATACTTGATTTTTTTTAATGTTTGATTAATATTTTTTTGATACATGATCAACGTTTTTCATACAATCGTATGATTTTTTGCATACATGACAAACATTTTCTCCCTACATATTTAATATTTTTCAAATGGTTGGTTAACATTTTTTCAAATGTTTCACGAAAAGTGTTTTTGGTAATATATATATCGAGTATTAGGAAGTTCAAACAAAGATTAAAAAGAAAAGGAGGTCAAAACATGAAAACAAAAAACGTGAATAAAACCGGAAAAAACGACGCAGTGGCTTGCAGCCACCCGCACGCTGGCCCGACCCATTTAATGATGTACTTTCCCAGACTCGTGCGGGGTGGGAAGCGGCCACTCCTATTTGGGGTGTAGGTTGCTGGTTAGCGACCTAGTGCGTAACCCCCCCCCCCCCCCCCACCCACCCAAGCGTCTCTCCTTCTCTTATCAGGCCGGCCCACTTACGTCGTTTCATTTCATACAGGAGACTGGTTCATTTCTCTTTCTCCTTCCTCCTTCCTCTTTCTTCCTTCTTCTTCTCGAGATCGGTCGCCCTCTTCCCTTCCTCTCCTTTGCGAGATCGAGCCGGCTTCCTAGATCGACAACCGGCGGAGGTCGTCCCTTCGCCCGACATTCTTCTCCAAGGTGCGTCGTTCACCACCACCACCCCTAATTCTGCATTTCTTCTTTCGCAGGGGGCAGCTATTTGTTGGTTTTGGTTTCGTATGTCACATGGTTGTCGGATCCATTAGAAACGCATTGTTTTTCTAGGTTTTTGCCATATGATTTGCATCATTTTAGCTAGGGTTTCACATCTATGGCTCGTGGATCCATATGTTTACCATATTTTTTAGCTAGGGCTTCGCATCCATGGCTTGCGGGTTACTTGTGGTTACGGTTTTCATATTTAGTTCGTGTAGGTTTTTTCTAGGGGCGGTTTCCCCTATTGAATCATGCGGGATTTGGCATAGTATGTGGTAGTCTTGCATTCTTGCATCTTTGTGAAGGTATCTCACAGTTTTGTTTTTGTCTTTTTTCTGTGTGCGGGTTCCAGTTGAGTAGAGACGGTAGAATTTTGCAAATTTGTTTGTTCATTCTGGGAGGTGTAGGAATAATTCGTTGCAAACTCCTTCCTCTAAGTCTTTCTCCATAATTGAGGTAGTTCTCTAGTCCCCGTCCCCCTCTAAATGTTTGTCCACATGCTCATCTATTTGTTGATTTTATAATATCATGTTAATTAGTGGGTAGTTATGGATTTCTTTCAAGCACATTGACAAGGATATTTTGAAACACATCACCCACACCATCTACTAAGTAGTGTTGGTCAATGCTTCTTTTGGCATCCTTTTCTAATATTTGTATTGTTTTTTATCCAGTAGTTTGTACTTGGCCAAAACCCCTCATTAATTTTTCACTCACGAATTAATTGATCTGCCTTTTATTATGACATATAGAGATATAATCCTCTTGGTTCACCTTATTGACTTTTTGTAAACCTTCACAATGAGTGGCCACTTTTATAAATGATTGACTATCGAATTCTGCATGAGTCCCTGTTTCATAGCATCCTCAATAATCTGTGCACGAAGTTTTTTGGTTTCCAGAGAAACTCTGAAGTTCACTGTTTGTCATTTGTTAATTTTTGGTTCTCAATATTTATCCTATGCCATTTTCCTTTACACACAACTTCCTGCTTAGTCAACGTGGCTGCAATTGGGAAACCACATGGGACTACAAACATAGGTTCTTACCCTCCGATGGAGTAAAGTAGTCGTAAATTTAATTGGTAAGCAAAAAGAACATGTTTCCAAATATGTTCTGGATAGTTTGTTGCACATCAATCCTCATCTTATGGTCCCTATCCCATTGACGCAATGGCTTGCTGATCATACCCGTACCAATGTTGTTTTCAATCATAAGCAAAAAGTTATTCTGATTCTCAAAAAAAAAGTTATTCATATCCGAAGGGAAATGGTCACTCAGGTTTTCGGTGTTCCGTTTAGATCTGAACCTTTGCCTGTTTACAACAATGATCCTCTTGTAGTAGCTAAAGTAAAGGAACTGCATAATGAATAGAAATGCGGCAAAAAAACATTGCATTGAAGAATACCATTACTATGATGTAGAATGATGAGAGCGAGGAAAGATTTATTCACAGTTTCTTGTTCTTATTCTTCCCGGCCCTATTTTACCCAATTAACATGTAACTTTGCAACCTTGAAGCTTCTATATGTGTAGGGTAACGTAGCAGAAATTCAAAATTTTCCTACGTGTCACCAAGATCTATCTATGGAGAAACCAGCAACGAGGGGAAGAAGAGTGCATCTACATACCCTTGTAGATCGCTAAGCGGAAGCGTTCAAGAGAACGGGGTTGAAGGAGTCGTACTCGTCGTGATCCAAATCACCGGAGATCCTAGTGCCGAACGGACGGCACCTCCGCGTTCAACACACGTACAGCCCGGTGACGTCTCCCATGCCTTGATCCAGCAAGGAGAGAGGGAGAGGTTGAGGAAGACTCCATCCAGCAGCAGCACAACGGCGTGGTGGTGGTGGAGGAGCGTGGTGATCCAGCAGGGCTTCGCCAAGCACCGCGAGAGAGGAGAAGGGAGAGAGGTAGGGCTGCGCCTGGGAGAGGTGAAAACTCATGTGTTGGCAGCCCTCAAGACCTCAAGTATATATAGAGGGAGAGGGGGGGCTGCACCCCTACCTAGGGTTCCACCCCTAGGGGCGGCGGCCAGCCCAAAACCCATCTAGGGTGGCGGCCAAGGGAGGGGAGAGGGGAAACTTGCCCCCCAAGTTAGGTGGAAGCACCCCCTCCCTAAACCCTAGGCGCCTTGGGCCCTTGTGGGGGGGCGCACCAGCCCACCTGGGGCTGGTCCCCTCCCACACTTGGCCCATGCAGCCCTCTGGGGCCGGTGGCCCCACTTGGTGGACCCCCGGGACCCTCCCGGTGGTCCCGGTACGTTACCAATAAAACCCGAAACTTTTCCGGTGACTAAAACATGACTTCCCATATATAAATCTTTACCTACGGACCATTCCGGAACTCCTCGTGACGTCCGGGGTCTCATCCGGGACTCTGAACAACATTCGGTAACCACATACAAACTTCCTTTATAACCCTAGCGTCATCAAACCTTAAGTGTGTAGACCCTACGGGTTTGGGAGACATGTAGACATGACCGAGACGTTCTCCGGTCAATAACCAACAGCGGGATCTGGATACCCATGTTGGCTCCCACATGTTCCACGATGATCTCATCGGATGAACCACGATGTCAAGGACTCAATCGATCCCGTATTCAATTCCCTTTGTCTAACGGTATTGTACTTGCCCGAGATTCGATCGTCGGTATACCGATACCTTGTTCAATCTCGTTACCGGCAAGTCTCTTTACTCGTTCTGTAACACATCATCCCGTGATCAACCCCTTGGTCACATTGTGCACATTATGATGATGTCCTACCGAGTGGGCCCAGACATACCTCTCCGTTTACACGGAGTGACAAATCCCAGTCTCGATTCGTGCCAACCCAACAGATACTTTCGGAGATACCTGTAATGCACCTTTATAGCCACCCAGTTACGTTGTGACGTTTGGTACACCCAAAGCATTCCTACGGTATCCGGGAGTTGCACAATCTCATGGTCTAAGGAAAAGATACTTGACATTAGAAAAGCTTTAGCATACGAACTACACGATCTTTGTGCTAGGCTTAGGATTGGGTCTTGTCCATCACATCATTCTCCTAATGATGTGATCCCGTTATCAATGACATCCAATGTCCATAGTCAGGAAAACATGACTATCTGTTGATCACAACGAGCTAGTCAACAAGAGGCTCACTAGGGACATATTGTGGTCTATGTATTCACACGTGTATTACGATTTCCGGATAACACAGTTATAGCATGAATAAAAGACTATTATCATGAACAAAGAAATATAATAATAACACTTTTATTATTACCTCTAGGGCATATTTCCAACAGTCTCCCACTTGCACTAGAGTCAATAATCTAGTTCACATCACCATGTGATTAACACTGACAGGTCACATCACCATGTGACCAACATCCAAAGAGTTTACTAGTGTCATTAAACTAGTTCACATCATCATGTGATTAAGACTCAATGAGTTCTGGGGTTTGATCATGTTCTGCTTGTGAGAGAGGTTTTAGTCAACGGATCTGTAACATTCAGATCCGTATGTACTTCGCAAATCTCTAGGTCATATTGTAAATGCTGCTTCCACGCTCCACTTGGAGCTATTCCAAATGGTTACTCCACTATACGCATCCGGTTTGCTACTCAGAGTCACTCGGATAGGTGTTAAAGCTTGCATCGACGTAACCCTTTACGCCGAACTCTTTATTACCTCCATAATCGAGAAACATGTCCTTATTTGTTACAAGGACAATTTTGACCGCTGTCTAATGATCCATTCCTGGATCATTCCTGTACCCCTTGACTGACTCATGGCAAGGCACACTTCCGGTGCGGTACACAGCATAGCATACTATAGAGCCTACGTCTGAAGCATAGGGCACGACCTTCGTCCTTTCTCTCTTTTCTGCCGTGGTCAAGCTTTAAGTCTTAACTTCGTACCTTACTACTCAGGCAAGAACTCCTTCTTTGACTGATCCATCTTGAACACCTTCAAGATCATGTCAAGGTATGTGCTCATTTGAAAGTACCATTAAGCGTTTTGATCTATCCTCATAGATCTTGATGCTCAATGTTCAAGTAGCTTAATCCAGGTTTTCTATTGAAAAACACCTTTCAAATAACCCTATATGCTTTCCAGAAATTCTACATCATTTCTGATCCACAATATGTCAAGAACATATACTCATCAGAAATTCTATAGTGCTCCCACTCACTTCTTTGGAAATACAAGTTTCTCATAAACTTTGTATAAACCCAAAATCTTTTGATCATCTTATCAAAGTACATATTCCAACTCCGAAATGCTTACTCCAGTCCATGGAAGGATCGCTGGAGCTAGCATACCTTTTAGCATCCTTAGGATCGACAAAACCTTTCTGATTGTATCACATACAACCTTTCCTTACAAAACTGGTAAGGAAACTCGTTTTGACATCCATCTGCCAGATTTCATAAATGCAGCTAATGCTAACATGATTCTGACGGACTTAAGCATCGCTACGGATGAGAAAATCTCATCGTAGTCAACTCCTTGAACTTGTGAAAAACTCTTCGCCACAAGTCGAGCTTCATAGATGGTGACATTACCATCCACGTCCGTCTTCTTCTTAAAGATCCATTTATCTCAATGGCTTGCCGATCATTGGGCAAGTTCACCAAAGTCCATGCTTTGTTATGATACATGGATCCTATCTCGGATTTCATGGCTTCTAACCATTTGTCGGAATTTGGGCCCACCATCGCTTCTCCATAGCTCGTAGGTTCATTGTTGTCTAGCAACATGACCTTCAAGACAGGATCACCATACCACTCCGAAGTAGTACGCGTCCTTGTCGTCCTACGAGGTTCGGTAGTGACTTGATCCGAAACTCCATGATCACTATCATAAGCTTCTACTTCAATTGGTGTAGGTGCCACAGGAACAACTTCCTGTGCCCTGCTACACACTGGTTGAAGTGATGGTTCAATAACCTCATCAAGTCTCCACCATCCTCCCACTCAACTTTTCGAGACAAACTTTTCCTTGAGAAAGGACCCGGTTCAAGAAACAATCCCTATTGCTTTTGGATCTGAATTAGGAGGTATACCCAACTGTTTTGGGTGTCCTATGAAGATGCATTTTATTCGTTTTGGGTTCGAGCTTATCAACCTGAAACTTTTTCACATAAGCGTCGCAGCCCCAATCTTTTAAGGAATGACAGCATAGGTTTCTTTAAACCATAGTTCTCACGGTGTCATCTCAACGGAATTATGTGGTACCCTATTAAAGTGAGTGCGGGTGTCTCTAATGCCTAACCCATGAACGATAGTGGTAATTCGATAAGAGACATCATGGTACCCACCATATCCAATAGGGTGCAACTATGATGTTCGGACACACCATCACACTATGGTGTTCCAGGCGGTATTAATTGTGAAACAATTTCCACAATCTCTTAATTGTGTGCCAAAACTCGTAACTCAGATATTCATCTCTATGATCATATCATAGACATTCTATCCTCTTGTCACGAAGATCTTAAACTTCACTCTGAAATTACTTGAACCATTCAATAATTCAGACTTGTGTTTCATCAAGTAAATATACTCAACATCTACTCGAATCATCTTTGAAGTAAGAACATAACGATATTCACTGCATGCCTCAGCACTCATTGGACTGCACACATCAAAATGTGTTGCTTCCAACAAGTTGCTATCTTGTTCCACTTTACTGAAACCGAGGCTTTTCAGTCATCTAACCTATGTGGTATGATTTGCATATCTCAAGTGATTCAAAATCAAGTGAGTCCTAACGATCCATCTGCATGGAGTTTCTTCATGCGTATACACCAATAGACATGGTTCGCATGTCTCAAACTTTTCAAAAAACGAGTGAGTCCAAAGATCCATCAACATGGAGCTTCTTCATGCGTTTTAAACCAATATGACTTACATGGCAGTGCCACCAGTAGGTGATACTATCATTACTATCTTATATCTTTTGGCATGAAAATGTGTATCACTACTATCGAGATTCAATAAACCATTCCTTTAGGTGCAAGACCATTGAAGGTATTATTCAAATAAACAGAGTAACCATTATTCTCCTTAAATGAATAACTGTATTGCGATGGACATAATCCAATTATGTCTATGCTCAACGCAAACACCAAATGACAATTATTCAGGTTTAATACCAATCTTGATGGTAGAGGGAGCGTGCGATGTTTGATCACATCAAACTTGGAAACATTTCCAACACATATCGTCAGCTCACCTTTAGCTAGTCTTCGTTTATTCCGTAGCTTTTATTTTGAGTTACTAACACTTAGCAACCGAACTGGTATCTTAATACCCTGGTGCTACTAGGAGTATTAGTAAAGTACACATTAACATAATGTATAACCAATATACTTCTATCGACCGTGCCAGCCTTCTCATCTACCAAGTATCTAGGGTAATTCTGCTCCAGTGGTTGTTCCCCTTATTACAGAAGCACTTAGTCTCGGGTTTGGGTTCAACCTTGGGTTTCTTCACTAGAGCAGCAGCTGATTTGCCGTTTCATGAAGTATCCCTTCTTGCCCTTGCCCTTCTTGAAACTAGTGGTTTCACCAACCATCAACAAATTGATGCTCCTTCTTGATTTCTACTTTCGCGGTGTCAAACATCACGAATATCTCAAGGATCATCATATCTATCCCTGATTTGTTATATTTCATCACAAAGCTCTAGCAGCTTGGTGGCAATGACTTTGGAGAAACATCACTATCTCATCTGGAAGATCAACTCCCACTCGATTCAAGTGATTGTTGCACTCAGACAATCTGAGCACAAGCTCAACGATTGAGCTTTTCTCCCTTAGTTTGCAGGCTAAGAAAATCGTCGGAGGTCTTATACCTCTTGACGTGGGCACGAGCCTGAAATCCCAATTTCAGCCCTCGAAACATCTCATATGTTCCGCGATGTTTCAAAAAAGTCTTTGGTGCCTCAACTCTAAACCGTTTAATTGAACTATCACGTAGTTATCAAAACGTGTATGTCCGATGTTCGCAACATCCACAAACGACGTTTGGGGTTCAGCACACTGAGCGGTGCATTAAGGACATAAGCTTTCTACTGTCCGCATAATCGTTACTATCAACTTTCAACTATATTTTCTCTAGGAACATATCTAAACAGTGGAACTAAAGTGCGAGCTTACGACATAATTTGCAAAGATCTTTTGACTATGTTCAGGATAATTAAGTTCATCTTATGAACTCCCACTCAGATAGACATCCCTCTAGTCATCTAAGTGATTACATGATCTGAGTCAACTAGGCCGTGTCCGATCATCACGTGAGACGGACTAGTCATCATCGGTGAACATCTTCATGTTGATCGTATCTACTATACGACTCATGCTCGACCTTTTGGTCTCCGTGTTCCGAGGCCATGTCTGTACATGCTAGGCTCATCAAGTTAACCCTAAGTGTATTGCATGTGTAAATCTGTCTTACACCCGTTGTATGTGAACGTAAGGATCTATCACACCCGATCATCACGTGGTGCTTCGAAGCGACGAACTTTAGCAACGGTGCACAGTTAGGGGAGAACACTTCTTGAAATTTGTGTAAGGGATCATCTTAGTTACTACCGTCATTCTAAGTAAACAAGATGCATAAACATAATAAACATCACATGCAATTATATAGTAGTGACATGATATGGCCAATATCATATAGCTCCATTGATCTCCATCTTCGGGGCTCCATGATCATCATCGTCACCGGCATGACACCAGATCTCCATCATCGTGTCTTCATGAAGTTGTCACGCCAACGACTACTTCTACTTCTATGGCTAACGCGTTTAGCAATAAAGTAAAGTAATTTACATGGCGTTCTTCAATGACACGCAGGTCATACAATAAATAAAGACAACTCCTATGGCTCCTGCCGGTTGTCATACTCATCGACATGCAAGTCGTGAATCCTATTACAAGAACATGATCAATCTCATACATCACATATCATTCATCACATTCTTCTTGGCCATATCACATCACATAGCATACCCTGCAAAAACAAGTTAGACGTCCTCTAATTGTTGTTTGCATATTTTACGTGGCTGTTATGGGTTTCTAGCAAGAACGTTTCTTACCTACGCAAAACCACAACGTGATATGCCAATTGCTATTTACCCTTCATAAGGACCCTTTTCATAGAATCCGTTCCGACTAAAGTGGGAGAGACTGGCACCTAGCCACCTTATGCACCAAGTGCATGTCAGTCGGTGGAACCTGTCTCACGTAAGAGTACGTGTAAGGTCGGTCCGGGCCGCTTCATCCCACAATACCGTCGAAACAAGATTGGACTAGTAACAGTAAGCATATTGAACAACATCAACGCCCACAACTACTTTGTGTTCTATTCGTGCAAAGAATCTACGCAATAGACCTAGCTCTGATACCACTGTAGGGTAACGTAGCAGAAATTCAAAATTTTCCTACGTGTCACCAAGATCTATCTATGGAGAAACCAGCAATGAGGGGAAGAAGAGTGCATCTACATATCCTTGTAGGTCGATAAGCGGAAGCGTTCAAGAGAACGGGGTTGAAGGAGTCGTACTCGTCGTGATCAAATCACCGGAGATCCTAGTGCCGAACGGACGGCACCTCCGCGTTTAACACACGTACAGCCCGGTGACGTCTCCCATGCCTTGATCCAGCAAGGAGAGAGGGAGAGGTTGAGGAAGACTCCATCCAGCAGCAGAACAACGGCGTGGTGGTGGTGGAGGAGCGTGGTGATCCAGCAGGGCTTCGCCAAGCACCGCGAGAGAGGAGAAGGGAGAGAGGTAGGGCTGCGCCTGGGAGAGGTGAAAACTCATGTGTTGGCAGCCCTCAAGACCTCAAGTATATATAGGGGGAGAGGGGGGGCTGCGCCCCTACCTAGGGTTCCACCCCTAGGGCGGCGGCCAGCCCAAAACCCATCTAGGGTGGCGGCCAAGGGAGGGGAGAGGGGAAACTTGCCCGCCAAGTTAGGTGGAAGCACCCCCTCCCCAAACCCTAGGCGCCTTGGGCCCTTGTGGGGGGGCGCACCAGCCCACCTGGGGCTGGTCCCCTCCCACACTTGGCCCATGCAGCCCTCCGGGGCCGGTGGCCCCACTTGGTGAACCCCGGGACCCTCCCGGTGGTCCCGGTACGTTACCGATAAAACCCGAAACTTTTCCGGTGACCAAAACAGGACTTCCCATATATAAATCTTTACCTCCGGACCATTCCGGAACTCCTCGTGACGTCCGGGATCTCATCCGGGACTCCGAACAACATTCGGTAACCACATACAAACTTCCTTTATAACCCTAGCGTCATCGAACCTTAAGTGTGTAGACCCTACGGGTTCGGGAGACATGTAGACATGACCGAGACGTTCTCCGGTCAATAACCAACAGCGGGATCTGGATACCCATGTTGGCTCCCACATGTTCCACGATGATCTCATCGGATGAACCACGATGTCAAGGACTCAATCGATCCCGTATTCAATTCCCTTTGTCTAACAGTATTGTACTTGCCCGAGATTCGATCGTCGGTATACCGATACCTTGTTCAATCTCGTTACCGGCAAGTCTCTTTACTCGTTCCATAACACATCATCCCGTGATCAACCCCTTGGTCACATTGTGCACATTATGATGATGTCCTACCGAGTGGGCCCAGAGATACCTCTCCGTTTACACGGAGTGACAAATCCCAGTCTCGATTCGTGCCAACCCAACAGATACTTTCGGAGATACCTGTAATGCACCTTTATAGCCACCCAATTACGTTGTGACGTTTGGTACACCCAAAGCATTCCTACGGTATCCGGGAGTTGCACAATCTCATGGTCTAAGGAAAAGATACTTGACATTAGAAAAGCTTTAGCATACGAACTACACGATCTTTGTGCTAGGCTTAGGATTGGGTCTTGTCCATCACATCATTCTCCTAATGATGTGATCCCATTATCAACGACATCCAATGTCCATAGTCAGGAAAACATGACTATCTGTTGATCACAACGAGCTAGTCAACTAGAGGCTCACTAGGGACATATTGTGGTCTATGTATTCACACGTGTATTACGATTTCCGGATAATACAGTTATAGCATGAATAAAAGACTATTATCATGAACAAAGAAATATAATAATAACACTTTTATTATTGCCTCTAGGGCATATTTCCAACAATATGGTCTTCATGACATTTCGAAGTTGCATAAGTTCGATTTGGCATCATATTGCATTCGAACACTTGAGCAAAGATATCAAAAACTTCCGCACAAATTTGTTTGACAGGGTCATATAAATGCTTCTATCTGCCCTTGCTTGCTGCAAGTTATTTTAATTTGCCCTATTTTTACCATTTATAAATTGTTAGTTCATGTCTTTAGCACTTTATGTTCTCCAGATCGTATATATGGATTTTCTGGATCTTAGTACTGCAAGGCCAATAGGAGCATTGACTACAATGTCCCCACTCCCCGGGATGGTCCATGTCTACAATGGTGATTTTGCATATGTAGTTGTGGTTGATTTCAAAAGGAGTACTAACAAGCCGATTGCATATGGAGCACTGCCTATAAGTGTACAATGTTGTTTTACTTTTATCTGTTTTCAAATATATTATAATTGGGGGAATCGGTTGGAGGGAAACTGTAGTATCATAATTACAAAAAACTTCTTGCTTGGTGCCTATATACGAATTACGTATTTTATCTCAATGAGTAATCCATGATTTCTTTTTTTATCTGGACGATTACCTTCTGGTGCCTATATTAGAATTACTTTCTAAGTTCATTGTTGTTTTCTTATTTTATCTCAGTGATTACCTTCTGGTGCCTATATAAGAATTGGTTCTTATGCAATTTATTTAATTAGCTTTGAGACATTTCAACCAGACACGATGGAGCTCGTGCCTTGGTATTGGCCGAGGATTCAGGTTTCAAAGCCCCATGGCAAGAAACGGCTTTCCAAGCCCCCACACCATTTTTAATATTTTAGTTTAATCTTCAAGAATTCTTTTTCAGGACATCATTCCGCAATTTCGTCAACTCATTGCATACAAGATAGGAAAGTTTGACCTGAACCAAATAAAGTCTAAGGACTTGTGTGATGCGAACAAGAAGAGGAAAACTCGCCGTTAGGTTTTGTATTGAAGATGTTAGGAAGTCACAATTAGATATTGCCCTTATTTTGTATGTTTATCGTGTGTTGCGCTATTACCTATGGATTGATGAGTATGGTCCTTTTGGCTCACAAAAATTTTCAAACCTGGAATGACTAGCCTATGTATGGATTTTATTAGTCAAACAAAATGATTTGAACTAACATTTTCTCTATGTCATATCACAACTACAACAATTTCACCTTTTCCTTTTATAACTCCCAACTCTAGTTTATCTCAAATTCTGTACATGCGGCAAACTAGAAATTATGTATGCTATATCACAACTAGAATTTTTGTCCGGCATTATTTTTAATTGGCAAACCTTTTCTTTTCGAATAAGTAACTATGATTTGAGTTTTATGGAAAAAATGGAATTCAATGAACATTTTTTAGATTTCGATGAATTTTGTTTTCAACCTCATGAACATTATTTGAATTCCGCAAACAATTTCTGATTTTATGAACATAATTTAGAATTCCATAATTTTTTTTGAGTTGGATAAACATTTTATGAAACTCATGAACATTTTTTGAATTTTGTGAACATTTTCTGAGTTTTATGAAACTCATGATCATTTTTAGAATTGGACGAACATTTATTGAAACTCATGAACATTATATGAATTCCATGAACATTTTCCAAGTTCTATAAACAAAATTTTGAAACTCATGAATAATATTTGAATTCCATGAACATTTTTTGAGTTGGATGATCATTTCCCTAAACAATTTTGAATTGGATGAATATTTTACGGAACTCATGAACATTATTTGAATTCCGTGAACATTTCCCAGGTTTTTATGAAAAAAATTGAAACTCATGAACATTATTTGAATTCCATGAATATTTTGTGAGTTGTACGAACATTTTTTTGAACTCATGAACATCATTCAAATTCCATGAAGAAATTTCTGAGTTAGGCGAGCAATTTATTAAACTCATGAATATTATTTTAATTTCATGAATATTTTTATTTTTTATGGACAAATCTTTAAACCGATGAACATTTTGTAAATCCCATGAAAAAAAATTCCGTTGCACGAACATGTTTTGAAACCCATGAACATTGTATGAATTCCATGAACATTTTCCAAGTTTTGTAAACAAAATTTTGAAACTCATGAATAATATTTAAATTCCAAGAACATTTTTTGAGTCGGAAGATCATTTCCATAAACAATTTTTGAATTGGCTGAACATTTTATGGAACTCATGAACATTGTTTGAATCCCTCGAAAAAATTCTGAGTTGGACGAACATTTTTTGAATCTCGTGAACATCTTTTGAATTCCATGAACATTTTTTTGAAACTCATGCACAATATTTTGAATTCCATGAACATTTTTCAAATTTTATGAACAATTATTGGAATTCCATGAATAATGTTTTGAGTTGGAAGAACAGTTTTTTGAACTCGTGAACATTATTTGAATTTCATGAATATTTTTTCAAGTGTTTTGAACAAAATTTGATACTCCTTGACATTATTCAAATTCTGTAAACGAATTTTAGAAATCATGAACATTTTTTGAAACACATGAACATTTTTTTTATTCCATGAACATTTTCTGAGTTTTGTACGAACGTTTCTTGAAACTCATGAACATTCTTTGAATTTCATGAACATGTTTCCAGTTTTATGAACAAAATTTTGAAACCCTTGATCATTTTCAAATTCCAAGAACAATTTTGGAAACTCATGAAGAATTTTGGAGTTGGACGAACATTTTTTGAAACTCATGAACATTTTTTGAATTCCAGGAACATTATTTGGAACTCATGAAGATTTTTCAAGTTTTTATGATTTGTTTTAAACTCATGGACATTATTTGAACTCCATAAACAATTGAGTTGGACGAACATTTTTTGAAATTCATGAACATTATTTTGGAACTCATAAACATTATTTAAATCTCATGAACGTTTTTCATGTTTTATGAACAAATTTTTGAAACTCGTCAACATATTTTGATTTTCATGAACTCTTTTGAGTTGGAAGTGTTGTTTGAAACTCGTGAACATTTTTTGAATACCATGGATATTATTTGAAGCTCATTAACATTTTTAAGTTTTGTTTTATTTTTTTGAAACTCGTGAACACTATTTGAATTCCTTGAACAATTGAGTTGGATGAACATTTTTTGAAACTCATGATTTATGTTTGAATTCCATGAACATCTTTTTGGAACTCATGGTCATTATTTAAATTTCATGAACGTTTTTCAAGTTTTATGAACAATTTTTTGAAACTCATCAACATTATTTTGAACTCCATGAACACTTTTTGAGTTGGACGAACATTTTTGAAATTCATGAACATTATTTTATTTGCTGAACATTTTCAAGTTTTATGAACATCTTGAAAGTCATCAACATTATTTTGAATTCCATGAACGATTTTTGGGGGTTTTCATCATCCAATTCCCATTCAATCAATTTTTGAAACTCATCAACATTAATTATTGGATGAATTATTAACTTTATTTTTCTCCAATACTCAGGAAAAAGGAGTACTTGTGAATAGCACCATAAAAATTCTGTACTGAAATGATTTTTCTTGTCTTCAAAACCATTTTTATTTCTTTTTCCAACAACACTTTCCTCAGTATAAGACATAATATGAAATTTGTTTATTCTTTCAAACTCGTCATCAACAAAAAAGAATTTAGCAAAAAAACAGTTCTTGGGGAAAATATTTGAAACTTACGTGATTGAAATGTACGAACCAGAGTCACGACTCACGAGCGGACGAGCGAACCAGAGTCACCGCGCGTTTCTACGTTCTCTGGCGGGGCTCTCCTATTTTTTTCGTTATTTCTTCTTTAAAAATGTTCGGGATTTCAAAAAAAGTACTTCCTCCGTTCCATAATGTAAGATGTTTTTTGGCACTAGTGTACTGTTAAAAAACATCTTATATTATGGAGTAATGTTCATGAATTTTTGAAATTTCCAGAATTTAAAAAATGTTCTCAAAATCAAAAAATGTTCTTCAATTTAAAAACTATTCCACAAACTCGAAAAATGTTCACGAATTTTGAAAAAATGTCAATGAATTTTAGAAAGCTGGCAACAATACATGGTTAAATGCAGGAAATCACTATGTTGAGGGCTAGGTTTGCAAAAATCACACCATTTTTCAAAAATTTGGCAAAAACATCACGTCTACGATAAACTTTTTGCATAAACCGCTAATCGGTAGATTAGAGCGTTTTGAGTATGTTTCCGATAGTCAGGTCCTGATTTTTGCCGACGTGGCGTACGACTCGCCTAGACAACATTAACAGACTCGCAGAGGCGGACATTCCGGTCTTGCTTGCTTTTGGTGCCAGTCATCGCGCGCCCTCTCCTCTCTCCCAGTTTTACAACCTTGACATGTTGTTCGGGATGCCACTGTGGATGCCATGTTCTCCATAGCTGGTATCGCCTCTCCCAAGTTCGACCTAGCCATTGGTGGGCGGATGGTGAGGTGTGTGCTCGTCGCTCGGTAAGCGACCGCCCCGCGCAATCCCAAATCCTTTGTCTTGTCGTCATGCACCTTTTCCTCTCCCAGTTTTACTGCCTTGGTTTGCTGCTCGAGATGGCTCCCCACAAGTTAGCCGCGACGGCGACAATTCTGGCACCGCTGGGTTGCTCCCAGCTCCCGAAATATAGTTCTATTTGACTTTTGGTCTTGGAGGAAAGTTTTCTGTAAGGTCTAAAAACATGCAGAAAACAATAACTTCCAATGCGCACTGGATTAATAGGTTAATTCAATAAAGTTGTATAAAAAGATGCCAAGAGTATATAATAATGATGCAAAAATAGCAATAACATAGCTTAAAATAATAATTAAACACCAAAAGAATCACATGCTTAAACCTCCCATACAAATAACTCAAAATCCTAGCACAAACACTCAGCACGCTTTTACGGCCTTCCATTGCCATGATTTCATCACGCGTCTGGCTCTCCCGGTGTGGCTGGAGATCGTTGCTTCCGATACCTATCTAAAGGCCATGGTACCCGCAAGTACAGGGACCAATCCGGTGCACGAGGTGCCTCCAACTCAGCCCATCTCTCATTTTTGCCATGCAAAGTCCTACACAACCCGGGTTGTGACGCCCCAACATGCTGCTCCACCACATATAGTCATCGATAATGCAAGCTTGGAAGATGTGCCACTGCAGTTTGCACCCGCGAATCAAGTTGAGCTGCTATACACTAAGCTTCAGGGTGACGTGACATGTGTTGGGAGTCTTTAGATGAGAGCGGAGGTTGCTCTTGGCAAACTCTTGGTCGTGTCTGTTGTATCTCTGTTGTCCGAGCTTCAGGTTAGTTCCACGGATGAGAGTGAAACATGTCTCTATGTAGGTTTCTACCCTCGCGCTATACCTTGCCCGCTATTTGTGCATGTTGTTTTGATTGCTTCTAGGAGTGAGGTCAACATTGAGGTCGGGGCTTCAATGTTGGGCTCGCTTGGGGCCTCGGTGATGACCACAAGACCTTCACCACCACCATTTGAGCTCAGCCAGCCACCCGCCTCCATGGAGTGTGGAGGTGTAGATTCTATTATCCTTCTGTCACATGTGACAATTAGACAGGTGGTGTTTGTGGGTGACGAGTAGCCCCGGGCGTTCGGTCTTTTCGGTTTGTTCGGTCTGGTCTTTTCGGTCTTTCAAAAGTTCGGTCTTCAATAATTAAAGACGGAAATAATTTCGGTCTTTTCGGTTCTTTACTATTCGGTCTTCGGTCTTTACTATTCGGTCTTCGGTCCCGACCAAATAGACCAAATTAATTGCTAGAACTTAGATTTATATTACTTCCAGTAACAGTTGTATGCAAACTACATAGAGTACAGAGGTATATGTGTATACAAATGTGTGTGTGCAGAGACAACACATGTTTGTACAGAGACAACACATGCTTATATTTGACAGCAAAAAGTAAGAAGATCAAGTAACATCAGCCCATGGAATCGACAAGCAGCAAACACATCACCTCTTCGTACTTGACAACATAGCACTTGACATGAAGCAAACCAAGTCCAGTACATGATTTCAATTCAGCAGCAAACACCAAACATTAAGGTCTCACACTCTCACTCTCAGTTCTCAGTTCTCAAGTCACAAATCACAAGTACAAGATGAAACTAAAACAACATACATTTCACATGATTTTAGTTCAGCCATGAGTAGATGTGGACGTCACTTTGTTGGTCGACTTGGACACTTGTTTGACTTGCCCATGGAAGAAGCAACAACACCCTTACTCTTTCCCTTCACCTTGTCACCAAATTCTTCAATCAACTCTGCAACAAGTCAAGTATTCAATCAAATTTCATAATTTGTTAGCTATGGTGATAGACTGAAAGTGACAAATGCTATGTGCGGAGTTAGAGATCTGCTATGGTGATAGACTGATTCGTCCCCTGCTTCTGCATCCGCCTCTGCCTCTAGAATCATATCGTCATCATCTTTCCCATTCAACTCCTTATCATGACTTTCAGATTCTGCTATAGATAGCATCTACAAAAAAGAGAGAAAGCTACTCGTTATTTCAACATACAAACCAACAAAAAGACAATTATTTCAACAACAACACATACAAGCAAACACCTGCAAGCAGGCAGCAACATTGACCTGAGCAAAACCTGGACATCTACCACAAACAACTCCTAAATGAGTTTGTACAACACAAAACCTGGACATCAGAATATGGACATCACAAAATCTGGACATCGTAGAACATAAACATCACAGAATTTGTACATAACATGACATGAACATCTAAACAAAATCTAGACATCACAGAACATGAACACCACAAATGAGTTTGATGCACATAGAGAGATGAGATAGCTTGCTCACCTTCAGCTGCGAGGTGGAGCACGGAACGAGGACAGTAGGCGGCGAGCCGGCGACCAGCGTGGAAGAGGACGAGGTGGTGACGAACTGCAACCTAGATGGTGGTCGCCTGGTCGGGGTCGGCGTCGTGGTTGAGGAGCGACGCAGGAGGTTTGGAGTTGGCGGCGTGGCGCGACGCACGGGGGCACGACGGTTGACGGCCTGGGCGCTGGTCGTGGTCGTCACCGGCTCACCGCCTCACCGGTCCTGGGCGCGGCTAGGGGCGCTAGGATTCATCGGTCAGGGTGAGCGACGCCTCGGTGCGGTGGTCATCAGTCGTCACGGGCTCACAGGGGATGGGGCATCAGGTCACAGCGGCGGCCGGTGCCCGGCGGCTAGGGTTTGTCGTGGGAGAGAAAATGGGGAACGGGAGGCCTAGGGCGTGAGGTCTGAGGTGAGGTGTGTGTATCTCGCTCATGAGTTGGGCTGTCCGGATGGGCCTTTGCTAAACTCGTATGTATGGGCTTTTATTTATTCGGTCTTTACGGGCTATTCGGTCTTAGAAACAGCAGGACCGAACAGACCGTAAAAAATTCGGTCTTTTATTTATGCTGACCATTTTTTATTCGGTCTTTTCTTGTTCGGTCTTTTCGGGTTCGGTCTCGGTCTCTTCGGGTTCGGTTTTCGGTCTTCGGTTTTTATGCCCGGGGTGAGTGACGAGGTTGTTGCGCTAGGTGCAAACTCACCTGTTTCCCGAGGCTCTCTTTGTGAAAGAGCTTTTGCATCTTGCTTGCCATCTTGGAGGCTCCTAGACCTAAATCTTGGCAAGACGATTTTAGGTCAACCGCAATTTCCCTTAAGTGGATGCCCTAAGGTTTATTAACCCGTGAGAGGTGTAGGTTGAAAGTATTCCCTCTCAAATAACCCTGAAATCAACATACAAGTAGTCTCTTGTGTCATCGACACACCTAATACAATTTTCAATTACATAGGTGCACTAGTTTGACAAAGAGGATGGTAATTTGGATGATAAAAAATATATTATTTTATCTTTAAAATAAGTAAGGACAACAAGGTAACAAATAGAAAAGGTTAGTAAAATGGTGTTTCAAGGCCTAGGGTTCATACATTCACTAGTGTCAACTCTCAACATCATTAACATGGTTAAAGACGTAATGTATCATCAAAAATGTGGTAAAGAATCACACAAAAGGTTCCTATTTGTATTAGATCAAAGTGGGATGAGATCTTGTAGGTATGGTTAAGCACACCTCTAAGTTAATCTTCTAACCTTAATCCATAGGGCACGCCCAAATATCACTTAAGCCAGACCCACAAATTATACTATACAATCTCATGATCTTTATCGTTCTAATCTTAATCCACGGAGTCACCACAATGCCACTACCGATGTCTCCAAAAATTATACTAGATATATGCATTACATAATCTCATTGATTTTCCAGCTTAATCCAACATAAGGAAACTCATGAAACCAAATCTAAGAGAATCGAAGGGAATACATCACATAGCTCAACTCCATTACCAAAGTGTCCATGATCATAATCAAGATCGAAGAATTACATGATCAAGAGAGAGAGAGAGAGAGAGAGAGAGGTGAACACATATTTACTGCCACAAACCCTCAGCCCCAAGAGAGTACTATGGAGTACTCCCGCATCATCATATGAGCAACAAGGGATGATGGAGAGGCTGAAGAATATGAATTCCCCCTCCCACAAGGTGCCAAAAATGGCTGAAACGAAGATCGCCTCAAATCAGGAAGCGAGAACGAGAAAATTGATAAAAGCATTGATGAAAAAATGGCAGACGCGTCGGGAGGCTGTGGAGGGAGGTCCCCGGGCTCCACGCGACCCATGTCCAGGCCACGCGGGGCTCCTAGGGCTACCCTCTTGTGCTTCTCTGGTTGCTGGTATCAGATCTTCAATCTCCACAACATATTTTTAATTTGATTCTTTCTTGTGAAAATGGTCTTTGTAAAATCCAAAAATATGCAGAAAACAACAACTGGTACTGAACACTGAATTAAATAGGTAAGTCCAATAAATAAAATCTTATAAAATACACGAAAACTATATAATATTAGTATAAAAATAACATGAACATAGCTAAAAAATATAATCAAACTCAAGAAGAATCACATGCTTAAACCTTCCATACAAAGAACTCAAATTCCTAGCACAAACATTTAACACGCTTCTACACACATGTAACAAACATTTCATTTTAGTGCGAACCAACCTATGATTGATTGGACGGTTAGGAAGGCAGTGATATCCCAACCCACCAGGTTCAAGTCCCGGCGCTTGCATTATTGTACTACAAGGCACCTGTGGGACTTCATCGATCTAAGAGATATGCCGGTTCAGTCCCTCGATGATGCTCATAGGGGTATGATGTGCGGGCGCGTTCACAGGGTGCATGCGTATGTACGGATAGTTAGGTGGACGGTGGTATCCCAACCCACTAGGGTTCAAGTCCTGATGCTTGCATTATTGTATTACGAGGACACCTGTGGTGACTTCGTCAATCTAAGAGATATGCCGGCTTAGTCCCTCGAAGATGCTCGGAATAGGATGTGCGCGTGTGTTCACGGGGCGCATGCGTCGGTACCATGTTCTAAAAAAGTATATTTCATTTTGGTATTGCAATTTTACTTGTGTGTGTATAGTTTGGAGTGGTAAGTAGGTATTTATGTTGGGTGGTCTTCTCCTCGGAATCTCTCTCTCTCTTGTGGTGTCGGCCATGCCGTCCCTCTCCCCTCCCCTATCCCCCTCCCCCTCCCCCTCCCTCGCCTCGGGGTCGGACCTCCTGCAGTGGGAAGCGTGAAACCCAGCTGACCCGACCTGACCTGGCCGGACTAGATCGGCCACCCGCCTCGCCGCCGGCCGGCCGGCCATGACGCGCCGCCTGCGCCGCCGCGCCGCCAGGGACGGCCCGGCGGCGCATCCGCACCCGCTCGACTGGACCGCGCTCCCGGACGACGCCACGCTGCACCTCTTCGCGCGCCTCGGCTACCGCGACCGCGCCGCCCTCGCCGCCACCTGCCGCGCCTGGCGGGCGCTGGCCGCCTCGCCCTGCCTCTGGGCCGCGCTCCACCTCCGCCGCCTCGACCCGGCCGCCGCGGCCACCCTCGCCCCGCGCTGCGCGCCCCACCTGCGCAGCCTCCGCCTCGCCGGCCGCGCCGCCGCCGAGGCCGCCCCCTTCCTCCGCGCCGCGGGGCTCCGCTCGCTCCGCCTCTCCGGTTGCCGCGACCTCACCGACGCCGCGCTCGCCGTCCTCGCCGCGCGCCACGGGGGCCTCGCCGAGCTCCACATCGGCCCCGACCCGCTCGACCGCATCTCCAGCGACGCCCTCCGCAGCGTCGCCCTCTGCTGCCCGCGCCTCCGCTGCCTCCGCCTCTCCGGCCTCCGCGAGGTCGCCGCCGACGCCCTCGCCGACCTCGCGCGCCACTGCCCGCTCCTCCACGATCTCGCCTTCATCGACTGCCTCGCCCTCGACGAGCCCGCCCTCGCCGCCCTCACCTCCCTCCGCTTCCTCTCCGTTGCCGGCTGCCAGAACATCAAGTGGGCCACCGCCTCCGCATCCTGGGCGCAGCTCCCCTCCCTCTCCGCCCTAGATGTCTCCCGCACCGACGTCTCCCCTGGCGCCGTCTCCCGCCTCATCTCACACTCCACCACCCTCAGGCTCATATGCGCCCTTAACTGTGCCTCCCTAGAGGAGGAAGAGGCGCACAGCCCGGCCGCCTTTGCCAACTCCAGGGGCAAGCTCGTGCTCACCATCAACCGCACAATCTCTAAATTCATCGCCGCAGACGCCGCCCTGCTGTGTCCAGACACGGCTGTCAAGGACACTGTGGTGTTCGATGAGTGTTGCTCTTCGAGTGGCAAGCGCAATGGGGTGTCTCAGCTCATTACATGGCTCGAATGGATCCTGTCGCAGTCCCTCCTGCGAATCCCGGAGACCAACCCACATGGCATGAACCAGTTTTGGCTGGACCAGGGCGCGGCGCTGCTGCTAACCCTGCTCAAGAGCTCCCAGGAGGATGTGCAGGAGCGGGCGGCCACCACGCTCGCAACATTCGCGGTTATCGATGATGAGAACACCAATGTGGACCCTGCAAGGTCTGAGGCTGTGATGCTCGAAGGGGGCATACCAATGCTGTTGGACCTCGCAAGGTGCTCCAGGGAGAGTCTGCAGTCTGAAGCTGCAAAGGTTTTTCACTCCTGCAATCATATGCAAGCTATGGTTGTATCAATATTCAAGCTATAGTAGTGACAATAGTTTCTTATGCATCTTGACGTTATTGTGTAGGCAATCGCCAACTTATCCGTGAATCCAAAGGTTGCGAAAGCAGTTGCAGATCAGGGAGGTATTGCCATACTCACTAACATGGCAAAGTCGGTAAACCGTCTGGTTGCTGAAGAGGCTGCTGGGGGGCTGTGGAATCTGTCAGTGGGAGAAGAACACAAGGTTGTGAGTGCTCGGTGCTGTTTCTAACTGCTTTACGCTCCACATTTCTTGTCCGGTATGATGACTAATTTTAATTCCTTATTATCAGGTGGCTATCGCAGCGGCTGGTGGGGTAAAAGCTTTGGTTGATCTTATATTTCGATGGCCTGCAGGAACTGGAGTGCTTGTAAGGGCTATCTTGAAAAATTTCACCTTACATGTTGTGCTGATTCAGTTTGTAATGGATGTGCTGTTTTTGTTGTTGCTGTTGCTATCAGGAACGTGCTGCTGGTGCACTTGCAAATCTTGCTGCTGATGACAAATGTAGCTTGGAGGTTGCAACGGCTGGTGGCATCCATGCCTTGGTTACGCTTGCTCGCTCCTGCAAAGTTGAAGGGGTCTTAGAGCAGGTAACACACACCTTGCTTTTAATGAATAACACGTACCTTGCTTTTATTAATGCTTCTACATCTTCCATTTTTGTCAAATATGTATAGCTTAAATCTACCCGAGCCCCCTTGTATTCAGCTGAATAAGCTAAACTGTGACAGAGGTGGTGCTTGGCCGGTTAGACACACTTGAATCTGCACCCTTTTTTTTTAAATTTATGTCTTGTCTGCACTGTCCAGAGCTGTAAGGAATGAGTGCATGCTTGCACATTTCCTCTACAATTGGTGTTTGCAAAATAAGGATAAAAACTCGTTGCGAACCTGTTTTGTCCTTCTTCGACTAAATCTGGGCTGTGTGGATAATCATTATTGGATTTATGTTTGCTGAATCCAGAGGAGCTGTTCCCACTGTATGTTGTGCACAGATTTCTTGTGCTGGCAGAGTTGAATCTTCTAATGAGCTCCCAAATTCCTACTGTTTTTTTTTCTTCTTCTTGTTTTAGAACTTATCGATTATCACTTAAATATGCGATCTGATTTAGTTCGATGTTGGGTTGTCTTGTAAATAATCCAGTATCATTTTGCATGCAGGCTGCACGAGCTTTAGCTAATCTAGCTGCACATGGAGACAACAACAACAATAATGCTGCTGTTGGCCAGGAACCAGGTGCTCCTGAAGCTTTGGTGCAACTAACACATTCTCCCAGTGAAGGCGTCAGGTATAATTCTGCTTTAGTCAAGCGACATTGACCTGCCAAGCTTTTGAACTATACGTCACATATTTCTCCTTGAATCTTGTGACATATCTCAAATTACAATTGGGCTATTTTTCATGCATCAATTAGACAAGAAGCTGCTGGCGCTTTGTGGAACTTGTCATTTGATGATAGAAATCGGGAATCCATAGCTTCTGCTGGGGGTGTTCAAGCTCTGGTATGGCTTTATATTCTCTGCATCTGTTGTGAGTTTGTTATTCTTTTACCTATACATATACGTGACACCTAACATATAGAGGGAGCTGAGTTAAAGGAAAATCTAGATTTAATTTCACCTGAGCAAATTTTTGAAGAATCATGACTGTGTTTTAAGAGAAAAAAAATCATATTGCCATTTTGATATTTTGAAGAAGGAACATATCAAGAGAAGCATGAATCACTTTTTTTTTCTTCTATCTCTCCTTGCTTTTGTACTGACAGCAAACTCACCTGGCCCATCACCTTTTATATGCTTCATAATAGGAAACATTTCTTTCCTTAACACAAATGACTCAATTGTTTAGGTCTCACTCTGTCAAGAATGTTTAAATGCTTCGGACGGTCTTCAGGAGAGAGCTGCGGGTGCTCTCTGGGGACTATCTGTTTCAGAAGCTAACAGGTAACTGAATAACTGAATTGATGGCATTATTGTGCATTTGGATTATTATAATTTTCTTTTGTTATACTCTGTTTTGGCTTGACCTCTCGAGTCCAAATCTTGCAATGCAAGATGCAGGATGGTGTTTGTATGAGGGTGATTTTTCAGGATTTAGTTCATATTTTTGGAAAGTATTTGTACAAAAAAATATCATTAAGGATATCAGTATGATCTGATGGACAAATATTAGTTTTATTATGAATAACAACAAGTAGTGGGTGTAAATATATGCGCACCAATGTGTTCTTGCCATGAAATGACGCATAGCAGAGTGAAGGTAAGCATATATATATATATACATGCTCTCACTTGGATGACATAGATCATGTTGTGAAAATAAGCATTAGAACATATGCATCTGTTACACTATGTGCATATATTTTGCTATGTCTTAATTTTGGTAAATGGAGTAAGATGCTATACTATCATGGTGGGTAGAGATGACAGTCATGTAATACCTTACTGTTTCTCTTTTAAGAATAAATTTGCAGAGACTTTAGTGAATAATTGTTCTCAGCATAAGCTTCATTATTTGCTTTGAACTCTTCCGTCTTTTGTTTGATGTGCTGGATTGGAAGTGCTTTACTCGTTACAGTTGCCGATATTTCCTTTATCCCACTGCTAACTTTTCTGTTGCTCTTTCAGCATTGCTATTGGAAGGGAAGGTGGTGTTCCACCTCTAATCGCGTTGGCACAGTCGGAAGTTGAAGTAAGTGCTGCTTATCTTCAATGCACCCAGTATGTTTGGTTTATAAAGAGTTAAAGACAATATAAACACTGACATGCCTTAAACCAAATCGCATGTTCTTTTATTTGCTGTTTGCGTTAATGCACCAGATGTATCATCTATCATGCACCAATGCAGTGTACTGCATGCTTAGTTTCTTCTTCTGTCAATAGGTCTATGTTGAGCTTCTGAGAGCAGTCTTATGATCTTGCACTTCATCCTTGTCCAGTTATGTTTGAAGCTTGTGACCCTGTTTGATCTAATTTTCTTCATCTGAACTTTATGTAGCTGATTTCTTGATCAATATTGTAAGTAAAGTCAAGATTAAGTTCTTGCCACCATAACACTCTTTTCTTGAATCTCGATGATGCCCTTAGTTCATTGTTAAGATTGACTAATCTCTGCTGCTTATGTGATTCTAAAGGTACTTTACCATATATGATTTGCATCCTTATCCAGTACCTCCTTTCTAAGCTAAGCATGCAAACAAGAAAAGCTTCATTTCTCTCAAGGTATGTTACTTGCTATTTCTACAGGATGTTCATGAGACTGCAGCTGGTGCACTATGGAATCTTGCTTTCTATTCTTGTAATTCTCTCCGCATAGTTGAAGAAGGTGGTGTACCTGTCCTAGTGCACTTGTGCTCATCATCACACTCAAAAATGGCTCGGTTCATGGCTGCACTAACCCTTGCTTATATGTTTGATGGAAGGTACGCTGTATTTGTGTCATTGTTTCTCCCTCATGTTGCTTAAGCTGTACAAATCATGACAAAACATACCATAATTCAGTTGTTTTCACCATATGTTAATTTACTTGTTGAAGTATATGCAAATTTTCTTCATAAAGCTTCCTTGTATTGTATGGATTGCACCCCTTGTTTAATATCTGAAAAGCAGATAACCTTAGATGCTACATGCCAGTATAAAGGTCAGTGCCATTCGCAAAGATCTCTAAGTCAGAGAACACCACCCAATGTGTCATTGACATGTCACTCTTCCTCACACACTCGATGATATCTTCCAAATTATGCCTCTTTGCAGTTTGGTCTCCATATCTGCTTGTAGATATTTTGCTAGAATTTCTGTAGTATGGCTGCTGAAATAGTATATTCTTTATCTCAACAAAGATTTTTGAGATATTGCAGTAAGAAGGAAAATAGAAGCATGTACTTTATATATGGTGTTATATGTGGTCTAATCTTGAATTGTTGACTGGCAGAATGGATGAGATAGCATTGGTTGGGACATCCTCACAGGGTAGTTCCAAAATTGTAAAATTTGAGGGAGCAAGAAGGTTGGCATTTAAGCATATAGAAGCCTTTGTGTTGACCTTTTCAGATCCACAAATGTTTTCTACGGCTGCTTCATCCTCGGGCGCAGCAGCCTTATCTCAGGTTGCTGACGCACTTTTTATACAAGAAGCTGGACATCTTAGATGCAGGTTTGATTTTGCATTCCATTGAATAGTATCAGCTAGCCTTTGATTTTTCAACTCAAATATTAAATGAGGGCAGTTTTGTCAAGACATCTTCCTTTGATATAAACTCTCTGATTCGTTAGTTCAATCTGAGTTCTGGTTTACTATCCATGTTTAGCACTGCAAAAGGATCAGTGGGATGATTTTTTTTAATTTAAAGATCATGTCAAAGTTAGTTCTCACATTCTTAGAGCTCATCCATAATAGGCGGATGAATCCATTGAGATTTGTAAAGTTCAAAACAGTAACTTTAAATGTGTTTGGCTCAAATAAGCGCGTTTATTTATGTAGTTGAGAGCGAAACAAGTTTGTTAAAATTTTGGTCAGGATTCTCATTCCTCAGTATATTCAGAAACTTGCTTGCTGCCTATGGTTGTCGGTGATTGCAGTCAGGAGTTGAGGTCTGGTATGACCGGCACTGCTAGTATTGGTTTTTTTACACATGGTCTGGAGAAACGAAAGCAGGAAAGAGGATGGGTACCGATGGGCTGGCTAGGTTTAGGAATGCGCCGAGTAGTGAAAGATCCTAGTTATGTTTCCGAATGCTGTGTTGGTGCAGCACATAGCTGCTTAATGTGGACTATTTGTTCAAAGTGTTATCATGTGATAATGTGTTGGACCATGCTTAATGTGGACTACTGTTGGACGAGTTATTATGTGATAATGTGTTGCGCTGTTGTGACTTCTTTATTTTCTTATCTTGCATACTATTTTTGAGCTTGTGGCATGATGTAGGTATTAATTTTTTGAGTAAAAGACAGGATACTAATTTAATTTTAACTTGCTTCAGCCGAGCTGAGATTGCTAGATTTGTTGACACGCTACGGAATCCTTCACCAGTTCTTCGTGCTTGTGCAGCTTTTGCTCTGCTCCAGGTTGGTTTCGTTTTATCCCGCTCAACTGCTAGTATGACTTGAGTCCCGTAATTGTCTTGCTGTAGTAACTGGGCTTCCTCTTGCATAAGGAGCATGCCTAACAAGTAATTACTGATTCAATATCTTGCATAAGGAGCACGCCTCTGTTTCCAGCTCTTGGCATAGCGCCATTGTTGTGCTCCTTGATGTTTGACATGATTTGAAGCAAATGATCAATGTACCCTTAGTTGCTTCATTTTGTGATATCCTTCTTCCAACCCTGCTGTGATACTTTCTGCATCCCCCTGACTAACGTCTCTATTGACACGTGCAGTTCACTATGCCGGCGGGTCGACATGCTGTGCACCACGCGGCCCTACTTCAGAAAGCGGGGGCATCCCGGGTCTTACGGTGGGCAGCAGCCGCGGCAACAGCTCCCATCGAAGCGAAGATCTTCGCACGGATCGTCCTTCGCAACTTGGAGCTCCACCAAGCAGGGCCTTCCACATAGAAGCAAAGGATGAGCGAACAGCACTCCTACTTTTCACTGGTGGGGAAGAGCAGCTGACCTATTTATTCCCCCCATATCCATGGCTTCGGCATGAACCAGACGACATGACGGCTATCGTCGTCGAATTCTGGCATTTCCCCCTAGAGAACTTGGTTGGCATCTTGTTGCTTCGGCTGAGTGTGCTTGTGATTTTGTGTGTAAAAGCAAGTGAAGTAAAATTGCCTGGTGTGTAAGATAATCTTATGGATCAGTGCACTAGCTAATTTATGAGGCATTTGCGGTATATTTGGGCTTCAGCTGCAGCCAACTCTAAATTATTTGAAGGCTTAGCTTTGCCCTAAGTCAAACTAATCTACATTTGACCAAGTCTACAGAGAAAAATATACTAATACCAACACCAGATATATATATAGTATGAAAATATATTTTATGACTAATTGAATGAAACACATTTGTTGGTGTAGATGTTGATATATTTTTCTATTGACTTGGTCAGACCTAGAAAAGATTTTTTTTTAGAATAAAGCTATCAACAGGAGTAGGGTGTTTTGGAGGCTGAAAATTTTAAAAAAATAAATAAATTCAAACCTCCCAGTTTCAAAAAAAATCTGAAAAATGTATAGATGTATATAAAGATGTTATGTCTCTCTAGGATAGGTGTAGTTTTTTCATTTTTTTTTGAAAAGTAAGAATACGAATTTGAATTTTTGAGTTTCGGCCTCCATTTGGCATTTTTCTATCAAGAGAAGCATGCTGCATTTTGCAAATCATAAAACCACCGCGCTGTCGAATACTAGGCATGTGCGTAGAAGATTGCAAATCATGAGCTCCAAAATACAAGCAACAAAGTGTATATAAAACCAACATGGGCAAACCATGTGAATGAAGCTAATTAAGGACCTGACATGGAACCTGTGATTCTTGTTTTTACAGCTGCTGTGGTCTTCTACAAAGCGGCGCTTCAAGCAAAAAAGCTTGAACAAAGAATGACATGTACACCACTCCAACATTATATCCCTGGCAACAAGATGGTGGATCATCATGTCGAGGACTGAAGGAGGACGCCGACATCGTCCCCCATCAGCCCGAGCGCTTCCCCGACGGCGTGCCAGGTGGCGGCGAGCGAAGCGGAAACAGATGGTTTGTCCTTCAAGTAAGGCACAATGTGCTTCCTCATGTCACCGTTGGAGATGCCCAGGTGGCCTCCTGGCACCGACACGAACTTGACTCGCCCGGCCTCGTCCAGGGCCTTCAGACCAATCCAATCTTCTTGATATAGCTTTGTCTGCAGATCAAATCTTGCCAGGGTCAGTGAGCAGAAATCGCCTCGAAACTTCATCGAGTCGCTAATCCACGTCACTAGTTGAGCATGAAGAACAAAAGTTCTATTATACCTGCTGAGGAGGTAGGACTGGCTCAAAGGCTCCATCAGGATAATAACCAAACCACGAAGTTTCCCGGGGTATGACGACGATATCATTCTCAAACTGCACATCATATTAGGGGAAAATAAGTAGTTAAGGGCATCATAGGCGAAATACATTTTGATATTTCTTGCCAACTTTATACAGTGCACTATCCTACCATGTACTCCCTCCGTTCCTAAATATTTGTCTTTCTAGAGATTTCAACAAGTGACTACATACGAAGCAAAATGAGTGAATCTACACTCTAAAATATGTCTACATACATCCCTATGTTGTAGTCCATTTGAAATGTCTAGAAAGACAAATATTTAGGAACAGAGAGAGTAATCTTCAAACGTGGATCAAAATGCGATTTTAGGCTTTTGTCAACCTTACCATGATCAGTACTAAATTCTCTAAGCTGCTGAATCTTTCCTTGTAGGTAGCGTTTCTTTCACCTGGTATCTCATTGTTAAGTTTGGGAAGAAACCTGCATCCCTTCAGATAATCATCCATATCCTGAAAAGACGGAATACATTTTCAGTGGCTCAGAATATATCATTGAATACCGCTCTGGTTTACTTCCAGGATTTATGATTAAAGATCAATCAATGTTTTCGATAGTATTCCATTCCGTAAAGAAGTAAAAGTAAAAGTCGAAAGCTAAACACACATTAACATTACAAATAGTACATACTTCAATTTCTTCAGATTGCGAGTTAGCAACACACACAATAGAACATGAAACTAGCATGTTTATAACATGGTTACCAAACGTCTTGTTAATCACTTCTGAAAGAAAAATATAAGATTCATTATTACTCAGATATACATGAGCCTTATCAGTGCCCAATAACAGTTAAATGATCAGCACAGCAAGCAATTTGGAAGTTCAAAAAAGTGCAGGTTCGGTTATAAAATGATACTAACTACAATAACATAAAGGTGAATTCCTGTTTATCGGGACGATGACCTCACGAAGTGCAATATAATACTCACCGTTGGGATTTTGATGTAACCACTTGGTGCAAGATGTGCCTGTAATTCACCATGGGTCAAGTTATTCCATTGAAAATCTCTAGTTTATTAATACTGCGGACTAGAGTTTGGGACACGACCAAGCCAAGACGCTAATACCTGTACGTACTCCGAGTAGATCTCCAATTTAATCAGGGCATCAGCAATAACACAGAAAATACCAGACTGCAGAAAAGAGAGGTACAATGTTAGGAGGTAGCTACAGTTATCAGACTGTAGAAGGGGTATACGGGAAATTGAACATCAGGGCTTCATGAACACATTAATACATTAGAATAACTACAGTGCTGACAGTTGCATTCAGGGATTTTTCCAAACATATTGCAAGTGCCCAGGGGATGTTTAAATATTGAATGGCATTAGCATATACCTCTACAATATGTTTCTTTAATATATACGTAGTTGTCATCAGAAATCCATGAAAGAGCAGAAAGCTATCTATCCTTAGATAATTTTTTTAATTTTTATCCTTAGCTAATTTGCCAGTCTGTTGTTGAGTTATCGGTTGAAAACTTGACATAACAAACTGGATATTAGTTGGGGATAATTGGATTAACTTACACCACAAAGCGGCACGGAAGCAGTGCCAGCATGAGGCCCCGCGAGTGAGATGAAATTCTTGACCTGTTAGAAGAAGTATCAGAGTACATAACTTACTGCACAAAAACAGAATAGCAATCTCTGCGAAGTGTAAGGCCTACTAATCATTGAAAGTTTTAAAAGTACGACCTTGTATGAAATTTTTTTGGGGGAAAAACCAGTACTGGTGGGCATGCTAGACACGAGGACTGAGGCCCAACACATTCACAATCATCCAGGTTTCTCATTCAGTTGCATACAATAGGTGGTGGGAGGAGAAACGAACAAGACTGAAAGCCATCTATTATATCACTTGTAAAACAATTTTAACAGCAACTCACCGGCGGTCCATCATCACAATACTGGAGTACTGCACGGCCAATCAAGTTCCCCTGTGCAAAGACATAAGGAGGAGGCAAGATTTTAGCAAAGAGTGACACAAACTAGAGCAGAATCAGCATAATAATCATCATTTAGCGGAAAAACTACTGATTCTTAAACAAAATGACAGCAGGACATGGACATGTATACCTGAGACAGGCCAACGATGTTATAGCCGCCGCTCAGCTCTTTCATCTCCTTGACCTGCAAAAACAAATTACCAGGTAGGCAGGTAGGCAGGGATGATGAATATCTCTATCTACCCAGCATACAGCAGAGGAAAGAACATCATCGCCGAATCGATCACCTGACCTTGTTGCAAATGACATCAGCCTGTTGACAATGCAAGGGAAAACAACACAGTGAGTGGATTTTACAGCAGTTACAAAAAAACAAAGATTCTGAATATTTTTGTGCATACAAATTTGAGAAACACTGCACTGGTTGAAGTAGAAGCAGACTTGTTGGTGGAGAGGCATGAGCCAGGAGTCCCATGTCCCGCTCCCGATTTCTCTGAACACAAATGAGCACAAACTACAGAGTCATACTGTAGCTATGGAGACGAGATGAGAGGAGGGGGGAGAGGGCGTGGGAGAAGACGGGGTCAGCCATACAGGCAGTGGCCGTCGGCGGCGGACCAGTCGGCGAGGAGGCGGGTGAACTCGGCGACGCCGCGGTTGGCGCACTGGTCCCCAATCCCTGCTCGATCGAATCAACCAACCCCACCGAAGCGCGAACCAATCAGTCAATCAATCAATGGATGGAAGCAGAGTGGGTGGGGGTGGACCGACCGTGCAGGACGACGAAGGGCACGGCCTCCGCCGTGAGGAGGAGGAGGAGGAGGACGGCGGCGCCGGCGAGGGGAAGCGGAGGTCTCGGCGGCATGGGCACCGACGATGGCTTGGCGTCGGAGGGACCCAGACCGACGAGAAGACGTCGCCCACTGCTGAGATTGGCCGTGCGTGTCGACGCGACGGTGTTCCAAACGAACAAGTTTGCTAGTCCTATGAAATTTTGACCTCTTTTTTTTTTCTTTTAGAATCATCACAAGGTAGCATCGCACACGCGTCTAAACTCTTAATTTTTTTCTTTTCTTTCTCAAACACTCTTTTAACTACCGCTCGTGCGCAAAACGTCTGCTGTAGATAGAGGCGCCTATCAAAAAGATTCCTCGAGGCCGACCAACCTGTGATTGGATGGTTAGGTGGACGGTGGTATCATCAGTCCATCAGGGTTCAAGTCCTGGTGCTCGCATTTATTGATATGCCGGCTCAGTTTCTCGGAGGTGCTCGTTGGGGTAGGATGTGCATGTATGTTCATAGGGATGAGTGTATGGGTTTATTTTATGGTGGACTGGCGTTACAACCACCCTCCTAACCATGTTTCTCGTCAAAGCCCTAAAATTTAGCCCGTCCAACGCCCATCAAACCTTAACACCTCGATTTAGACGAGTTAAATAAAATTGGTTCGTAGCTGAACTTCTAAAACTTAACTCTTTATTTCTTTTGTCATTTTTTCTAAGTTTGATTTACATACTCCATTTCGACTACATATTTGCACACGTATTATATCCAAACTTGATAATTAAGGTTCACACAGTTCACGAGCATTACAATTAAAAGTTTACAAATTTAATTATTGAAATTCAAACACACGAAAGGGTCCAAGTAATAATCCAAACAAAGGGCATGATTGAAGGCACATCAATCAAGTGCTATGAAGTGCCCACAAGTGCTCAACGAGATTACCTAGAAGATGTGTATGAACTTCTCAGCTCTCGATACTTCAATGCACCACGAGAGATCTATACATCCTATTTGCATTGTCTTTCGGCTTGACACGACCCCCATTGGAGATGTATCGAAAGTTCTCTGGCATGTCTCTCTCATCCTCAATAATCATGTTGTGCAAGATGAAGCAACATGCCATTATTTGCCATAGAACCTATGGCTTCCAATACTCGGCAGGCCATGAATGACGACAAAGCACTTTTGAAGCACACCAAAACTCTCTCAACATCCTTTCTTGTGGATTCTTGATGCATTGCAAAGTGGGATCTCTTGTTGCCTTGAGGACGATGGATTGTTCACAATGTGGACCATGGAGGATAGCTATGATCTACAAGGTAGTAGCCCATTCTGTACTGATGGCCATTGACAACATAATTGCAAGGAGGTGCATCTCCACCAACAAGCCTTGCGAACAATGGTGATCTAAAAAAGCACATTCAGGTCATTCTGAGAGCCAGACGATCTTGATGCAACTGCCCTTTGTACTGATGGTTCCACCTTGCAGGACAGTTCTTCCGTGTCAACTGTATGCAATCAATTGATCCAAGCATCCCTGGCCATCTCACTCAAACCCAAAAGTCTCTCAATGTCTTTGTCACTGGGTGCCCCTCAAGTACTCCTGTTCATACATCTCAATGTTGGCTTATATCTATCCCAATACATATATAACCATCAAACTCGTCGACCGAACACCCATAAGCAATCACTCGAACAGCCGTGACACACTTCATCAATGGGCTTGCACTTATCTCTCCTGATGCATTTCTCCTGAGTGTAAACAATGATCATGCTCCTCGGCAGCTTTTGCAACAAACGCTCTAACCATCCAATCATTTGGTTGGTCCTATCAAATCCATGTGATTAATTGTTGCGCGAGTCCTTTATGAACACACAAAACCAACACATTTCAACAGACGCTTACATAAATTCAAACGTTCACCGAATATTGTGAACATTCATTAAATACCAAATATATTTTAGATTTTGAGTCAAGTTTTGAAAACAGAAACATTTTCAAAATTTCAAAACAAAAGTTGAAAACACAAACACTTTTTGAAATCCACCATTTTTTTTAACATGCGTACATTTTTAGAATGTATGAACAATATTTTTAAATGTGAACATTTTTTTGAAACAATAAATAATCTTCATAAAACTGGAACACATTTTAAAATTATGAACATATTTAAAAACTGAGAACACAAATAAATGATCTGAAACTTTTTTGAAATATTATTCACTCGAGCAAATGTTGAAACCCTGAACTTTCCTGAGAACATGAACAAATTTTGAAATTCCAAATATATTTTTTAAGATTCCGGAAAAGTTTGAAAAGCGTGAAGAAAACATTGAAACTCCCAACATTTTATGGAAAGCGTGAACAAATTTAAAAATTCTGAAAATTTTGTACAACATGAACAATTCTTGAAAATATGACCAAACTTTAGAATTTTCCAACATTTTTTTGGAAAAGCAAACACTTCTGAATATGTTGAATAGTTTTTGGAATTTATGAATATTTCCAAATGAAACAGAAAATAAAAAAGAACCAACAAAACGCAAAAACTAGAAACCAAACCAAAACCCATTTTTTTATAGAAAAATGGGTATAGGATCACAATACCGGTGGCTCGAACGCTTAGATGGGACGGCAGGAACCTTCTGAAAGATTAACAATACCCGTGGCTCGAACGCTCAGATGGGTTTGCTCATACTACGATCGTGTGCGCGATTGCCTGAATATTTGCTGCATAATGCGGCAAATAGGAAATTCCTTATGTTCAGGGAATAGCATCAAAAAGACGGCACGACACACAAGAGGCCACTTGACAAGGCTGCCCGATTGTTGCGCACGGAAACAGGGGAAGATTCACCGAAAAAGAATGACAGTGCGACTGATCGAACCTTGTAATTCCCGTTTGGGCATGCTGACCTGCTTGCAAAAGTTTGAGTCATTTCAAGAATGTCCACAAATGTTCAACGGAGGGTGTCTGGGTAGGACAGAAGACTCTGTCTGGGAGCATGTTGTTTCTTGACATCCTTGGAATGACGCCATTTTTTCATGTCCTTTTTGACCAATTTAAGGCACCATGCCAAGTTGTTTGGATTTTTGACAAGCTTTGCATTTTCTGGAGTTTTCTAGGTAAAAAAGACCGATAAATGGTGGGGCGTGTCACAATGTGCATACACTGTCGGAAGTCGTTCAAACATGGCATGGTTGCCTACCATGAGCATGCCCAACTGTTGCCCAACTGTTGAAAACATTGGGGTCATTTTAAGGATGTCCACAAAAGCACCACGTTCAACGTAGGGTGTCCGGATATGCCAAAAAGCTCCGTTTGAGAGCACTTTTTTATCGTCAAATGACCTTTTTTTCATGGCATTGTATGATCAATTCAAGGTACCATGCCTAGTTTCTTGGGTTTTTGACACGTTTTGTATTTTCTGGAGTTTTCTCGGTCAAAAAAGGCCCATGAATGGATGGACGTGCCGCAACTTGCATACGGTGTCAGAAATTGTTTAAACCTGACATGGATGCCTATCAGGGATATTTCCACTTGCTTTCAAAAGTTGGGATCATTTGAAGGATGTCAAAAAATATAACATGTTCAATGGAGGGTGTTCGGGTAGGTTAGAAGGCTTCGTCTGAAAGCACGTTGTATTTCAACATCCTTGGAATAGCCCCAATTTTTTCATGACCTTGTATGACCAATGCAAGGCACCATGCCAAATTGTTTTGGTTTTTGATAAATTTTGCATTTTCTAGAGTTTTCTCGGTTAAAAAAGGCCAATAAATGGTCATACCTGTCACAACTTGCATACGATGTCAAACGTTGATCAAACCAGGCATCGATGCCTATCATGGGCACGCCTACCTTCCTGCAAAAGGTGGGGTCATTTTATCCAAAAATATACCATGTTCAATGGAGGTGTCCGGGATGCTTGAAGGATTTGTTTGAAATCACGTTGTTTCAACATCCGTTGAATGGGCCCAACATTTTTCCACCAACTTCTATGACCAACTCAAGGCATCATGCCTAGTTGTTTGGATTTTTGAAAAGTTTTGCATTTTCTACAGTTTTCTCTTTAAAAAGGGCCGATAAATGTTGCAATGTGCAAATGGTGTCGGAACTCGTTCAAATCTGGTATGAATGACTCATATGTCCGCATCAGGTTGGTGCAAGAACTTGCGGTTATTTATTCATATTCCAAAAAAAACACCAGTTCAAAGGAGTGTGTCAGACATGCGAGATGGGTGCATCCGTGAGCATTTAGTTTTTTTCTATTTGAATTGTTCTGTTATGCAACTTTCATTATTATCAATCAACATGAACATCCTTTTTATGTCCTAACTGTTTCTTGAAATTTATCAAAAATATTGAAATTTCAAATTGCATATGAAAATTTTACAAACTTGAACACTTTTGTCAAAATTGTTAACAAATTCCCAACAATTGATGAAAATATTGATCGCATATGGCAAACCACGTACTTTCGTTAAATTTTATCGAACTTTATTGAAAGACAAACATTTTTCGAAAATTAAAAAGAAAGAGAAAAAAAGCTGAAGGCGTCAAATAGTGCGTATTTTCTATTTGGCGCACGGAGGAAAAAATTGTCCCTGCAACGCACAGGCAGATCGATCGATAGTTCGGGGTTGGTTTCAGCGATTCTACTTTTGGGTACATTCTAGAAGGTTCCTAAACCTGTAATTTTTCCTTTTTTTTCTTTTTATTTGTTTAATTTTTGTTTCTCCCATTTTTTCCTTTTTTGCTTCCTATTTATTTTTTACTTTATTTTGTTTATTTTTTCTTTTTCTATTTTATTTTTACTTTTCACAAATTTACAGCAATTTTGAAAATTGTTCGCATTTTTATTTTATTTTTCAATTTTTGAAGGAACAAAATCATGTTTGAAAAATTTGCTTAGAAATCATAAAAATGAATTTTAAAAAATGTTAGCTTGTATCTAAAGAAATGTTCGAAAATTCAAGTAAATTAGAATTTCAAAAGGTGTTTCGTTCATTTCAAAAAATGTTTGAAAATACAATAAAGGTTAGGATTCCAATTTTTTTAAATCAATTATTTTTTTTATTTTTGACAAACTCAAAAAATGCTGAGGGATTTTTTTTTCTTATTATCATTTTTTTCCAAATTCAAAAGGTTCATGTTTTGTAAAATTTGTTCGCAAATTCAAAAAATGTGTGAGGAATCTGACAAAATGTTCGTTTTTTTAAAAAGTTGTTTAGAATTGCAGAATTTAAAAAGTGTTCAGAATTTTGAAAACAATTCGTAAATTAATTAAAAAAAGTGGATCAGCCAGTAGTTCTTATAATTTAGTGCAGCTGGTTTGTCACTTGGACTCGCTAGGTCCATTGGCTTCAAACTCCGTTTACTGTGCGAGAGTTCTGGGGTTCAATTATCCTTCGTTGATGTGTTTAAAGGGGTTGTACCCAAGCAGAAGTTTTCATACTTTGTCGATAAATGCTGGTTAGGAAATAGTTTGTTTTATACTTTAAACTTATAGAGTCGGTTGGAATCCAACACAAATTTCCAATCCTTGAAATTGACTATTTGTGTGGCGTGTTCTTGGGGAGGACAATCATAGGTACATCTTTTCTCCCAGTTACAGAAGAGACACCAAGTTTTTTTAAAGAATGTCAATCTTATCATCTCATCAATTCAACACAACCTCAATTTTTTTATCAGACCGTTGCAAGTACGTGCATACCAAAATACACAAAAACATTATGCCATCACTGATATTATACATATACATATACAGTCAACGAAAAGAATTCACCCAGCTGTCAAAGAGGTCATATCTTCTTCTTTTATTCGCTCTTTGGATGGTCCATTTGAGCTCATCTTTAAATTTGGCCCTTCATCTATATAAGCCTGCCTGAATATTTTTGAAGATGAAGTCATTCCTTACTAGCCAAATTGACTAGCAGACTCTGATGATGATTTCCATAAAAATGGCACCTGAAGTTGCAACTTGAGATGATTAATATACCCCTGCATGTTCTCCAATTGGGACAGATGTATTTCAAACAGAGTTGAGCAAACTAGCGTGTAAAATATTAAGTGATCTCCGGTTTTAGTAACAATCAGACCACACATGACACATGAATAATCAGGAATGAAGAAAAATTTCCTCTGAAGTAACTCGCTGGTGTTCAGTCTGTGTCATGAAACAATAAGCCAAAAAATACGTGTGCTTCATTTGACAAATAGAGGCCCATATGCAGTTGATATAAAAAGTTAAATTGCGCGGTTCCGGCAACCCGCTGACCTATCAATTGGTGACACCTCATACCATATATTAACTCTTGTGTTGTATAAAATGTTTTCACTGTTTATGAAATATGGTATTTCAATAGCTGGTCCACCACCAGAGTACTATTTTTGTCAGTCTAGCAGGCCTTTAGTACTACTTTTTGTCGGACAAGGAGGCGCATGCATCAGTCTCTTATCTCTCCCTTGCAAACAAATCCATAGACTTTATTTCATCTTAGCAAATTAAAAACACTCATTTCACTTCTTTTGAACCATAAGTTCGTATTTGAAATAATTTATATATTTAAATTATTGACTCCAAGACCTTTAAAACTAGACCGATCTTTGATATATTTCAAACACATTTAAATTTCAACATTTCACATTTGGTATGTGGACTAACACATTTCACTTCAGAAAATGTGAAACAAGCCAATAACATATTTCAGAATTGTGAAACAATAACTACATAAATTGAAATTGTAAGATACCATTGTAAAACACATTATTTGAAAATGTGAACAATGCATTTCATTTTATGTGCTTATTATTTCACAATTCAGAACCAACATTTCACTTTCCACTGGCTTCTTTCGAAAAAATAACACATATTTCAATTGCACATTTCTCAAATAACCTATTTTAGTCCTTTGGAAAAATTGTTTCAGATTTTCAAATAATCTGTTTCACAATGATATATTATAATTTCACCTTTTGTGGTTACTAGCTCACAATTCAGAACCTATATTTCACTTTACACTGGCTTGTTTCACAAAAAACATATATTTCAACTGCACATTTATGACATAAACTATTTCACTATTTTGAAATAAATTGCTTCACATTTTAGAATAATCAGTTTCACAAATGATACATTACAATTCACTTTTTGTGGTTGCTATTTCACAATTCAGAAGCTGTATTTTTCTTTTCACTGGCTTGTTTCATAAAAAGCACATCTATTTCAGTTGCTCATTTTTGAAATAACGCATTTCACTCTTTTCAAATTAAACTATTGCACATTTTCAAATAATCAGTTTCACAAGTTGACATTTCAGTTTCAATTTTGGTTTCACTTTCAAAACCAATATTTCAGTTGTCCTGTCTTGTTTCACAAAAAACATACTCCCTCCATTCCATAATATAAGAGCGTTTTTGACACTACACTGGTGTTAAAAACGCTCTTATTTTATGAGACGGAGGGAGTATTTTTCAAGTGAAGGTTTGTTTCACATACGAATTGTGAAACGTTAAATTTAAACGTGTTTCAAATATATCCGAAATTGGTTTACTTCTAAAGGTCTTGATGCCATGAGTTCAAATTTATAAATTATTTCACAAACAAACTTATGTTTTAAAAGGTATAAATGTTGTAAATTGGCCAGGATGAAAAAAAGTCCATGGATTTGTTCACAAGGGAGAGAGAAAAGACAGATGCATACATGCGTGAAGAAAGAGAGAGATAGTGAACTGTCACGTCCATGCATGCGAGGTAAGGACAAAAGGTGTGGGCCAATAGCTGTATTTGATATATTATTTATTTTGTATAGCAAAATGGGATGAATAATTGCTCTTCGTGGACCGCATCTTAAAGCAGCCGCTGAGTGGTGAGATGGTCACCGGCACATGACGGAACAACGCAAAAAGACTTTGCGGCAACTGATAGAATGTGAAGGGGTTGGTGTCCAGAGAGTGGATGTTCTGGACGCAGTGGCAACTGGACGCTGCAATCCAACCATACACTTTTATCACGATGATCTGCGCATATGCATTGTTGTTGGTTCAGAATTTAGTCAAGATACAAGAGAAAATACAGGGCCAGGGCGTACGGGGTGCCTGTGTTGGCAGAGGAGGATGGTCCACAAAAGGTATAAAGGTCAGTGATGGTGCACAAAAAGTCGTCTCTCTCTGCCACACTACAAGGGTGGCGTGTACCTCATGCATGCGGCATGCCTGCACATATCCACCCCCCACACCAGTTCTGACTTGAGACACGGATACAAGGTCCTGAATGGAGCTTGTTCTGGCGAATGGAGAGGAGGCGGCAGCCCCATGGCTGACGGGTGAGTGAATCCCTGCTTCGTCTCCTCCCAGTCTGCTCTCGTTCTTTTTCCATGTTTTTGGGATGTCAGATTGGTCCCCTGCCGTTCGCTGCTAAGGGAGTTGGATTGCTTACCGGCAGATCTGGGAATCTACCCCTCGTCCCCGAGCACGAAGTGATTCAAGTTGTTTGAGGTAATAGCACCCCAGATCTACAAACTTGCACAGAATGTGATGTTTTAGTCCAAAACTTGCAAAATGTTATTGAGGACTCCCACAACTTGACACCCTATGTGATAATTTGGTCCAGAGCGAATCACAACGCGACAAGTTGCAGTCCAGAGCTTGGACCGGACAGCATTGACATTTTTGCAATAAACCTCCTGCCGTTCCGTCGACTCAACCCACACTGGTTAGTGCTCATCTTCTCCGCCGCAGGTGCCCCGCCCCCGCCCGCCGCCGCTCGTCCACACAATACAGTACTACAGCTACAGTCTCTGTCGAGTTCTCGCGGTGTTGATGCTTTTGCGGTGCAGATTTGCTCGTCGGGGTGTTCATCGACGCCATTCTCGAGCTGCGGGGGGTCCCGGCGAGGACGCGGATCTGGTGCGTGGTGGCCTGGCTGTTCAACCCCTTCACCTTCACCATCGGCACCAGAGGGAACTGCGAGCCCATCGTCTGCGCCGCCATGCTCTGGATCCTCATCTGCTTGATGAAGGGTGTAAGCTCTGAATCCTTTTTTTATAACTGTTCAGTGATAGCTACCTTTATGAACTACTAGCTCTGAATATTTTGCAGTTGTGTGATCTGCTGATTCTTACTTGTCAAAACTAGGAATATTTCTCTTCAAATTTTAGTAGGTATATAATTGGTCTGAAAGTTGCGATGATGCTCTGCATATTTAGTTCATTATGTTTAGTCTGTAAAGTATCTTCCGTTTAGTCCTTTCTTAAGTTTTTGTTCACCAATCAATTGCCTGTCTGTTGGATGATTAATCCGACTATTTAGCTTATTTTTGTGAAGTAGTGGAATTTAACCTTTTATGCAAGGTGGATTTAACTTATTGGACCAATAGATTTACAAACAAAAATTTGGTAGACTACATTTTACAAAGTTGGGTGTTGCTTATGCACTGAAATACATGATGATAACATCAGAAAAATCCCACACACAAAAAAAACTCTCAGAAGAAGGAAGGTGTACCCATAATCCAAGAAAACCATACTAGATTTCTATCACTTTTGCAAAACCACATATACCAAATAATTTGCTTCTTAATTCTTATACATAGTTCTAGTCTCCTCTGTACCTGTCTGATGTTTTTCCTTGAAAGACATCAGTACGTGGTGCTCAACAGTTAAAGTACCTTTGCTTTAGAATTCAGGTTTTCTTTTGATTAATGTCTTAATGGTGTCATTACAGTGTCTTTTCTCCTGTTTCTTCACTTGCTTGACTCGATGCGTTTTGACAGACATTCAGCTTCATAATCTAGTTTGTGAAGTGAAAGTTGTCAGGCGAATGGTTTGCTTGCTTGCAACTTCCCAAATAACTTGCAGATCATTTACTCTGTTGCTTACTTGCATCACAAGTATGGACAATTTACTAGTATTTGCAGTCACATGTAGTAGGAAGATTAAAAACATAGAATTATTGTTTATAAATATTTTGCATGGCTATCTTACAGTTTGATTATCTACTGCAGGTAGAGTACTGCAAGCAGCATTCTGGTATGGGCTGATTGTGCACGTCAGAATAATCATTTGAGATAGCAGTCACTTGAGTGTGTAAACTCAAGCTCCTTTTTGCTGCTGGCTAGAGTAGTTACTACTATCCTGGAATTGAGCAATACTTGAGCACTCAGATGCGATGAAAAATTAGATATGCGAAATGGGCAGTAAATAACTCTTTACTGTAAGTTGTTTTCTTCCAAATAATTCCAGCACCAAGCTTTGCATCGGTGCAAATGACACCGAAGTAAGTTAGCTCGGTATACTATCTCAAATACAAACATCCAGCAGGAAGATGAAATGTGGATCATGGGGCCACATGCCAGCGGCCGCATTGTACTGCATTTTCGGACCGGTGACCTACGGCCATTGTATCTAAAATCTTCCCCTTGTTCGCATCAGGAGTAATAATCAGAGTATAAGCTGTCATTCCGCACAGGCTAGAGGAGGGCATTCTACCTGAACTGAAGAATGTTTAGTTCCTCGGGAGAAACAGTCTTTTATTTTCAAAATATCGTGTGGACATTGCGATCATCCTGTACGTGCGTGCAGCGCAAGGTTTGTTAGTCCTGCACCCAACCACTCCTGACAGGCTCACGCTGCACAATTTTTTGCCATGTCTTCATCGTCAGTTCAGACTTCAAAGCATGCACCTACCTCTCCCTCTCTCTATCTCCCTCTAGTTCACCCAGAAGAAGAAAAAAAAGTCAAACAATGAAGGTTAGAATCAGACACCCAATGCCGTCTGAACAACCAAACTAATCTGCCATTTCATGTGCGGGTTCAAATTTGAATAACACAACTGAAATATCAACAAACTTGGAGAAGTAACAGACGCAGGAAACCAAATTCTATAACTTAAATTCCAAGCCGAAACGGGGGATCTCTCTGTTAACCGAACCGAACCGTCACCATCGTCCTACGCAACAACAGCAGGCGGCAAAAAATTCTCGGATTTAGCTCTAATGGGGGGCGCGCGGCTGACCGATCATAGACTAGAGCCATTTGAGATGTAATTCGACGGAACGACAGGGGGTTTATTCTAAAAATGACAGTGCTGACCGGTCCAAGCTCTGGACTGCCACTTGTCGTGCTGTGATTCGCTCTGGACCAAATCATCATATAGGGCGTCAAGTTCTGGGAGCCCTCAGTGACATCTTGCAAGTTTTGGACTAAAACACCACATTCTGTGCAAGTTTGTGGATCTGGGGTGCTATTACCTTTTGTTTGAGTTGTTTGAACGGCGGCGGTCCTTCTCCGGGCGACGCCGTGTTCAAGAAATGGCCGGATCCAGTCCCTGGCGTGCATGCACCCACCTGCATGATCTCCGAGATTGCGTACTGGTCTCCTACACCCAAAAGTTGCATGGTCCGTGATCCTGCATGTTCGAGCCAAAAGTCGCATGATACAGTACCTTGTATCAGAATGTACTGTCAGCTTTCAGCTTAATATACGTTGCAAACAGAACTTCAATACCTCACCATACTCTAACTAGCACTATCCTGATGCGAATCGCGAATGGCCGTGTGCCGTGGATGCCGCGCGTTCAGATGTCGCTGCATGCAGCGCTGCACTTCTCTTGGTGTCCAAGCAATAACTTGTGAGCTTTAGAGACAGAAAAAACCCAGAAGATCGGCCAGTGGGCTTCCAATTGCCTTCCTCCGAACAATGTGGGAAAGATGACAGAGCTGGCCCATATCTCCAAATAGAAGGAACGCTTCTTCAGATAATTAATGGCAGGTAGAATCGATTAGAAAGACCTTCATGATCAAGAACCTTTCTGACATACATACATCTTCATTTTTGCATATGAGGAAAGGTGTGGCCAGAGGCTTCTCAACATGTCATTTTGCCACTCCCAAAAATAGTTTTGATGCGATGTGCAACAGCATTAGATCAACGTGTCAACATCAAAGTGATAAACACGCCGCTCATCTGGTTGCGCCCATCGATGGTGTGATGTAGACTCTTCACTAACTTTTAGTCACATACCCATTATTGGAGGAGTTTTACGCTCGCGGTATTTAGGCAATCTCAAGTAGTGTCCAAGCGATCAATGAACATTTTTAGGGCGCAATGACCGCTGGCGCTTTAGCAAGCGAAATGACTAGTAAAGTACTCCCTTCATAAACTAATATAAGAACGTTTAGATCATTACTTTAGTAATCTAAACACTTTTATATTACTAGTTTACAGATGGAATAGACTTTATTTCCGGATGTACTCGATATCTATATATGGATACTTTAGGTTTAGATAAAGAATGCAATGCAGGTTCCCACACAGACACGCGATACAAACGAAAGGACTCACAGAAATATATGCTCCATCCGTCTTATAATATAAAAACGTTTTTGATACTACTCTGTAGTTGGCACATGGATATGGCCGAGAGGCCATTTTTGGGGAAGGATAATTCTCGGCATTTGCATTGATTGATGCACCCAGCCGGCTAATTAACCAAGCTAGCTCCTCTTGGCTTTTGCTTCCATGAGATCATCGACAAGACGACGCAGATCACGGTGGGAGGAGCCCCCTTCCGCCACGGCGGCACGGCACTTGGCGGCGAGCTCGGTCACCCTGCTCCTCGCCACGTCCCCTGCCCCTCCGGGGCGCATGAACGCCGTCACCGCACGTGCCACGTCTCCGGCGGGGACCACCTCGTGCTCCTCGTGCCTGGTGCTTCGTAGGCCTGCGCCGCACGGCCACAGCCGCTCCCCGATGCCCAGCACCTCCGTCACCAACCTCTCGGTGATGAACTGCTCGAACACCATGGGCCACGTCAGCACCGGCACCCCCGCCATCACCGTCTCCAGGACGGAGTTCCACCCGCAGTGCGTCACGAACGCGCCCACCGCCGGGTGCCCCAGTATGGCCGTCTGCGGGGCCCACGCTGTGAAGAGGAGCCCTCGGTCTCCCACACGCTCGGACCACCCCTCCGGCGGGGTCCAGTTCCCGGCGTCCCTCACCACCCACAGGAACGGCTTCCCGGCGGCCTCCAGCCCGAGAGCGAGCTGCTGCAGCTGAGCGTCGGAGACGTGGGTGAGGCTGCCGAAGCACAGGTACACCACCGAGCGGCTTGGCTTCGAGTCCAGCCAGCCGATGCACTGTGACTGTTGGTCGTCCACGCCGCCGCCGGCCGGGGAATGGTATGGTGATGACGGCGAGAAGAGAGGGCCCACGAAGTAGGCGCGCTTCGCGTAGCCATGGCGCATGTACATCTCGCAGTACTGCCGCTCCAGCTCTAACGAGGTGTTCATGGCCTGGCAGAAGCAGTCCTGCACCGGAACAAGCTTGCTGAGCATGGAGTACCGCTCATGGCCCCTCAGGAACTCCGGCAGCTCAGCCCTGGGCACCCGGATACTGGGGCCCGGAAACTGGGGGACCGTGACGACGTCCGCATCGCCATCGTCGACGTCCACCCGCTCGAGGTGGTGCAGGGCGAGCGTCGGGAAGGCGCCGATGGCGCTGAACGCGACGCACGGCACGCCGAGCTCGCCGGCGACGCGGACGTTCCAGGCGAAGTGCACGTCGGTGACGACCGCGTCCGGAGACTGCGCCCTGGCGAGCGCCTCCTGCGCCGGGCGCGTCAGATTTTCGCTCAGGGCGGCGGCGTCGATGCGCCACGCGTCGGCCTCCGTGGCCCTGCCGAGGTTCTCCACGCCCTCCGGGAGCCCGTCCACGGCCGGGAACGGGTACGTGGCTATCTTGACATGCTCCGGCTGCCCACGTCGCCGGAGCAAGGACTGGACGACCGGGACGTTGGCCGGCGTGACGGCGACGGTGGCCTCCACTGCAGGTCCGGCGGCGACGAGGCGGACGGCGAGGTCGGTGAAGGGCTCGATGTGGCTGGTGGCGAAGAAGGGGAAGATGAGGACGCGCAGCATCGTCTTGTTGCTGCTGGTAGCACTAGCAGCAGCAGCTGCTGCAGAGGCCATTTCTTCTTCTCCTCTGTCGTGGTCGTGCTTGGTTTAACGTGATTTTCATCACGCGGGGGTGGGGGTAGGCTGGGTTCGTTCATTCGGCTGAGCACCACACAATCACCGCCCACGGCCCGACGCTATCTATCCCAACCGAGGGAGCCAAGTCATCACATTCATCTTTTCTTCCGATCTAAGATGTACTTAGAACCAGTGGCGGACCTAGGAATTGAAGCTAGCCGGGGCGAACATTTAAGGTCAATTTTTTTATGCAAATACATGTGTACTGAATCAAAAGTCATGGCATTCAACTACCAAAATCATGAAAGGGCATAAAAAGTTATTAGAAACTACTGATAACATGGAGTCTTGTCGCTCCATTCATTTTGTGTTCGATATCTTGGCACGTCGTGTTCTTTCAAAAGCCAATAAGATATGACTTCATCGTGTGATTCCACTTGATCTACCACAATTCTTGGTGGTATGACATCGAAAGTGCAACTTTAGCATCAGAAGCTATTTTAATTGCACACAGCAATATAGTATTGATAATACCTGGATGTAATGTGTCTGCTCATTTTACTAGAATTAACCAGACAAAGCACTTTGTTGCCAGCACTTGATCAATTGCGAGATAGCTTAGCCTAGAGCGGTGTTGGCACTTGGCACTATAATTCATAAACTGATTAAGTAAGTATTCAGTAAGGGTATGAGCCAAAGAGTAGAACAATTCAAAATACACAAGAGATATGTTGGACAGTAGTGGGGCGGCGCAGCAGTGAGTGACTTTTTTTTTTGAGACAAAGCAGTGAGTGGCTAGTGCTCGGGGATCTATTGGGGCTGGATTGGTTGTATTGGTGGCCGGCAGCGTGCTTGTGGTCTTTGGGCCTTAAGTGCAATTGTGCAAACGCTGCAGCCCAGCCCAATCTTCTTTCTCTCCCTCACCCGGTCACCCTCACGGCCTCGCGTACGGCTTCGCAGGAACAAGACAACAGGAAACATCCGCGCCGCCATGAAAATTGCCCGCCACCGAAGGAAATTGGGAGGAGCAGAGGAAGGGTAGGTAGGCGGGGGTTGCTGCTCCGCCGCCGGCGACCCGGGGCAGCCGCCCCAGCTCGCCCCAATGGTAGATCCGCCACTGCTTAGAACCGCATGCTAGTCCAACTTGTGGAGGCTAATTATTGGTGATGACACGCCAACAACAAGCATCCATAACGAAGACCATCATCATTGTGGATCTTTTTGTGTTCAATGCCGAGCGACCATTGGAGGCGCCAGTTGTGTCCAAGAGATTGAGGAAGAAGTCCTGGTGCCCGATGATCCACGGTCCTTCTTTGCAAAGCTTTTTCTTGTTCGAGAAACTTCCGATCTATTCATCTTCAATCATGACAGTACAAGGAACAACAGAGGTAATAAAAATTACAACCATGTCCGTGGACCACCTAGCGACGAATGAAGGCGCGCCGCCATCATCGCTCCTCCAATCTCATTGTAGTAGACAATCGGGAAGTCGTTGTGCTAAAGCCTCATAGAACCAGCGCACTAGAGCAGTAGCCATCGTCGATGAAGAAAGTCGTAAATCAGAAGGATCGAACCTGTAAATACTCAAACGAAGACCGGATCCAAACATATCCATCGAAGACCAGCATCAATCGAATCTCGCGAGATCCGACTTCACTATATATAGTAGAAAATTGTTTCACTATTCTCTCCTTTTCTCAACTTTAGTATATTTATTTTGTTTTAGCTTAACATTCATTTATTACTTGAGATTCCAAATTGATTGATTAGGCTTTTTAGTTTTACAAAATTTGTCTCTTATATTTTTTTTTTTTAAAATTGACTGTGTCAACACAATAATGAAGTTGAGATTGAAAAAAGGGGCCGTAATTGTGGTCAGGAGGAGTTGTCGGCCACTTGCATGTCCACCACTAGACATGCAACTGCAAAGGTTATAACCTGATTGTAACTAGCGAGCGTCGGGAAGGCGCCGATGGCGCTGAACGCGACGCACGGCACGCCGAGCTCGCCGGCGACGCGGACGTTCCAGGCGAAGTGCACGTCGGTGACGACCGCGTCCGGAGACTGCGACCTGGCGAGCGCCTCCTGCATCGGGCGCGTCAGATTTTCGCTCAGGGCGGCGGCGTCGATGCGCCACGCGTCGGCCTCCGTGGCCCTGCCGAGGTTCTCCACGCCCTCCGGGAGCCCGTCCACGGCCGGGAACGGGTACGTGGCTATCTTGACATGCTCCGGCTGCCCACGTCGCCGGAGCAAGGACTGGACGACCGGGACGTCGGCCGGCGTTGTTGGAGTATGATGTCCGACCCTCTCTCAAAGATCGGTCTTTTGGTTGTATTGACTAGAGCATGCACTTCTACATGGTATCGGAGCCAAGAGGTCTTGAGTTCAAGACCCTGCTGGCGCAATTAAAATTGCAGCCCACTTTCGGTCCACGTTTAGGCCTGAGGGAGCCACACGTGAGGGGGAGTGTTGACGTATAATGTGCTGCCTAGTCTCTTTCATCAGATCGGTCTGATGGTTGAACTGGTTAGGTGCATAAACTTACAACCAAAAGGTTCAGGCTTCAAAACCCAATAAACACAATAATTAATTGCGGCCTGCCCCCGCTTCCGCTGCCCACGTCATGAAACTCCAAAGAAGCATAGACGTGAGGGGGAGTGTTGGAGTATGATGTCCGACCCTCTCTCATAAATCGGTCTTTTGGTTGCATTGGCTAGAGCATGCATTTCTACAGACGTGACTGCGACGGTGGCCTCCACGGCGTCGCTAGGGCCAGCCGCGACGAGGCGGACGGCGAGGTCGGTGAAGGGCTCGATGTGGCTGGTGGCGAAGAAGGGGAAGATGAGGACGCGCAGCATCGTCTTCTTGCTGCTGGTAGCAGCAGCAGACGCCATTTCTTCTCCTCTGGGCACGCAGTGGTTGGCTGGATTTGTTCATTCAGCTGAGCACCAGATGCTAGACTCACGGTCACGGGGGTTTATTACAGCGAAAATGATACACTTACGGTCAACTTTTACGGAAAGCTGGCTAGATGTAGATTACATTGTACAGTAACTAGTTAGGATTGATTGACTGAGATTTAATTGAGACAGGGCCCATCAAGGAAAATCAGAGGGAACCAATTAGAGAAAGGCACGCAGTGTGGTCCATGTGTGTTGTATTGTCGACCACACCATCGCCACCCACGGCGGTACGCTATCTATCCCAACAGAGGGAGCCAAACAATTAAGAGCATCTACGATTGGACGTCTCAAACCCGTCTCATGTCCGTGCAGGCCACCCGGTCACTAACCGGTTATAAAATTTTGACCCAACCGGGCTTCTCAAACCGGCCTCAAACTCAGCTGACCGGCACCCCTATATCCAACCTAAATATATGAGGCGGATATGGGGGAGCCCGGGAACGCTGGGGCACGCCCGCCACATCGGCCTGATGGCGTGGCCCCACACGAACTCGTCGAGAAACCCGACGGTCCAGCGGGCGCCTCGACCGTCGCCGCGTGGCGCTGCTCCGGCTCCCCGCCCGAGGCCGTAGCCCGCTATTTAAGCCGGCCGGCGCCTCCAGCCCTAGCACATCCGTCTCTTCCCTTCCTCCGCCGCCACTCGAGCCCGTCAGTCATACCCCCACGCCGCCGCTACTACACGATCCATCATCGTTTGTTCCTCCTTGAGCAGGTCCGGATCCGTAGGGAAGAGGGGCTACCTCTGGAACCGGAGGAGGATTTCGAGGAGGAGGAGGAGGAGGTGTCGACGGAGGAGGAAGAGGAGGAGGAGCAGGAGCCGACGAACGAGGAAGAGGAGGAGGAGCAGGAGCCAGTGAAGGAGGAAGAGGAGGAGGAGCAGGAGCCGGCGAAGAAGGCGCCGCCGCTGGATGTGAGGGGGGAGGAGGTGCCGGCAATGGAAGAGGACGTGGATGTGTGGCCGGACAGCACGCCATCCTTAACTTCATCCGCTCAGAGTCGGCTGCAGAGGCCAGGCATCGCCGTCGGCAACAGATGGAGGCGGTGCAGGCGGCCCAGGCTCCGGCTCCAGCGTAGGCGACTCAGGCCATCTTCGACAACGACGAAATTTGAGTAGCATAGAACATAGTACGCAGCTATATATTCTGCATGATTTTGTATGGATTTAAGAAATGAATATAAGAGAGTTATATGTGAAGAAATATGAGGTGTGCCCGGTTAGTGTCCGCAGACGCGCCAGGTCGTGTCTACGGGTGTTTGAGGGGCCGGATTTGCCAAGTCCGACTGCAGATGCTCTAAGTCATCACATTCATGTGTTGTTTTCGATCAATAGTATTGATTGGTTAAGATGTTAGCACCGCATGCTAGACTACTACTAGTCCAACTTGTCGATGCTAATTACGATTGATCATGACACGCCAACATCACGAAGGCAACAAGCATCCATAACTTTTTTATTTTTTGAGTGGTAGTACAAGCATCCATAACTTTTTTGTTTGAGAACCACCAAGCTTTATTATTGTTATAATTCACAAAACTAGGGATACAAACGGGATCATCAGGTTGTCCCAACCAGACATGTCGTCTACCACAATCTAAACAATGAGAAAACTTGACTAGTAAATGGGGTTCTCTATTCGACGCCGACCCTCGAAACAAAAACTACAATTAAACTCGGCGGCCCTCAACTTAATCTCTGCTACAATCAAACCATGAATACCAATGCAACCCTTGTTGATATCATTAGCCACCTGCTTAGAATCAATAGCCACCTCAAAATTGTGAAGTAGAAGATCATCCGTCAAAGATAGAGCTTCCCTGCAAGCGTTTACCTCTAGAGTTGCAACATCTCTCATGCCATGGATTACTAGCGCCGATGATCCCAAGTAATTTCCAGAAGAGTCCCTGCATACAGCCGCCCCAGCGGCTCCTATACCAGATCTAGCAAGAGCCGTGTCAACATGAATTTTGCATAGCCCGGCGGTGGAGCGATCATGCGAGCTGAAGTCCCTCTTCGGCCGGGAGTATGATCACGCACATCACTGACTTTTGTGGGTAATTCTCCAAGTTCCGGGTTGCAGTTTTTGACGAATAAATTTGTCAACAGCGGACTCTGGAACACCCCTTCATGTATTGCCTTCCGTCTTGCCCACCATGTAGCCCAAAGGGTCACTGCCATCCTAACAAAAGATCCATGAGACACCGATTCCAACATGGTGAAAAGCCATTGTTTTGCGCTCACTTCAGTCGTTGAGATCATATGTTTTGCTAGCTCGTCATGAGGAATCTAGTAATGAGTGCCTCCATGAGTCATCCATTCCACATGCAAGCAATCGTTGTGGACATGTTCCTGTGACAACGGACATCATTCGTAGGTACGGAATGCTTTGCTAGACGCCACATAAACATTTTTATTTTTCTCGAAACTTGCGTCTTCCCATTGATTTCCAAGAAGATTCATCCTGCCGTAAACTAGAGGATCCTACAGTTTCATCCATCCAGGCTTCTCTCCTAAATTTGGTTGCTACCATCATTTTATATGCTGACCGCACTGAGTAGACACCACTTCTTTCAAAACTCCAAGCCCAACAATCGTCTATATTTTTTGTGCACAGCGGGATTCCCATGATCACTAGCACATCAAGTGGGATGAACACCTCTTTGACCTTCTCCCTTATCTATGTCGTAGATGTAGGATCAATCAAATCTGAGACCAACTGCTGGAATTTGATTTATTTTGGGCCGGCCCAATAACCATTTCAGAATTCCTAATAAATCCTACAAGCCCACTTAGCCCATTCATGCAAGGCAAGAGGTGAGACCTTAGGGCTGTTTGGTTTGTGACTAATTTTGCCAAAGATTGCCACACCTAAGGTTAGGTAAATTTTACCAACTTAGGTGAGTGTTTGATTCAAGTCACACCTTAGGCAAGCCACACTTGGACCCCACGTGACATACACACAAAAAGTGTGGCAAGATTCTCTTAGGCTTGCCAACTTGTGGCTCTCATTTTGATGAACTAACCTTAGGCAAGCTTGGCAAAAATGTGTGGCAAAATGTAGCAATGCTAGTCCTAGAACCAAACGGCCCCTAAAGTTTAGTCCCATATTGCTCACTTAGTAGGAGTTGGACCTCCTTATAAGGGAGGTTGTTTTCCCACATGTATGCACATGAGAAGAAGAGAGACATACATGCGCGCTCCTCGTACGCCGCCCACCTCGCCATGCCACGACGCGCGTCAACATCCTTATTAAGCCGATCAATCGTCTAAATTTTTGGGTATGGACATGGGAAGAGGAAGAACGACGAGGCATGACCTCCCTCTTCGCATGTGCTGCTCAACATCCAGTCATCTGGAGTTCCTTTACTATAGGACTTGTTTGCTATTTATTTTATGGTTTGGATGTATTTGCATTGTGTTTTCCATTTCTTTTATGCATGGCTACCTTGTTTCATTTCAAGTCTATGTCATGCCCACTTTCACTTTGACTCTACTCAACCTCCTTATTCTCTCTTGGCAAGTCTTACCAAATCCAAAGCCAACTTCCATCAATCCTTCACCAAGCTTCCAAAACCCCAAAGCTACTTCAAACTATCTTTATAATTGAAATTGGATATTTGAGTTCCAGGTTTAATTGCACAATTAATGTCCAACTTTTGCCCATAAATCACATTAATGTGCAGGGTTACTACCTTAATTTTCAACCCATTTGGACTTCATCTAAAGGGTTTTCTAAATCGAAACAGTTTGACTTTTATTCAAACTTGTTTGAATTTTCTCAAATATTCTCAAATCATTTTACTAAATTCCTCATATTTTCCTGAGTCCAAAAATATATCTCTCATTGTAAAATCCCCTTCCTAACTCCCCGCTTTCACTACTAGAAAAATGGCTAGTCACAACTTAAGTTGGTGGCACCCCATTTTCAATCAACGCCAACACTATATTTTTCAAATAGTGGTGGCCTTGGCATATTTGGTACGACAACTTTGTAACACTAGTATGGTACACATGCATTTCACACATGAGATTTGGTAACCAAATTATGAATAAATATCACACTATAGCATGTAAGCTTTGAGTCATATATGCATGATGTAGATGTTCGTTTAATTCTTATAGTTCATCTCATTCAAAATCAATTAGTTTTATAAAAAATCTGTTTTAAGATTCATGGAATTATGCATTGTAAAGCATAAAGTAAAAACAAATAGTGACAATTCATTTAGAAAAAAAAGTTTGGGCAATTAAGATATGGAAGATTCTAGAACAAAGGAGAAGTTTCTGGATTATGCTTAAGTCAACCATCAAGTTTTCTACATTGTACATATGGCAGAATCTGGTGGAATGTAGATGATATCCAACGGCCAGTAGTGCTCGGATCTGCCATCTTTGTACCGTCGGATTGGGTTCATCCAACGACCAACTTTCAAAGTTATTCGCACACTATATAGGAGTATAGACAATATTGCTCGCATGAGTTTTTCCGCGCTTTGCTGCGGGAAATGTGAGCAAAAAAAATTGCAAGGAAAAGAATAACAATTATATCAGATACACGTGATAACAAATATAAATGTACCAAAGCAGAACCACCATCTATGAATTATCAGTGCATCTGATGGTGTTTCAAACATTGTGAATAATTCCGAAGTCATCTAACAGAACTATGGCTAATAACAATGAACCTTTCATGTCCATACTCCCGGTTAGGCCGAAAGGTTTAAATTTCATAACATCGTCTCATAAATTTAAATGTACGCAAAAGTATGTACAATCTAGAACATGTTCAGATGGAAGATATTTACATCTTTCTTGCATCGCATAATAGTAGAATGAGTGTGTTAAGACTGTTGATAAACACACATCAGTAGATTTTGGCCGTCACTAAATGTTATTCCTGAAGTACTATCAGCAGCTTGCAAAGTGGAATGACAGACCTGAAGCCCTAAAAAATGGCAAAATCTACTTTGTGTATCAAGTATATTCTCACTCTCCAGTCCATTCTAAACTCTTTCTGAAATATATATACTTTTGAACAGATGGATGTCATATCAGACGAAAAAAGTAAAATGCTATCACTGAGTGTTTGGAGGAAAGAGGATCGACGCTTAAAACCAAACTCTCCCTTTCCTGCTACGTACCTGTGCTTTATTATTTGGCCTGTGTACTGTTGATGTGATCTTTTCCTTATAATTAGCACTCACAGGAAAAAAACTGAAGAATAGAGTACATGACCCGTTTGTTATTGTAGTCTGAAGTTGGACATCTCGCGTGACCAACAGGAACGACCATGCATAATGGCTTCGTCCCCAGCCGCAGAAGGATACCTTGCAAAAAAAGGCTATCATTGCCGCAGAATGCTCGCCGCAACAGCTGGATCAAGCACTTCTCTGAGCAGTGGCTGTTAATATTCCATGGCTGAGGCCCTCATCACGTTGCCACACTCGGGTCACTCCTTTCAGACCAAAAAGAAAGCGGCAACGCAGCTAGCTTCTTCGCATGGAGACGAAGACGGCAGGAATGCGGATTGGCTGTTGTGCGGGACTCGGAGAGCCATCGTAGGCGAGGAGTGTTAGAAGTAAACCACGACCCCACGGCGGTGATCAGTGCGTGCGTGTGTTGCATGCATCAGTGGAATAAGTCTCCAGGTAGTTACTTGCATGCTTAGGTAGTGGAGCAGCTGATGGACGGCCGCTTCATGGGCGTACGAGTGGAGGCCGGATCGTGTGTACGTGCGCATGAGGCCCGGCCGGAGTTTGTTGCTCTTGGCAGTGCGTTGCCTGGGTCTTTATAAGCACCATGTATTCAGTTTGCTCGGTTTGAGCCGAGAGTAGCCATGTAGCCACTGTAAAGAAGAAAAGGATTGGAGCGTTCGTGCGCCCGTGGCGGCGTTCGTGCGCCGGCCGGAAAACCTTGTTCCATTGTTCTTCTTCTTCCACCTCCGTTCGAGCCGAGGAGAGGTAGCTAGAGGGCTTCGGTTCCAACAAGGAGGCCGGCAGTCGTGAGCCGCTCGTTCGCGAGAGCAGCAAGCGTTGGCAGGTGATCTAGCTGGAGATGAGGTTCCGGTCACCACAATGCAGTGCCCAAGCAGGGGCTATATATATGCTGCATGAGGGAGTTGAAGGGAAATGGTGTAATGGCGTGGTTACCATCAGTTTCGTCTCCCGTGGGTGGCATGCATGGAACTTTAATAAAGGAAATGAAGGATTGGGATGAGAAACGTATACTGTAGGTGCGCTGATTAAAACAATAATTAATGACATGGGAGCATGCACATGTTGTGGGAAGTAATTTACCGCAAGGCAAGAGGGGGAAAAAAAATTCTATGAGACCAGGTCTCACGGATTAGCAGGTGAGACCCATCCTGATGGATGACACGTGGCATCCACAAATCACAAAGCATCCACTCCACCCCCACCTGAAATCAGGGGGGGAGAGATTAGATGCTTTGTGATTTGTGAATGTCACATGTCATTCATCAGGGCGGGTCTCACCTGATTTATATGAGACCTGGTCTCATATAATTTTTTTCCCAAGAGGGGGCCTCGATCAGTTGATCCGTTGGCATCCCACGTCTGCACTTGTTCAGAGTTGTTGTCTTGTTGATTTGGCAAGTGACGTGGATAGCTTGCATGTCAAGAAAAAAAAGATAGTGGGGGGCTCCTATTTAGATATAGTAGATGCCACAAATTTGTGAGCTCAACTGTGTTGTCGAGTTGGTACACAGTAGTAGCGTCGGATTTGTTAGGACGCCATATGTAATCTGTCTAGTGATGTCGTAAATATAGTTGAAACACCAGCACTAAGTTATTATTGTGAGTTTGAATTTATTAGTATTTTGAGAATTTATTTGTATTTTTGAAACACTGAGTTATCAAAGCAAATATATTTATTTTAAATTTATTAGTATTTTGAGATTTTATTATTTTATCATGTATTAGATAATTATTTGCTTTGATACATAAACTGCAAACTGCCATGTATTAGATAATTAGGAGTTTGAATAGATGGAAACTGCCATGTGTTTGCTCTAGTGTACGTTTGTAAAAATGCCATGTGTAGCATATTTTGAACTACTTTGTCATGGTATATATGCATTTGTAAAAATGCCATGTATTCTTGATCATAGCTAGTATGGCTAGTGTGCATTTGTAAAAAATGCCATATGTATATGCATTAGATGGTACTTCATCCTCTCTAGTTCATATCACTAGTATCCCGACTTGTTATTATCTTGTAGTTGCAGCCATGAGTATCTAGAACAACCACTACCAGTCCTCGAGCAACTTCGCGGCGTATGCTGAAGTCGATAAAGGCAAAGCAAGCACAAACAAGGTAAGATTACAAAACATCCATGAGTATTGCAAACACATGCATACATATATCTAACCACTCATTATTGATGATTTCAAACCTTTGACTTGCCAGGGATATGTACGGCTCCCGTCTCCAGCACCCGTCGAGTAGCAGCCATGTGACGTGGACATGCTCAACCGCGAGCTGCCGCGTTACATGAGAGTACAGTGAAGGCCCTCAGGGAGTTGAATGACTCCCTGCTGAAGGATAGGGATCAGATTATCGATGATAATGCTAAATTCTATGACAAGATACTGAAGTTGAACGACCAAAAGATGAACTGGTCGTCGAAGTGGATGAGCTAACAAAGGACACACGGGTCCTGAAGGCCGAGAGAACTCAACTAAAGATGGAGAAAGCCCATTACCAAATGGAGGGGGAGAGCAATAGGAATAAGTTTCGTGAGATGAAGTTAATTCTTGGGAGAGAGATGTAATGTGTAGGTAGTTTGGAGATACTGTGAAGTTGATCACTTCCTACTAGTATAGTACCGTTTGTGGAGCAGATCACTACGTAGTTTAGAAGTACTAATCTTTTGTGAAGTTGAATCTAAGTAAGTTTAAGTGGCTGCATATATACTAGGTTTAAATTGCTGCGTATAACTTTTTTATTAGCAAAAAATCTAGTTGCTGGCGTTGGCTACACTTAACGCCATAGCTAACACGAACACATTGCTGGTGTTGGACACGTCACGCCATATCGGTAGTTCGGTACTCACAATACTACTGACTTACGCGCCAACGCCACAAGTAAAAAATTTCACTGGTGCCATATTGGTGGTATCGTGTGTCCACGCCAGCAAAGCCTTTTTTGGCACACCATAGCTAGGGTTTTTTACACTAGTGTTTCTTTCTCTCCAAGTTCTGTTTTACAAGAAATGGAAAAAAGGAAGAAGAAAAGAATTTGGGAGAGAGAAGCCCAGCGTAGCTCACAGCCAGCCCACCTAACCCTCCAAATCCCTTTCTCACAGCGCTACCCTTCTACCCTATCACCCGTTCACTCCACATGGCATGGTGGGGCCCACCCTGTCGTTGCCTGGGTGAACAGGCTCACCCACTCCTTCTCCCTCCTCCAGCACGCTCCTTTCTAGCAAGGCCATGTGCCTCCTGTGGGCATGTCGTGCCTCACGAGCTCCTTTATTTTTTGGATAGCACATCCGCCACAGCGCCATCAAATGCATTTTCCTTTCCTTCTCCGTGTCACCCCACTAGAAGCCTGCCATTGAATCAATTATTTCCTTGCAAACTTTTTTTGGGATTTTAAACTCTGCCAATGCAAACACTGGTATAGACTGAGTGATAGCCTTAAGTAAAATCTCCTTGCCTCCCATGAACAAGATTTTTTTCCTTCCACCCCTTCAATCTTTTTACAATCCTCTCCACAAGGTGGCCAGAACTGTCACTCCCGTCCAAACCCGCCATAGCTAGGAGGCCAAGGTATTTATCTGAAATTGCTTTAGTTACGATATTTAGTTATGCACATATCTCAACTTTTACATGAACATCAACATTAGGGCTGAAGAAAAATACTACTTTTACCCACACTCAGGGGCGGAGGAGCCGTTAGGCAAGCTAGGGCGGCAGCCCCACCTTGATTTTCTGCTAAAGCATTTATGTATAGGTACGTTGTGTATACCTCATGGCCAGCTGGCTTCACGATCTTGCTGGGAAAAAAGAGACAGACGAACAAGCAACCTTATTTGGGGTGTGAGCCCACTGCATAATTCTTACTGTTGTGCTGTTGGTGATATGTCTCCAATCGTATCTATAATTTATGAAGCATTCATGCTGTATTTACATGAGTTCTACATGGTTTTGGTGCACCTATTAATCTAGTGTCCAACGTAAGTTCCTTTTTTTTTTGCATGTTTTAGGTTTCATAGAAAGACCATGCCTATATAAGTCCAAACGCGATGAAAATTCACTATGATTTTTTATGGAAAAGAAGAGACCTAGGAAGCTTCAGGGGTAGCCGGAAGGTGCCTAAGGGCCCACAAGCTTAGGGGGCGCCTCCTAGGGCGCGCCATGCAACATTGTGGGGCCCTCGAGGTTCAGTCTGACGTGAATCCAACGCTAAAAATAATCCTATTGATGAGTTATATTTTTACACTCATTTACCCTCTGTGTAAACCGAGATATTTCATTAAAATAAAGATATTCGCTCTGATATTGCTACTAGTGACTAATGAATGTAAATGATTACACACATTTTCTTTTTGATGCGTTTTCATAGAAAATAGGCTAAATATGGACGAAATCAAGTGAGAACATGGAAAGAAGTAAAGGAGGAAGCATGAGAAATCAAGAGGATGCGCACCAAAAGCCACAAAGCAAGAGACAACGTTTCATGCTACCCGACCACTCGCATGAGAGGTCATATGGCGTGGATTCGGAGGCTCCTCGCCCACCTGAACAACTTTTATAAAAGGAACCAGGCCGAAATGTCAACAGAACATCCGTGAGCGAAGCTAGAATAGAGTCATCTTAAAGCTAATTAACTATACACCACATATATTTTTGCAGCTGGGCATGGAAATAAATAAATGGTGAACCAATTCATTCCGATCAGATAATCGACACAAATCCGTTTCATTCTGATCATAAAATAAATAAATGGTGAACCGATTCATTCTGATGACAAAATCTACACGGTAAATCTCTTGGCTAGCCCATTTTGCTCATATTATCCTTTTTTAGAACATGCTCAAATTATCTTCGGTGGCTATAGAATCATGACATATCAGCCACATTGATATATGGATCCTGGCTGGCAACTTAGCTGTCCATGTACTCTTGAAAGATCAAAGAACAAACTTGCCAGATTTAATGAGCATAACTTAGAAGACGAGTTAGCAATAAAACCCCTGAATTTACCCAACACCATATGCCTAAGCAGCTCACATCGCCCGATCATTGCAGATCAAGTAAAGATCAGGGGAAATCATAGAGTAAGGGAACATGTGATCCCGTGAATGATTAATTTCTGGCTGGCAACTCTATACTTTATGTATTAGAACAGCTCAATACATGAGTGGTCAATAGTGAATTGCATTGTCCACTCGAGGTGATGAAGTCAACTCGCAAATGTGCATGATTAGGGATGCGGAGTCAGGGGCGTCCGGTACAGATTAAACTAAGAACATCTCCAACAGCTGCGCTATATAAACGCCGTGCTGGAAAATTTGTGTTTTTTTTGCGCGCGCAGCCGCTCCGGACGCTCCAGCGAAGGTGCAAAAACCACGCGCGCGGAATAAGTAGTTCAGCGCGCGGGGCGAAACGGCATTGTGCGCCGTTTATTTGCTGTGCTCGCTCTCGCGCGCTGCACACTCGAGCGCCCGTGCCACGACTTCCACCTACCCCAATCCAGGCGCTGGCGCCGCCGCCCGCACCACCTCATTTGTTCCAACGACCATTCCGGCGCTTTCCCGGCCTATCGCCGCGCCGCCGCCGCTTCCTCCATCTCCCTCTAGTCGCCGCCGCCCCTCGCGCGTGCCATTACTCCGACGAACAGCGCCCGGCCGCCCACTGCCGCTCGGCACCCACAAGGTGTTCGACAAAACGCTTGCAAGGTATGTATTGCTTCAACTTCACATTTTTACATGAATTTGGTGCATGTTGTTTGTAGTTTTTTTATTGACTAGTTTAAATTCGACATTGTAGATGAGTTCGTCATATGATTCTTCCGAAGAGAATTTGATATTGAAGAGGAGGAGGACCTTGCAATGATCCTAGCTATGCACATCAATAAAAAACCGAAGCACGGTGATTCAGTTATGGGTCGACAGAAAATTTGGAGGGATAAGATCGATGCCGACAACAGATTGATGAGGCACTATTTTGTGGATAATCCCGTGTACCCCGAGTCGTACTTCCGGCACCGGTTTAGGATGAGCACCGAGTTGTTCAGGCGCATTGTAGAGAAACTGGCGAGCCATGATCGGTTTTTTCAGCAAAGGAGGAATGCCGCCGGAGAGCTCGGGCATAGCACCTTTCAGAAGGTGACAGCCGCTTTGCGTATGTTGGCACACGGTATTCCGGCTGATCTAATTGATGACCACTTGGCCATGGGTGAGAGTCAAGCCATCATGTGTGTCAAGCGCTTCACAGTCGTAATTGTGCAAGTGTTTGACCCGGAGTATTTGAGATCTTCCAATGCTAAAGACGCCGCAAGGCTTTTGGAGATGAACAAAGCTCGCGGGTCCCAGATATGCTTGGCTCAATAGATTGTATGCATTGGAGTTGGAAGAACTGTCCTAAGGCATGGCATGGGCAATTCCACGGCCAAAAAAAGGTTCCACTATAATCCTTGAAACGGTGGCCGATCAAGAGACTTGGATTTGGCATGCTTCTTTTTGGAATGCCTAGATGTTTGAATGTCATCAACGTTGTTAATCAGTCATCACTCATGAATAGGATTGCAAATGGTGATCTGCCACCGGCGTAGCTTGTAGCAAATGGCCATACATACAACTATGGCTACTATCTTGCGGATGTCATTTACCCAAAATGGCAAACATTTGTGAAGCCGTTGAAAAAACTGGAAGGTAAGAAAAATCTTGATTTCCACAATGCTCAGGCGGCGGCTAGGAAAGATAGGGAGAGAGCTTTTGGGATTTTGCAAGCCCAATTTGCCATTGTGAGAGGACCGGCTAGATTTTGGGATCAAAATATGGTTTGGTACATCATGCACGCTTGTGTGATCATGCACAACATGATCATCGAGAATGAGCATGGCCAAGATTTAGACTACTCTGAGTATGAGCTCTTGGGATGTCCCGTGCGAGTGCGGCGAAGGGTTGCGAGGGTGGCCCGATTTGTTGCCTCCTATCATGCCATTTGACGTGCCGAAATGCATGATGATCTTCAGAAGGATCTCATCGAGGAGTGGTGGGCATGAAATGGCCGACAAAGAGCATCATGATTTGTATGTTTGATGTTGTATTGTTGAACTATTTGTTGTATTGCAAGATAGACTATTTGTTTGAGTTGTAATAATAAAATTGAACTATTTATTGTTGATTTATTTTGTTTGTGTTTGATCTTCTTGGTTGTGTTTGGAGTGCATATGTTGTTTGTGTTGAGCGTGCGTGCAGTTTTTTTGTAGCGCCTGCTGGAGCGAGTCGCGTGCGCTATATTTTGCAGCGGACGCTCACCAGCGCTCCGAGGCGCGCAAAAACTTGCGATTCCAGCGCTGTAAACGTTTTTTTAGCGCGCAACGCGCATTGCGCTGCTGTTGAAGATGCTCTAACGCCACTAGTACGCACAATCCAGCTACAACCGATTTGTCTAATTTTGAATATGTAGCGGGCTGGATGAATCATGATACTGCATACACATACTCCGTGATTCCAGTTCCATGTGTGGGCGTTTGTTGCCTATAAAAAGAGCACCGCCCTGCTCTCATATGGGCACCACACATTCTCAGTTCCCGATCCATCTTCTTGCACCATCTTTTCTTTCCTACATACAGTAGTAGGTACCCAACCAGCCCAGCCATAGGATCATGGCCGTATCCGGGCTTAAGATGGCGGCCATCTGCGCGGTACTGGTGGTCATCCTCATGTCTGCTGCGGGCCAGCCGGCGATGGCCTACGTCGACGGGCAATCCCTAGCTTGCCCTAGTGCAGAGACGGCATGCCGCGCAGCATGCGTACCTGGGTGCAACGCCTTTGTCGGGAAGATGTGCAGCGTGCTCTGCGCCCTCACTCCAGAGGTGGGCCCGACCTGCGTGAACCAGTTGTTCACCTCGTGCATGCTCAAGTGCAAGAACATGTGCGAGCCCCTCCCAGGTCAGACTCCCTGACCACCAGACCCACAGCAGCACTGGCGGCGCTGGGGTTTGACATTGCCGGCCAAGCATGTTACTTCGGAGCTTATTTACCATTGTGAAGTGAACGCGATGTACCTATGTTCGCATGTATGGTCAACTCTTTAATGTTTTCCTTCCTTGCACAGCAATTTCTGTCACGCATCACTGGTCGACTATCCATGCATGGATCGATGATGATGGCAGGTGTATTGTCATGTTACAGTGTATGTTTTACTACTACTCCCAGTAGGGAGTGGCGTATCCCTGCGCTGCTACGGTTTAACAAGAACATGTAATGGCACTGAAAATAAGAAAAAAGACGATCATTTCGCCAAACGAGGGTGCACATCAAATGTTTTACATCTTCTGGCCCCATTGAACAAACCGGACATTGATCATTGATAGGAATATGTCTGTTAGCAAGCACTAAAAAACTCGGAACGATCACATGAAGAGCCTTCCAGGCGAAAATCTTAACTTTACTAGGTACCTGAATCTTCAACAATGTATCCCAGACAGGGTTGCAAGTTGATGTCCCTTGGCCATCAGGTCTACTCAGTCGATGCCTATGAGCATGGTCCCATTCAATATAATACGCGTACCTGACCGAGAACACATACTATTTTGTATTCGGCCAAGCCACAAAGTCCTCATCAAGATGTCAAGGAAACCGAAGAATTCTTTCCACATCAACCGGATTAAATATGACATTGATTAGCATCTCATCCCATCTTCCTGTAACTGGGTCAATCAGTTCATTAACTCTCTGTAGTAGGATCTAGCCTCTTGGTGTTTGGACCATTCGGTTCGGGTTTCCTGGATCCAATGGTTCTCCCAAATATTAATCATTTCACCATTACCCACTCTCCAAATGTGCCCTCTACAGAAGGTGTTCAGTCCAGTCACAATGCTTTGCCACGTGAAAGAGGATCCTTTCTTTGGACCCGCCTTTAGTAAGTTACCGTTTGGTTAGTATTTGACTTTTAAAACATGAGCACATATAGTCACTATTGACGATAAGTCTCCAAGACTGCTTTGCCAGCATAGCTAAATTAAAAGAGTGAAGGTCTCGGAAACCCATACCTCCATCCTTCTTTAGAATACACACCCTCCACCAAGCCATCCAATGCATCCGTTTAATTTCATCAGTGAATTCAGCCATTGCATCAGTCATTTCCTTGCATAGCTTCTTTAATGTTCTATTTACCATTCTAAAGTGAATGCAATGTACCTATGTTCGCATGTTGGGTCAGGTCTTTAATGTTATCCTTCCCTTGCACAACAATTTCTGTCACGCATCACTGGTCGACTATCAATGCATGGATCGATGATGATGGCACGTGTATTGTCATGTTACAGTATGTTTTACAACTACTCCCAGTATGGAGTGGCATATCCCTGGGTTGCTACGGTTTGACAAGTGCATGTAATGGCATTGAAGATAAGAAAAAAGACAATCATTTCTCCAAATGAGGGTGTCAATACGTCGTTTACATATACTGGCAAATTGGGTTGATCAAGACATAGCCAATTCTAGTTGGCCTCATTTCCTGGCCTGGCCCGAAGGGGCGGCCGCCCCGGGTCCCCAAATCCAAGGGGCCCCGCCCAGGTATGTGCGAGGAACTCTACACCAATCGCTGGAGGCGCCATTAGAGAACTCATAAGTTCTATATCTCCATGAGGAAGAAGAAAGCGAAAAGTTTTCTCGTAACCGCACTAGGCCTTGGGCCTTTTCCTATTTAGCATCGAATGTGTCTGGTTAAGGTGTGGTTGGGACACGCCATGTAGGACTGGAAATACCAATTTTCATTTTCGGAGATGGATTCACATATATTCACGTGCTCGTGCTCGTCACTTGGAGTAATGGGAAAACACCACTACAATGGAATCCCTTATTTTTTTACAATCGTGCTGCAATGGAATACTAAAAAACTAATACTACCTCGATCAATCAAAAAGAGAAAAAGAAAAAACCCTGGCAAATTAGGTGTAGTGACAGTTCGAGGTGGAACCTGGGCAGGAACACTTTTGCTCTCCGGCGGAATGATTCCGCCGGGGAAACTTCCCTCTGGGAGGGGGAAATTGAAGCCATCTCCATCATCAATGCTCCTCTCATCGTGGGAGGACTAATCTCCACCAATCTTCACCAGCACCATCTCATCTGAAACCCTAGTTCATCTCTTGTATTCAATCTTTGTCCCAAAACCTCAGATTGGTACCTGTGAGTTGCTAGTAGTGTTGATTACATCTTATAGTTGATGCTTGTTGGTTTATTTAGTGGAAGATCATATGTCTAGATTGTTAATCATATATTATTCTTCTATGATCATGACCATGAATATGATTTGTGACTTACGTTTGTTCTTGAGGACGTGGGAGAAATCTTGTTATAAATAATCATGTGAAGTTGAGTTTTGTTCCCTATTTCGATGATGTGTTATGTTCTTCTAGTGGTGTCGTGTGAATGTCGACTACATGGCACATTATCATGATTGGGCCTAGGGGAAGGCATTGTGGGATTAATAAGCAGATGATGGGTTGCGAGAGTGATAGAAGCTTAAACCCTACTGTTGGTGCAATATTTGCGCTCTTGTATTTCAGAGATTGTTGACAGAAACAAGCATGGACTGTTTTGTTTGCTAGTGCACACAGAGAGAAATAGTCAATGCAGAACCAAAGAGAATGCTATCTTTGTTGTCAAGTTCGAGGAACTTCATCGAAGAACATATGATGTAGAGATGATTGAGTCATATCAAGCGGTGTAGGCGAGGGGGTTGATGAGAAGAAGTTAACTCCTTCAAAATTATTGCTGGCGTAAAGTAATTGGTTCGGTGTTCGTCCGAAAAAAATTGATTGTGGCTGAGAAGGTCGAAGGCGAAGTGAAGACACAACATTCATTTCGTTGTTCTTCTTTTCTTTTTGAGTCATAGGACCTCCGTACTATTAAGAAGCGTATAGGTTCTCGAAGCTTAGATCCACTGTGATGCCTAGCCCAAACCTATGCAAGACTGAGAGAAATATCTTTATACTCTGAATGATTACCTGTCAGTAGAAGACGTAGTTCTTCGGTGCTGTAGGAGATATCTTTTAGACTGAGGAGTTAGCATTTCTTGCTCCGTAAGGAATTTTACCGTTGTGCTCAAATTCCGACAGTTGGACTTATGTCGTTCAGCCACTGTTTGTCTTGCATGTCCAATTTGATCATTTCCCTTCAACGAAGGTTGCGGCTATAAATAGCCACCCCGCTCCAACGTTGCCAGTTGGCTGCTACGCTTAAGATTTATTAGAAGATTGATTGAGCATCCCCTCTCCGCTTAAGAACAACCGAGACTAAATCTATTTTTCCTATTTTTGGTTTTAGACCTTTTTAGGATATTTTAGTTTTAATTTTCTTTTAAACAGATTCAAAAACATCAGCATACATGCCTAGTTTTCATTTAGTTCTTTTTGCTATTAAATTTTTTAACAAAAAATACTTTATGAAAATTTTAGTTGAATAAATTTTGTATAGTTTTAAGTTTAATATTATTTTGATCATAACTAGAGTTTTATAAAAGCTTTTTAGTTGATTCTTTTTTCTATTGAAGAATATTATAGTTTTGTTTTTAGTTGATTTTAGCAGGTGTACCAAGTTTGAGCTCATTTGGACATGTTTAGCAATGTAAAGTTGCTCAAACTAGAAAATGGACATATATGGTTTTGAGGGAATTAGATGATGTTATCTTGTTCTCCTTGATGCATAATTATTTAGACCATTTTAGCAGGTGTAACAAGTTTGAGCTCATTTGGAAATTTTTAGCAATGTAAAGTTGCTCAAACTATAGAAAATGGACATATATGGTTTTGAGGGAATTAGATGATGTTATCTTGTTCTCCTTGATGTACCACTTAGCCTAGATCAATATTTAGACCATTTTAGCAGGTGTACAAAGTTTGAGCTCATTTGGGCATGTTTAGCAATATAAAGTTGCTCAAACTAGAAAATGGACATATATGGTTTTGAGGGAATTTGATGATGTTATCTTGTTTGCCTTGATGCACCACTTGGCATAGATATATTTAGACCATTTTAGCAGGTGTGCCAAGTTTGAGCTCATTTGAACATTTTTAGCAATGCAAAGTTGCTCAAACCAAGACTTTTTGTTTTGTGACTGGTCTTTCTGTTTTGAAATTGTGCCCTGGCTGAATTTTCTCAACTGTAATTCTGTTGGTGGGGACGCTCAAGATACCGTAATTTTGTACCCACACCTAGCGACAATGTACATGTGTACACTACTCCATTACCAAAACATTTTGATATCCTGATTGACTGATTTCCTGAGTGAACGTTTCCAAAACTTGCAGATCATGATCTTGATATCGATATATTGCTAGTATTCCATTACCAAAATATTTTGATATCCTGATTGACCGATTTCCTGAGTGAATGTTTCCAAAACTAGCAGATCATGATCTTGATATATCATGATTGAATGTTTCCAAAAGTAACATGATCAATTAACATGCTTCCTGATTTCTTGATTGAATATTTCCAAAAGTAACATGAACAATTTTGCAGGAGTGTGTACCACAAAGATGAGCAAAAGCAGGGGAGTTCGCTGGGATGGAGGCGCTGGTGGCCTGGCCGTGGCCGTGGAGGAGGTGGGGGGCAGAGGAGGAGTTGAGCGTTGGCCAGGGTCAGGCGGGGCAGGAGGTGAGCGCTGGCCTGGAGGAGCCCGACAGAGAAGGAGGGGCGATGAGGGGCCTGACGAAGGGGCAAAGAGGAGCATTGGTCTGAAGGAGCCCGGCGGAGGGGCAAAGAGGAGCGCTGGTCTGGAGGAGCCCGACGGAGGGGCCTGGAGGAGTGCTGCCTCGCGGATGGAGGTTGGAGGAGGAAGACGATCTGTTTTCAAACTAGGGGTATTTCTGTACTTTTGTGCGTTTTCACCTGGTCAGAGAGAACTCCCAACGAAAATTATTTCAGAACGGAGGGAGTATATAGTAGGAGAACGTATAGGCAAGTTATAGTTAAATGTAAGTGTATTAGTGCAGCTAATCAAACTTTGTAATGTCACTTGACATCACTAGTAAATACTATGTACATGCAATGCACGTTAATATTAAGCAATACTATATTAATCACACAGGGATATTATTATGCATGATAATTGATATTAGGAAGTATATTAAATGCACATATAGATATTGGGTAGGATATTATCTGCGTGTTAATTATGGGATTGACGTTGCCACCAATATTTGACATGATATGAATTACACGCTTAACATGTTGAGCACTCGTCATTGGAGCAGTCTGGGTCGCAGTCTGGGTCATTGGAGTGACATGGTTTGACGGTCGACATTAGTTGGATCTGCCCCTTTGGGACTTTTATACTGGTAGTAGGTAGTAGATAAACAACATGAAGCACCGTCGCTGGGCATAAGGTTTGATTTCTCCTCCAATATATAGAGTTTGTTTTAATTCAAATGTGATTTATATTATATCAATAGAACATTGAATATAACCAAGTACAGAGTTTATTTTTTTAAACCTGGCTTATATTAGATCAACAAAACATTGAATATAACCAGGTATAAAAAGGGCCCTAACCAATTAACCAATGGGATATTACAACTACGATTATATGCTTTAAAATTCATGCTTCCTACTTTTTCGTCGTTTTTTCTGTTTCCTGAGGTTTCTATCTATTTTCTTTTCTTTCTTTTTGGTAATTTTTTGTTTTCTTCTTCCAGCTTTTACTGTTTTAAGTTTTTCCATTTTCCAATTATATATTTTTGTTCTATTCAACAGTTTCTTTTTAAATATTTTAATATGAAAAATTAATAAATAAATGATTAACAAATAATAGTTTCTAAAAAATAAGGGGTAAATATAGTCTAAACAGATGGGGCATTTCTGTAAATAGGCGGTGATTTTGTTTAACAAAATGGGATGAATATTTTTGAAAAATTAATTGACATTCTCCAAATATGCGATGATTTTTTTAAATATGTTATGAGCATTTTTAAATATGCAGGGAACATTTCTTTTGATATGGGGTGGTGTTTTTTTTTCAAATACGCGGTGAGTGATTTTTGAAGTCGAAATAAGCTTTCTTCAAATATGTACTGAATATTTTTTTATATGCAGTAAACATTTTTTTCAATACAAGGTAAAGAGTTTTCAAATTCACAAGGTAAAGAGTTTTTATGTGCGGTGAAGTTTTTTTGTTAAATATGCAATGGGCATTTTGTCAAATACACGATAAAGGTTTTCTAAAATATGAATGAATGTTCTTCAAATAAGTTGTTCAAAATTTTATACATATTTTTTAATATGCAATTATATTTTCAAAATATAAGATGAGCATTTAACATACACATGTTCACAATTTTTAAGTATGCAATGAATAAATTTAAAAATGCATCATGAATATTTTAGAATACGCCACGAGCAACTCCTAATATGGGATGAACAACTTTCAAATACACTATGAGAAAAATGTAAACTGTGAGGTAAAAAATTTGAATGCGCACTAAGCCTTTTTTTAATATAGATGAACTTTTTGTTCTAAAATATGCTATGAACTTTTTAAAAATTTAGCAAACATATTTAAAAAAATAAACATTCTTTAAACATATTTAAAAATCTTGCCTGAATATAATTTTAAATTAGAAAAATTTAAAACAAATCACGTGAACATTTTTTAAGGTTAGAAATCTTGTGCTCTATTTTATTATTTCTTTCAATAATTAAATATACTTTAATATGTTCAAAATGGTGAACGTTCTTCAAATACATTGTTCATAGTTTTTACACATGTTTTTGTTAAATATACATGACATTAAAAAAAATTAGAACATGCAGTATCCATTTCCTTAAATACATGATGAACCTTTTTCTAAATTATGCCATGTACATTTTTCACCAACGCGATGACCTTTTAAAAATAATGACCGTGATGAACATTTTATATATACGGTGCGTCAATTTGAAATATTTGATAAAGATTTTTCCACACATGTGTATATATAATTTTGTTTTGTGGACATGATGTTTTTTACATTTATTAAATTAATTAAAAATTAGTGTTTAATAGATTTGAATTTTTTTTGAACACTTTTTGATGTTAATGAACATTTATCTAAAAATATGCGAACACTATTAAATTTGGTGATTATTTTTCCATAAATATTGCGTGAAATCTTTTTTATATTCGGCAAACTTTTTAAAAATTCATGCTTTTTTTTTAAATTTAGTGAATATTTTATTTTATTTGGGCTAAAACTCTTCTAATTCAATGAACAGTGTCTAAAATGTCTAACACTTTAAAACTTTTACATGAACACTTGTAAAGTTTAGCAAACATTTTCTAAAAATGCGGGAATACTTTTAAAATCCTACAAATATGGTTGGGACAAAAATCTCACACATTTTTTCTGCAACATCAAGCACATATTGGTGAACTAGATTGATTTGTCGACACGCTATAATGATATATTCATAGCCTCTACCTCCACCATGCTATCCTGGTTGGTATATTGTTGGTATTTCACATTACCTATATTTATGTAGTCACATATTATTTAGCACGCTGAAAAGCACACAAATCTTTGTCGGCAAGGGAGGCCTCTTTTGGCCACGATCAAAGCCCACTCGACGTCTCAGGCCTCCCTACCAGCCCGTGAACCTTTTTGAATTCATGATTTCAAATTCATATTTTTTTTCATGTTCATGAGAAAAATCCAACGGTCATTAGTTCAAATGAGGGAGGGAAAGGGGGTGACCGAGCAGCGAGGGAGCAGCTCACGTGAGCAGCCCACATAAGTAGATGCGTGAGCGCTGGCTCTCTAGCTGGCGCCACAGGCGCTAAGGAGGAGCACTCGCGACCAGCTAGGCCTAACCAAAGTAAATGAGACCAGAGCAAAGTATGATCAATCCAATTTGTTGTAGTGCACATATGTAGGAATGCTTGGATTCAGAGAGGTTTCTCCAGAGGTGGCTTAGCAGAATTCTGAAATTGACCAAGGGAGTTTCCTCTGGAGATTTTTCCAACTCCACGAAGTCCGCACTTGGAGTCGGCCAGAATGTCTGAGCTCTACGAAGCAAAGCTGCCCACTGTGTAAAAACAAGGAGCCCCGAAATCCCGACTCGACCAAAACAAAAAATTGGAGTTAGCTATATTTACAACCAGTGTCGTCGTCGCCAGAGAAAAAGTTTCATCTAGTCACGCCAAAGATAACGTTTCATCCCCTCAACAGCCGTATCGCGATGAATCGGTACCCACGTCTCCCCTCGACAACAGTCTTGGGTTGGTTTCAACTGGCCTAATGTGGTGCTAGACAGGCCGGTGAACGCCCAAAGGTGCCGATGGAGAAGTTGATTTCGTTGTCGATCAAAAGGAAATCGCTACATGGAGCGGGAAGCTATGATGAGAAGCTGAATCTGGAGAGTCGAAGAGGTTTCGAACATGCCCTAAAAGCATTCCAACTCCATAATAACTGCACATAGGCCCATTTTTTTGTTCTCTTCTGCGGCTATGCTATGACGACCAAGCTAGCGACGAGAAATTCAAGGATTTTTTTAGGGCTTAGATGTGTTTGTAAGTTACCACACGCTCGTTTTCTTAATTAATATAATCTAAATAGTAGTTTTAGAGATAAAACATCTAGCTCATGCCATTAACTAAACTTGCTCTCTAAAATATTTTCCATATCGAACTCATCGTCAAATTTTTCGGAGGGAGTTCCATATTTGCGTATGGCTGTGAGAGTGGTTTTAGAAGGAACTCCATCCGTGAAATTTCTAGGTTGGGAGGGGTGGCGGGGAGCTTGAGCTTTCACCCATCCTTGCCTCCAGCCTTGCCTCTAACCGGAGCGCCACCTCCACCGTCAGCGGACCAAGGAACATGTGTTGTCGATGATTTCGACGGTCTTGGTAGCGTGGTCTGCATCATAACCGTGGGAGAGGCTGGCATGGTACACATGGCGCCCGCATAGCATGGTGCGTGCGATAGGCACGACGAAGGCTGCAGCTCTGACGAAGCAGCCCACAGCGGTGCATCCTCCATGAACGTGGATAAGGAGGTGCCAAGATGCATGTGGCACACTCGTGGAGGTGTGCGAAGCGAACACATGTCATGAAGATTATTTGGGATGGCTTTTATCCTTTTTTTCTTTCTGTCCCTCTCGCCGCCGCCATGCTGTTTGCTGGAGAAGGCTTGGAGGTCTTCGAGGGCTGCTGCAATAGAAGGAGATGATATATCGAGTGGAAGTCTTCATCAGGCGGTGCTCGATGACGGCGTTGGTGCAGTCGGCGACGACTGAATGAATCCAGGCGGTGTGCTTCTACGGCAGCCCGGTCTGACTAGGCCACCGGAAGAAGGCGTCAGCATATGGCCCTAGATGGTGATGAGTTTGATCTTAGATCCAAATATGTCATACAACGGCGTGGGAAATTTGTTTGGCTTTCATTAGGAAGTCTTCGTGTTTGATTTGGGAAGACGTGGCGGCGGTGCTTTCCTAGTTTAGAAATAATGTCTTCCCTGCCCTATCCCCGTTTCGTTGATGTGCATATCACCAACAGAGGGCGTAGTCTTGTGTCTCCAACACGTGTTTTGGGACCCGGTCGATTTAGGTTTTTGGTGTATCCATCTAGATTCAGCTGGCTGTTGTGGTCTTCAAAGCTTCTAGAGGCCCTTATCGGCACTCTCTTCTCCGGGGCGACGATTTGCTTTGCAGATCGCAGTTGCTAGCGTCTCCTAGTCAACGACTTTCCGGCCGCTGCTTCTACAAGCTCATAGGTTTCAAAAAGTTTGCTTATACAAGGCATAGGCCTAGAGGCGGCATCGAGCTAGATGCAAGATAAGGAAGACTACGACACCCCTGGCTTTGTGTGTAATTTTATTTTTATGTCTATGTGTTTATAAGGTCCTGTGAAGCTTAGTATATGCCCTTAAGGCCTTTTCGCAAAAAAATCAAAATAAAATGCAAGTTAAGGCATACGTGGATTGACATATATCTCACTCACCAACTGACACAAATTCATGGAAGAGTTCTGTATTTCTAATTTTCGATGTCCATCATCAAAGCCTCAACGCACATGGCGCCTTTGGCATAGGCAGTTTGCGGCTAGCCTGCGAGCACCGAGCTACCGGGCCTGGGTGTAAATACATGCTCTGATGTTGATAGGATCGTCATCATATGGTAGAACAATAAGATGGGGCACGAGGAACTGGAAGCGGTCGTCGGCATTCGGCAGCCCGTCGGAGAGATCAGTGCATTCGACGTCGAAACAAGATTTCTGGCGGTCACCATGCCATCGACTGGGGCGGTCGAACTCCAGCTCGAGCCCGTAGAAGATCTGTTCATCGCCGTCGGCTCCAGGAGGACGCACACATACAGCGGAGATGGCCCGTCCGAGGCGCTCAGGCGACACCATTACCAGGAACAGCAGCTTCGTGGCGCCGTCGAGGTCGGCGACATCGACGACGTTGAAGCCCTCGCAGAGTTCCATGTGGAACGACTCCTCGGCACGGACATCAGTGGTGCACGGCCACCCATGCCCTGCGGTGAAGTGGACCAGCAGCGTCTCCGTGCTCCCGACGAAGCCGCAGGCTTCCTCGGGGCAGTGGCACGGCGCGTGCAGGCAGGCCTTGATGTGAGGCTGGAGGTCGTGGTATGCCGGTTTGGCGGCGCACCCGTAGGGGGCGTTGGGGCACGGCGCCCGGATGGACTCCACCAGCTTCTCCATGGCGTGGCTTCGGCGGTAACCCCCGTCCATCGGAGCGCGGCAGACGTGGCAGATCCGCGCCGAGGCCAGCTTGTCACGGCACTGCGAGCACAGCACGTGCCCCACCATGCACTGCACGTTTGGAAGCATGGCTTAGGGTGTAGTTATAACAAATGCTTGGCAAAGCAGGAGAGATCCATTGTGCGTGCGAGGACGTATCTACGTACCTGGAAGATGGGCGGCTTGAGCGGGAGGAAGCAGACACCGCAGTCGAGGGCATCGGCGTCCACCAGCGTCAAGTTCTCGAGCGCCGCGCGTGGGGAAGCCGGCTCCATTGGCGTTGCCGACTTTGCTGGAGCAGTAGAGCAGTATAAGCAAAGTTTTAAATAGCACACTAGCCTCTTAGCGGCGTGCGCAATAGCATCCTAACCCCTGTTTAGCGTTTCAACATAAATAAACATATAATCAAGCATCAATTTAACATATACCCCCTCTGTTCATATATAAGACGTTTTAGAGACTTGACACAAGTCCTCATATATAAGACGTTTTAGAGACTTGACACAATTCTCTAAAATGTCTTTTTATGAACAGAGGAAGTACTTGATACCCTCTCCGTCCCAAAATAAGTGTCGTGAGCTTAGTACAAATTTGTACTAGAGCTAGTACAAAGTTGAGACACTTATTTTGGGACGGAGGGAGTAATAGACAGCACACTATAGCAGCAAGTCATCAAACCCAGGTTTCTCCACTTATTCTCGTCGCCATTTTAAGTGGTGCTTGCGGCACCGCTTAACCGCAGAAAGCCGCTACAAAGTAGATTGTAGATCCTGGGCACCAAAATGCGACAGCGGTGTAACACACACCAGTACTTTCTGTAGATTGCAGGAGGCTGTAAGCACGCATATCTATCTTGATTTGCGCTTAACAAAGCAGAAACTAGCACAGGCAGGGGATCATGCAAACGTTCATGATAGCTCCTTCCCATAGTCAAAATTTACCCCAAATGCAAGCAATCTTATCAACGTAATGAATAGGTTACCATCGACCGAACACCATACGATTCTGTAACTTTGCCTCTGCTAATGGTTTCAATGTGTCAAAGATAACCATTTCCTGATCAAATTAAGCTTAACATAAAACAAAATGACTGTCTCAAAACATGAACGAGAGACTGCAGCGTTCACAAAACAAAACAATTCGTCATGCAGTACAGCAGTAGTGCAGTATAATCTATAGTTCCATACCTTGTGATGGTTTTTGATTGCTCATGGTCGGAGTGGAGGCCGAGCTCGTTGCGCCGGATCCTATGGAGCAGGGGCGAGGAGGCCGGCGACCTGGGAAGGGGATGCCGCGAGCTGATGGGGGGACGGCGCTGGCATGGGGAAGGGGAGCTGATGGCCGCCAGTCGCTTGATATTGAGAGGAGGGGGGCGACATGGGGGAGGGGGTGCCGGCAGCTTCTCAGCCCGCTGCCGCCGTCCGCCGCCGCCCGTCGCCAGTGGCCGCCGCCAGGCGCCAGCCGCTTGGTATTGAGAGGAGGGGACTGGAGTTTTTTTTTTCTATTTTTTTAGACAGGAGGGGACTGGAGTTAGGTTTCGATGGACAGGAAGGTGGGCGTTTTGGTAGGCTTTTGGGCAACGGCCCGCACAGGGATTACGAGTTTTCGACCGAAAGAATTTGGCCCGGAGAGAGCGCCGGCGATCATATTAAGTGACTATTTAGAAAGTCTCGCGTTGAAGTTTTTCGGAAGCAACTAGTTGACGAGCGCTTCTTCGGGAGCCTCACAACGAGCAGCGCCACTTGGCGCGCTCTCAGCCGTCGCCATGTGTCGCGCTTTGGGCGCTCCCTTCGGATTTTGTTTTCTTTATTTTTCGGCACGCGTTTTCGGCTTTCTAAATTGTTTTTTTGGTTTTCCACCGGACTTCCTTAGCTTTTGGACAAAAGAAATTTTAAAAGAAAAAAATTGCATGAAAAATCTTTTTTGCTTCCGCGAGAGGCACGGTTTTGGTTTTGCGAGAAGCACAACCATGCCTCTTGGAAACGAAAAAACACATTTTTTTCTTCCGCCAAAGGTACGGTTTTGCTTTCGCGAGAGGCACGACCGTGCCTCTCAGAAACGAAAAAAATACGCTTTCTATTTTTTCCCTCCACGAGAGGCACGGTTTTGCTTTCCGCCTTCCGCGAGAGGCCCGATTTTGCTTTCGCGAGAGGCTAACAATTTTTTTGTTTTTCCCTTCCGCGAGAGGCACGGTTTTGCTTCCGTCAGAGGCACTGTTGTGCTTTCGCGAGAGGCACGGCTGTGCCTCTCGGAAATGAATGAAAAACAGGAAAAATGTATTTTCTTTTTTTTTTCGCGAGAGGCATGGTTTTGCTTCTGCGAGAGGCACGGTCGTGAGTCTTTAGGAAAGGGGAAAAACCATGCTCCCGGTTTGCTTGTTCGTTTGGTTTTTTAATGAAAAAAGTTCATCAAAATCTATCAACATGGGATCTAATTTTGAAGATCTTCATGCGAGGAATCCAACGGTGAAAGCGATTCGAGATTTGGATTCACGGTTTAAGAGATAAAATGTTTTGAATAAAAAGATCCAAAAAAAAAGGAAAACTCCCAGGTTGCCGACAAGTGGCGCACATGCAGTGCGCCACTTGTCACAACCTGGGGAGGTGGGAGTGATCTTTCAAGGAGTACTCCTCAATTAGAGATTTTGAAGTTTTTCTAGTCGTGGTCGTTACTGGGATAACCCATTTTCGCGAACAGTTTAAGAAAAGTAGAAGAGGAAAAATGGGAGAACCAGGGATCGATCCCTGGTCGCCGCGAACATAGTAGGCGGGACTAGCCACCGCGCCGGCCCACACTAAGGGTGCGACCTACTTGAAGCAAGTTGAGCCGGTTTTCTCCATTTTTTACTTTTTTTCTTTTCTTTTCTTTTATCTTCTTTTTTTTTCATTTTTTGCATACTTTTTGTTTTCTAAATTTTTTGTTTCCTTTGGTACATTATTTTATCCTATTAGTTTTCATAAGACATTTTTTGTATATGTCAAAAACATTTTTCTAATACATGTTTAACATTTTCTAATACAAGATTAACATTTTTTTGTATATAGGATCAACATTTTTCCTATACATAGTTTTAAACCATTTCAAATACTTGATTAACATTTTTCAACTATAAGACTAATATTTTTGTATACATGTTTAACATTTTTTCTACGCATGTTTTTTTTTCAAATGCTAGATACAGGATTAACATTATCTAATAAGTGGTCAACATTTTTCCTATACACAGTTTTGTAATTTTTCAAATACTTGACTAATATTTTTCTACTGTAAGATTAATATTTTTTGTATACATGTTTAACATTTTCTCTATACACGTTTTTTTTCCAAATGCTATATTAATATTTTTCAAATACAGGATTAACATTATCTAATAAATGGTCAACATCTTTCCAATGCACATTAAACATTTTTTCCAAATGCTTGATTAACATTTTTCAATGCAATATTAACATTTTTAACGCATGTTCAACGTTTTTCTAAGCACATTGGTCACTTCTTTAAATGCTTGATTAACATTTTTTGAAACTTGTTAAACATTTTTTCAAATGCTTGATTAGTATTTTTCTATACATGATCAGAATTTTACGTCATTTTTTAATACATGCTAAAAAACAATATACAACTTGAATTTTTTTTCAAATACTTGTTTGACATTTTTACCAAATATTTATTAATATTTTTATATACATGATAAAAAAATTAGTTTTTGTAATACTTGATCAACAATTTTTGTATACATGTTCAATATTTTTTTGAATGTTTGATTAACATTTTCAAATGCTTTTGTAGGGTTTTCTATGTATGTATGTATGTGTGTGTGTTTGGGTGTGTATTAATAAAAAAAAAGCAAAAACGAAAACTAAAAACTGAAAAAGGGACAAAAACCTGCCGCCTCCTGCGCGAGTGGGAAGTTGCATTTGCTGCAGGGAGAGAGGGACGCTAACACTCTTTGGAGCCAGAAATTTAGCGCAAAACCTAAATCTCGCTTAGCTCGAGTGTTCTTTCTGTCTCGCCTGAAGCTTTTGTTCCTGCGCTGTAGTTACTGGACCAGCCCATTTTCGTCAGTTTTTTTTATGGTTTTCTTCTGTTTTTTTTGTGTGGGTCTCTTCTGCGGTTTCCACTTTTGGGATTCACTTTTCTTTGTTTTTTTTATATTGTTCGGTTTTTCATTTCTTTACAGATTTTCTTGTTTTATATTTTTTCTGGTTTTCTTTGTTTAAAAATCATGCTTAATGACAAATTTGTTTTTGTACACACTTTAGATTTCCGTTACATATCATGAACAGTTTTCTATATGTGTTTAAATGTTTTCAAAATATATGATGATAAGTTTTTACATTAACAGAATTTTATAATATTTTTGATTTAAAAATATTTTAATGCACATTTATTAATTTTTGATATACATCAAGAACAATTTTTGTACACATTTAACATTTTTAAATAGATGTTACCAGTTTTAAAATATTTGTGCTTTATGACTACTTTATTTGATATATGATTAAATGGTTAATACTATCTTTATATATCGGGAAAATTATTTATAAATGGTTAGTATTTTTTTTAATATATGATTAGCAGTTTTTTGATAGACGATCAACATTTAAAAAAAAAGTATGTTTTTATGCTTAGTTTATTTGAGACATCTGTTTATATTTTTGGTATACACCAGGGACATTTTTTAATACATGTTTAACATTTTTTGGAATAGATGATTAACATTTTTTTCAAATGCTTGATGAACATTTTTATGTACATGATCAACTTTTTCATATACATAGTGTTCTTTTTATGTACACATGAGAAACATTTTTTCTACACGCATTTAACATCTTACGAAGGATAGATTGACATTTTTTAAATATTTTTTGTAGAGATTTGTTTGGTAATATGTATGTTTATAATATTTGGAAGCATAAACAAAAGTAAAAAAAGAAAGCAAAAACATGAAAAAGGAGGAAAAAAATGCTCGCATCAAGTGGGACATAGGCACACCCGAAATTTAGCGCTAACACCTTGTAGCGGCGCTATTATCGTGATAACTTTATCGGCTGCAAAACTAGCTTATCGTAGCATTGCTTGTCGCTTGGCTGCTATAGCGCGGCTATAGGGACGCGGTTAAACTGAGCTCGAGCGCATGTGATCTCGAGTGAACAATAAAAACATGTTTTTCAAATAGTTGTACCAAACATTGACAAATGTTTTGATTGCGTCAAAGTTTCATAATGAAATAACATTCATGCAAGTTTAACATTTTTCAGATACATGTTAAAAATTTATTGCAATAGACAATGAATATTTTATCTGAATACATGTTCGAAATTTCTGAAATGCACACCGAACATTTATTTAATACACAATGAACATTTTCAAACGCAAGTTGAACCTTTTTTGTAAAACATCTGAACATACCATAAAAAACTTTTTATATGGCATAAACAATTATTAAATTATGTAAAAAATATTTATATTTCATGACTAAGCGAAAAGCATGAATGTGTTTTAAAAGCCTGAAAGTTTTTAAAATTTCATTAACACTTTTCTGTATATACGAATATATTTAACAAAGTACGCTGACAAAAATTAAGATTTTGATGAACAAAATTTCAAAATACATGAACATTCTTTTGAGTTGTATGCACAATTTTTTAACTGTACAAACATTTTTTTAACCTTTCACAGTATAAAATGGTAAGAAAAGAGAAAGTAACGAAATCAAACGTATGAAAAACTAGCGAACGTAATAGTTAGTGGGCCAGAAGAGGTGAACGCGGACGTCTATCTCGCCAGTGCAAAAGCTATATACTCCCTCCGTTTCTTAATATTAGCCTTTTTAGACATTTTAATATGAACTACATATGATGGACATATTTTAGAGTGTCGATTCACTCATACTGCTCTTAATATAGTCCATTACTGGAATCTCAAAATTGTCTTATATTTAGGAACATAGGGAGTACATTGAATGATAGCCTTGCCTACAGGGGAGCATCCTGAACCCCTGAAGTGGGATGTTCCAAGAAGTGACTTTGGGAAGCTTATGAGGACTGGTTCGCAGAACCTTCCCCCGGGTTTTGGGAAGGTTCGAGATGTTTACGTTCTGTCATTTCTGTGTTTTCTCTATCCATTTTCATTGGGTTTAACTTTTCATTTTTATATTTTTTTATTATTATTTTCGTTTTTTCAAAATATATGTCGACTTTTTTAATACACAAGAACAATTTTCATACACAAATAAAAGATAATTTATATTTTTTCAGGCCAGATTTTTTATATACACATTGAACAGTCTTTAAGTATCTGAACACATGTTGTATATTTGTGAAAGCCACATTTAATGCACAAGTTAAATTTTTTAAAACATGCTGAATATTTTGAAGAACATGTTGAACTAAAATTGTCATCAACATTATTTTAAAAACTTCAAACATTTTTGAAGTTTTTGAATATTTTTGAGATGTCCCGAACATTTTTAAGCTACATGAACATTTTTTGAAAACTGCAATAATATTGTTTTACATTTCATGAACATTTAGAAAAATGTTGTGTACCATTTTTTTAAAAACTCATGAATGTTTATAATGTCATAATTTTTTTATTGTACGATCATTTTTTGAAAAATACTTGAACAATGTTTTATATTTAAATTTTTTGTTTACGAAATATTGCATGAACAAATTTTCAAATGTGAGAATGGTTTTTGAATATCATGAACATTTTATGAATGACACATACTGTTTTTGAAAATTGCGTGAACATCTTTTTGAAATTGGATTGACATTTTTAAATGCATGGTGAACATTTTTACTAATTTATATAATTTATTTTTTCAAATATAAAATTTGGAATGTTTTGAACTATAACATATAATAAGAATGGAACAATTTTTTTAAAAATAAACAAAAAATTAACAAACCGTTCGCGTGTCAGGCCTCGGCCTTGACAGTCAGCCCTACACACGGTGACACATGCCTGTCCCCTTGTACATATTGGACGTGCGATTATGGTATTGTATATGATTTCCTTCTTCCAATTGCCTAAAGGAGTTTTACAACGATTGGATTATTTCCGATCAAGATTTTTTTGGCAAGGAGATAGCGAAAAGAAAAAAACATTGACTGGCTAAATGGAGTGTGGTTTGCCATCACAAAGATCAAAGAGGGTTGGGTATTCATTACCTTGAGGTTAAAAATACGGCCCTACTAGGCAAATTGTTGTCTTAAGCTACTTACGGAAGATGGTGTATGGCAAACCCTCCTAAGAAGAAAATATGTGGGCTCAAAGGCAGTGTCCCAACTATATTGAAAGGCTGGGGACTCATACTTTTGGGCTGGTCTAATGGCTACGATGTTTCTTCCGCTATGGATCCTTCGCCATTAATGACTGACCAGACATTAGATTCTGGGAGGATAAGAGGCTAGGCAATGCAACTCCCTAGGAACAATATCCTACCCTATACAATATTGTGTGTCACAAGGGTGATACTATCGCCATGGTTATGAAATTCTTTCCACCGAATGTGACGTTCATGAGAGATTTAATTGGTCCTAGACTTGAATCGTGGAACACTTTGGTACAACGCCTGTCCATTGTGCAATTGTCGCAAGGGACCGATGTATTTCATTGGAACCTACACGCGAGTGGTAATTTCTCGGTGGGGTCCATGTATAGAGCGTTGATCTAGTCAGATGTGCCAATTGATAATAATAAAATGATTTAGAAGATGAAGATACCACTCAAGAATAAAATGTTTGTGTGGTATCTTCGCCGAGGAGTCATTCTTACCAAAGACAATCTTATCAAGAGGAATTGACATGAAAGTGCACAAAAGTATTTTTGTCACCATGTTGAGACCATAAAACACTTATTCTTCCAGTGCAAATTGGCTCGTTCTATATGACCAGTCATCCAGTTAGGTTCTCGCTTGTATCCTCCATGTAGTGTTGCTAATATTTTTGGCAATTAGGTACACGGGACCAATAACAAGTATAGAATTCTTCTCAGGGTGGGAGTGCTTGTTGTGATAGAAGTTCTTCCCTTCTGCAGGTTATCTACAGATGTACCGATGTGCTCCGTTTATGGTCATTTCTGTAACGTGTGGAGAATAGAGACCTGTTTATGAAGGCGTGTACATGCTTGGAGGCCACTATGAGGGATACTTTTATCCGAGATGGATGGCGGCATGATCTTCAGATTGGCCCTCCTACATCTTTGGCGTTATATACAGTCTCCACATGATTTCTTGTATTCCGCCTTTTTCGTTTTTTTGGAACTTGAACTTGGTTATGGCTGTGTGCATTTCAGTTATGAAGATGTTGGGTGTAATGCTTAAACCTTTTAAGTAATAAAGCGTCCTTCATCAAAAATTTTTTTGGATGTGCGGACTCGACGAGAAACCCGAGAGAGTGCTGCAAGGGGCACATATGCACGAGTGAAGGGCGTTTGATGTACTGTATATTTCTTTTCATCGTTGTATTTGTTCCATCGTTGGCCCAGTTGGCTTTTGATGTATTTGTTCCATCGTTGTCGTCCTTCACTCATCTCAAACAGCTGCCATCTGCAGGAAACCATGACAGGGGAGAGATCTAATGGTACGATTGTATTTGTTCTTCACTCATCATCGTTGTCCCAGTTGGCTTTTGATATATTTGTTCCATCGTTGTCGTCCTTCACTCATCGTTGTCGTCCTTCACTGATCATATCGTCAGCCCAGCTGCCATATGCAGGAAACCAAAAGCAGTGGGAGAGATCTAAGGGCAAGGCCAACGCTCCAGGATGGACCGGTGCCCCAGCTGCCAAGTCGGCTTGGATAGTTGAACCTGAGAAAAAGATGCTGCTTGCAGCGCTAGACGGGATCCTGCAGAGGAGGCTGGTTCTCCCGTGAAAAAAGTGCAAGGCAGCCAATGGGAAAGCGTTGGAAAACACCATTGCTGAGCTCAACAGTACCTTGCTACCTTTTTGTACAGAGAAAAAGCTACCAAACCTGAGAACACTACTACTGCTTCCGTTGGATGAAGGTAGAACTAAACAGTAGCTTCAGTTACCTTTTATTTAGGTGGAGCATGGGGCACCAGTATAGTGATGCCACCATTGTACATGCCCTAATGGTACGATTTGCATGCTGTAGGCCGTAGCAGCATGACAGGGGAAAGCAACGCACAAACAGAAGTAATATATGCTGATCTTTTCTGATATGAGATGGCAAATCATGACATGACAGTAGTGGGGAGAGATTAGTTGGTACGATTTGCAGCGTCAAGTTAAAGTGCATGCATAAATAAGTGTTTAAAAATAACTATAAGTGATGGAAAGATAAATGTAAGAGTATTCTCAGTTAACATTTCATAAAATCTATAAAATATGTGACAAATTGATGTACAAAAAGAGGAAGATTTTTAAATTAAACTTCATGCCATGCTACTTTTGGCATGGACAACAGCTTTTTGCTCAAACGTCCAACATATATACCTACATAATCACATACAATTAAAGTATTCTTTTACTTGTGCCTAAAAAAAAACTTGTGCCCGACGTACATTACTTGATTCCCCCAGCAAGAAGAGACATGCATGACTTACTAAGTTGGCATTGTTTGCATTGATAGATTAATGTAGAAGTGCATGCTCTAGCCAATGCAACCAGAAGACCGATCTGATGGAAGAGACTAGGCAGCACATTATACGTCAACACTTCTCCTCACGTGTGGCTCCCTCAGGCCTAAACGTGGATCGAAAGTGGGCTACAATTTAATTGCACCAGCCGGGTCTTGAACTCAAGACCTCTTGGCTCTGATACCATGTAGAAGTGCATATGCCCTAGCCAATGCAACCAAAAGACCGATCTGATGAAAGAGACTAGGCAGCACATTATACGTCAACAATTAATACAAACAATATAATATGCATGACTTGATGAGGTGCAATTGTTTGTATGGATATATAGATTAATGTAAAAGATATGACATCTGAGTACAAAAATGACCTGTCCTAGTGCACTTGTGCTCATCATCACACTCAAAAATGGCTCGGTTCATGGCTGCACTAACCCTTGCTTATATGTTTGATGGAAGGTACGCTGTATTTGTGTCATTGTTTCTCCCTCATGTTGCTTAAGCTGTACAAATCATGACAAAACATACCATAATTCAGTTGTTTTCACCATATGTTAATTTACTTGTTGAAGTATATGCAAATTTTCTTCATAAAGCTTCCTTGTATTGTATGGATTGCACCCCTTGTTTAATATCTGAAAAGCAGATAACCTTAGATGCTACATGCCAGTATAAAGGTCAGTGCCATTCGCAAAGATCTCTAAGTCAGAGAACACCACCCAATGTGTCATTGACATGTCACTCTTCCTCACACACTCGATGATATCTTCCAAATTATGCCTCTTTGCAGTTTGGTCTCCATATCTGCTTGTAGATATTTTGCTAGAATTTCTGTAGTATGGCTGCTGAAATAGTATATTCTTTATCTCAACAAAGATTTTTGAGATATTGCAGTAAGAAGGAAAATAGAAGCATGTACTTTATATATGGTGTTATATGTGGTCTAATCTTGAATTGTTGACTGGCAGAATGGATGAGATAGCATTGGTTGGGACATCCTCACAGGGTAGTTCCAAAATTGTAAAATTTGAGGGAGCAAGAAGGTTGGCATTTAAGCATATAGAAGCCTTTGTGTTGACCTTTTCAGATCCACAAATGTTTTCTACGGCTGCTTCATCCTCGGGCGCAGCAGCCTTATCTCAGGTTGCTGACGCACTTTTTATACAAGAAGCTGGACATCTTAGATGCAGGTTTGATTTTGCATTCCATTGAATAGTATCAGCTAGCCTTTGATTTTTCAACTCAAATATTAAATGAGGGCAGTTTTGTCAAGACATCTTCCTTTGATATAAACTCTCTGATTCGTTAGTTCAATCTGAGTTCTGGTTTACTATCCATGTTTAGCACTGCAAAAGGATCAGTGGGATGATTTTTTTTAATTTAAAGATCATGTCAAAGTTAGTTCTCACATTCTTAGAGCTCATCCATAATAGGCGGATGAATCCATTGAGATTTGTAAAGTTCAAAACAGTAACTTTAAATGTGTTTGGCTCAAATAAGCGCGTTTATTTATGTAGTTGAGAGCGAAACAAGTTTGTTAAAATTTTGGTCAGGATTCTCATTCCTCAGTATATTCAGAAACTTGCTTGCTGCCTATGGTTGTCGGTGATTGCAGTCAGGAGTTGAGGTCTGGTATGACCGGCACTGCTAGTATTGGTTTTTTTACACATGGTCTGGAGAAACGAAAGCAGGAAAGAGGATGGGTACCGATGGGCTGGCTAGGTTTAGGAATGCGCCGAGTAGTGAAAGATCCTAGTTATGTTTCCGAATGCTGTGTTGGTGCAGCACATAGCTGCTTAATGTGGACTATTTGTTCAAAGTGTTATCATGTGATAATGTGTTGGACCATGCTTAATGTGGACTACTGTTGGACGAGTTATTATGTGATAATGTGTTGCGCTGTTGTGACTTCTTTATTTTCTTATCTTGCATACTATTTTTGAGCTTGTGGCATGATGTAGGTATTAATTTTTTGAGTAAAAGACAGGATACTAATTTAATTTTAACTTGCTTCAGCCGAGCTGAGATTGCTAGATTTGTTGACACGCTACGGAATCCTTCACCAGTTCTTCGTGCTTGTGCAGCTTTTGCTCTGCTCCAGGTTGGTTTCGTTTTATCCCGCTCAACTGCTAGTATGACTTGAGTCCCGTAATTGTCTTGCTGTAGTAACTGGGCTTCCTCTTGCATAAGGAGCATGCCTAACAAGTAATTACTGATTCAATATCTTGCATAAGGAGCACGCCTCTGTTTCCAGCTCTTGGCATAGCGCCATTGTTGTGCTCCTTGATGTTTGACATGATTTGAAGCAAATGATCAATGTACCCTTAGTTGCTTCATTTTGTGATATCCTTCTTCCAACCCTGCTGTGATACTTTCTGCATCCCCCTGACTAACGTCTCTATTGACACGTGCAGTTCACTATGCCGGCGGGTCGACATGCTGTGCACCACGCGGCCCTACTTCAGAAAGCGGGGGCATCCCGGGTCTTACGGTGGGCAGCAGCCGCGGCAACAGCTCCCATCGAAGCGAAGATCTTCGCACGGATCGTCCTTCGCAACTTGGAGCTCCACCAAGCAGGGCCTTCCACATAGAAGCAAAGGATGAGCGAACAGCACTCCTACTTTTCACTGGTGGGGAAGAGCAGCTGACCTATTTATTCCCCCCATATCCATGGCTTCGGCATGAACCAGACGACATGACGGCTATCGTCGTCGAATTCTGGCATTTCCCCCTAGAGAACTTGGTTGGCATCTTGTTGCTTCGGCTGAGTGTGCTTGTGATTTTGTGTGTAAAAGCAAGTGAAGTAAAATTGCCTGGTGTGTAAGATAATCTTATGGATCAGTGCACTAGCTAATTTATGAGGCATTTGCGGTATATTTGGGCTTCAGCTGCAGCCAACTCTAAATTATTTGAAGGCTTAGCTTTGCCCTAAGTCAAACTAATCTACATTTGACCAAGTCTACAGAGAAAAATATACTAATACCAACACCAGATATATATATAGTATGAAAATATATTTTATGACTAATTGAATGAAACACATTTGTTGGTGTAGATGTTGATATATTTTTCTATTGACTTGGTCAGACCTAGAAAAGATTTTTTTTTAGAATAAAGCTATCAACAGGAGTAGGGTGTTTTGGAGGCTGAAAATTTTAAAAAAATAAATAAATTCAAACCTCCCAGTTTCAAAAAAAATCTGAAAAATGTATAGATGTATATAAAGATGTTATGTCTCTCTAGGATAGGTGTAGTTTTTTCATTTTTTTTTGAAAAGTAAGAATACGAATTTGAATTTTTGAGTTTCGGCCTCCATTTGGCATTTTTCTATCAAGAGAAGCATGCTGCATTTTGCAAATCATAAAACCACCGCGCTGTCGAATACTAGGCATGTGCGTAGAAGATTGCAAATCATGAGCTCCAAAATACAAGCAACAAAGTGTATATAAAACCAACATGGGCAAACCATGTGAATGAAGCTAATTAAGGACCTGACATGGAACCTGTGATTCTTGTTTTTACAGCTGCTGTGGTCTTCTACAAAGCGGCGCTTCAAGCAAAAAAGCTTGAACAAAGAATGACATGTACACCACTCCAACATTATATCCCTGGCAACAAGATGGTGGATCATCATGTCGAGGACTGAAGGAGGACGCCGACATCGTCCCCCATCAGCCCGAGCGCTTCCCCGACGGCGTGCCAGGTGGCGGCGAGCGAAGCGGAAACAGATGGTTTGTCCTTCAAGTAAGGCACAATGTGCTTCCTCATGTCACCGTTGGAGATGCCCAGGTGGCCTCCTGGCACCGACACGAACTTGACTCGCCCGGCCTCGTCCAGGGCCTTCAGACCAATCCAATCTTCTTGATATAGCTTTGTCTGCAGATCAAATCTTGCCAGGGTCAGTGAGCAGAAATCGCCTCGAAACTTCATCGAGTCGCTAATCCACGTCACTAGTTGAGCATGAAGAACAAAAGTTCTATTATACCTGCTGAGGAGGTAGGACTGGCTCAAAGGCTCCATCAGGATAATAACCAAACCACGAAGTTTCCCGGGGTATGACGACGATATCATTCTCAAACTGCACATCATATTAGGGGAAAATAAGTAGTTAAGGGCATCATAGGCGAAATACATTTTGATATTTCTTGCCAACTTTATACAGTGCACTATCCTACCATGTACTCCCTCCGTTCCTAAATATTTGTCTTTCTAGAGATTTCAACAAGTGACTACATACGAAGCAAAATGAGTGAATCTACACTCTAAAATATGTCTACATACATCCCTATGTTGTAGTCCATTTGAAATGTCTAGAAAGACAAATATTTAGGAACAGAGAGAGTAATCTTCAAACGTGGATCAAAATGCGATTTTAGGCTTTTGTCAACCTTACCATGATCAGTACTAAATTCTCTAAGCTGCTGAATCTTTCCTTGTAGGTAGCGTTTCTTTCACCTGGTATCTCATTGTTAAGTTTGGGAAGAAACCTGCATCCCTTCAGATAATCATCCATATCCTGAAAAGACGGAATACATTTTCAGTGGCTCAGAATATATCATTGAATACCGCTCTGGTTTACTTCCAGGATTTATGATTAAAGATCAATCAATGTTTTCGATAGTATTCCATTCCGTAAAGAAGTAAAAGTAAAAGTCGAAAGCTAAACACACATTAACATTACAAATAGTACATACTTCAATTTCTTCAGATTGCGAGTTAGCAACACACACAATAGAACATGAAACTAGCATGTTTATAACATGGTTACCAAACGTCTTGTTAATCACTTCTGAAAGAAAAATATAAGATTCATTATTACTCAGATATACATGAGCCTTATCAGTGCCCAATAACAGTTAAATGATCAGCACAGCAAGCAATTTGGAAGTTCAAAAAAGTGCAGGTTCGGTTATAAAATGATACTAACTACAATAACATAAAGGTGAATTCCTGTTTATCGGGACGATGACCTCACGAAGTGCAATATAATACTCACCGTTGGGATTTTGATGTAACCACTTGGTGCAAGATGTGCCTGTAATTCACCATGGGTCAAGTTATTCCATTGAAAATCTCTAGTTTATTAATACTGCGGACTAGAGTTTGGGACACGACCAAGCCAAGACGCTAATACCTGTACGTACTCCGAGTAGATCTCCAATTTAATCAGGGCATCAGCAATAACACAGAAAATACCAGACTGCAGAAAAGAGAGGTACAATGTTAGGAGGTAGCTACAGTTATCAGACTGTAGAAGGGGTATACGGGAAATTGAACATCAGGGCTTCATGAACACATTAATACATTAGAATAACTACAGTGCTGACAGTTGCATTCAGGGATTTTTCCAAACATATTGCAAGTGCCCAGGGGATGTTTAAATATTGAATGGCATTAGCATATACCTCTACAATATGTTTCTTTAATATATACGTAGTTGTCATCAGAAATCCATGAAAGAGCAGAAAGCTATCTATCCTTAGATAATTTTTTTAATTTTTATCCTTAGCTAATTTGCCAGTCTGTTGTTGAGTTATCGGTTGAAAACTTGACATAACAAACTGGATATTAGTTGGGGATAATTGGATTAACTTACACCACAAAGCGGCACGGAAGCAGTGCCAGCATGAGGCCCCGCGAGTGAGATGAAATTCTTGACCTGTTAGAAGAAGTATCAGAGTACATAACTTACTGCACAAAAACAGAATAGCAATCTCTGCGAAGTGTAAGGCCTACTAATCATTGAAAGTTTTAAAAGTACGACCTTGTATGAAATTTTTTTGGGGGAAAAACCAGTACTGGTGGGCATGCTAGACACGAGGACTGAGGCCCAACACATTCACAATCATCCAGGTTTCTCATTCAGTTGCATACAATAGGTGGTGGGAGGAGAAACGAACAAGACTGAAAGCCATCTATTATATCACTTGTAAAACAATTTTAACAGCAACTCACCGGCGGTCCATCATCACAATACTGGAGTACTGCACGGCCAATCAAGTTCCCCTGTGCAAAGACATAAGGAGGAGGCAAGATTTTAGCAAAGAGTGACACAAACTAGAGCAGAATCAGCATAATAATCATCATTTAGCGGAAAAACTACTGATTCTTAAACAAAATGACAGCAGGACATGGACATGTATACCTGAGACAGGCCAACGATGTTATAGCCGCCGCTCAGCTCTTTCATCTCCTTGACCTGCAAAAACAAATTACCAGGTAGGCAGGTAGGCAGGGATGATGAATATCTCTATCTACCCAGCATACAGCAGAGGAAAGAACATCATCGCCGAATCGATCACCTGACCTTGTTGCAAATGACATCAGCCTGTTGACAATGCAAGGGAAAACAACACAGTGAGTGGATTTTACAGCAGTTACAAAAAAACAAAGATTCTGAATATTTTTGTGCATACAAATTTGAGAAACACTGCACTGGTTGAAGTAGAAGCAGACCTGTTGGTGGAGAGGCATGAGCCAGGAGTCCCATGTCCCGCTCCCGATTTCTCTGAACACAAATGAGCACAAACTACAGAGTCATACTGTAGCTATGGAGACGAGATGAGAGGAGGGGGGAGAGGGCGTGGGAGAAGACGGGGTCAGCCATACAGGCAGTGGCCGTCGGCGGCGGACCAGTCGGCGAGGAGGCGGGTGAACTCGGCGACGCCGCGGTTGGCGCACTGGTCCCCAATCCCTGCTCGATCGAATCAACCAACCCCACCAAAGCGCGAACCAATCAGTCAATCAATCAATGGATGGAAGCAGAGTGGGTGGGGGTGGACCGACCGTGCAGGACGACGAAGGGCACGGCCTCCGCCGTGAGGAGGAGGAGGAGGAGGACGGCGGCGCCGGCGAGGGGAAGCGGAGGTCTCGGCGGCATGGGCACCGACGATGGCTTGGCGTCGGAGGGACCCAGACCGACGAGAAGACGTCGCCCACTGCTGAGATTGGCCGTGCGTGTCGACGCGACGGTGTTCCAAACGAACAAGTTTGCTAGTCCTATGAAATTTTGACCTCTTTTTTTTTTCTTTTAGAATCATCACAAGGTAGCATCGCACACGCGTCTAAACTCTTAATTTTTTTCTTTTCTTTCTCAAACACTCTTTTAACTACCGCTCGTGCGCAAAACGTCTGCTGTAGATAGAGGCGCCTATCAAAAAGATTCCTCGAGGCCGACCAACCTGTGATTGGATGGTTAGGTGGACGGTGGTATCATCAGTCCATCAGGGTTCAAGTCCTGGTGCTCGCATTTATTGATATGCCGGCTCAGTTTCTCGGAGGTGCTCGTTGGGGTAGGATGTGCATGTATGTTCATAGGGATGAGTGTATGGGTTTATTTTATGGTGGACTGGCGTTACAACCACCCTCCTAACCATGTTTCTCGTCAAAGCCCTAAAATTTAGCCCGTCCAACGCCCATCAAACCTTAACACCTCGATTTAGACGAGTTAAATAAAATTGGTTCGTAGCTGAACTTCTAAAACTTAACTCTTTATTTCTTTTGTCATTTTTTCTAAGTTTGATTTACATACTCCATTTCGACTACATATTTGCACACGTATTATATCCAAACTTGATAATTAAGGTTCACACAGTTCACGAGCATTACAATTAAAAGTTTACAAATTTAATTATTGAAATTCAAACACACGAAAGGGTCCAAGTAATAATCCAAACAAAGGGCATGATTGAAGGCACATCAATCAAGTGCTATGAAGTGCCCACAAGTGCTCAACGAGATTACCTAGAAGATGTGTATGAACTTCTCAGCTCTCGATACTTCAATGCACCACGAGAGATCTATACATCCTATTTGCATTGTCTTTCGGCTTGACACGACCCCCATTGGAGATGTATCGAAAGTTCTCTGGCATGTCTCTCTCATCCTCAATAATCATGTTGTGCAAGATGAAGCAACATGCCATTATTTGCCATAGAACCTATGGCTTCCAATACTCGGCAGGCCATGAATGACGACAAAGCACTTTTGAAGCACACCAAAACTCTCTCAACATCCTTTCTTGTGGATTCTTGATGCATTGCAAAGTGGGATCTCTTGTTGCCTTGAGGACGATGGATTGTTCACAATGTGGACCATGGAGGATAGCTATGATCTACAAGGTAGTAGCCCATTCTGTACTGATGGCCATTGACAACATAATTGCAAGGAGGTGCATCTCCACCAACAAGCCTTGCGAACAATGGTGATCTAAAAAAGCACATTCAGGTCATTCTGAGAGCCAGACGATCTTGATGCAACTGCCCTTTGTACTGATGGTTCCACCTTGCAGGACAGTTCTTCCGTGTCAACTGTATGCAATCAATTGATCCAAGCATCCCTGGCCATCTCACTCAAACCCAAAAGTCTCTCAATGTCTTTGTCACTGGGTGCCCCTCAAGTACTCCTGTTCATACATCTCGATGTTGGCTTATATCTATCCCAATACATATATAACCATCAAACTCGTCGACCGAACACCCATAAGCAATCACTCGAACAGCCGTGACACACTTCATCAATGGGCTTGCACTTATCTCTCCTGATGCATTTCTCCTGAGTGTAAACAATGATCATGCTCCTCGGCAGCTTTTGCAACAAACGCTCTAACCATCCAATCATTTGGTTGGTCCTATCAAATCCATGTGATTAATTGTTGCGCGAGTCCTTTATGAACACACAAAACCAACACATTTCAACAGATGCTTACATAAATTCAAACGTTCACCGAATATTGTGAACATTCATTAAATACCAAATATATTTTAGATTTTGAGTCAAGTTTTGAAAACAGAAACATTTTCAAAATTTCAAAACAAAAGTTGAAAACACAAACACTTTTTGAAATCCACCATTTTTTTTAACATGCGTACATTTTTAGAATGTATGAACAATATTTTTAAATGTGAACATTTTTTTGAAACAATAAATAATCTTCATAAAACTGGAACACATTTTAAAATTATGAACATATTTAAAAACTGAGAACACAAATAAATGATCTGAAACTTTTTTGAAATATTATTCACTCGAGCAAATGTTGAAACCCTGAACTTTCCTGAGAACATGAACAAATTTTGAAATTCCAAATATATTTTTTAAGATTCCGGAAAAGTTTGAAAAGCGTGAAGAAAACATTGAAACTCCCAACATTTTATGGAAAGCGTGAACAAATTTAAAAATTCTGAAAATTTTGTACAACATGAACAATTCTTGAAAATATGACCAAACTTTAGAATTTTCCAACATTTTTTTGGAAAAGCAAACACTTCTGAATATGTTGAATAGTTTTTGGAATTTATGAATATTTCCAAATGAAACAGAAAATAAAAAAGAACCAACAAAACGCAAAAACTAGAAACCAAACCAAAACCCATTTTTTTATAGAAAAATGGGTATAGGATCACAATACCGGTGGCTCGAACGCTTAGATGGGACGGCAGGAACCTTCTGAAAGATTAACAATACCCGTGGCTCGAACGCTCAGATGGGTTTGCTCATACTACGATCGTGTGCGCGATTGCCTGAATATTTGCTGCATAATGCGGCAAATAGGAAATTCCTTATGTTCAGGGAATAGCATCAAAAAGACGGCACGACACACAAGAGGCCACTTGACAAGGCTGCCCGATTGTTGCGCACGGAAACAGGGGAAGATTCACCGAAAAAGAATGACAGTGCGACTGATCGAACCTTGTAATTCCCGTTTGGGCATGCTGACCTGCTTGCAAAAGTTTGAGTCATTTCAAGAATGTCCACAAATGTTCAACGGAGGGTGTCTGGGTAGGACAGAAGACTCTGTCTGGGAGCATGTTGTTTCTTGACATCCTTGGAATGACGCCATTTTTTCATGTCCTTTTTGACCAATTTAAGGCACCATGCCAAGTTGTTTGGATTTTTGACAAGCTTTGCATTTTCTGGAGTTTTCTAGGTAAAAAAGACCGATAAATGGTGGGGCGTGTCACAATGTGCATACACTGTCGGAAGTCGTTCAAACATGGCATGGTTGCCTACCATGAGCATGCCCAACTGTTGCCCAACTGTTGAAAACATTGGGGTCATTTTAAGGATGTCCACAAAAGCACCACGTTCAACGTAGGGTGTCCGGATATGCCAAAAAGCTCCGTTTGAGAGCACTTTTTTATCGTCAAATGACCTTTTTTTCATGGCATTGTATGATCAATTCAAGGTACCATGCCTAGTTTCTTGGGTTTTTGACACGTTTTGTATTTTCTGGAGTTTTCTCGGTCAAAAAAGGCCCATGAATGGATGGACGTGCCGCAACTTGCATACGGTGTCAGAAATTGTTTAAACCTGACATGGATGCCTATCAGGGATATTTCCACTTGCTTTCAAAAGTTGGGATCATTTGAAGGATGTCAAAAAATATAACATGTTCAATGGAGGGTGTTCGGGTAGGTTAGAAGGCTTCGTCTGAAAGCACGTTGTATTTCAACATCCTTGGAATAGCCCCAATTTTTTCATGACCTTGTATGACCAATGCAAGGCACCATGCCAAATTGTTTTGGTTTTTGATAAATTTTGCATTTTCTAGAGTTTTCTCGGTTAAAAAAGGCCAATAAATGGTCATACCTGTCACAACTTGCATACGATGTCAAACGTTGATCAAACCAGGCATCGATGCCTATCATGGGCACGCCTACCTTCCTGCAAAAGGTGGGGTCATTTTATCCAAAAATATACCATGTTCAATGGAGGTGTCCGGGATGCTTGAAGGATTTGTTTGAAATCACGTTGTTTCAACATCCGTTGAATGGGCCCAACATTTTTCCACCAACTTCTATGACCAACTCAAGGCATCATGCCTAGTTGTTTGGATTTTTGAAAAGTTTTGCATTTTCTACAGTTTTCTCTTTAAAAAGGGCCGATAAATGTTGCAATGTGCAAATGGTGTCGGAACTCGTTCAAATCTGGTATGAATGACTCATATGTCCGCATCAGGTTGGTGCAAGAACTTGCGGTTATTTATTCATATTCCAAAAAAAACACCAGTTCAAAGGAGTGTGTCAGACATGCGAGATGGGTGCATCCGTGAGCATTTAGTTTTTTTCTATTTGAATTGTTCTGTTATGCAACTTTCATTATTATCAATCAACATGAACATCCTTTTTATGTCCTAACTGTTTCTTGAAATTTATCAAAAATATTGAAATTTCAAATTGCATATGAAAATTTTACAAACTTGAACACTTTTGTCAAAATTGTTAACAAATTCCCAACAATTGATGAAAATATTGATCGCATATGGCAAACCACGTACTTTCGTTAAATTTTATCGAACTTTATTGAAAGACAAACATTTTTCGAAAATTAAAAAGAAAGAGAAAAAAAGCTGAAGGCGTCAAATAGTGCGTATTTTCTATTTGGCGCACGGAGGAAAAAATTGTCCCTGCAACGCACAGGCAGATCGATCGATAGTTCGGGGTTGGTTTCAGCGATTCTACTTTTGGGTACATTCTAGAAGGTTCCTAAACCTGTAATTTTTCCTTTTTTTTCTTTTTATTTGTTTAATTTTTGTTTCTCCCATTTTTTCCTTTTTTGCTTCCTATTTATTTTTTACTTTATTTTGTTTATTTTTTCTTTTTCTATTTTATTTTTACTTTTCACAAATTTACAGCAATTTTGAAAATTGTTCGCATTTTTATTTTATTTTTCAATTTTTGAAGGAACAAAATCATGTTTGAAAAATTTGCTTAGAAATCATAAAAATGAATTTTAAAAAATGTTAGCTTGTATCTAAAGAAATGTTCGAAAATTCAAGTAAATTAGAATTTCAAAAGGTGTTTCGTTCATTTCAAAAAATGTTTGAAAATACAATAAAGGTTAGGATTCCAATTTTTTTAAATCAATTATTTTTTTTATTTTTGACAAACTCAAAAAATGCTGAGGGATTTTTTTTTCTTATTATCATTTTTTTCCAAATTCAAAAGGTTCATGTTTTGTAAAATTTGTTCGCAAATTCAAAAAATGTGTGAGGAATCTGACAAAATGTTCGTTTTTTTAAAAAGTTGTTTAGAATTGCAGAATTTAAAAAGTGTTCAGAATTTTGAAAACAATTCGTAAATTAATTAAAAAAAGTGGATCAGCCAGTAGTTCTTATAATTTAGTGCAGCTGGTTTGTCACTTGGACTCGCTAGGTCCATTGGCTTCAAACTCCGTTTACTGTGCGAGAGTTCTGGGGTTCAATTATCCTTCGTTGATGTGTTTAAAGGGGTTGTACCCAAGCAGAAGTTTTCATACTTTGTCGATAAATGCTGGTTAGGAAATAGTTTGTTTTATACTTTAAACTTATAGAGTCGGTTGGAATCCAACACAAATTTCCAATCCTTGAAATTGACTATTTGTGTGGCGTGTTCTTGGGGAGGACAATCATAGGTACATCTTTTCTCCCAGTTACAGAAGAGACACCAAGTTTTTTTAAAGAATGTCAATCTTATCATCTCATCAATTCAACACAACCTCAATTTTTTTATCAGACCGTTGCAAGTACGTGCATACCAAAATACACAAAAACATTATGCCATCACTGATATTATACATATACATATACAGTCAACGAAAAGAATTCACCCAGCTGTCAAAGAGGTCATATCTTCTTCTTTTATTCGCTCTTTGGATGGTCCATTTGAGCTCATCTTTAAATTTGGCCCTTCATCTATATAAGCCTGCCTGAATATTTTTGAAGATGAAGTCATTCCTTACTAGCCAAATTGACTAGCAGACTCTGATGATGATTTCCATAAAAATGGCACCTGAAGTTGCAACTTGAGATGATTAATATACCCCTGCATGTTCTCCAATTGGGACAGATGTATTTCAAACAGAGTTGAGCAAACTAGCGTGTAAAATATTAAGTGATCTCCGGTTTTAGTAACAATCAGACCACACATGACACATGAATAATCAGGAATGAAGAAAAATTTCCTCTGAAGTAACTCGCTGGTGTTCAGTCTGTGTCATGAAACAATAAGCCAAAAAATACGTGTGCTTCATTTGACAAATAGAGGCCCATATGCAGTTGATATAAAAAGTTAAATTGCGCGGTTCCGGCAACCCGCTGACCTATCAATTGGTGACACCTCATACCATATATTAACTCTTGTGTTGTATAAAATGTTTTCACTGTTTATGAAATATGGTATTTCAATAGCTGGTCCACCACCAGAGTACTATTTTTGTCAGTCTAGCAGGCCTTTAGTACTACTTTTTGTCGGACAAGGAGGCGCATGCATCAGTCTCTTATCTCTCCCTTGCAAACAAATCCATAGACTTTATTTCATCTTAGCAAATTAAAAACACTCATTTCACTTCTTTTGAACCATAAGTTCGTATTTGAAATAATTTATATATTTAAATTATTGACTCCAAGACCTTTAAAACTAGACCGATCTTTGATATATTTCAAACACATTTAAATTTCAACATTTCACATTTGGTATGTGGACTAACACATTTCACTTCAGAAAATGTGAAACAAGCCAATAACATATTTCAGAATTGTGAAACAATAACTACATAAATTGAAATTGTAAGATACCATTGTAAAACACATTATTTGAAAATGTGAACAATGCATTTCATTTTATGTGCTTATTATTTCACAATTCAGAACCAACATTTCACTTTCCACTGGCTTCTTTCGAAAAAATAACACATATTTCAATTGCACATTTCTCAAATAACCTATTTTAGTCCTTTGGAAAAATTGTTTCAGATTTTCAAATAATCTGTTTCACAATGATATATTATAATTTCACCTTTTGTGGTTACTAGCTCACAATTCAGAACCTATATTTCACTTTACACTGGCTTGTTTCACAAAAAACATATATTTCAACTGCACATTTATGACATAAACTATTTCACTATTTTGAAATAAATTGCTTCACATTTTAGAATAATCAGTTTCACAAATGATACATTACAATTCACTTTTTGTGGTTGCTATTTCACAATTCAGAAGCTGTATTTTTCTTTTCACTGGCTTGTTTCATAAAAAGCACATCTATTTCAGTTGCTCATTTTTGAAATAACGCATTTCACTCTTTTCAAATTAAACTATTGCACATTTTCAAATAATCAGTTTCACAAGTTGACATTTCAGTTTCAATTTTGGTTTCACTTTCAAAACCAATATTTCAGTTGTCCTGTCTTGTTTCACAAAAAACATACTCCCTCCATTCCATAATATAAGAGCGTTTTTGACACTACACTGGTGTTAAAAACGCTCTTATTTTATGAGACGGAGGGAGTATTTTTCAAGTGAAGGTTTGTTTCACATACGAATTGTGAAACGTTAAATTTAAACGTGTTTCAAATATATCCAAAATTGGTTTACTTCTAAAGGTCTTGATGCCATGAGTTCAAATTTATAAATTATTTCACAAACAAACTTATGTTTTAAAAGGTATAAATGTTGTAAATTGGCCAGGATGAAAAAAAGTCCATGGATTTGTTCACAAGGGAGAGAGAAAAGACAGATGCATACATGCGTGAAGAAAGAGAGAGATAGTGAACTGTCACGTCCATGCATGCGAGGTAAGGACAAAAGGTGTGGGCCAATAGCTGTATTTGATATATTATTTATTTTGTATAGCAAAATGGGATGAATAATTGCTCTTCGTGGACCGCATCTTAAAGCAGCCGCTGAGTGGTGAGATGGTCACCGGCACATGACGGAACAACGCAAAAAGACTTTGCGGCAACTGATAGAATGTGAAGGGGTTGGTGTCCAGAGAGTGGATGTTCTGGACGCAGTGGCAACTGGACGCTGCAATCCAACCATACACTTTTATCACGATGATCTGCGCATATGCATTGTTGTTGGTTCAGAATTTAGTCAAGATACAAGAGAAAATACAGGGCCAGGGCGTACGGGGTGCCTGTGTTGGCAGAGGAGGATGGTCCACAAAAGGTATAAAGGTCAGTGATGGTGCACAAAAAGTCGTCTCTCTCTGCCACACTACAAGGGTGGCGTGTACCTCATGCATGCGGCATGCCTGCACATATCCACCCCCCACACCAGTTCTGACTTGAGACACGGATACAAGGTCCTGAATGGAGCTTGTTCTGGCGAATGGAGAGGAGGCGGCAGCCCCATGGCTGACGGGTGAGTGAATCCCTGCTTCGTCTCCTCCCAGTCTGCTCTCGTTCTTTTTCCATGTTTTTGGGATGTCAGATTGGTCCCCTGCCGTTCGCTGCTAAGGGAGTTGGATTGCTTACCGGCAGATCTGGGAATCTACCCCTCGTCCCCGAGCACGAAGTGATTCAAGTTGTTTGAGGTAATAGCACCCCAGATCTACAAACTTGCACAGAATGTGATGTTTTAGTCCAAAACTTGCAAAATGTTATTGAGGACTCCCACAACTTGACACCCTATGTGATAATTTGGTCCAGAGCGAATCACAACGCGACAAGTTGCAGTCCAGAGCTTGGACCGGACAGCATTGACATTTTTGCAATAAACCTCCTGCCGTTCCGTCGACTCAACCCACACTGGTTAGTGCTCATCTTCTCCGCCGCAGGTGCCCCGCCCCCGCCCGCCGCCGCTCGTCCACACAATACAGTACTACAGCTACAGTCTCTGTCGAGTTCTCGCGGTGTTGATGCTTTTGCGGTGCAGATTTGCTCGTCGGGGTGTTCATCGACGCCATTCTCGAGCTGCGGGGGGTCCCGGCGAGGACGCGGATCTGGTGCGTGGTGGCCTGGCTGTTCAACCCCTTCACCTTCACCATCGGCACCAGAGGGAACTGCGAGCCCATCGTCTGCGCCGCCATGCTCTGGATCCTCATCTGCTTGATGAAGGGTGTAAGCTCTGAATCCTTTTTTTATAACTGTTCAGTGATAGCTACCTTTATGAACTACTAGCTCTGAATATTTTGCAGTTGTGTGATCTGCTGATTCTTACTTGTCAAAACTAGGAATATTTCTCTTCAAATTTTAGTAGGTATATAATTGGTCTGAAAGTTGCGATGATGCTCTGCATATTTAGTTCATTATGTTTAGTCTGTAAAGTATCTTCCGTTTAGTCCTTTCTTAAGTTTTTGTTCACCAATCAATTGCCTGTCTGTTGGATGATTAATCCGACTATTTAGCTTATTTTTGTGAAGTAGTGGAATTTAACCTTTTATGCAAGGTGGATTTAACTTATTGGACCAATAGATTTACAAACAAAAATTTGGTAGACTACATTTTACAAAGTTGGGTGTTGCTTATGCACTGAAATACATGATGATAACATCAGAAAAATCCCACACACAAAAAAAACTCTCAGAAGAAGGAAGGTGTACCCATAATCCAAGAAAACCATACTAGATTTCTATCACTTTTGCAAAACCACATATACCAAATAATTTGCTTCTTAATTCTTATACATAGTTCTAGTCTCCTCTGTACCTGTCTGATGTTTTTCCTTGAAAGACATCAGTACGTGGTGCTCAACAGTTAAAGTACCTTTGCTTTAGAATTCAGTTTTTCTTTTGATTAATGTCTTAATGGTGTCATTACAGTGTCTTTTCTCCTGTTTCTTCACTTGCTTGACTCGATGCGTTTTGACAGACATTCAGCTTCATAATCTAGTTTGTGAAGTGAAAGTTGTCAGGCGAATGGTTTGCTTGCTTGCAACTTCCCAAATAACTTGCAGATCATTTACTCTGTTGCTTACTTGCATCACAAGTATGGACAATTTACTAGTATTTGCAGTCACATGTAGTAGGAAGATTAAAAACATAGAATTATTGTTTATAAATATTTTGCATGGCTATCTTACAGTTTGATTATCTACTGCAGGTAGAGTACTGCAAGCAGCATTCTGGTATGGGCTGATTGTGCACGTCAGAATAATCATTTGAGATAGCAGTCACTTGAGTGTGTAAACTCAAGCTCCTTTTTGCTGCTGGCTAGAGTAGTTACTACTATCCTGGAATTGAGCAATACTTGAGCACTCAGATGCGATGAAAAATTAGATATGCGAAATGGGCAGTAAATAACTCTTTACTGTAAGTTGTTTTCTTCCAAATAATTCCAGCACCAAGCTTTGCATCGGTGCAAATGACACCGAAGTAAGTTAGCTCGGTATACTATCTCAAATACAAACATCCAGCAGGAAGATGAAATGTGGATCATGGGGCCACATGCCAGCGGCCGCATTGTACTGCATTTTCGGACCGGTGACCTACGGCCATTGTATCTAAAATCTTCCCCTTGTTCGCATCAGGAGTAATAATCAGAGTATAAGCTGTCATTCCGCACAGGCTAGAGGAGGGCATTCTACCTGAACTGAAGAATGTTTAGTTCCTCGGGAGAAACAGTCTTTTATTTTCAAAATATCGTGTGGACATTGCGATCATCCTGTACGTGCGTGCAGCGCAAGGTTTGTTAGTCCTGCACCCAACCACTCCTGACAGGCTCACGCTGCACAATTTTTTGCCATGTCTTCATCGTCAGTTCAGACTTCAAAGCATGCACCTACCTCTCCCTCTCTCTATCTCCCTCTAGTTCACCCAGAAGAAGAAAAAAAAGTCAAACAATGAAGGTTAGAATCAGACACCCAATGCCGTCTGAACAACCAAACTAATCTGCCATTTCATGTGCGGGTTCAAATTTGAATAACACAACTGAAATATCAACAAACTTGGAGAAGTAACAGACGCAGGAAACCAAATTCTATAACTTCAATTCCAAGCCGAAACGGGGGATCTCTCTGTCAACCGAACCGAACCGTCACCATCGTCCTACGCAACAACAGCAGGCGGCAAAAAATTCTCGGATTTAGCTCTAATGGGGGGCGCGCGGCTGACCGATCATAGACTAGAGCCATTTGAGATGTAATTCGACGGAACGACAGGGGGTTTATTCTAAAAATGACAGTGCTGACCGGTCCAAGCTCTGGACTGCCACTTGTCGTGCTGTGATTCGCTCTGGACCAAATCATCATATAGGGCGTCAAGTTCTGGGAGCCCTCAGTGACATCTTGCAAGTTTTGGACTAAAACACCACATTCTGTGCAAGTTTGTGGATCTGGGGTGCTATTACCTTTTGTTTGAGTTGTTTGAACGGCGGCGGTCCTTCTCCGGGCGACGCCGTGTTCAAGAAATGGCCGGATCCAGTCCCTGGCGTGCATGCACCCACCTGCATGATCTCCGAGATTGCGTACTGGTCTCCTACACCCAAAAGTTGCATGGTCCGTGATCCTGCATGTTCGAGCCAAAAGTCGCATGATACAGTACCTTGTATCAGAATGTACTGTCAGCTTTCAGCTTAATATACGTTGCAAACAGAACTTCAATACCTCACCATACTCTAACTAGCACTATCCTGATGCGAATCGCGAATGGCCGTGTGCCGTGGATGCCGCGCGTTCAGATGTCGCTGCATGCAGCGCTGCACTTCTCTTGGTGTCCAAGCAATAACTTGTGAGCTTTAGAGACAGAAAAAACCCAGAAGATCGGCCAGTGGGCTTCCAATTGCCTTCCTCCGAACAATGTGGGAAAGATGACAGAGCTGGCCCATATCTCCAAATAGAAGGAACGCTTCTTCAGATAATTAATGGCAGGTAGAATCGATTAGAAAGACCTTCATGATCAAGAACCTTTCTGACATACATACATCTTCATTTTTGCATATGAGGAAAGGTGTGGCCAGAGGCTTCTCAACATGTCATTTTGCCACTCCCAAAAATAGTTTTGATGCGATGTGCAACAGCATTAGATCAACGTGTCAACATCAAAGTGATAAACACGCCGCTCATCTGGTTGCGCCCATCGATGGTGTGATGTAGACTCTTCACTAACTTTTAGTCACATACCCATTATTGGAGGAGTTTTACGCTCGCGGTATTTAGGCAATCTCAAGTAGTGTCCAAGCGATCAATGAACATTTTTAGGGCGCAATGACCGCTGGCGCTTTAGCAAGCGAAATGACTAGTAAAGTACTCCCTTCATAAACTAATATAAGAACGTTTAGATCATTACTTTAGTAATCTAAACACTTTTATATTACTAGTTTACAGATGGAATAGACTTTATTTCCGGATGTACTCGATATCTATATATGGATACTTTAGGTTTAGATAAAGAATGCAATGCAGGTTCCCACCAGACACGCGATACAAACGAAAGGACTCACAGAAACATATGCTCCATCCGTCTTATAATATAAAAACGTTTTTGATACTACTCTGTAGTTGGCACATGGATATGGCCGAGAGGCCATTTTTGGGGAAGGATAATTCTCGGCATTTGCATTGATTGATGCACCCAGCCGGCTAATTAACCAAGCTAGCTCCTCTTGGCTTTTGCTTCCATGAGATCATCGACAAGACGACGCAGATCACGGTGGGAGGAGCCCCCTTCCGCCACGGCGGCACGGCACTTGGCGGCGAGCTCGGTCACCCTGCTCCTCGCCACGTCCCCTGCCCCTCCGGGGCGCATGAACGCCGTCACCGCACGTGCCACGTCTCCGGCGGGGACCACCTCGTGCTCCTCGTGCCTGGTGCTTCGTAGGCCTGCGCCGCACGGCCACAGCCGCTCCCCGATGCCCAGCACCTCCGTCACCAACCTCTCGGTGATGAACTGCTCGAACACCATGGGCCACGTCAGCACCGGCACCCCCGCCATCACCGTCTCCAGGACGGAGTTCCACCCGCAGTGCGTCACGAACGCGCCCACCGCCGGGTGCCCCAGTATGGCCGTCTGCGGGGCCCACGCTGTGAAGAGGAGCCCTCGGTCTCCCACACGCTCGGACCACCCCTCCGGCGGGGTCCAGTTCCCGGCGTCCCTCACCACCCACAGGAACGGCTTCCCGGCGGCCTCCAGCCCGAGAGCGAGCTGCTGCAGCTGAGCGTCGGAGACGTGGGTGAGGCTGCCGAAGCACAGGTACACCACCGAGCGGCTTGGCTTCGAGTCCAGCCAGCCGATGCACTGTGACTGTTGGTCGTCCACGCCGCCGCCGGCCGGGGAATGGTATGGTGATGACGGCGAGAAGAGAGGGCCCACGAAGTAGGCGCGCTTCGCGTAGCCATGGCGCATGTACATCTCGCAGTACTGCCGCTCCAGCTCTAACGAGGTGTTCATGGCCTGGCAGAAGCAGTCCTGCACCGGAACAAGCTTGCTGAGCATGGAGTACCGCTCATGGCCCCTCAGGAACTCCGGCAGCTCAGCCCTGGGCACCCGGATACTGGGGCCCGGAAACTGGGGGACCGTGACGACGTCCGCATCGCCATCGTCGACGTCCACCCGCTCGAGGTGGTGCAGGGCGAGCGTCGGGAAGGCGCCGATGGCGCTGAACGCGACGCACGGCACGCCGAGCTCGCCGGCGACGCGGACGTTCCAGGCGAAGTGCACGTCGGTGACGACCGCGTCCGGAGACTGCGCCCTGGCGAGCGCCTCCTGCGCCGGGCGCGTCAGATTTTCGCTCAGGGCGGCGGCGTCGATGCGCCACGCGTCGGCCTCCGTGGCCCTGCCGAGGTTCTCCACGCCCTCCGGGAGCCCGTCCACGGCCGGGAACGGGTACGTGGCTATCTTGACATGCTCCGGCTGCCCACGTCGCCGGAGCAAGGACTGGACGACCGGGACGTTGGCCGGCGTGACGGCGACGGTGGCCTCCACTGCAGGTCCGGCGGCGACGAGGCGGACGGCGAGGTCGGTGAAGGGCTCGATGTGGCTGGTGGCGAAGAAGGGGAAGATGAGGACGCGCAGCATCGTCTTGTTGCTGCTGGTAGCACTAGCAGCAGCAGCTGCTGCAGAGGCCATTTCTTCTTCTCCTCTGTCGTGGTCGTGCTTGGTTTAACGTGATTTTCATCACGCGGGGGTGGGGGTAGGCTGGGTTCGTTCATTCGGCTGAGCACCACACAATCACCGCCCACGGCCCGACGCTATCTATCCCAACGGAGGGAGCCAAGTCATCACATTCATCTTTTCTTCCGATCTAAGATGTACTTAGAACCAGTGGCGGACCTAGGAATTGAAGCTAGCCGGGGCGAACATTTAAGGTCAATTTTTTTATGCAAATACATGTGTACTGAATCAAAAGTCATGGCATTCAACTACCAAAATCATGAAAGGGCATAAAAAGTTATTAGAAACTACTGATAACATGGAGTCTTGTCGCTCCATTCATTTTGTGTTCGATATCTTGGCACGTCGTGTTCTTTCAAAAGCCAATAAGATATGACTTCATCGTGTGATTCCACTTGATCTACCACAATTCTTGGTGGTATGACATCGAAAGTGCAACTTTAGCATCAGAAGCTATTTTAATTGCACACAGCAATATAGTATTGATAATACCTGGATGTAATGTGTCTGCTCATTTTACTAGAATTAACCAGACAAAGCACTTTGTTGCCAGCACTTGATCAATTGCGAGATAGCTTAGCCTAGAGCGGTGTTGGCACTTGGCACTATAATTCATAAACTGATTAAGTAAGTATTCAGTAAGGGTATGAGCCAAAGAGTAGAACAATTCAAAATACACAAGAGATATGTTGGACAGTAGTGGGGCGGCGCAGCAGTGAGTGACTTTTTTTTTTTTGAGACAAAGCAGTGAGTGGCTAGTGCTCGGGGATCTATTGGGGCTGGATTGGTTGTATTGGTGGCCGGCAGCGTGCTTGTGGTCTTTGGGCCTTAAGTGCAATTGTGCAAACGCTGCAGCCCAGCCCAATCTTCTTTCTCTCCCTCACCCGGTCACCCTCACGGCCTCGCGTACGGCTTCGCGGGAACAAGACAACAGGAAACATCCGCGCCGCCATGAAAATTGCCCGCCACCGAAGGAAATTGGGAGGAGCAGAGGAAGGGTAGGTAGGCGGGGGTTGCTGCTCCGCCGCCGGCGACCCGGGGCAGCCGCCCCAGCTCGCCCCAATGGTAGATCCGCCACTGCTTAGAACCGCATGCTAGTCCAACTTGTGGAGGCTAATTATTGGTGATGACACGCCAACAACAAGCATCCATAACGAAGACCATCATCATTGTGGATCTTTTTGTGTTCAATGCCGAGCGACCATTGGAGGCGCCAGTTGTGTCCAAGAGATTGAGGAAGAAGTCCTGGTGCCCGATGATCCACGGTCCTTCTTTGCAAAGCTTTTTCTTGTTCGAGAAACTTCCGATCTATTCATCTTCAATCATGACAGTACAAGGAACAACAGAGGTAATAAAAATTACAACCATGTCCGTGGACCACCTAGCGACGAATGAAGGCGCGCCGCCATCATCGCTCCTCCAATCTCATTGTAGTAGACAATCGGGAAGTCGTTGTGCTAAAGCCTCATAGAACCAGCGCACTAGAGCAGTAGCCATCGTCGATGAAGAAAGTCGTAAATCAGAAGGATCGAACCTGTAAATACTCAAACGAAGACCGGATCCAAACATATCCATCGAAGACCAGCATCAATCGAATCTCGCGAGATCCGACTTCACTATATATAGTAGAAAATTGTTTCACTATTCTCTCCTTTTCTCAACTTTAGTATATTTATTTTGTTTTAGCTTAACATTCATTTATTACTTGAGATTCCAAATTGATTGATTAGGCTTTTTAGTTTTACAAAATTTGTCTCTTATATATATTTTTTTTTTAAAATTGACTGTGTCAACACAATAATGAAGTTGAGATTGAAAAAAGGGGCCGTAATTGTGGTCAGGAGGAGTTGTCGGCCACTTGCATGTCCACCACTAGACATGCAACTGCAAAGGTTATAACCTGATTGTAACTAGCGAGCGTCGGGAAGGCGCCGATGGCGCTGAACGCGACGCACGGCACGCCGAGCTCGCCGGCGACGCGGACGTTCCAGGCGAAGTGCACGTCGGTGACGACCGCGTCCGGAGACTGCGACCTGGCGAGCGCCTCCTGCATCGGGCGCGTCAGATTTTCGCTCAGGGCGGCGGCGTCGATGCGCCACGCGTCGGCCTCCGTGGCCCTGCCGAGGTTCTCCACGCCCTCCGGGAGCCCGTCCACGGCCGGGAACGGGTACGTGGCTATCTTGACATGCTCCGGCTGCCCACGTCGCCGGAGCAAGGACTGGACGACCGGGACGTCGGCCGGCGTTGTTGGAGTATGATGTCCGACCCTCTCTCAAAGATCGGTCTTTTGGTTGTATTGACTAGAGCATGCACTTCTACATGGTATCGGAGCCAAGAGGTCTTGAGTTCAAGACCCTGCTGGCGCAATTAAAATTGCAGCCCACTTTCGGTCCACGTTTAGGCCTGAGGGAGCCACACGTGAGGGGGAGTGTTGACGTATAATGTGCTGCCTAGTCTCTTTCATCAGATCGGTCTGATGGTTGAACTGGTTAGGTGCATAAACTTACAACCAAAAGGTTCAGGCTTCAAAACCCAATAAACACAATAATTAATTGCGGCCTGCCCCGCTTCCGCTGCCCACGTCATGAAACTCCAAAGAAGCATAGACGTGAGGGGAAGTGTTGGAGTATGATGTCCGACCCTCTCTCATAAATCGGTCTTTTGGTTGCATTGGCTAGAGCATGCATTTCTACAGACGTGACTGCGACGGTGGCCTCCACGGCGTCGCTAGGGCCAGCCGCGACGAGGCGGACGGCGAGGTCGGTGAAGGGCTCGATGTGGCTGGTGGCGAAGAAGGGGAAGATGAGGACGCGCAGCATCGTCTTCTTGCTGCTGGTAGCAGCAGCAGACGCCATTTCTTCTCCTCTGGGCACGCAGTGGTTGGCTGGATTTGTTCATTCAGCTGAGCACCAGATGCTAGACTCACGGTCACGGGGGTTTATTACAGCGAAAATGATACACTTACGGTCAACTTTTACGGAAAGCTGGCTAGATGTAGATTACATTGTACAGTAACTAGTTAGGATTGATTGACTGAGATTTAATTGAGACAGGGCCCATCAAGGAAAATCAGAGGGAACCAATTAGAGAAAGGCACGCAGTGTGGTCCATGTGTGTTGTATTGTCGACCACACCATCGCCACCCACGGCGGTACGCTATCTATCCCAACAGAGGGAGCCAAACAATTAAGAGCATCTACGATTGGACGTCTCAAACCCGTCTCATGTCCGTGCAGGCCACCCGGTCACTAACCGGTTATAAAATTTTGACCCAACCGGGCTTCTCAAACCGGCCTCAAACTCAGCTGACCGGCACCCCTATATCCAACCTAAATATATGAGGCGGATATGGGGGAGCCCGGGAACGCTGGGGCACGCCCGCCACATCGGCCTGATGGCGTGGCCCCACACGAACTCGTCGAGAAACCCGACGGTCCAGCGGGCGCCTCGACCGTCGCCGCGTGGCGCTGCTCCGGCTCCCCGCCCGAGGCCGTAGCCCGCTATTTAAGCCGGCCGGCGCCTCCAGCCCTAGCACATCCGTCTCTTCCCTTCCTCCGCCGCCACTCGAGCCCGTCAGTCATACCCCCACGCCGCCGCTACTACACGATCCATCATCGTTTGTTCCTCCTTGAGCAGGTCCGGATCCGTAGGGAAGAGGGGCTACCTCTGGAACCGGAGGAGGATTTCGAGGAGGAGGAGGAGGAGGTGTCGACGGAGGAGGAAGAGGAGGAGGAGCAGGAGCCGACGAACGAGGAAGAGGGGGAGGAGCAGGAGCCAGTGAAGGAGGAAGAGGAGGAGGAGCAGGAGCCGGCGAAGAAGGCGCCGCCGCTGGATGTGAGGGGGGAGGAGGTGCCGGCAATGGAAGAGGACGTGGATGTGTGGCCGGACAGCACGCCATCCTTAACTTCATCCGCTCAGAGTCGGCTGCAGAGGCCAGGCATCGCCGTCGGCAACAGATGGAGGCGGTGCAGGCGGCCCAGGCTCCGGCTCCAGCGTAGGCGACTCAGGCCATCTTCGACAACGACGAAATTTGAGTAGCATAGAACATAGTACGCAGCTATATATTCTGCATGATTTTGTATGGATTTAAGAAATGAATATAAGAGAGTTATATGTGAAGAAATATGAGGTGTGCCCGGTTAGTGTCCGCAGACGCGCCAGGTCGTGTCTACGGGTGTTTGAGGGGCCGGATTTGCCAAGTCCGACTGCAGATGCTCTAAGTCATCACATTCATGTGTTGTTTTCGATCAATAGTATTGATTGGTTAAGATGTTAGCACCGCATGCTAGACTACTACTAGTCCAACTTGTCGATGCTAATTACGATTGATCATGACACGCCAACATCACGAAGGCAACAAGCATCCATAACTTTTTTATTTTTTGAGTGGTAGTACAAGCATCCATAACTTTTTTGTTTGAGAACCACCAAGCTTTATTATTGTTATAATTCACAAAACTAGGGATACAAACGGGATCATCAGGTTGTCCCAACCAGACATGTCGTCTACCACAATCTAAACAATGAGAAAACTTGACTAGTAAATGGGGTTCTCTATTCGACGCCGACCCTCGAAACAAAAACTACAATTAAACTCGGCGGCCCTCAACTTAATCTCTGCTACAATCAAACCATGAATACCAATGCAACCCTTGTTGATATCATTAGCCACCTGCTTAGAATCAGTAGCCACCTCAAAATTGTGAAGTAGAAGATCATCCGTCAAAGATAGAGCTTCCCTGCAAGCGTTTACCTCTAGAGTTGCAACATCTCTCATGCCATGGATTACTAGCGCCGATGATCCCAAGTAATTTCCAGAAGAGTCCCTGCATACAGCCGCCCCAGCGGCTCCTATACCAGATCTAGCAAGAGCCGTGTCAACATGAATTTTGCATAGCCCGGCGGTGGAGCGATCATGCGAGCTGAAGTCCCTCTTCGGCCGGGAGTATGATCACGCACATCACTGACTTTTGTGGGTAATTCTCCAAGTTCCGGGTTGCAGTTTTTGACGAATAAATTTGTCAACAGCGGACTCTGGAACACCCCTTCATGTATTGCCTTCCGTCTTGCCCACCATGTAGCCCAAAGGGTCACTGCCATCCTAACAAAAGATCCATGAGACACCGATTCCAACATGGTGAAAAGCCATTGTTTTGCGCTCACTTCAGTCGTTGAGATCATATGTTTTGCTAGCTCGTCATGAGGAATCTAGTAATGAGTGCCTCCATGAGTCATCCATTCCACATGCAAGCAATCGTTGTGGACATGTTCCTGTGACAACGGACATCATTCGTAGGTACGGAATGCTTTGCTAGACGCCACATAAACATTTTTATTTTTCTCGAAACTTGCGTCTTCCCATTGATTTCCAAGAAGATTCATCCTGCCGTAAACTAGAGGATCCTACAGTTTCATCCATCCAGGCTTCTCTCCTAAATTTGGTTGCTACCATCATTTTATATGCTGACCGCACTGAGTAGACACCACTTCTTTCAAAACTCCAAGCCCAACAATCGTCTATATTTTTTGTGCACAGCGGGATTCCCATGATCACTAGCACATCAAGTGGGATGAACACCTCTTTGACCTTCTCCCTTATCTATGTCGTAGATGTAGGATCAATCAAATCTGAGACCAACTGCTGGAATTTGATTTATTTTGGGCCGGCCCAATAACCATTTCAGAATTCCTAATAAATCCTACAAGCCCACTTAGCCCATTCATGCAAGGCAAGAGGTGAGACCTTAGGGCTGTTTGGTTTGTGACTAATTTTGCCAAAGATTGCCACACCTAAGGTTAGGTAAATTTTACCAACTTAGGTGAGTGTTTGATTCAAGTCACACCTTAGGCAAGCCACACTTGGACCCCACGTGACATACACACAAAAAGTGTGGCAAGATTCTCTTAGGCTTGCCAACTTGTGGCTCTCATTTTGATGAACTAACCTTAGGCAAGCTTGGCAAAAATGTGTGGCAAAATGTAGCAATGCTAGTCCTAGAACCAAACGGCCCCTAAAGTTTAGTCCCATATTGCTCACTTAGTAGGAGTTGGACCTCCTTATAAGGGAGGTTGTTTTCCCACATGTATGCACATGAGAAGAAGAGAGACATACATGCGCGCTCCTCGTACGCCGCCCACCTCGCCATGCCACGACGCGCGTCAACATCCTTATTAAGCCGATCAATCGTCTAAATTTTTGGGTATGAACATGGGAAGAGGAAGAACGACGAGGCATGACCTCCCTCTTCGCATGTGCTGCTCAACATCCAGTCATCTGGAGTTCCTTTACTATAGGACTTGTTTGCTATTTATTTTATGGTTTGGATGTATTTGCATTGTGTTTTCCATTTCTTTTATGCATGGCTACCTTGTTTCATTTCAAGTCTATGTCATGCCCACTTTCACTTTGACTCTACTCAACCTCCTTATTCTCTCTTGGCAAGTCTTACCAAATCCAAAGCCAACTTCCATCAATCCTTCACCAAGCTTCCAAAACCCCAAAGCTACTTCAAACTATCTTTATAATTGAAATTGGATATTTGAGTTCCAGGTTTAATTGCACAATTAATGTCCAACTTTTGCCCATAAATCACATTAATGTGCAGGGTTACTACCTTAATTTTCAACCCATTTGGACTTCATCTAAAGGGTTTTCTAAATCGAAACAGTTTGACTTTTATTCAAACTTGTTTGAATTTTCTCAAATATTCTCAAATCATTTTACTAAATTCCTCATATTTTCCTGAGTCCAAAAATATATCTCTCATTGTAAAATCCCCTTCCTAACTCCCCGCTTTCACTACTAGAAAAATGGCTAGTCACAACTTAAGTTGGTGGCACCCCATTTTCAATCAACGCCAACACTATATTTTTCAAATAGTGGTGGCCTTGGCATATTTGGTACGACAACTTTGTAACACTAGTATGGTACACATGCATTTCACACATGAGATTTGGTAACCAAATTATGAATAAATATCACACTATAGCATGTAAGCTTTGAGTCATATATGCATGATGTAGATGTTCGTTTAATTCTTATAGTTCATCTCATTCAAAATCAATTAGTTTTATAAAAAATCTGTTTTAAGATTCATGGAATTATGCATTGTAAAGCATAAAGTAAAAACAAATAGTGACAATTCATTTAGAAAAAAAAGTTTGGGCAATTAAGATATGGAAGATTCTAGAACAAAGGAGAAGTTTCTGGATTATGCTTAAGTCAACCATCAAGTTTTCTACATTGTACATATGGCAGAATCTGGTGGAATGTAGATGATATCCAACGGCCAGTAGTGCTCGGATCTGCCATCTTTGTACCGTCGGATTGGGTTCATCCAACGACCAACTTTCAAAGTTATTCGCACACTATATAGGGGTATAGACAATATTGCTCGCATGAGTTTTTCCGCGCTTTGCTGCGGGAAATGTGAGCAAAAAAAATTGCAAGGAAAAGAATAACAATTATATCAGATACACGTGATAACAAATATAAATGTACCAAAGCAGAACCACCATCTATGAATTATCAGTGCATCTGATGGTGTTTCAAACATTGTGAATAATTCCGAAGTCATCTAACAGAACTATGGCTAATAACAATGAACCTTTCATGTCCATACTCCCGGTTAGGCCGAAAGGTTTAAATTTCATAACATCGTCTCATAAATTTAAATGTACGCAAAAGTATGTACAATCTAGAACATGTTCAGATGGAAGATATTTACATCTTTCTTGCATCGCATAATAGTAGAATGAGTGTGTTAAGACTGTTGATAAACACACATCAGTAGATTTTGGCCGTCACTAAATGTTATTCCTGAAGTACTATCAGCAGCTTGCAAAGTGGAATGACAGACCTGAAGCCCTAAAAAATGGCAAAATCTACTTTGTGTATCAAGTATATTCTCACTCTCCAGTCCATTCTAAACTCTTTCTGAAATATATATACTTTTGAACAGATGGATGTCATATCAGACGAAAAAAGTAAAATGCTATCACTGAGTGTTTGGAGGAAAGAGGATCGACGCTTAAAACCAAACTCTCCCTTTCCTGCTACGTACCTGTGCTTTATTATTTGGCCTGTGTACTGTTGATGTGATCTTTTCCTTATAATTAGCACTCACAGGAAAAAAACTGAAGAATAGAGTACATGACCCGTTTGTTATTGTAGTCTGAAGTTGGACATCTCGCGTGACCAACAGGAACGACCATGCATAATGGCTTCGTCCCCAGCCGCAGAAGGATACCTTGCCAAAAAAGGCTATCATTGCCGCAGAATGCTCGCCGCAACAGCTGGATCAAGCACTTCTCTGAGCAGTGGCTGTTAATATTCCATGGCTGAGGCCCTCATCACGTTGCCACACTCGGGTCACTCCTTTCAGACCAAAAAGAAAGCGGCAACGCAGCTAGCTTCTTCGCATGGAGACGAAGACGGCAGGAATGCGGATTGGCTGTTGTGCGGGACTCGGAGAGCCATCGGAGGCGAGGAGTGTTAGAAGTAAACCACGACCCCACGGCGGTGATCAGTGCGTGCGTGTGTTGCATGCATCAGTGGAATAAGTCTCCAGGTAGTTACTTGCATGCTTAGGTAGTGGAGCAGCTGATGGACGGCCGCTTCATGGGCGTACGAGTGGAGGCCGGATCGTGTGTACGTGCGCATGAGGCCCGGCCGGAGTTTGTTGCTCTTGGCAGTGCGTTGCCTGGGTCTTTATAAGCACCATGTATTCAGTTTGCTCGGTTTGAGCCGAGAGTAGCCATGTAGCCACTGTAAAGAAGAAAAGGATTGGAGCGTTCGTGCGCCCGTGGCGGCGTTCGTGCGCCGGCCGGAAAACCTTGTTCCATTGTTCTTCTTCTTCCACCTCCGTTCGAGCCGAGGAGAGGTAGCTAGAGGGCTTCGGTTCCAACAAGGAGGCCGGCAGTCGTGAGCCGCTCGTTCGCGAGAGCAGCAAGCGTTGGCAGGTGATCTAGCTGGAGATGAGGTTCCGGTCACCACAATGCAGTGCCCAAGCAGGGGCTATATATATGCTGCATGAGGGAGTTGAAGGGAAATGGTGTAATGGCGTGGTTACCATCAGTTTCGTCTCCCGTGGGTGGCATGCATGGAACTTTAATAAAGGAAATGAAGGATTGGGATGAGAAACGTATACTGTAGGTGCGCTGATTAAAACAATAATTAATGACATGGGAGCATGCACATGTTGTGGGAAGTAATTTACCGCAAGGCAAGAGGGGGGAAAAAAATTCTATGAGACCAGGTCTCACGGATTAGCAGGTGAGACCCATCCTGATGGATGACACGTGGCATCCACAAATCACAAAGCATCCACTCCACCCCCACCTGAAATCAGGGGGGGAGAGATTAGATGCTTTGTGATTTGTGAATGTCACATGTCATTCATCAGGGCGGGTCTCACCTGATTTATATGAGACCTGGTCTCATATAATTTTTTTCCCAAGAGGGGGCCTCGATCAGTTGATCCGTTGGCATCCCACGTCTGCACTTGTTCAGAGTTGTTGTCTTGTTGATTTGGCAAGTGACGTGGATAGCTTGCATGTCAAGAAAAAAAAGATAGTGGGGGGCTCCTATTTAGATATAGTAGATGCCACAAATTTGTGAGCTCAACTGTGTTGTCGAGTTGGTACACAGTAGTAGCGTCGGATTTGTTAGGACGCCATATGTAATCTGTCTAGTGATGTCGTAAATATAGTTGAAACACCAGCACTAAGTTATTATTGTGAGTTTGAATTTATTAGTATTTTGAGAATTTATTTGTATTTTTGAAACACTGAGTTATCAAAGCAAATATATTTATTTTAAATTTATTAGTATTTTGAGATTTTATTATTTTATCATGTATTAGATAATTATTTGCTTTGATACATAAACTGCAAACTGCCATGTATTAGATAATTAGGAGTTTGAATAGATGGAAACTGCCATGTGTTTGCTCTAGTGTACGTTTGTAAAAATGCCATGTGTAGCATATTTTGAACTACTTTGTCATGGTATATATGCATTTGTAAAAATGCCATGTATTCTTGATCATAGCTAGTATGGCTAGTGTGCATTTGTAAAAAATGCCATATGTATATGCATTAGATGGTACTTCATCCTCTCTAGTTCATATCACTAGTATCCCGACTTGTTATTATCTTGTAGTTGCAGCCATGAGTATCTAGAACAACCACTACCAGTCCTCGAGCAACTTCGCGGCGTATGCTGAAGTCGATAAAGGCAAAGCAAGCACAAACAAGGTAAGATTACAAAACATCCATGAGTATTGCAAACACATGCATACATATATCTAACCACTCATTATTGATGATTTCAAACCTTTGACTTGCCAGGGATATGTACGGCTCCCGTCTCCAGCACCCGTCGAGTAGCAGCCATGTGACGTGGACATGCTCAACCGCGAGCTGCCGCGTTACATGAGAGTACAGTGAAGGCCCTCAGGGAGTTGAATGACTCCCTGCTGAAGGATAGGGATCAGATTATCGATGATAATGCTAAATTCTATGACAAGATACTGAAGTTGAACGACCAAAAGATGAACTGGTCGTCGAAGTGGATGAGCTAACAAAGGACACACGGGTCCTGAAGGCCGAGAGAACTCAACTAAAGATGGAGAAAGCCCATTACCAAATGGAGGGGGAGAGCAATAGGAATAAGTTTCGTGAGATGAAGTTAATTCTTGGGAGAGAGATGTAATGTGTAGGTAGTTTGGAGATACTGTGAAGTTGATCACTTCCTACTAGTATAGTACCGTTTGTGGAGCAGATCACTACGTAGTTTAGAAGTACTAATCTTTTGTGAAGTTGAATCTAAGTAAGTTTAAGTGGCTGCATATATACTAGGTTTAAATTGCTGCGTATAACTTTTTTATTAGCAAAAAATCTAGTTGCTGGCGTTGGCTACACTTAACGCCATAGCTAACACGAACACATTGCTGGTGTTGGACACGTCACGCCATATCGGTAGTTCGGTACTCACAATACTACTGACTTACGCGCCAACGCCACAAGTAAAAAATTTCACTGGTGCCATATTGGTGGTATCGTGTGTCCACGCCAGCAAAGCCTTTTTTGGCACACCATAGCTAGGGTTTTTTACACTAGTGTTTCTTTCTCTCCAAGTTCTGTTTTACAAGAAATGGAAAAAAGGAAGAAGAAAAGAATTTGGGAGAGAGAAGCCCAGCGTAGCTCACAGCCAGCCCACCTAACCCTCCAAATCCCTTTCTCACAGCGCTACCCTTCTACCCTATCACCCGTTCACTCCACATGGCATGGTGGGGCCCACCCTGTCGTTGCCTGGGTGAACAGGCTCACCCACTCCTTCTCCCTCCTCCAGCACGCTCCTTTCTAGCAAGGCCATGTGCCTCCTGTGGGCATGTCGTGCCTCACGAGCTCCTTTATTTTTTGGATAGCACATCCGCCACAGCGCCATCAAATGCATTTTCCTTTCCTTCTCCGTGTCACCCCACTAGAAGCCTGCCATTGAATCAATTATTTCCTTGCAAACTTTTTTTGGGATTTTAAACTCTGCCAATGCAAACACTGGTATAGACTGAGTGATAGCCTTAAGTAAAATCTCCTTGCCTCCCATGAACAAGATTTTTTTCCTTCCACCCCTTCAATCTTTTTACAATCCTCTCCACAAGGTGGCCAGAACTGTCACTCCCGTCCAAACCCGCCATAGCTAGGAGGCCAAGGTATTTATCTGAAATTGCTTTAGTTACGATATTTAGTTATGCACATATCTCAACTTTTACATGAACATCAACATTAGGGCTGAAGAAAAATACTACTTTTACCCACACTCAGGGGCGGAGGAGCCGTTAGGCAAGCTAGGGCGGCAGCCCCACCTTGATTTTCTGCTAAAGCATTTATGTATAGGTACGTTGTGTATACCTCATGGCCAGCTGGCTTCACGATCTTGCTGGGAAAAAAGAGACAGACGAACAAGCAACCTTATTTGGGGTGTGAGCCCACTGCATAATTCTTACTGTTGTGCTGTTGGTGATATGTCTCCAATCGTATCTATAATTTATGAAGCATTCATGCTGTATTTACATGAGTTCTACATGGTTTTGGTGCACCTATTAATCTAGTGTCCAACGTAAGTTCCTTTTTTTTTGCATGTTTTAGGTTTCATAGAAAGACCATGCCTATATAAGTCCAAACGCGATGAAAATTCACTATGATTTTTTATGGAAAAGAAGAGACCTAGGAAGCTTCAGGGGTAGCCGGAAGGTGCCTAAGGGCCCACAAGCTTAGGGGGCGCCTCCTAGGGCGCGCCATGCAACATTGTGGGGCCCTCGAGGTTCAGTCTGACGTGAATCCAACGCTAAAAATAATCCTATTGATGAGTTATATTTTTACACTCATTTACCCTCTGTGTAAACCGAGATATTTCATTAAAATAAAGATATTCGCTCTGATATTGCTACTAGTGACTAATGAATGTAAATGATTACACACATTTTCTTTTTGATGCGTTTTCATAGAAAATAGGCTAAATATGGACGAAATCAAGTGAGAACATGGAAAGAAGTAAAGGAGGAAGCATGAGAAATCAAGAGGATGCGCACCAAAAGCCACAAAGCAAGAGACAACGTTTCATGCTACCCGACCACTCGCATGAGAGGTCATATGGCGTGGATTCGGAGGCTCCTCGCCCACCTGAACAACTTTTATAAAAGGAACCAGGCCGAAATGTCAACAGAACATCCGTGAGCGAAGCTAGAATAGAGTCATCTTAAAGCTAATTAACTATACACCACATATATTTTTGCAGCTGGGCATGGAAATAAATAAATGGTGAACCAATTCATTCCGATCAGATAATCGACACAAATCCGTTTCATTCTGATCATAAAATAAATAAATGGTGAACCGATTCATTCTGATGACAAAATCTACACGGTAAATCTCTTGGCTAGCCCATTTTGCTCATATTATCCTTTTTTAGAACATGCTCAAATTATCTTCGGTGGCTATAGAATCATGACATATCAGCCACATTGATATATGGATCCTGGCTGGCAACTTAGCTGTCCATGTACTCTTGAAAGATCAAAGAACAAACTTGCCAGATTTAATGAGCATAACTTAGAAGACGAGTTAGCAATAAAACCCCTGAATTTACCCAACACCATATGCCTAAGCAGCTCACATCGCCCGATCATTGCAGATCAAGTAAAGATCAGGGGAAATCATAGAGTAAGGGAACATGTGATCCCGTGAATGATTAATTTCTGGCTGGCAACTCTATACTTTATGTATTAGAACAGCTCAATACATGAGTGGTCAATAGTGAATTGCATTGTCCACTCGAGGTGATGAAGTCAACTCGCAAATGTGCATGATTAGGGATGCGGAGTCAGGGGCGTCCGGTACAGATTAAACTAAGAACATCTCCAACAGCTGCGCTATATAAACGCCGTGCTGGAAAATTTGTGTTTTTTTTGCGCGCGCAGCCGCTCCGGACGCTCCAGCGAAGGTGCAAAAACCACGCGCGCGGAATAAGTAGTTCAGCGCGCGGGGCGAAACGGCATTGTGCGCCGTTTATTTGCTGTGCTCGCTCTCGCGCGCTGCACACTCGAGCGCCCGTGCCACGACTTCCACCTACCCCAATCCAGGCGCTGGCGCCGCCGCCCGCACCACCTCATTTGTTCCAACGACCATTCCGGCGCTTTCCCGGCCTATCGCCGCGCCGCCGCCGCTTCCTCCATCTCCCTCTAGTCGCCGCCGCCCCTCGCGCGTGCCATTACTCCGACGAACAGCGCCCGGCCGCCCACTGCCGCTCGGCACCCACAAGGTGTTCGACAAAACGCTTGCAAGGTATGTATTGCTTCAACTTCACATTTTTACATGAATTTGGTGCATGTTGTTTGTAGTTTTTTTATTGACTAGTTTAAATTCGACATTGTAGATGAGTTCGTCATATGATTCTTCCGAAGAGAATTTGATATTGAAGAGGAGGAGGACCTTGCAATGATCCTAGCTATGCACATCAATAAAAAACCGAAGCACGGTGATTCAGTTATGGGTCGACAGAAAATTTGGAGGGATAAGATCGATGCCGACAACAGATTGATGAGGCACTATTTTGTGGATAATCCCGTGTACCCCGAGTCGTACTTCCGGCACCGGTTTAGGATGAGCACCGAGTTGTTCAGGCGCATTGTAGAGAAACTGGCGAGCCATGATCGGTTTTTTCAGCAAAGGAGGAATGCCGCCGGAGAGCTCGGGCATAGCACCTTTCAGAAGGTGACAGCCGCTTTGCGTATGTTGGCACACGGTATTCCGGCTGATCTAATTGATGACCACTTGGCCATGGGTGAGAGTCAAGCCATCATGTGTGTCAAGCGCTTCACAGTCGTAATTGTGCAAGTGTTTGACCCGGAGTATTTGAGATCTTCCAATGCTAAAGACGCCGCAAGGCTTTTGGAGATGAACAAAGCTCGCGGGTCCCAGATATGCTTGGCTCAATAGATTGTATGCATTGGAGTTGGAAGAACTGTCCTAAGGCATGGCATGGGCAATTCCACGGCCAAAAAAAGGTTCCACTATAATCCTTGAAACGGTGGCCGATCAAGAGACTTGGATTTGGCATGCTTCTTTTTGGAATGCCTAGATGTTTGAATGTCATCAACGTTGTTAATCAGTCATCACTCATGAATAGGATTGCAAATGGTGATCTGCCACCGGCGTAGCTTGTAGCAAATGGCCATACATACAACTATGGCTACTATCTTGCGGATGTCATTTACCCAAAATGGCAAACATTTGTGAAGCCGTTGAAAAAACTGGAAGGTAAGAAAAATCTTGATTTCCACAATGCTCAGGCGGCGGCTAGGAAAGATAGGGAGAGAGCTTTTGGGATTTTGCAAGCCCAATTTGCCATTGTGAGAGGACCGGCTAGATTTTGGGATCAAAATATGGTTTGGTACATCATGCACGCTTGTGTGATCATGCACAACATGATCATCGAGAATGAGCATGGCCAAGATTTAGACTACTCTGAGTATGAGCTCTTGGGATGTCCCGTGCGAGTGCGGCGAAGGGTTGCGAGGGTGGCCCGATTTGTTGCCTCCTATCATGCCATTTGACGTGCCGAAATGCATGATGATCTTCAGAAGGATCTCATCGAGGAGTGGTGGGCATGAAATGGCCGACAAAGAGCATCATGATTTGTATGTTTGATGTTGTATTGTTGAACTATTTGTTGTATTGCAAGATAGACTATTTGTTTGAGTTGTAATAATAAAATTGAACTATTTATTGTTGATTTATTTTGTTTGTGTTTGATCTTCTTGGTTGTGTTTGGAGTGCATATGTTGTTTGTGTTGAGCGTGCGTGCAGTTTTTTTGTAGCGCCTGCTGGAGCGAGTCGCGTGCGCTATATTTTGCAGCGGACGCTCACCAGCGCTCCGAGGCGCGCAAAAACTTGCGATTCCAGCGCTGTAAACGTTTTTTTAGCGCGCAACGCGCATTGCGCTGCTGTTGAAGATGCTCTAACGCCACTAGTACGCACAATCCAGCTACAACCGATTTGTCTAATTTTGAATATGTAGCGGGCTGGATGAATCATGATACTGCATACACATACTCCGTGATTCCAGTTCCATGTGTGGGCGTTTGTTGCCTATAAAAAGAGCACCGCCCTGCTCTCATATGGGCACCACACATTCTCAGTTCCCGATCCATCTTCTTGCACCATCTTTTCTTTCCTACATACAGTAGTAGGTACCCAACCAGCCCAGCCATAGGATCATGGCCGTATCCGGGCTTAAGATGGCGGCCATCTGCGCGGTACTGGTGGTCATCCTCATGTCTGCTGCGGGCCAGCCGGCGATGGCCTACGTCGACGGGCAACCCCTAGCTTGCCCTAGTGCAGAGACGGCATGCCGCGCAGCATGCGTACCTGGGTGCAACGCCTTTGTCGGGAAGATGTGCAGCGTGCTCTGCGCCCTCACTCCAGAGGTGGGCCCGACCTGCGTGAACCAGTTGTTCACCTCGTGCATGCTCAAGTGCAAGAACATGTGCGAGCCCCTCCCAGGTCAGACTCCCTGACCACCAGACCCACAGCAGCACTGGCGGCGCTGGGGTTTGACATTGCCGGCCAAGCATGTTACTTCGGAGCTTATTTACCATTGTGAAGTGAACGCGATGTACCTATGTTCGCATGTATGGTCAGCTCTTTAATGTTTTCCTTCCTTGCACAGCAATTTCTGTCACGCATCACTGGTCGACTATCCATGCATGGATCGATGATGATGGCAGGTGTATTGTCATGTTACAGTGTATGTTTTACTACTACTCCCAGTAGGGAGTGGCGTATCCCTGCGCTGCTACGGTTTAACAAGAACATGTAATGGCACTGAAAATAAGAAAAAAGACGATCATTTCGCCAAACGAGGGTGCACATCAAATGTTTTACATCTTCTGGCCCCATTGAACAAACCGGACATTGATCATTGATAGGAATATGTCTGTTAGCAAGCACTAAAAAACTCGGAACGATCACATGAAGAGCCTTCCAGGCGAAAATCTTAACTTTACTAGGTACCTGAATCTTCAACAATGTATCCCAGACAGGGTTGCAAGTTGATGTCCCTTGGCCATCAGGTCTACTCAGTCGATGCCTATGAGCATGGTCCCATTCAATATAATACGCGTACCTGACCGAGAACACATACTATTTTGTATTCGGCCAAGCCACAAAGTCCTCATCAAGATGTCAAGGAAACCGAAGAATTCTTTCCACATCAACCGGATTAAATATGACATTGATTAGCATCTCATCCCATCTTCCTGTAACTGGGTCAATCAGTTCATTAACTCTCTGTAGTAGGATCTAGCCTCTTGGTGTTTGGACCATTCGGTTCGGGTTTCCTGGATCCAATGGTTCTCCCAAATATTAATCATTTCACCATTACCCACTCTCCAAATGTGCCCTCTACAGAAGGTGTTCAGTCCAGTCACAATGCTTTGCCACGTGAAAGAGGATCCTTTCTTTGGACCCGCCTTTAGTAAGTTACCGTTTGGTTAGTATTTGACTTTTAAAACATGAGCACATATAGTCACTATTGACGATAAGTCTCCAAGACTGCTTTGCCAGCATAGCTAAATTAAAAGAGTGAAGGTCTCGGAAACCCATACCTCCATCCTTCTTTAGAATACACACCCTCCACCAAGCCATCCAATGCATCCGTTTAATTTCATCAGTGAATTCAGCCATTGCATCAGTCATTTCCTTGCATAGCTTCTTTAATGTTCTATTTACCATTCTAAAGTGAATGCAATGTACCTATGTTCGCATGTTGGGTCAGGTCTTTAATGTTATCCTTCCCTTGCACAACAATTTCTGTCACGCATCACTGGTCGACTATCAATGCATGGATCGATGATGATGGCACGTGTATTGTCATGTTACAGTATGTTTTACAACTACTCCCAGTATGGAGTGGCATATCCCTGGGTTGCTACGGTTTGACAAGTGCATGTAATGGCATTGAAGATAAGAAAAAAGACAATCATTTCTCCAAATGAGGGTGTCAATACGTCGTTTACATATACTGGCAAATTGGGTTGATCAAGACATAGCCAATTCTAGTTGGCCTCATTTCCTGGCCTGGCCCGAAGGGGCGGCCGCCCCGGGTCCCCAAATCCAAGGGGCCCCGCCCAGGTATGTGCGAGGAACTCTACACCAATCGCTGGAGGCGCCATTAGAGAACTCATAAGTTCTATATCTCCATGAGGAAGAAGAAAGCGAAAAGTTTTCTCGTAACCGCACTAGGCCTTGGGCCTTTTCCTATTTAGCATCGAATGTGTCTGGTTAAGGTGTGGTTGGGACACGCCATGTAGGACTGGAAATACCAATTTTCATTTTCGGAGATGGATTCACATATATTCACGTGCTCGTGCTCGTCACTTGGAGTAATGGGAAAACACCACTACAATGGAATCCCTTATTTTTTTACAATCGTGCTGCAATGGAATACTAAAAAACTAATACTACCTCGATCAATCAAAAAGAGAAAAAGAAAAAACCCTGGCAAATTAGGTGTAGTGACAGTTCGAGGTGGAACCTGGGCAGGAACACTTTTGCTCTCCGGCGGAATGATTCCGCCGGGGAAACTTCCCTCTGGGAGGGGGAAATTGAAGCCATCTCCATCATCAATGCTCCTCTCATCGTGGGAGGACTAATCTCCACCAATCTTCACCAGCACCATCTCATCTGAAACCCTAGTTCATCTCTTGTATTCAATCTTTGTCCCAAAACCTCAGATTGGTACCTGTGAGTTGCTAGTAGTGTTGATTACATCTTATAGTTGATGCTTGTTGGTTTATTTAGTGGAAGATCATATGTCTAGATTGTTAATCATATATTATTCTTCTATGATCATGACCATGAATATGATTTGTGACTTACGTTTGTTCTTGAGGACGTGGGAGAAATCTTGTTATAAATAATCATGTGAAGTTGAGTTTTGTTCCCTATTTCGATGATGTGTTATGTTCTTCTAGTGGTGTCGTGTGAATGTCGACTACATGGCACATTATCATGATTGGGCCTAGGGGAAGGCATTGTGGGATTAATAAGCAGATGATGGGTTGCGAGAGTGATAGAAGCTTAAACCCTACTGTTGGTGCAATATTTGCGCTCTTGTATTTCAGAGATTGTTGACAGAAACAAGCATGGACTGTTTTGTTTGCTAGTGCACACAGAGAGAAATAGTCAATGCAGAACCAAAGAGAATGCTATCTTTGTTGTCAAGTTCGAGGAACTTCATCGAAGAACATATGATGTAGAGATGATTGAGTCATATCAAGCGGTGTAGGCGAGGGGGTTGATGAGAAGAAGTTAACTCCTTCAAAATTATTGCTGGCGTAAAGTAATTGGTTCGGTGTTCGTCCGAAAAAAATTGATTGTGGCTGAGAAGGTCGAAGGCGAAGTGAAGACACAACATTCATTTCGTTGTTCTTCTTTTCTTTTTGAGTCATAGGACCTCCGTACTATTAAGAAGCGTATAGGTTCTCGAAGCTTAGATCCACTGTGATGCCTAGCCCAAACCTATGCAAGACTGAGAGAAATATCTTTATACTCTGAATGATTACCTGTCAGTAGAAGACGTAGTTCTTCGGTGCTGTAGGAGATATCTTTTAGACTGAGGAGTTAGCATTTCTTGCTCCGTAAGGAATTTTACCGTTGTGCTCAAATTCCGACAGTTGGACTTATGTCGTTCAGCCACTGTTTGTCTTGCATGTCCAATTTGATCATTTCCCTTCAACGAAGGTTGCGGCTATAAATAGCCACCCCGCTCCAACGTTGCCAGTTGGCTGCTACGCTTAAGATTTATTAGAAGATTGATTGAGCATCCCCTCTCCGCTTAAGAACAACCGAGACTAAATCTATTTTTCCTATTTTTGGTTTTAGACCTTTTTAGGATATTTTAGTTTTAATTTTCTTTTAAACAGATTCAAAAACATCAGCATACATGCCTAGTTTTCATTTAGTTCTTTTTGCTATTAAATTTTTTAACAAAAAATACTTTATGAAAATTTTAGTTGAATAAATTTTGTATAGTTTTAAGTTTAATATTATTTTGATCATAACTAGAGTTTTATAAAAGCTTTTTAGTTGATTCTTTTTTCTATTGAAGAATATTATAGTTTTGTTTTTAGTTGATTTTAGCAGGTGTACCAAGTTTGAGCTCATTTGGACATGTTTAGCAATGTAAAGTTGCTCAAACTAGAAAATGGACATATATGGTTTTGAGGGAATTAGATGATGTTATCTTGTTCTCCTTGATGCATAATTATTTAGACCATTTTAGCAGGTGTAACAAGTTTGAGCTCATTTGGAAATTTTTAGCAATGTAAAGTTGCTCAAACTATAGAAAATGGACATATATGGTTTTGAGGGAATTAGATGATGTTATCTTGTTCTCCTTGATGTACCACTTAGCCTAGATCAATATTTAGACCATTTTAGCAGGTGTACAAAGTTTGAGCTCATTTGGGCATGTTTAGCAATATAAAGTTGCTCAAACTAGAAAATGGACATATATGGTTTTGAGGGAATTTGATGATGTTATCTTGTTTGCCTTGATGCACCACTTGGCATAGATATATTTAGACCATTTTAGCAGGTGTGCCAAGTTTGAGCTCATTTGAACATTTTTAGCAATGCAAAGTTGCTCAAACCAAGACTTTTTGTTTTGTGACTGGTCTTTCTGTTTTGAAATTGTGCCCTGGCTGAATTTTCTCAACTGTAATTCTGTTGGTGGGGACGCTCAAGATACCGTAATTTTGTACCCACACCTAGCGACAATGTACATGTGTACACTACTCCATTACCAAAACATTTTGATATCCTGATTGACTGATTTCCTGAGTGAACGTTTCCAAAACTTGCAGATCATGATCTTGATATCGATATATTGCTAGTATTCCATTACCAAAATATTTTGATATCCTGATTGACCGATTTCCTGAGTGAATGTTTCCAAAACTAGCAGATCATGATCTTGATATATCATGATTGAACATTTCCAAAAGTAACATGATCAATTAACATGCTTCCTGATTTCTTGATTGAATATTTCCAAAAGTAACATGAACAATTTTGCAGGAGTGTGTACCACAAAGATGAGCAAAAGCAGGGGAGTTCGCTGGGATGGAGGCGCTGGTGGCCTGGCCGTGGCCGTGGAGGAGGTGGGGGGCAGAGGAGGAGTTGAGCGTTGGCCAGGGTCAGGCGGGGCAGGAGGTGAGCGCTGGCCTGGAGGAGCCCGACAGAGAAGGAGGGGCGATGAGGGGCCTGACGAAGGGGCAAAGAGGAGCATTGGTCTGAAGGAGCCCGGCGGAGGGGCAAAGAGGAGCGCTGGTCTGGAGGAGCCCGACGGAGGGGCCTGGAGGAGTGCTGCCTCGCGGATGGAGGTTGGAGGAGGAAGACGATCTGTTTTCAAACTAGGGGTATTTCTGTACTTTTGTGCGTTTTCACCTGGTCAGAGAGAACTCCCAACGAAAATTATTTCAGAACGGAGGGAGTATATAGTAGGAGAACGTATAGGCAAGTTATAGTTAAATGTAAGTGTATTAGTGCAGCTAATCAAACTTTGTAATGTCACTTGACATCACTAGTAAATACTATGTACATGCAATGCACGTTAATATTAGGCAATACTATATTAATCACACAGGGATATTATTATGCATGATAATTGATATTAGGAAGTATATTAAATGCACATATAGATATTGGGTAGGATATTATCTGCGTGTTAATTATGGGATTGACGTTGCCACCAATATTTGACATGATATGAATTACACGCTTAACATGTTGAGCACTCGTCATTGGAGCAGTCTGGGTCGCAGTCTGGGTCATTGGAGTGACATGGTTTGACGGTCGACATTAGTTGGATCTGCCCCTTTGGGACTTTTATACTGGTAGTAGGTAGTAGATAAACAACATGAAGCACCGTCGCTGGGCATAAGGTTTGATTTCTCCTCCAATATATAGAGTTTGTTTTAATTCAAATGTGATTTATATTATATCAATAGAACATTGAATATAACCAAGTACAGAGTTTATTTTTTTAAACCTGGCTTATATTAGATCAACAAAACATTGAATATAACCAGGTATAAAAAGGGCCCTAACCAATTAACCAATGGGATATTACAACTACGATTATATGCTTTAAAATTCATGCTTCCTACTTTTTCGTCGTTTTTTCTGTTTCCTGAGGTTTCTATCTATTTTCTTTTCTTTCTTTTTGGTAATTTTTTGTTTTCTTCTTCCAGCTTTTACTGTTTTAAGTTTTTCCATTTTCCAATTATATATTTTTGTTCTATTCAACAGTTTCTTTTTAAATATTTTAATATGAAAAATTAATAAATAAATGATTAACAAATAATAGTTTCTAAAAAATAAGGGGTAAATATAGTCTAAACAGATGGGGCATTTCTGTAAATAGGCGGTGATTTTGTTTAACAAAATGGGATGAATATTTTTGAAAAATTAATTGACATTCTCCAAATATGCGATGATTTTTTTAAATATGTTATGAGCATTTTTAAATATGCAGGGAACATTTCTTTTGATATGGGGTGGTGTTTTTTTTTCAAATACGCGGTGAGTGATTTTTGAAGTCGAAATAAGCTTTCTTCAAATATGTACTGAATATTTTTTTATATGCAGTAAACATTTTTTTCAATACAAGGTAAAGAGTTTTCAAATTCACAAGGTAAAGAGTTTTTATGTGCGGTGAAGTTTTTTTGTTAAATATGCAATGGGCATTTTGTCAAATACACGATAAAGGTTTTCTAAAATATGAATGAATGTTCTTCAAATAAGTTGTTCAAAATTTTATACATATTTTTTAATATGCAATTATATTTTCAAAATATAAGATGAGCATTTAACATACACATGTTCACAATTTTTAAGTATGCAATGAATAAATTTAAAAATGCATCATGAATATTTTAGAATACGCCACGAGCAACTCCTAATATGGGATGAACAACTTTCAAATACACTATGAGAAAAATGTAAACTGTGAGGTAAAAAATTTGAATGCGCACTAAGCCTTTTTTTAATATAGATGAACTTTTTGTTCTAAAATATGCTATGAACTTTTTAAAAATTTAGCAAACATATTTAAAAAAATAAACATTCTTTAAACATATTTAAAAATCTTGCCTGAATATAATTTTAAATTAGAAAAATTTAAAACAAATCACGTGAACATTTTTTAAGGTTAGAAATCTTGTGCTCTATTTTATTATTTCTTTCAATAATTAAATATACTTTAATATGTTCAAAATGGTGAACGTTCTTCAAATACATTGTTCATAGTTTTTACACATGTTTTTGTTAAATATACATGACATTAAAAAAAATTAGAACATGCAGTATCCATTTCCTTAAATACATGATGAACCTTTTTCTAAATTATGCCATGTACATTTTTCACCAACGCGATGACCTTTTAAAAATAATGACCGTGATGAACATTTTATATATACGGTGCGTCAATTTGAAATATTTGATAAAGATTTTTCCACACATGTGTATATATAATTTTGTTTTGTGGACATGATGTTTTTTACATTTATTAAATTAATTAAAAATTAGTGTTTAATAGATTTGAATTTTTTTTGAACACTTTTTGATGTTAATGAACATTTATCTAAAAATATGCGAACACTATTAAATTTGGTGATTATTTTTCCATAAATATTGCGTGAAATCTTTTTTATATTCGGCAAACTTTTTAAAAATTCATGCTTTTTTTTTAAATTTAGTGAATATTTTATTTTATTTGGGCTAAAACTCTTCTAATTCAATGAACAGTGTCTAAAATGTCTAACACTTTAAAACTTTTACATGAACACTTGTAAAGTTTAGCAAACATTTTCTAAAAATGCGGGAATACTTTTAAAATCCCACAAATATGGTTGGGACAAAAATCTCACACATTTTTTCTGCAACATCAAGCACATATTGGTGAACTAGATTGATTTGTCGACACGCTATAATGATATATTCATAGCCTCTACCTCCACCATGCTATCCTGGTTGGTATATTGTTGGTATTTCACATTACCTATATTTATGTAGTCACATATTATTTAGCACGCTGAAAAGCACACAAATCTTTGTCGGCAAGGGAGGCCTCTTTTGGCCACGATCAAAGCCCACTCGACGTCTCAGGCCTCCCTACCAGCCCGTGAACCTTTTTGAATTCATGATTTCAAATTCATATTTTTTTTCATGTTCATGAGAAAAATCCAACGGTCATTAGTTCAAATGAGGGAGGGAAAGGGGGTGACCGAGCAGCGAGGGAGCAGCTCACGTGAGCAGCCCACATAAGTAGATGCGTGAGCGCTGGCTCTCTAGCTGGCGCCACAGGCGCTAAGGAGGAGCACTCGCGACCAGCTAGGCCTAACCAAAGTAAATGAGACCAGAGCAAAGTATGATCAATCCAATTTGTTGTAGTGCACATATGTAGGAATGCTTGGATTCAGAGAGGTTTCTCCAGAGGTGGCTTAGCAGAATTCTGAAATTGACCAAGGGAGTTTCCTCTGGAGATTTTTCCAACTCCACGAAGTCCGCACTTGGAGTCGGCCAGAATGTCTGAGCTCTACGAAGCAAAGCTGCCCACTGTGTAAAAACAAGGAGCCCCGAAATCCCGACTCGACCAAAACAAAAAATTGGAGTTAGCTATATTTACAACCAGTGTCGTCGTCGCCAGAGAAAAAGTTTCATCTAGTCACGCCAAAGATAACGTTTCATCCCCTCAACAGCCGTATCGCGATGAATCGGTACCCACGTCTCCCCTCGACAACAGTCTTGGGTTGGTTTCAACTGGCCTAATGTGGTGCTAGACAGGCCGGTGAACGCCCAAAGGTGCCGATGGAGAAGCTGATTTCGTTGTCGATCAAAAGGAAATCGCTACATGGAGCGGGAAGCTATGATGAGAAGCTGAATCTGGAGAGTCGAAGAGGTTTCGAACATGCCCTAAAAGCATTCCAACTCCATAATAACTGCACATAGGCCCATTTTTTTGTTCTCTTCTGCGGCTATGCTATGACGACCAAGCTAGCGACGAGAAATTCAAGGATTTTTTTAGGGCTTAGATGTGTTTGTAAGTTACCACACGCTCGTTTTCTTAATTAATATAATCTAAATAGTAGTTTTAGAGATAAAACATCTAGCTCATGCCATTAACTAAACTTGCTCTCTAAAATATTTTCCATATCGAACTCATCGTCAAATTTTTCGGAGGGAGTTCCATATTTGCGTATGGCTGTGAGAGTGGTTTTAGAAGGAACTCCATCCGTGAAATTTCTAGGTTGGGAGGGGTGGCGGGGAGCTTGAGCTTTCACCCATCCTTGCCTCCAGCCTTGCCTCTAACCGGAGCGCCACCTCCACCGTCAGCGGACCAAGGAACATGTGTTGTCGATGATTTCGACGGTCTTGGTAGCGTGGTCTGCATCATAACCGTGGGAGAGGCTGGCATGGTACACATGGCGCCCGCATAGCATGGTGCGTGCGGTAGGCACGACGAAGGCTGCAGCTCTGACGAAGCAGCCCACAGCGGTGCATCCTCCATGAACGTGGATAAGGAGGTGCCAAGATGCATGTGGCACACTCGTGGAGGTGTGCGAAGCGAACACATGTCATGAAGATTATTTGGGATGGCTTTTATCCTTTTTTTCTTTCTGTCCCTCTCGCCGCCGCCATGCTGTTTGCTGGAGAAGGCTTGGAGGTCTTCGAGGGCTGCTGCAATAGAAGGAGATGATATATCGAGTGGAAGTCTTCATCAGGCGGTGCTCGATGACGGCGTTGGTGCAGTCGGCGACGACTGAATGAATCCAGGCGGTGTGCTTCTACGGCAGCCCGGTCTGACTAGGCCACCGGAAGAAGGCGTCAGCATATGGCCCTAGATGGTGATGAGTTTGATCTTAGATCCAAATATGTCATACAACGGCGTGGGAAATTTGTTTGGCTTTCATTAGGAAGTCTTCGTGTTTGATTTGGGAAGACGTGGCGGCGGTGCTTTCCTAGTTTAGAAATAATGTCTTCCCTGCCCTATCCCCGTTTCGTTGATGTGCATATCACCAACAGAGGGCGTAGTCTTGTGTCTCCAACACGTGTTTTGGAACCCGGTCGATTTAGGTTTTTGGTGTATCCATCTAGATTCAGCTGGCTGTTGTGGTCTTCAAAGCTTCTAGAGGCCCTTATCGGCACTCTCTTCTCCGGGGCGACGATTTGCTTTGCAGATCGCAGTTGCTAGCGTCTCCTAGTCAACGACTTTCCGGCCGCTGCTTCTACAAGCTCATAGGTTTCAAAAAGTTTGCTTATACAAGGCGTAGGCCTAGAGGCGGCATCGAGCTAGATGCAAGATAAGGAAGACTACGACACCCCTGGCTTTGTGTGTAATTTTATTTTTATGTCTATGTGTTTATAAGGTCCTGTGAAGCTTAGTATATGCCCTTAAGGCCTTTTCGCAAAAAAATCAAAATAAAATGCAAGTTAAGGCATACGTGGATTGACATATATCTCACTCACCAACTGACACAAATTCATGGAAGAGTTCTGTATTTCTAATTTTCGATGTCCATCATCAAAGCCTCAACGCACATGGCGCCTTTGGCATAGGCAGTTTGCGGCTAGCCTGCGAGCACCGAGCTACCGGGCCTGGGTGTAAATACATGCTCTGATGTTGATAGGATCGTCATCATATGGTAGAACAATAAGATGGGGCACGAGGAACTGGAAGCGGTCGTCGGCATTCGGCAGCCCGTCGGAGAGATCAGTGCATTCGACGTCGAAACAAGATTTCTGGCGGTCACCATGCCATCGACTGGGGCGGTCGAACTCCAGCTCGAGCCCGTAGAAGATCTGTTCATCGCCGTCGGCTCCAGGAGGACGCACACATACAGCGGAGATGGCCCGTCCGAGGCGCTCAGGCGACACCATTACCAGGAACAGCAGCTTCGTGGCGCCGTCGAGGTCGGCGACATCGACGACGTTGAAGCCCTCGCAGAGTTCCATGTGGAACGACTCCTCGGCACGGACATCAGTGGTGCACGGCCACCCATGCCCTGCGGTGAAGTGGACCAGCAGCGTCTCCGTGCTCCCGACGAAGCCGCAGGCTTCCTCGGGGCAGTGGCACGGCGCGTGCAGGCAGGCCTTGATGTGAGGCTGGAGGTCGTGGTATGCCGGTTTGGCGGCGCACCCGTAGGGGGCGTTGGGGCACGGCGCCCGGATGGACTCCACCAGCTTCTCCATGGCGTGGCTTCGGCGGTAACCCCCGTCCATCGGAGCGCGGCAGACGTGGCAGATCCGCGCCGAGGCCAGCTTGTCACGGCACTGCGAGCACAGCACGTGCCCCACCATGCACTGCACGTTTGGAAGCATGGCTTAGGGTGTAGTTATAACAAATGCTTGGCAAAGCAGGAGAGATCCATTGTGCGTGCGAGGACGTATCTACGTACCTGGAAGATGGGCGGCTTGAGCGGGAGGAAGCAGACACCGCAGTCGAGGGCATCGGCGTCCACCAGCGTCAAGTTCTCGAGCGCCGCGCGTGGGGAAGCCGGCTCCATTGGCGTTGCCGACTTTGCTGGAGCAGTAGAGCAGTATAAGCAAAGTTTTAAATAGCACACTAGCCTCTTAGCGGCGTGCGCAATAGCATCCTAACCCCTGTTTAGCGTTTCAACATAAATAAACATATAATCAAGCATCAATTTAACATATACCCCCTCTGTTCATATATAAGACGTTTTAGAGACTTGACACAAGTCCTCATATATAAGACGTTTTAGAGACTTGACACAATTCTCTAAAATGTCTTTTTATGAACAGAGGAAGTACTTGATACCCTCTCCGTCCCAAAATAAGTGTCGTGAGCTTAGTACAAATTTGTACTAGAGCTAGTACAAAGTTGAGACACTTATTTTGGGACGGAGGGAGTAATAGACAGCACACTATAGCAGCAAGTCATCAAACCCAGGTTTCTCCACTTATTCTCGTCGCCATTTTAAGTGGTGCTTGCGGCACCGCTTAACCGCAGAAAGCCGCTACAAAGTAGATTGTAGATCCTGGGCACCAAAATGCGACAGCGGTGTAACACACACCAGTACTTTCTGTAGATTGCAGGAGGCTGTAAGCACGCATATCTATCTTGATTTGCGCTTAACAAAGCAGAAACTAGCACAGGCAGGGGATCATGCAAACGTTCATGATAGCTCCTTCCCATAGTCAAAATTTACCCCAAATGCAAGCAATCTTATCAACGTAATGAATAGGTTACCATCGACCGAACACCATACGATTCTGTAACTTTGCCTCTGCTAATGGTTTCAATGTGTCAAAGATAACCATTTCCTGATCAAATTAAGCTTAACATAAAACAAAATGACTGTCTCAAAACATGAACGAGAGACTGCAGCGTTCACAAAACAAAACAATTCGTCATGCAGTACAGCAGTAGTGCAGTATAATCTATAGTTCCATACCTTGTGATGGTTTTTGATTGCTCATGGTCGGAGTGGAGGCCGAGCTCGTTGCGCCGGATCCTATGGAGCAGGGGCGAGGAGGCCGGCGACCTGGGAAGGGGATGCCGCGAGCTGATGGGGGGACGGCGCTGGCATGGGGAAGGGGAGCTGATGGCCGCCAGTCGCTTGATATTGAGAGGAGGGGGGCGACATGGGGGAGGGGGTGCCGGCAGCTTCTCAGCCCGCTGCCGCCGTCCGCCGCCGCCCGTCGCCAGTGGCCGCCGCCAGGCGCCAGCCGCTTGGTATTGAGAGGAGGGGACTGGAGTTTTTTTTTTCTATTTTTTTAGACAGGAGGGGACTGGAGTTAGGTTTCGATGGACAGGAAGGTGGGCGTTTTGGTAGGCTTTTGGGCAACGGCCCGCACAGGGATTACGAGTTTTCGACCGAAAGAATTTGGCCCGGAGAGAGCGCCGGCGATCATATTAAGTGACTATTTAGAAAGTCTCGCGTTGAAGTTTTTCGGAAGCAACTAGTTGACGAGCGCTTCTTCGGGAGCCTCACAACGAGCAGCGCCACTTGGCGCGCTCTCAGCCGTCGCCATGTGTCGCGCTTTGGGCGCTCCCTTCGGATTTTGTTTTCTTTATTTTTCGGCACGCGTTTTCGGCTTTCTAAATTGTTTTTTTGGTTTTCCACCGGACTTCCTTAGCTTTTGGACAAAAGAAATTTTAAAAGAAAAAAATTGCATGAAAAATCTTTTTTGCTTCCGCGAGAGGCACGGTTTTGGTTTTGCGAGAAGCACAACCATGCCTCTTGGAAACGAAAAAACACATTTTTTTCTTCCGCCAAAGGTACGGTTTTGCTTTCGCGAGAGGCACGACCGTGCCTCTCAGAAACGAAAAAAATACGCTTTCTATTTTTTCCCTCCACGAGAGGCACGGTTTTGCTTTCCGCCTTCCGCGAGAGGCCCGATTTTGCTTTCGCGAGAGGCTAACAATTTTTTTGTTTTTCCCTTCCGCGAGAGGCACGGTTTTGCTTCCGTCAGAGGCACTGTTGTGCTTTCGCGAGAGGCACGGCTGTGCCTCTCGGAAATGAATGAAAAACAGGAAAAATGTATTTTCTTTTTTTTTTCGCGAGAGGCATGGTTTTGCTTCTGCGAGAGGCACGGTCGTGAGTCTTTAGGAAAGGGGAAAAACCATGCTCCCGGTTTGCTTGTTCGTTTGGTTTTTTAATGAAAAAAGTTCATCAAAATCTATCAACATGGGATCTAATTTTGAAGATCTTCATGCGAGGAATCCAACGGTGAAAGCGATTCGAGATTTGGATGCACGGTTTAAGAGATAAAATGTTTTGAATAAAAAGATCCAAAAAAAAAGGAAAACTCCCAGGTTGCCGACAAGTGGCGCACATGCAGTGCGCCACTTGTCACAACCTGGGGAGGTGGGAGTGATCTTTCAAGGAGTACTCCTCAATTAGAGATTTTGAAGTTTTTCTGGTCGTGGTCGTTACTGGGATAACCCATTTTCGCGAACAGTTTAAGAAAAGTAGAAGAGGAAAAATGGGAGAACCAGGGATCGATCCCTGGTCGCCGCGAACATAGTAGGCGGGACTAGCCACCGCGCCGGCCCACACTAAGGGTGCGACCTACTTGAAGCAAGTTGAGCCGGTTTTCTCCATTTTTTACTTTTTTTCTTTTCTTTTCTTTTATCTTCTTTTTTTTTCATTTTTTGCATACTTTTTGTTTTCTAAATTTTTTGTTTCCTTTGGTACATTATTTTATCCTATTAGTTTTCATAAGACATTTTTTGTATATGTCAAAAACATTTTTCTAATACATGTTTAACATTTTCTAATACAAGATTAACATTTTTTTGTATATAGGATCAACATTTTTCCTATACATAGTTTTAAACCATTTCAAATACTTGATTAACATTTTTCAACTATAAGACTAATATTTTTGTATACATGTTTAACATTTTTTCTACGCATGTTTTTTTTCAAATGCTAGATACAGGATTAACATTATCTAATAAGTGGTCAACATTTTTCCTATACACAGTTTTGTAATTTTTCAAATACTTGACTAATATTTTTCTACTGTAAGATTAATATTTTTTGTATACATGTTTAACATTTTCTCTATACACGTTTTTTTTCCAAATGCTATATTAATATTTTTCAAATACAGGATTAACATTATCTAATAAATGGTCAACATCTTTCCAATGCACATTAAACATTTTTTCCAAATGCTTGATTAACATTTTTCAATGCAATATTAACATTTTTAACGCATGTTCAACGTTTTTCTAAGCACATTGGTCACTTCTTTAAATGCTTGATTAACATTTTTTGAAACTTGTTAAACATTTTTTCAAATGCTTGATTAGTATTTTTCTATACATGATCAGAATTTTACGTCATTTTTTAATACATGCTAAAAAACAATATACAACTTGAATTTTTTTTCAAATACTTGTTTGACATTTTTATCAAATATTTATTAATATTTTTATATACATGATAAAAAAATTAGTTTTTGTAATACTTGATCAACAATTTTTGTATACATGTTCAATATTTTTTTGAATGTTTGATTAACATTTTCAAATGCTTTTGTAGGGTTTTCTATGTATGTATGTATGTGTGTGTGTTTGGGTGTGTATTAATAAAAAAAAAAGCAAAAACGAAAACTAAAAACTGAAAAAGGGACAAAAACCTGCCGCCTCCTGCGCGAGTGGGAAGTTGCATTTGCTGCAGGGAGAGAGGGACGCTAACACTCTTTGGAGCCAGAAATTTAGCGCAAAACCTAAATCTCGCTTAGCTCGAGTGTTCTTTCTGTCTCGCCTGAAGCTTTTGTTCCTGCGCTGTAGTTACTGGACCAGCCCATTTTCGTCAGTTTTTTTTATGGTTTTCTTCTGTTTTTTTTGTGTGGGTCTCTTCTGCGGTTTCCACTTTTGGGATTCACTTTTCTTTGTTTTTTTTATATTGTTCGGTTTTTCATTTCTTTACAGATTTTCTTGTTTTATATTTTTTCTGGTTTTCTTTGTTTAAAAATCATGCTTAATGACAAATTTGTTTTTGTACACACTTTAGATTTCCGTTACATATCATGAACAGTTTTCTATATGTGTTTAAATGTTTTCAAAATATATGATGATAAGTTTTTACATTAACAGAATTTTATAATATTTTTGATTTAAAAATATTTTAATGCACATTTATTAATTTTTGATATACATCAAGAACAATTTTTGTACACATTTAACATTTTTAAATAGATGTTACCAGTTTTAAAATATTTGTGCTTTATGACTACTTTATTTGATATATGATTAAATGGTTAATACTATCTTTATATATCGGGAAAATTATTTATAAATGGTTAGTATTTTTTTTAATATATGATTAGCAGTTTTTTGATAGACGATCAACATTTAAAAAAAAAAGTATGTTTTTATGCTTAGTTTATTTGAGACATCTGTTTATATTTTTGGTATACACCAGGGACATTTTTTAATACATGTTTAACATTTTTTGGAATAGATGATTAACATTTTTTTCAAATGCTTGATGAACATTTTTATGTACATGATCAACTTTTTCATATACATAGTGTTCTTTTTATGTACACATGAGAAACATTTTTTCTACACGCATTTAACATCTTACGAAGGATAGATTGACATTTTTTAAATATTTTTTGTAGAGATTTGTTTGGTAATATGTATGTTTATAATATTTGGAAGCATAAACAAAAGTAAAAAAAGAAAGCAAAAACATGAAAAAGGAGGAAAAAAATGCTCGCATCAAGTGGGACATAGGCACACCCGAAATTTAGCGCTAACACCTTGTAGCGGCGCTATTATCGTGATAACTTTATCGGCTGCAAAACTAGCTTATCGTAGCATTGCTTGTCGCTTGGCTGCTATAGCGCGGCTATAGGGACGCGGTTAAACTGAGCTCGAGCGCATGTGATCTCGAGTGAACAATAAAAACATGTTTTTCAAATAGTTGTACCAAACATTGACAAATGTTTTGATTGCGTCAAAGTTTCATAATGAAATAACATTCATGCAAGTTTAACATTTTTCAGATACATGTTAAAAATTTATTGCAATAGACAATGAATATTTTATCTGAATACATGTTCGAAATTTCTGAAATGCACACCGAACATTTATTTAATACACAATGAACATTTTCAAACGCAAGTTGAACCTTTTTTGTAAAACATCTGAACATACCATAAAAAACTTTTTATATGGCATAAACAATTATTAAATTATGTAAAAAATATTTATATTTCATGACTAAGCGAAAAGCATGAATGTGTTTTAAAAGCCTGAAAGTTTTTAAAATTTCATTAACACTTTTCTGTATATACGAATATATTTAACAAAGTACGCTGACAAAAATTAAGATTTTGATGAACAAAATTTCAAAATACATGAACATTCTTTTGAGTTGTATGCACAATTTTTTAACTGTACAAACATTTTTTTAACCTTTCACAGTATAAAATGGTAAGAAAAGAGAAAGTAACGAAATCAAACGTATGAAAAACTAGCGAACGTAATAGTTAGTGGGCCAGAAGAGGTGAACGCGGACGTCTATCTCGCCAGTGCAAAAGCTATATACTCCCTCCGTTTCTTAATATTAGCCTTTTTAGACATTTTAATATGAACTACATATGATGGACATATTTTAGAGTGTCGATTCACTCATACTGCTCTTAATATAGTCCATTACTGGAATCTCAAAATTGTCTTATATTTAGGAACATAGGGAGTACATTGAATGATAGCCTTGCCTACAGGGGAGCATCCTGAACCCCTGAAGTGGGATGTTCCAAGAAGTGACTTTGGGAAGCTTATGAGGACTGGTTCGCAGAACCTTCCCCCGGGTTTTGGGAAGGTTCGAGATGTTTACGTTCTGTCATTTCTGTGTTTTCTCTATCCATTTTCATTGGGTTTAACTTTTCATTTTTATATTTTTTTATTATTATTTTCGTTTTTTCAAAATATATGTCGACTTTTTTAATACACAAGAACAATTTTCATACACAAATAAAAGATAATTTATATTTTTTCAGGCCAGATTTTTTATATACACATTGAACAGTCTTTAAGTATCTGAACACATGTTGTATATTTGTGAAAGCCACATTTAATGCACAAGTTAAATTTTTTAAAACATGCTGAATATTTTGAAGAACATGTTGAACTAAAATTGTCATCAACATTATTTTAAAAACTTCAAACATTTTTGAAGTTTTTGAATATTTTTGAGATGTCCCGAACATTTTTAAGCTACATGAACATTTTTTGAAAACTGCAATAATATTGTTTTACATTTCATGAACATTTAGAAAAATGTTGTGTACCATTTTTTTAAAAACTCATGAATGTTTATAATGTCATAATTTTTTTATTGTACGATCATTTTTTGAAAAATACTTGAACAATGTTTTATATTTAAATTTTTTGTTTACGAAATATTGCATGAACAAATTTTCAAATGTGAGAATGGTTTTTGAATATCATGAACATTTTATGAATGACACATACTGTTTTTGAAAATTGCGTGAACATCTTTTTGAAATTGGATTGACATTTTTAAATGCATGGTGAACATTTTTACTAATTTATATAATTTATTTTTTCAAATATAAAATTTGGAATGTTTTGAACTATAACATATAATAAGAATGGAACAATTTTTTTAAAAATAAACAAAAAATTAACAAACCGTTCGCGTGTCAGGCCTCGGCCTTGACAGTCAGCCCTACACACGGTGACACATGCCTGTCCCCTTGTACATATTGGACGTGCGATTATGGTATTGTATATGATTTCCTTCTTCCAATTGCCTAAAGGAGTTTTACAACGATTGGATTATTTCCGATCAAGATTTTTTTGGCAAGGAGATAGCGAAAAGAAAAAAACATTGACTGGCTAAATGGAGTGTGGTTTGCCATCACAAAGATCAAAGAGGGTTGGGTATTCATTACCTTGAGGTTAAAAATACGGCCCTACTAGGCAAATTGTTGTCTTAAGCTACTTACGGAAGATGGTGTATGGCAAACCCTCCTAAGAAGAAAATATGTGGGCTCAAAGGCAGTGTCCCAACTATATTGAAAGGCTGGGGACTCATACTTTTGGGCTGGTCTAATGGCTACGATGTTTCTTCCGCTATGGATCCTTCGCCATTAATGACTGACCAGACATTAGATTCTGGGAGGATAAGAGGCTAGGCAATGCAACTCCCTAGGAACAATATCCTACCCTATACAATATTGTGTGTCACAAGGGTGATACTATCGCCATGGTTATGAAATTCTTTCCACCGAATGTGACGTTCATGAGAGATTTAATTGGTCCTAGACTTGAATCGTGGAACACTTTGGTACAACGCCTGTCCATTGTGCAATTGTCGCAAGGGACCGATGTATTTCATTGGAACCTACACGCGAGTGGTAATTTCTCGGTGGGGTCCATGTATAGAGCGTTGATCTAGTCAGATGTGCCAATTGATAATAATAAAATGATTTAGAAGATGAAGATACCACTCAAGAATAAAATGTTTGTGTGGTATCTTCGCCGAGGAGTCATTCTTACCAAAGACAATCTTATCAAGAGGAATTGACATGAAAGTGCACAAAAGTATTTTTGTCACCATGTTGAGACCATAAAACACTTATTCTTCCAGTGCAAATTGGCTCGTTCTATATGACCAGTCATCCAGTTAGGTTCTCGCTTGTATCCTCCATGTAGTGTTGCTAATATTTTTGGCAATTAGGTACACGGGACCAATAACAAGTATAGAATTCTTCTCAGGGTGGGAGTGCTTGTTGTGATAGAAGTTCTTCCCTTCTGCAGGTTATCTACAGATGTACCGATGTGCTCCGTTTATGGTCATTTCTGTAACGTGTGGAGAATAGAGACCTGTTTATGAAGGCGTGTACATGCTTGGAGGCCACTATGAGGGATACTTTTATCCGAGATGGATGGCGGCATGATCTTCAGATTGGCCCTCCTACATCTTTGGCGTTATATACAGTCTCCACATGATTTCTTGTATTCCGCCTTTTTCGTTTTTTTGGAACTTGAACTTGGTTATGGCTGTGTGCATTTCAGTTATGAAGATGTTGGGTGTAATGCTTAAACCTTTTAAGTAATAAAGCGTCCTTCATCAAAAAATTTTTTGGATGTGCGGACTCGACGAGAAACCCGAGAGAGTGCTGCAAGGGGCACATATGCACGAGTGAAGGGCGTTTGATGTACTGTATATTTCTTTTCATCGTTGTATTTGTTCCATCGTTGGCCCAGTTGGCTTTTGATGTATTTGTTCCATCGTTGTCGTCCTTCACTCATCTCAAACAGCTGCCATCTGCAGGAAACCATGACAGGGGAGAGATCTAATGGTACGATTGTATTTGTTCTTCACTCATCATCGTTGTCCCAGTTGGCTTTTGATATATTTGTTCCATCGTTGTCGTCCTTCACTCATCGTTGTCGTCCTTCACTGATCATATCGTCAGCCCAGCTGCCATATGCAGGAAACCAAAAGCAGTGGGAGAGATCTAAGGGCAAGGCCAACGCTCCAGGATGGACCGGTGCCCCAGCTGCCAAGTCGGCTTGGATAGTTGAACCTGAGAAAAAGATGCTGCTTGCAGCGCTAGACGGGATCCTGCAGAGGAGGCTGGTTCTCCCGTGAAAAAAGTGCAAGGCAGCCAATGGGAAAGCGTTGGAAAACACCATTGCTGAGCTCAACAGTACCTTGCTACCTTTTTGTACAGAGAAAAAGCTACCAAACCTGAGAACACTACTACTGCTTCCGTTGGATGAAGGTAGAACTAAACAGTAGCTTCAGTTACCTTTTATTTAGGTGGAGCATGGGGCACCAGTATAGTGATGCCACCATTGTACATGCCCTAATGGTACGATTTGCATGCTGTAGGCCGTAGCAGCATGACAGGGGAAAGCAACGCACAAACAGAAGTAATATATGCTGATCTTTTCTGATATGAGATGGCAAATCATGACATGACAGTAGTGGGGAGAGATTAGTTGGTACGATTTGCAGCGTCAAGTTAAAGTGCATGCATAAATAAGTGTTTAAAAATAACTATAAGTGATGGAAAGATAAATGTAAGAGTATTCTCAGTTAACATTTCATAAAATCTATAAAATATGTGACAAATTGATGTACAAAAAGAGGAAGATTTTTAAATTAAACTTCATGCCATGCTACTTTTGGCATGGACAACAGCTTTTTGCTCAAACGTCCAACATATATACCTACATAATCACATACAATTAAAGTATTCTTTTACTTGTGCCTAAAAAAAAACTTGTGCCCGACGTACATTACTTGATTCCCCCAGCAAGAAGAGACATGCATGACTTACTAAGTTGGCATTGTTTGCATTGATAGATTAATGTAGAAGTGCATGCTCTAGCCAATGCAACCAGAAGACCGATCTGATGGAAGAGACTAGGCAGCACATTATACGTCAACACTTCTCCTCACGTGTGGCTCCCTCAGGCCTAAACGTGGATCGAAAGTGGGCTACAATTTAATTGCACCAGCCGGGTCTTGAACTCAAGACCTCTTGGCTCTGATACCATGTAGAAGTGCATATGCCCTAGCCAATGCAACCAAAAGACCGATCTGATGAAAGAGACTAGGCAGCACATTATACGTCAACAATTAATACAAACAATATAATATGCATGACTTGATGAGGTGCAATTGTTTGTATGGATATATAGATTAATGTAAAAGATATGACATCTGAGTACAAAAATGACCTGTCCTAGTGCACTTGTGCTCATCATCACACTCAAAAATGGCTCGGTTCATGGCTGCACTAACCCTTGCTTATATGTTTGATGGAAGGTACGCTGTATTTGTGTCATTGTTTCTCCCTCATGTTGCTTAAGCTGTACAAATCATGACAAAACATACCATAATTCAGTTGTTTTCACCATATGTTAATTTACTTGTTGAAGTATATGCAAATTTTCTTCATAAAGCTTCCTTGTATTGTATGGATTGCACCCCTTGTTTAATATCTGAAAAGCAGATAACCTTAGATGCTACATGCCAGTATAAAGGTCAGTGCCATTCGCAAAGATCTCTAAGTCAGAGAACACCACCCAATGTGTCATTGACATGTCACTCTTCCTCACACACTCGATGATATCTTCCAAATTATGCCTCTTTGCAGTTTGGTCTCCATATCTGCTTGTAGATATTTTGCTAGAATTTCTGTAGTATGGCTGCTGAAATAGTATATTCTTTATCTCAACAAAGATTTTTGAGATATTGCAGTAAGAAGGAAAATAGAAGCATGTACTTTATATATGGTGTTATATGTGGTCTAATCTTGAATTGTTGACTGGCAGAATGGATGAGATAGCATTGGTTGGGACATCCTCACAGGGTAGTTCCAAAATTGTAAAATTTGAGGGAGCAAGAAGGTTGGCATTTAAGCATATAGAAGCCTTTGTGTTGACCTTTTCAGATCCACAAATGTTTTCTACGGCTGCTTCATCCTCGGGCGCAGCAGCCTTATCTCAGGTTGCTGACGCACTTTTTATACAAGAAGCTGGACATCTTAGATGCAGGTTTGATTTTGCATTCCATTGAATAGTATCAGCTAGCCTTTGATTTTTCAACTCAAATATTAAATGAGGGCAGTTTTGTCAAGACATCTTCCTTTGATATAAACTCTCTGATTCGTTAGTTCAATCTGAGTTCTGGTTTACTATCCATGTTTAGCACTGCAAAAGGATCAGTGGGATGATTTTTTTTAATTTAAAGATCATGTCAAAGTTAGTTCTCACATTCTTAGAGCTCATCCATAATAGGCGGATGAATCCATTGAGATTTGTAAAGTTCAAAACAGTAACTTTAAATGTGTTTGGCTCAAATAAGCGCGTTTATTTATGTAGTTGAGAGCGAAACAAGTTTGTTAAAATTTTGGTCAGGATTCTCATTCCTCAGTATATTCAGAAACTTGCTTGCTGCCTATGGTTGTCGGTGATTGCAGTCAGGAGTTGAGGTCTGGTATGACCGGCACTGCTAGTATTGGTTTTTTTACACATGGTCTGGAGAAACGAAAGCAGGAAAGAGGATGGGTACCGATGGGCTGGCTAGGTTTAGGAATGCGCCGAGTAGTGAAAGATCCTAGTTATGTTTCCGAATGCTGTGTTGGTGCAGCACATAGCTGCTTAATGTGGACTATTTGTTCAAAGTGTTATCATGTGATAATGTGTTGGACCATGCTTAATGTGGACTACTGTTGGACGAGTTATTATGTGATAATGTGTTGCGCTGTTGTGACTTCTTTATTTTCTTATCTTGCATACTATTTTTGAGCTTGTGGCATGATGTAGGTATTAATTTTTTGAGTAAAAGACAGGATACTAATTTAATTTTAACTTGCTTCAGCCGAGCTGAGATTGCTAGATTTGTTGACACGCTACGGAATCCTTCACCAGTTCTTCGTGCTTGTGCAGCTTTTGCTCTGCTCCAGGTTGGTTTCGTTTTATCCCGCTCAACTGCTAGTATGACTTGAGTCCCGTAATTGTCTTGCTGTAGTAACTGGGCTTCCTCTTGCATAAGGAGCATGCCTAACAAGTAATTACTGATTCAATATCTTGCATAAGGAGCACGCCTCTGTTTCCAGCTCTTGGCATAGCGCCATTGTTGTGCTCCTTGATGTTTGACATGATTTGAAGCAAATGATCAATGTACCCTTAGTTGCTTCATTTTGTGATATCCTTCTTCCAACCCTGCTGTGATACTTTCTGCATCCCCCTGACTAACGTCTCTATTGACACGTGCAGTTCACTATGCCGGCGGGTCGACATGCTGTGCACCACGCGGCCCTACTTCAGAAAGCGGGGGCATCCCGGGTCTTACGGTGGGCAGCAGCCGCGGCAACAGCTCCCATCGAAGCGAAGATCTTCGCACGGATCGTCCTTCGCAACTTGGAGCTCCACCAAGCAGGGCCTTCCACATAGAAGCAAAGGATGAGCGAACAGCACTCCTACTTTTCACTGGTGGGGAAGAGCAGCTGACCTATTTATTCCCCCCATATCCATGGCTTCGGCATGAACCAGACGACATGACGGCTATCGTCGTCGAATTCTGGCATTTCCCCCTAGAGAACTTGGTTGGCATCTTGTTGCTTCGGCTGAGTGTGCTTGTGATTTTGTGTGTAAAAGCAAGTGAAGTAAAATTGCCTGGTGTGTAAGATAATCTTATGGATCAGTGCACTAGCTAATTTATGAGGCATTTGCGGTATATTTGGGCTTCAGCTGCAGCCAACTCTAAATTATTTGAAGGCTTAGCTTTGCCCTAAGTCAAACTAATCTACATTTGACCAAGTCTACAGAGAAAAATATACTAATACCAACACCAGATATATATATAGTATGAAAATATATTTTATGACTAATTGAATGAAACACATTTGTTGGTGTAGATGTTGATATATTTTTCTATTGACTTGGTCAGACCTAGAAAAGATTTTTTTTAGAATAAAGCTATCAACAGGAGTAGGGTGTTTTGGAGGCTGAAAATTTTAAAAAAATAAATAAATTCAAACCTCCCAGTTTCAAAAAAAATCTGAAAAATGTATAGATGTATATAAAGATGTTATGTCTCTCTAGGATAGGTGTAGTTTTTTCATTTTTTTTTGAAAAGTAAGAATACGAATTTGAATTTTTGAGTTTCGGCCTCCATTTGGCATTTTTCTATCAAGAGAAGCATGCTGCATTTTGCAAATCATAAAACCACCGCGCTGTCGAATACTAGGCATGTGCGTAGAAGATTGCAAATCATGAGCTCCAAAATACAAGCAACAAAGTGTATATAAAACCAACATGGGCAAACCATGTGAATGAAGCTAATTAAGGACCTGACATGGAACCTGTGATTCTTGTTTTTACAGCTGCTGTGGTCTTCTACAAAGCGGCGCTTCAAGCAAAAAAGCTTGAACAAAGAATGACATGTACACCACTCCAACATTATATCCCTGGCAACAAGATGGTGGATCATCATGTCGAGGACTGAAGGAGGACGCCGACATCGTCCCCCATCAGCCCGAGCGCTTCCCCGACGGCGTGCCAGGTGGCGGCGAGCGAAGCGGAAACAGATGGTTTGTCCTTCAAGTAAGGCACAATGTGCTTCCTCATGTCACCGTTGGAGATGCCCAGGTGGCCTCCTGGCACCGACACGAACTTGACTCGCCCGGCCTCGTCCAGGGCCTTCAGACCAATCCAATCTTCTTGATATAGCTTTGTCTGCAGATCAAATCTTGCCAGGGTCAGTGAGCAGAAATCGCCTCGAAACTTCATCGAGTCGCTAATCCACGTCACTAGTTGAGCATGAAGAACAAAAGTTCTATTATACCTGCTGAGGAGGTAGGACTGGCTCAAAGGCTCCATCAGGATAATAACCAAACCACGAAGTTTCCCGGGGTATGACGACGATATCATTCTCAAACTGCACATCATATTAGGGGAAAATAAGTAGTTAAGGGCATCATAGGCGAAATACATTTTGATATTTCTTGCCAACTTTATACAGTGCACTATCCTACCATGTACTCCCTCCGTTCCTAAATATTTGTCTTTCTAGAGATTTCAACAAGTGACTACATACGAAGCAAAATGAGTGAATCTACACTCTAAAATATGTCTACATACATCCCTATGTTGTAGTCCATTTGAAATGTCTAGAAAGACAAATATTTAGGAACAGAGAGAGTAATCTTCAAACGTGGATCAAAATGCGATTTTAGGCTTTTGTCAACCTTACCATGATCAGTACTAAATTCTCTAAGCTGCTGAATCTTTCCTTGTAGGTAGCGTTTCTTTCACCTGGTATCTCATTGTTAAGTTTGGGAAGAAACCTGCATCCCTTCAGATAATCATCCATATCCTGAAAAGACGGAATACATTTTCAGTGGCTCAGAATATATCATTGAATACCGCTCTGGTTTACTTCCAGGATTTATGATTAAAGATCAATCAATGTTTTCGATAGTATTCCATTCCGTAAAGAAGTAAAAGTAAAAGTCGAAAGCTAAACACACATTAACATTACAAATAGTACATACTTCAATTTCTTCAGATTGCGAGTTAGCAACACACACAATAGAACATGAAACTAGCATGTTTATAACATGGTTACCAAACGTCTTGTTAATCACTTCTGAAAGAAAAATATAAGATTCATTATTACTCAGATATACATGAGCCTTATCAGTGCCCAATAACAGTTAAATGATCAGCACAGCAAGCAATTTGGAAGTTCAAAAAAGTGCAGGTTCGGTTATAAAATGATACTAACTACAATAACATAAAGGTGAATTCCTGTTTATCGGGACGATGACCTCACGAAGTGCAATATAATACTCACCGTTGGGATTTTGATGTAACCACTTGGTGCAAGATGTGCCTGTAATTCACCATGGGTCAAGTTATTCCATTGAAAATCTCTAGTTTATTAATACTGCGGACTAGAGTTTGGGACACGACCAAGCCAAGACGCTAATACCTGTACGTACTCCGAGTAGATCTCCAATTTAATCAGGGCATCAGCAATAACACAGAAAATACCAGACTGCAGAAAAGAGAGGTACAATGTTAGGAGGTAGCTACAGTTATCAGACTGTAGAAGGGGTATACGGGAAATTGAACATCAGGGCTTCATGAACACATTAATACATTAGAATAACTACAGTGCTGACAGTTGCATTCAGGGATTTTTCCAAACATATTGCAAGTGCCCAGGGGATGTTTAAATATTGAATGGCATTAGCATATACCTCTACAATATGTTTCTTTAATATATACGTAGTTGTCATCAGAAATCCATGAAAGAGCAGAAAGCTATCTATCCTTAGATAATTTTTTTAATTTTTATCCTTAGCTAATTTGCCAGTCTGTTGTTGAGTTATCGGTTGAAAACTTGACATAACAAACTGGATATTAGTTGGGGATAATTGGATTAACTTACACCACAAAGCGGCACGGAAGCAGTGCCAGCATGAGGCCCCGCGAGTGAGATGAAATTCTTGACCTGTTAGAAGAAGTATCAGAGTACATAACTTACTGCACAAAAACAGAATAGCAATCTCTGCGAAGTGTAAGGCCTACTAATCATTGAAAGTTTTAAAAGTACGACCTTGTATGAAATTTTTTTGGGGGAAAAACCAGTACTGGTGGGCATGCTAGACACGAGGACTGAGGCCCAACACATTCACAATCATCCAGGTTTCTCATTCAGTTGCATACAATAGGTGGTGGGAGGAGAAACGAACAAGACTGAAAGCCATCTATTATATCACTTGTAAAACAATTTTAACAGCAACTCACCGGCGGTCCATCATCACAATACTGGAGTACTGCACGGCCAATCAAGTTCCCCTGTGCAAAGACATAAGGAGGAGGCAAGATTTTAGCAAAGAGTGACACAAACTAGAGCAGAATCAGCATAATAATCATCATTTAGCGGAAAAACTACTGATTCTTAAACAAAATGACAGCAGGACATGGACATGTATACCTGAGACAGGCCAACGATGTTATAGCCGCCGCTCAGCTCTTTCATCTCCTTGACCTGCAAAAACAAATTACCAGGTAGGCAGGTAGGCAGGGATGATGAATATCTCTATCTACCCAGCATACAGCAGAGGAAAGAACATCATCGCCGAATCGATCACCTGACCTTGTTGCAAATGACATCAGCCTGTTGACAATGCAAGGGAAAACAACACAGTGAGTGGATTTTACAGCAGTTACAAAAAAACAAAGATTCTGAATATTTTTGTGCATACAAATTTGAGAAACACTGCACTGGTTGAAGTAGAAGCAGACCTGTTGGTGGAGAGGCATGAGCCAGGAGTCCCATGTCCCGCTCCCGATTTCTCTGAACACAAATGAGCACAAACTACAGAGTCATACTGTAGCTATGGAGACGAGATGAGAGGAGGGGGGAGAGGGCGTGGGAGAAGACGGGGTCAGCCATACAGGCAGTGGCCGTCGGCGGCGGACCAGTCGGCGAGGAGGCGGGTGAACTCGGCGACGCCGCGGTTGGCGCACTGGTCCCCAATCCCTGCTCGATCGAATCAACCAACCCCACCGAAGCGCGAACCAATCAGTCAATCAATCAATGGATGGAAGCAGAGTGGGTGGGGGTGGACCGACCGTGCAGGACGACGAAGGGCACGGCCTCCGCCGTGAGGAGGAGGAGGAGGAGGACGGCGGCGCCGGCGAGGGGAAGCGGAGGTCTCGGCGGCATGGGCACCGACGATGGCTTGGCGTCGGAGGGACCCAGACCGACGAGAAGACGTCGCCCACTGCTGAGATTGGCCGTGCGTGTCGACGCGACGGTGTTCCAAACGAACAAGTTTGCTAGTCCTATGAAATTTTGACCTCTTTTTTTTTCTTTTAGAATCATCACAAGGTAGCATCGCACACGCGTCTAAACTCTTAATTTTTTTCTTTTCTTTCTCAAACACTCTTTTAACTACCGCTCGTGCGCAAAACGTCTGCTGTAGATAGAGGCGCCTATCAAAAAGATTCCTCGAGGCCGACCAACCTGTGATTGGATGGTTAGGTGGACGGTGGTATCATCAGTCCATCAGGGTTCAAGTCCTGGTGCTCGCATTTATTGATATGCCGGCTCAGTTTCTCGGAGGTGCTCGTTGGGGTAGGATGTGCATGTATGTTCATAGGGATGAGTGTATGGGTTTATTTTATGGTGGACTGGCGTTACAACCACCCTCCTAACCATGTTTCTCGTCAAAGCCCTAAAATTTAGCCCGTCCAACGCCCATCAAACCTTAACACCTCGATTTAGACGAGTTAAATAAAATTGGTTCGTAGCTGAACTTCTAAAACTTAACTCTTTATTTCTTTTGTCATTTTTTCTAAGTTTGATTTACATACTCCATTTCGACTACATATTTGCACACGTATTATATCCAAACTTGATAATTAAGGTTCACACAGTTCACGAGCATTACAATTAAAAGTTTACAAATTTAATTATTGAAATTCAAACACACGAAAGGGTCCAAGTAATAATCCAAACAAAGGGCATGATTGAAGGCACATCAATCAAGTGCTATGAAGTGCCCACAAGTGCTCAACGAGATTACCTAGAAGATGTGTATGAACTTCTCAGCTCTCGATACTTCAATGCACCACGAGAGATCTATACATCCTATTTGCATTGTCTTTCGGCTTGACACGACCCCCATTGGAGATGTATCGAAAGTTCTCTGGCATGTCTCTCTCATCCTCAATAATCATGTTGTGCAAGATGAAGCAACATGCCATTATTTGCCATAGAACCTATGGCTTCCAATACTCGGCAGGCCATGAATGACGACAAAGCACTTTTGAAGCACACCAAAACTCTCTCAACATCCTTTCTTGTGGATTCTTGATGCATTGCAAAGTGGGATCTCTTGTTGCCTTGAGGACGATGGATTGTTCACAATGTGGACCATGGAGGATAGCTATGATCTACAAGGTAGTAGCCCATTCTGTACTGATGGCCATTGACAACATAATTGCAAGGAGGTGCATCTCCACCAACAAGCCTTGCGAACAATGGTGATCTAAAAAAGCACATTCAGGTCATTCTGAGAGCCAGACGATCTTGATGCAACTGCCCTTTGTACTGATGGTTCCACCTTGCAGGACAGTTCTTCCGTGTCAACTGTATGCAATCAATTGATCCAAGCATCCCTGGCCATCTCACTCAAACCCAAAAGTCTCTCAATGTCTTTGTCACTGGGTGCCCCTCAAGTACTCCTGTTCATACATCTCGATGTTGGCTTATATCTATCCCAATACATATATAACCATCAAACTCGTCGACCGAACACCCATAAGCAATCACTCGAACAGCCGTGACACACTTCATCAATGGGCTTGCACTTATCTCTCCTGATGCATTTCTCCTGAGTGTAAACAATGATCATGCTCCTCGGCAGCTTTTGCAACAAACGCTCTAACCATCCAATCATTTGGTTGGTCCTATCAAATCCATGTGATTAATTGTTGCGCGAGTCCTTTATGAACACACAAAACCAACACATTTCAACAGACGCTTACATAAATTCAAACGTTCACCGAATATTGTGAACATTCATTAAATACCAAATATATTTTAGATTTTGAGTCAAGTTTTGAAAACAGAAACATTTTCAAAATTTCAAAACAAAAGTTGAAAACACAAACACTTTTTGAAATCCACCATTTTTTTTAACATGCGTACATTTTTAGAATGTATGAACAATATTTTTAAATGTGAACATTTTTTTGAAACAATAAATAATCTTCATAAAACTGGAACACATTTTAAAATTATGAACATATTTAAAAACTGAGAACACAAATAAATGATCTGAAACTTTTTTGAAATATTATTCACTCGAGCAAATGTTGAAACCCTGAACTTTCCTGAGAACATGAACAAATTTTGAAATTCCAAATATATTTTTTAAGATTCCGGAAAAGTTTGAAAAGCGTGAAGAAAACATTGAAACTCCCAACATTTTATGGAAAGCGTGAACAAATTTAAAAATTCTGAAAATTTTGTACAACATGAACAATTCTTGAAAATATGACCAAACTTTAGAATTTTCCAACATTTTTTTGGAAAAGCAAACACTTCTGAATATGTTGAATAGTTTTTGGAATTTATGAATATTTCCAAATGAAGCAGAAAATAAAAAAGAACCAACAAAACGCAAAAACTAGAAACCAAACCAAAACCCATTTTTTTATAGAAAAATGGGTATAGGATCACAATACCGGTGGCTCGAACGCTTAGATGGGACGGCAGGAACCTTCTGAAAGATTAACAATACCCGTGGCTCGAACGCTCAGATGGGTTTGCTCATACTACGATCGTGTGCGCGATTGCCTGAATATTTGCTGCATAATGCGGCAAATAGGAAATTCCTTATGTTCAGGGAATAGCATCAAAAAGACGGCACGACACACAAGAGGCCACTTGACAAGGCTGCCCGATTGTTGCGCACGGAAACAGGGGAAGATTCACCGAAAAAGAATGACAGTGCGACTGATCGAACCTTGTAATTCCCGTTTGGGCATGCTGACCTGCTTGCAAAAGTTTGAGTCATTTCAAGAATGTCCACAAATGTTCAACGGAGGGTGTCTGGGTAGGACAGAAGACTCTGTCTGGGAGCATGTTGTTTCTTGACATCCTTGGAATGACGCCATTTTTTCATGTCCTTTTTGACCAATTTAAGGCACCATGCCAAGTTGTTTGGATTTTTGACAAGCTTTGCATTTTCTGGAGTTTTCTAGGTAAAAAAGACCGATAAATGGTGGGGCGTGTCACAATGTGCATACACTGTCGGAAGTCGTTCAAACATGGCATGGTTGCCTACCATGAGCATGCCCAACTGTTGCCCAACTGTTGAAAACATTGGGGTCATTTTAAGGATGTCCACAAAAGCACCACGTTCAACGTAGGGTGTCCGGATATGCCAAAAAGCTCCGTTTGAGAGCACTTTTTTATCGTCAAATGACCTTTTTTTCATGGCATTGTATGATCAATTCAAGGTACCATGCCTAGTTTCTTGGGTTTTTGACACGTTTTGTATTTTCTGGAGTTTTCTCGGTCAAAAAAGGCCCATGAATGGATGGACGTGCCGCAACTTGCATACGGTGTCAGAAATTGTTTAAACCTGACATGGATGCCTATCAGGGATATTTCCACTTGCTTTCAAAAGTTGGGATCATTTGAAGGATGTCAAAAAATATAACATGTTCAATGGAGGGTGTTCGGGTAGGTTAGAAGGCTTCGTCTGAAAGCACGTTGTATTTCAACATCCTTGGAATAGCCCCAATTTTTTCATGACCTTGTATGACCAATGCAAGGCACCATGCCAAATTGTTTTGGTTTTTGATAAATTTTGCATTTTCTAGAGTTTTCTCGGTTAAAAAAGGCCAATAAATGGTCATACCTGTCACAACTTGCATACGATGTCAAACGTTGATCAAACCAGGCATCGATGCCTATCATGGGCACGCCTACCTTCCTGCAAAAGGTGGGGTCATTTTATCCAAAAATATACCATGTTCAATGGAGGTGTCCGGGATGCTTGAAGGATTTGTTTGAAATCACGTTGTTTCAACATCCGTTGAATGGGCCCAACATTTTTCCACCAACTTCTATGACCAACTCAAGGCATCATGCCTAGTTGTTTGGATTTTTGAAAAGTTTTGCATTTTCTACAGTTTTCTCTTTAAAAAGGGCCGATAAATGTTGCAATGTGCAAATGGTGTCGGAACTCGTTCAAATCTGGTATGAATGACTCATATGTCCGCATCAGGTTGGTGCAAGAACTTGCGGTTATTTATTCATATTCCAAAAAAAACACCAGTTCAAAGGAGTGTGTCAGACATGCGAGATGGGTGCATCCGTGAGCATTTAGTTTTTTTCTATTTGAATTGTTCTGTTATGCAACTTTCATTATTATCAATCAACATGAACATCCTTTTTATGTCCTAACTGTTTCTTGAAATTTATCAAAAATATTGAAATTTCAAATTGCATATGAAAATTTTACAAACTTGAACACTTTTGTCAAAATTGTTAACAAATTCCCAACAATTGATGAAAATATTGATCGCATATGGCAAACCACGTACTTTCGTTAAATTTTATCGAACTTTATTGAAAGACAAACATTTTTCGAAAATTAAAAAGAAAGAGAAAAAAAGCTGAAGGCGTCAAATAGTGCGTATTTTCTATTTGGCGCACGGAGGAAAAAATTGTCCCTGCAACGCACAGGCAGATCGATCGATAGTTCGGGGTTGGTTTCAGCGATTCTACTTTTGGGTACATTCTAGAAGGTTCCTAAACCTGTAATTTTTCCTTTTTTTTCTTTTTATTTGTTTAATTTTTGTTTCTCCCATTTTTTCCTTTTTTGCTTCCTATTTATTTTTTACTTTATTTTGTTTATTTTTTCTTTTTCTATTTTATTTTTACTTTTCACAAATTTACAGCAATTTTGAAAATTGTTCGCATTTTTATTTTATTTTTCAATTTTTGAAGGAACAAAATCATGTTTGAAAAATTTGCTTAGAAATCATAAAAATGAATTTTAAAAAATGTTAGCTTGTATCTAAAGAAATGTTCGAAAATTCAAGTAAATTAGAATTTCAAAAGGTGTTTCGTTCATTTCAAAAAATGTTTGAAAATACAATAAAGGTTAGGATTCCAATTTTTTTAAATCAATTATTTTTTTTATTTTTGACAAACTCAAAAAATGCTGAGGGATTTTTTTTTCTTATTATCATTTTTTTCCAAATTCAAAAGGTTCATGTTTTGTAAAATTTGTTCGCAAATTCAAAAAATGTGTGAGGAATCTGACAAAATGTTCGTTTTTTTAAAAAGTTGTTTAGAATTGCAGAATTTAAAAAGTGTTCAGAATTTTGAAAACAATTCGTAAATTAATTAAAAAAAGTGGATCAGCCAGTAGTTCTTATAATTTAGTGCAGCTGGTTTGTCACTTGGACTCGCTAGGTCCATTGGCTTCAAACTCCGTTTACTGTGCGAGAGTTCTGGGGTTCAATTATCCTTCGTTGATGTGTTTAAAGGGGTTGTACCCAAGCAGAAGTTTTCATACTTTGTCGATAAATGCTGGTTAGGAAATAGTTTGTTTTATACTTTAAACTTATAGAGTCGGTTGGAATCCAACACAAATTTCCAATCCTTGAAATTGACTATTTGTGTGGCGTGTTCTTGGGGAGGACAATCATAGGTACATCTTTTCTCCCAGTTACAGAAGAGACACCAAGTTTTTTTAAAGAATGTCAATCTTATCATCTCATCAATTCAACACAACCTCAATTTTTTTATCAGACCGTTGCAAGTACGTGCATACCAAAATACACAAAAACATTATGCCATCACTGATATTATACATATACATATACAGTCAACGAAAAGAATTCACCCAGCTGTCAAAGAGGTCATATCTTCTTCTTTTATTCGCTCTTTGGATGGTCCATTTGAGCTCATCTTTAAATTTGGCCCTTCATCTATATAAGCCTGCCTGAATATTTTTGAAGATGAAGTCATTCCTTACTAGCCAAATTGACTAGCAGACTCTGATGATGATTTCCATAAAAATGGCACCTGAAGTTGCAACTTGAGATGATTAATATACCCCTGCATGTTCTCCAATTGGGACAGATGTATTTCAAACAGAGTTGAGCAAACTAGCGTGTAAAATATTAAGTGATCTCCGGTTTTAGTAACAATCAGACCACACATGACACATGAATAATCAGGAATGAAGAAAAATTTCCTCTGAAGTAACTCGCTGGTGTTCAGTCTGTGTCATGAAACAATAAGCCAAAAAATACGTGTGCTTCATTTGACAAATAGAGGCCCATATGCAGTTGATATAAAAAGTTAAATTGCGCGGTTCCGGCAACCCGCTGACCTATCAATTGGTGACACCTCATACCATATATTAACTCTTGTGTTGTATAAAATGTTTTCACTGTTTATGAAATATGGTATTTCAATAGCTGGTCCACCACCAGAGTACTATTTTTGTCAGTCTAGCAGGCCTTTAGTACTACTTTTTGTCGGACAAGGAGGCGCATGCATCAGTCTCTTATCTCTCCCTTGCAAACAAATCCATAGACTTTATTTCATCTTAGCAAATTAAAAACACTCATTTCACTTCTTTTGAACCATAAGTTCGTATTTGAAATAATTTATTTATTTAAATTATTGACTCCAAGACCTTTAAAACTAGACCGATCTTTGATATATTTCAAACACATTTAAATTTCAACATTTCACATTTGGTATGTGGACTAACACATTTCACTTCAGAAAATGTGAAACAAGCCAATAACATATTTCAGAATTGTGAAACAATAACTACATAAATTGAAATTGTAAGATACCATTGTAAAACACATTATTTGAAAATGTGAACAATGCATTTCATTTTATGTGCTTATTATTTCACAATTCAGAACCAACATTTCACTTTCCACTGGCTTCTTTCGAAAAAATAACACATATTTCAATTGCACATTTCTCAAATAACCTATTTTAGTCCTTTGGAAAAATTGTTTCAGATTTTCAAATAATCTGTTTCACAATGATATATTATAATTTCACCTTTTGTGGTTACTAGCTCACAATTCAGAACCTATATTTCACTTTACACTGGCTTGTTTCACAAAAAACATATATTTCAACTGCACATTTATGACATAAACTATTTCACTATTTTGAAATAAATTGCTTCACATTTTAGAATAATCAGTTTCACAAATGATACATTACAATTCACTTTTTGTGGTTGCTATTTCACAATTCAGAAGCTGTATTTTTCTTTTCACTGGCTTGTTTCATAAAAAGCACATCTATTTCAGTTGCTCATTTTTGAAATAACGCATTTCACTCTTTTCAAATTAAACTATTGCACATCTTCAAATAATCAGTTTCACAAGTTGACATTTCAGTTTCAATTTTGGTTTCACTTTCAAAACCAATATTTCAGTTGTCCTGTCTTGTTTCACAAAAAACATACTCCCTCCATTCCATAATATAAGAGCGTTTTTGACACTACACTGGTGTTAAAAACGCTCTTATTTTATGAGACGGAGGGAGTATTTTTCAAGTGAAGGTTTGTTTCACATACGAATTGTGAAACGTTAAATTTAAACGTGTTTCAAATATATCCGAAATTGGTTTACTTCTAAAGGTCTTGATGCCATGAGTTCAAATTTATAAATTATTTCACAAACAAACTTATGTTTTAAAAGGTATAAATGTTGTAAATTGGCCAGGATGAAAAAAAGTCCATGGATTTGTTCACAAGGGAGAGAGAAAAGACAGATGCATACATGCGTGAAGAAAGAGAGAGATAGTGAACTGTCACGTCCATGCATGCGAGGTAAGGACAAAAGGTGTGGGCCAATAGCTGTATTTGATATATTATTTATTTTGTATAGCAAAATGGGATGAATAATTGCTCTTCGTGGACCGCATCTTAAAGCAGCCGCTGAGTGGTGAGATGGTCACCGGCACATGACGGAACAACGCAAAAAGACTTTGCGGCAACTGATAGAATGTGAAGGGGTTGGTGTCCAGAGAGTGGATGTTCTGGACGCAGTGGCAACTGGACGCTGCAATCCAACCATACACTTTTATCACGATGATCTGCGCATATGCATTGTTGTTGGTTCAGAATTTAGTCAAGATACAAGAGAAAATACAGGGCCAGGGCGTACGGGGTGCCTGTGTTGGCAGAGGAGGATGGTCCACAAAAGGTATAAAGGTCAGTGATGGTGCACAAAAAGTCGTCTCTCTCTGCCACACTACAAGGGTGGCGTGTACCTCATGCATGCGGCATGCCTGCACATATCCACCCCCCACACCAGTTCTGACTTGAGACACGGATACAAGGTCCTGAATGGAGCTTGTTCTGGCGAATGGAGAGGAGGCGGCAGCCCCATGGCTGACGGGTGAGTGAATCCCTGCTTCGTCTCCTCCCAGTCTGCTCTCGTTCTTTTTCCATGTTTTTGGGATGTCAGATTGGTCCCCTGCCGTTCGCTGCTAAGGGAGTTGGATTGCTTACCGGCAGATCTGGGAATCTACCCCTCGTCCCCGAGCACGAAGTGATTCAAGTTGTTTGAGGTAATAGCACCCCAGATCTACAAACTTGCACAGAATGTGATGTTTTAGTCCAAAACTTGCAAAATGTTATTGAGGACTCCCACAACTTGACACCCTATGTGATAATTTGGTCCAGAGCGAATCACAACGCGACAAGTTGCAGTCCAGAGCTTGGACCGGACAGCATTGACATTTTTGCAATAAACCTCCTGCCGTTCCGTCGACTCAACCCACACTGGTTAGTGCTCATCTTCTCCGCCGCAGGTGCCCCGCCCCCGCCCGCCGCCGCTCGTCCACACAATACAGTACTACAGCTACAGTCTCTGTCGAGTTCTCGCGGTGTTGATGCTTTTGCGGTGCAGATTTGCTCGTCGGGGTGTTCATCGACGCCATTCTCGAGCTGCGGGGGGTCCCGGCGAGGACGCGGATCTGGTGCGTGGTGGCCTGGCTGTTCAACCCCTTCACCTTCACCATCGGCACCAGAGGGAACTGCGAGCCCATCGTCTGCGCCGCCATGCTCTGGATCCTCATCTGCTTGATGAAGGGTGTAAGCTCTAAATCCTTTTTTTATAACTGTTCAGTGATAGCTACCTTTATGAACTACTAGCTCTGAATATTTTGCAGTTGTGTGATCTGCTGATTCTTACTTGTCAAAACTAGGAATATTTCTCTTCAAATTTTAGTAGGTATATAATTGGTCTGAAAGTTGCGATGATGCTCTGCATATTTAGTTCATTATGTTTAGTCTGTAAAGTATCTTCCGTTTAGTCCTTTCTTAAGTTTTTGTTCACCAATCAATTGCCTGTCTGTTGGATGATTAATCCGACTATTTAGCTTATTTTTGTGAAGTAGTGGAATTTAACCTTTTATGCAAGGTGGATTTAACTTATTGGACCAATAGATTTACAAACAAAAATTTGGTAGACTACATTTTACAAAGTTGGGTGTTGCTTATGCACTGAAATACATGATGATAACATCAGAAAAATCCCACACACAAAAAAAACTCTCAGAAGAAGGAAGGTGTACCCATAATCCAAGAAAACCATACTAGATTTCTATCACTTTTGCAAAACCACATATACCAAATAATTTGCTTCTTAATTCTTATACATAGTTCTAGTCTCCTCTGTACCTGTCTGATGTTTTTCCTTGAAAGACATCAGTACGTGGTGCTCAACAGTTAAAGTACCTTTGCTTTAGAATTCAGGTTTTCTTTTGATTAATGTCTTAATGGTGTCATTACAGTGTCTTTTCTCCTGTTTCTTCACTTGCTTGACTCGATGCGTTTTGACAGACATTCAGCTTCATAATCTAGTTTGTGAAGTGAAAGTTGTCAGGCGAATGGTTTGCTTGCTTGCAACTTCCCAAATAACTTGCAGATCATTTACTCTGTTGCTTACTTGCATCACAAGTATGGACAATTTACTAGTATTTGCAGTCACATGTAGTAGGAAGATTAAAAACATAGAATTATTGTTTATAAATATTTTGCATGGCTATCTTACAGTTTGATTATCTACTGCAGGTAGAGTACTGCAAGCAGCATTCTGGTATGGGCTGATTGTGCACGTCAGAATAATCATTTGAGATAGCAGTCACTTGAGTGTGTAAACTCAAGCTCCTTTTTGCTGCTGGCTAGAGTAGTTACTACTATCCTGGAATTGAGCAATACTTGAGCACTCAGATGCGATGAAAAATTAGATATGCGAAATGGGCAGTAAATAACTCTTTACTGTAAGTTGTTTTCTTCCAAATAATTCCAGCACCAAGCTTTGCATCGGTGCAAATGACACCGAAGTAAGTTAGCTCGGTATACTATCTCAAATACAAACATCCAGCAGGAAGATGAAATGTGGATCATGGGGCCACATGCCAGCGGCCGCATTGTACTGCATTTTCGGACCGGTGACCTACGGCCATTGTATCTAAAATCTTCCCCTTGTTCGCATCAGGAGTAATAATCAGAGTATAAGCTGTCATTCCGCACAGGCTAGAGGAGGGCATTCTACCTGAACTGAAGAATGTTTAGTTCCTCGGGAGAAACAGTCTTTTATTTTCAAAATATCGTGTGGACATTGCGATCATCCTGTACGTGCGTGCAGCGCAAGGTTTGTTAGTCCTGCACCCAACCACTCCTGACAGGCTCACGCTGCACAATTTTTTGCCATGTCTTCATCGTCAGTTCAGACTTCAAAGCATGCACCTACCTCTCCCTCTCTCTATCTCCCTCTAGTTCACCCAGAAGAAGAAAAAAAAGTCAAACAATGAAGGTTAGAATCAGACACCCAATGCCGTCTGAACAACCAAACTAATCTGCCATTTCATGTGCGGGTTCAAATTTGAATAACACAACTGAAATATCAACAAACTTGGAGAAGTAACAGACGCAGGAAACCAAATTCTATAACTTAAATTCCAAGCCGAAACGGGGGATCTCTCTGTCAACCGAACCGAACCGTCACCATCGTCCTACGCAACAACAGCAGGCGGCAAAAAATTCTCGGATTTAGCTCTAATGGGGGGCGCGCGGCTGACCGATCATAGACTAGAGCCATTTGAGATGTAATTCGACGGAACGACAGGGGGTTTATTCTAAAAATGACAGTGCTGACCGGTCCAAGCTCTGGACTGCCACTTGTCGTGCTGTGATTCGCTCTGGACCAAATCATCATATAGGGCGTCAAGTTCTGGGAGCCCTCAGTGACATCTTGCAAGTTTTGGACTAAAACACCACATTCTGTGCAAGTTTGTGGATCTGGGGTGCTATTACCTTTTGTTTGAGTTGTTTGAACGGCGGCGGTCCTTCTCCGGGCGACGCCGTGTTCAAGAAATGGCCGGATCCAGTCCCTGGCGTGCATGCACCCACCTGCATGATCTCCGAGATTGCGTACTGGTCTCCTACACCCAAAAGTTGCATGGTCCGTGATCCTGCATGTTCGAGCCAAAAGTCGCATGATACAGTACCTTGTATCAGAATGTACTGTCAGCTTTCAGCTTAATATACGTTGCAAACAGAACTTCAATACCTCACCATACTCTAACTAGCACTATCCTGATGCGAATCGCGAATGGCCGTGTGCCGTGGATGCCGCGCGTTCAGATGTCGCTGCATGCAGCGCTGCACTTCTCTTGGTGTCCAAGCAATAACTTGTGAGCTTTAGAGACAGAAAAAACCCAGAAGATCGGCCAGTGGGCTTCCAATTGCCTTCCTCCGAACAATGTGGGAAAGATGACAGAGCTGGCCCATATCTCCAAATAGAAGGAACGCTTCTTCAGATAATTAATGGCAGGTAGAATCGATTAGAAAGACCTTCATGATCAAGAACCTTTCTGACATACATACATCTTCATTTTTGCATATGAGGAAAGGTGTGGCCAGAGGCTTCTCAACATGTCATTTTGCCACTCCCAAAAATAGTTTTGATGCGATGTGCAACAGCATTAGATCAACGTGTCAACATCAAAGTGATAAACACGCCGCTCATCTGGTTGCGCCCATCGATGGTGTGATGTAGACTCTTCACTAACTTTTAGTCACATACCCATTATTGGAGGAGTTTTACGCTCGCGGTATTTAGGCAATCTCAAGTAGTGTCCAAGCGATCAATGAACATTTTTAGGGCGCAATGACCGCTGGCGCTTTAGCAAGCGAAATGACTAGTAAAGTACTCCCTTCATAAACTAATATAAGAACGTTTAGATCATTACTTTAGTAATCTAAACACTTTTATATTACTAGTTTACAGATGGAATAGACTTTATTTCCGGATGTACTCGATATCTATATATGGATACTTTAGGTTTAGATAAAGAATGCAATGCAGGTTCCCACACAGACACGCGATACAAACGAAAGGACTCACAGAAACATATGCTCCATCCGTCTTATAATATAAAAACGTTTTTGATACTACTCTGTAGTTGGCACATGGATATGGCCGAGAGGCCATTTTTGGGGAAGGATAATTCTCGGCATTTGCATTGATTGATGCACCCAGCCGGCTAATTAACCAAGCTAGCTCCTCTTGGCTTTTGCTTCCATGAGATCATCGACAAGACGACGCAGATCACGGTGGGAGGAGCCCCCTTCCGCCACGGCGGCACGGCACTTGGCGGCGAGCTCGGTCACCCTGCTCCTCGCCACGTCCCCTGCCCCTCCGGGGCGCATGAACGCCGTCACCGCACGTGCCACGTCTCCGGCGGGGACCACCTCGTGCTCCTCGTGCCTGGTGCTTCGTAGGCCTGCGCCGCACGGCCACAGCCGCTCCCCGATGCCCAGCACCTCCGTCACCAACCTCTCGGTGATGAACTGCTCGAACACCATGGGCCACGTCAGCACCGGCACCCCCGCCATCACCGTCTCCAGGACGGAGTTCCACCCGCAGTGCGTCACGAACGCGCCCACCGCCGGGTGCCCCAGTATGGCCGTCTGCGGGGCCCACGCTGTGAAGAGGAGCCCTCGGTCTCCCACACGCTCGGACCACCCCTCCGGCGGGGTCCAGTTCCCGGCGTCCCTCACCACCCACAGGAACGGCTTCCCGGCGGCCTCCAGCCCGAGAGCGAGCTGCTGCAGCTGAGCGTCGGAGACGTGGGTGAGGCTGCCGAAGCACAGGTACACCACCGAGCGGCTTGGCTTCGAGTCCAGCCAGCCGATGCACTGTGACTGTTGGTCGTCCACGCCGCCGCCGGCCGGGGAATGGTATGGTGATGACGGCGAGAAGAGAGGGCCCACGAAGTAGGCGCGCTTCGCGTAGCCATGGCGCATGTACATCTCGCAGTACTGCCGCTCCAGCTCTAACGAGGTGTTCATGGCCTGGCAGAAGCAGTCCTGCACCGGAACAAGCTTGCTGAGCATGGAGTACCGCTCATGGCCCCTCAGGAACTCCGGCAGCTCAGCCCTGGGCACCCGGATACTGGGGCCCGGAAACTGGGGGACCGTGACGACGTCCGCATCGCCATCGTCGACGTCCACCCGCTCGAGGTGGTGCAGGGCGAGCGTCGGGAAGGCGCCGATGGCGCTGAACGCGACGCACGGCATGCCGAGCTCGCCGGCGACGCGGACGTTCCAGGCGAAGTGCACGTCGGTGACGACCGCGTCCGGAGACTGCGCCCTGGCGAGCGCCTCCTGCGCCGGGCGCGTCAGATTTTCGCTCAGGGCGGCGGCGTCGATGCGCCACGCGTCGGCCTCCGTGGCCCTGCCGAGGTTCTCCACGCCCTCCGGGAGCCCGTCCACGGCCGGGAACGGGTACGTGGCTATCTTGACATGCTCCGGCTGCCCACGTCGCCGGAGCAAGGACTGGACGACCGGGACGTTGGCCGGCGTGACGGCGACGGTGGCCTCCACTGCAGGTCCGGCGGCGACGAGGCGGACGGCGAGGTCGGTGAAGGGCTCGATGTGGCTGGTGGCGAAGAAGGGGAAGATGAGGACGCGCAGCATCGTCTTGTTGCTGCTGGTAGCACTAGCAGCAGCAGCTGCTGCAGAGGCCATTTCTTCTTCTCCTCTGTCGTGGTCGTGCTTGGTTTAACGTGATTTTCATCACGCGGGGGTGGGGGTAGGCTGGGTTCGTTCATTCGGCTGAGCACCACACAATCACCGCCCACGGCCCGACGCTATCTATCCCAACGGAGGGAGCCAAGTCATCACATTCATCTTTTCTTCCGATCTAAGATGTACTTAGAACCAGTGGCGGACCTAGGAATTGAAGCTAGCCGGGGCGAACATTTAAGGTCAATTTTTTTATGCAAATACATGTGTACTGAATCAAAAGTCATGGCATTCAACTACCAAAATCATGAAAGGGCATAAAAAGTTATTAGAAACTACTGATAACATGGAGTCTTGTCGCTCCATTCATTTTGTGTTCGATATCTTGGCACGTCGTGTTCTTTCAAAAGCCAATAAGATATGACTTCATCGTGTGATTCCACTTGATCTACCACAATTCTTGGTGGTATGACATCGAAAGTGCAACTTTAGCATCAGAAGCTATTTTAATTGCACACAGCAATATAGTATTGATAATACCTGGATGTAATGTGTCTGCTCATTTTACTAGAATTAACCAGACAAAGCACTTTGTTGCCAGCACTTGATCAATTGCGAGATAGCTTAGCCTAGAGCGGTGTTGGCACTTGGCACTATAATTCATAAACTGATTAAGTAAGTATTCAGTAAGGGTATGAGCCAAAGAGTAGAACAATTCAAAATACACAAGAGATATGTTGGACAGTAGTGGGGCGGCGCAGCAGTGAGTGACTTTTTTTTTTTGAGACAAAGCAGTGAGTGGCTAGTGCTCGGGGATCTATTGGGGCTGGATTGGTTGTATTGGTGGCCGGCAGCGTGCTTGTGGTCTTTGGGCCTTAAGTGCAATTGTGCAAACGCTGCAGCCCAGCCCAATCTTCTTTCTCTCCCTCACCCGGTCACCCTCACGGCCTCGCGTACGGCTTCGCGGGAACAAGACAACAGGAAACATCCGCGCCGCCATGAAAATTGCCCGCCACCGAAGGAAATTGGGAGGAGCAGAGGAAGGGTAGGTAGGCGGGGGTTGCTGCTCCGCCGCCGGCGACCCGGGGCAGCCGCCCCAGCTCGCCCCAATGGTAGATCCGCCACTGCTTAGAACCGCATGCTAGTCCAACTTGTGGAGGCTAATTATTGGTGATGACACGCCAACAACAAGCATCCATAACGAAGACCATCATCATTGTGGATCTTTTTGTGTTCAATGCCGAGCGACCATTGGAGGCGCCAGTTGTGTCCAAGAGATTGAGGAAGGAGTCCTGGTGCCCGATGATCCACGGTCCTTCTTTGCAAAGCTTTTTCTTGTTCGAGAAACTTCCGATCTATTCATCTTCAATCATGACAGTACAAGGAACAACAGAGGTAATAAAAATTACAACCATGTCCGTGGACCACCTAGCGACGAATGAAGGCGCGCCGCCATCATCGCTCCTCCAATCTCATTGTAGTAGACAATCGGGAAGTCGTTGTGCTAAAGCCTCATAGAACCAGCGCACTAGAGCAGTAGCCATCGTCGATGAAGAAAGTCGTAAATCAGAAGGATCGAACCTGTAAATACTCAAACGAAGACCGGATCCAAACATATCCATCGAAGACCAGCATCAATCGAATCTCGCGAGATCCGACTTCACTATATATAGTAGAAAATTGTTTCACTATTCTCTCCTTTTCTCAACTTTAGTATATTTATTTTGTTTTAGCTTAACATTCATTTATTACTTGAGATTCCAAATTGATTGATTAGGCTTTTTAGTTTTACAAAATTTGTCTCTTATATATATATATATTTTTAAAATTGACTGTGTCAACACAATAATGAAGTTGAGATTGAAAAAAGGGGCCGTAATTGTGGTCAGGAGGAGTTGTCGGCCACTTGCATGTCCACCACTAGACATGCAACTGCAAAGGTTATAACCTGATTGTAACTAGCGAGCGTCGGGAAGGCGCCGATGGCGCTGAACGCGACGCACGGCACGCCGAGCTCGCCGGCGACGCGGACGTTCCAGGCGAAGTGCACGTCGGTGACGACCGCGTCCGGAGACTGCGACCTGGCGAGCGCCTCCTGCATCGGGCGCGTCAGATTTTCGCTCAGGGCGGCGGCGTCGATGCGCCACGCGTCGGCCTCCGTGGCCCTGCCGAGGTTCTCCACGCCCTCCGGGAGCCCGTCCACGGCCGGGAACGGGTACGTGGCTATCTTGACATGCTCCGGCTGCCCACGTCGCCGGAGCAAGGACTGGACGACCGGGACGTCGGCCGGCGTTGTTGGAGTATGATGTCCGACCCTCTCTCAAAGATCGGTCTTTTGGTTGTATTGACTAGAGCATGCACTTCTACATGGTATCGGAGCCAAGAGGTCTTGAGTTCAAGACCCTGCTGGCGCAATTAAAATTGCAGCCCACTTTCGGTCCACGTTTAGGCCTGAGGGAGCCACACGTGAGGGGGAGTGTTGACGTATAATGTGCTGCCTAGTCTCTTTCATCAGATCGGTCTGATGGTTGAACTGGTTAGGTGCATAAACTTACAACCAAAAGGTTCAGGCTTCAAAACCCAATAAACACAATAATTAATTGCGGCCTGCCCCCGCTTCCGCTGCCCACGTCATGAAACTCCAAAGAAGCATAGACGTGAGGGGGAGTGTTGGAGTATGATGTCCGACCCTCTCTCATAAATCGGTCTTTTGGTTGCATTGGCTAGAGCATGCATTTCTACAGACGTGACTGCGACGGTGGCCTCCACGGCGTCGCTAGGGCCAGCCGCGACGAGGCGGACGGCGAGGTCGGTGAAGGGCTCGATGTGGCTGGTGGCGAAGAAGGGGAAGATGAGGACGCGCAGCATCGTCTTCTTGCTGCTGGTAGCAGCAGCAGACGCCATTTCTTCTCCTCTGGGCACGCAGTGGTTGGCTGGATTTGTTCATTCAGCTGAGCACCAGATGCTAGACTCACGGTCACGGGGGTTTATTACAGCGAAAATGATACACTTACGGTCAACTTTTACGGAAAGCTGGCTAGATGTAGATTACATTGTACAGTAACTAGTTAGGATTGATTGACTGAGATTTAATTGAGACAGGGCCCATCAAGGAAAATCAGAGGGAACCAATTAGAGAAAGGCACGCAGTGTGGTCCATGTGTGTTGTATTGTCGACCACACCATCGCCACCCACGGCGGTACGCTATCTATCCCAACAGAGGGAGCCAAACAATTAAGAGCATCTACGATTGGACGTCTCAAACCCGTCTCATGTCCGTGCAGGCCACCCGGTCACTAACCGGTTATAAAATTTTGACCCAACCGGGCTTCTCAAACCGGCCTCAAACTCAGCTGACCGGCACCCCTATATCCAACCTAAATATATGAGGCGGATATGGGGGAGCCCGGGAACGCTGGGGCACGCCCGCCACATCGGCCTGATGGCGTGGCCCCACACGAACTCGTCGAGAAACCCGACGGTCCAGCGGGCGCCTCGACCGTCGCCGCGTGGCGCTGCTCCGGCTCCCCGCCCGAGGCCGTAGCCCGCTATTTAAGCCGGCCGGCGCCTCCAGCCCTAGCACATCCGTCTCTTCCCTTCCTCCGCCGCCACTCGAGCCCGTCAGTCATACCCCCACGCCGCCGCTACTACACGATCCATCATCGTTTGTTCCTCCTTGAGCAGGTCCGGATCCGTAGGGAAGAGGGGCTACCTCTGGAACCGGAGGAGGATTTCGAGGAGGAGGAGGAGGAGGTGTCGACGGAGGAGGAAGAGGAGGAGGAGCAGGAGCCGACGAACGAGGAAGAGGAGGAGGAGCAGGAGCCAGTGAAGGAGGAAGAGGAGGAGGAGCAGGAGCCGGCGAAGAAGGCGCCGCCGCTGGATGTGAGGGGGGAGGAGGTGCCGGCAATGGAAGAGGACGTGGATGTGTGGCCGGACAGCACGCCATCCTTAACTTCATCCGCTCAGAGTCGGCTGCAGAGGCCAGGCATCGCCGTCGGCAACAGATGGAGGCGGTGCAGGCGGCCCAGGCTCCGGCTCCAGCGTAGGCGACTCAGGCCATCTTCGACAACGACGAAATTTGAGTAGCATAGAACATAGTACGCAGCTATATATTCTGCATGATTTTGTATGGATTTAAAAAATGAATATAAGAGAGTTATATGTGAAGAAATATGAGGTGTGCCCGGTTAGTGTCCGCAGACGCGCCAGGTCGTGTCTACGGGTGTTTGAGGGGCCGGATTTGCCAAGTCCGACTGCAGATGCTCTAAGTCATCACATTCATGTGTTGTTTTCGATCAATAGTATTGATTGGTTAAGATGTTAGCACCGCATGCTAGACTACTACTAGTCCAACTTGTCGATGCTAATTACGATTGATCATGACACGCCAACATCACGAAGGCAACAAGCATCCATAACTTTTTTATTTTTTGAGTGGTAGTACAAGCATCCATAACTTTTTTGTTTGAGAACCACCAAGCTTTATTATTGTTATAATTCACAAAACTAGGGATACAAACGGGATCATCAGGTTGTCCCAACCAGACATGTCGTCTACCACAATCTAAACAATGAGAAAACTTGACTAGTAAATGGGGTTCTCTATTCGACGCCGACCCTCGAAACAAAAACTACAATTAAACTCGGCGGCCCTCAACTTAATCTCTGCTACAATCAAACCATGAATACCAATGCAACCCTTGTTGATATCATTAGCCACCTGCTTAGAATCAGTAGCCACCTCAAAATTGTGAAGTAGAAGATCATCCGTCAAAGATAGAGCTTCCCTGCAAGCGTTTACCTCTAGAGTTGCAACATCTCTCATGCCATGGATTACTAGCGCCGATGATCCCAAGTAATTTCCAGAAGAGTCCCTGCATACAGCCGCCCCAGCGGCTCCTATACCAGATCTAGCAAGAGCCGTGTCAACATGAATTTTGCATAGCCCGGCGGTGGAGCGATCATGCGAGCTGAAGTCCCTCTTCGGCCGGGAGTATGATCACGCACATCACTGACTTTTGTGGGTAATTCTCCAAGTTCCGGGTTGCAGTTTTTGACGAATAAATTTGTCAACAGCGGACTCTGGAACACCCCTTCATGTATTGCCTTCCGTCTTGCCCACCATGTAGCCCAAAGGGTCACTGCCATCCTAACAAAAGATCCATGAGACACCGATTCCAACATGGTGAAAAGCCATTGTTTTGCGCTCACTTCAGTCGTTGAGATCATATGTTTTGCTAGCTCGTCATGAGGAATCTAGTAATGAGTGCCTCCATGAGTCATCCATTCCACATGCAAGCAATCGTTGTGGACATGTTCCTGTGACAACGGACATCATTCGTAGGTACGGAATGCTTTGCTAGACGCCACATAAACATTTTTATTTTTCTCGAAACTTGCGTCTTCCCATTGATTTCCAAGAAGATTCATCCTGCCGTAAACTAGAGGATCCTACAGTTTCATCCATCCAGGCTTCTCTCCTAAATTTGGTTGCTACCATCATTTTATATGCTGACCGCACTGAGTAGACACCACTTCTTTCAAAACTCCAAGCCCAACAATCGTCTATATTTTTTGTGCACAGCGGGATTCCCATGATCACTAGCACATCAAGTGGGATGAACACCTCTTTGACCTTCTCCCTTATCTATGTCGTAGATGTAGGATCAATCAAATCTGAGACCAACTGCTGGAATTTGATTTATTTTGGGCCGGCCCAATAACCATTTCAGAATTCCTAATAAATCCTACAAGCCCACTTAGCCCATTCATGCAAGGCAAGAGGTGAGACCTTAGGGCTGTTTGGTTTGTGACTAATTTTGCCAAAGATTGCCACACCTAAGGTTAGGTAAATTTTACCAACTTAGGTGAGTGTTTGATTCAAGTCACACCTTAGGCAAGCCACACTTGGACCCCACGTGACATACACACAAAAAGTGTGGCAAGATTCTCTTAGGCTTGCCAACTTGTGGCTCTCATTTTGATGAACTAACCTTAGGCAAGCTTGGCAAAAATGTGTGGCAAAATGTAGCAATGCTAGTCCTAGAACCAAACGGCCCCTAAAGTTTAGTCCCATATTGCTCACTTAGTAGGAGTTGGACCTCCTTATAAGGGAGGTTGTTTTCCCACATGTATGCACATGAGAAGAAGAGAGACATACATGCGCGCTCCTCGTACGCCGCCCACCTCGCCATGCCACGACGCGCGTCAACATCCTTATTAAGCCGATCAATCGTCTAAATTTTTGGGTATGAACATGGGAAGAGGAAGAACGACGAGGCATGACCTCCCTCTTCGCATGTGCTGCTCAACATCCAGTCATCTGGAGTTCCTTTACTATAGGACTTGTTTGCTATTTATTTTATGGTTTGGATGTATTTGCATTGTGTTTTCCATTTCTTTTATGCATGGCTACCTTGTTTCATTTCAAGTCTATGTCATGCCCACTTTCACTTTGACTCTACTCAACCTCCTTATTCTCTCTTGGCAAGTCTTACCAAATCCAAAGCCAACTTCCATCAATCCTTCACCAAGCTTCCAAAACCCCAAAGCTACTTCAAACTATCTTTATAATTGAAATTGGATATTTGAGTTCCAGGTTTAATTGCACAATTAATGTCCAACTTTTGCCCATAAATCACATTAATGTGCAGGGTTACTACCTTAATTTTCAACCCATTTGGACTTCATCTAAAGGGTTTTCTAAATCGAAACAGTTTGACTTTTATTCAAACTTGTTTGAATTTTCTCAAATATTCTCAAATCATTTTACTAAATTCCTCATATTTTCCTGAGTCCAAAAATATATCTCTCATTGTAAAATCCCCTTCCTAACTCCCCGCTTTCACTACTAGAAAAATGGCTAGTCACAACTTAAGTTGGTGGCACCCCATTTTCAATCAACGCCAACACTATATTTTTCAAATAGTGGTGGCCTTGGCATATTTGGTACGACAACTTTGTAACACTAGTATGGTACACATGCATTTCACACATGAGATTTGGTAACCAAATTATGAATAAATATCACACTATAGCATGTAAGCTTTGAGTCATATATGCATGATGTAGATGTTCGTTTAATTCTTATAGTTCATCTCATTCAAAATCAATTAGTTTTATAAAAAATCTGTTTTAAGATTCATGGAATTATGCATTGTAAAGCATAAAGTAAAAACAAATAGTGACAATTCATTTAGAAAAAAAAGTTTGGGCAATTAAGATATGGAAGATTCTAGAACAAAGGAGAAGTTTCTGGATTATGCTTAAGTCAACCATCAAGTTTTCTACATTGTACATATGGCAGAATCTGGTGGAATGTAGATGATATCCAACGGCCAGTAGTGCTCGGATCTGCCATCTTTGTACCGTCGGATTGGGTTCATCCAACGACCAACTTTCAAAGTTATTCGCACACTATATAGGGGTATAGACAATATTGCTCGCATGAGTTTTTCCGCGCTTTGCTGCGGGAAATGTGAGCAAAAAAAATTGCAAGGAAAAGAATAACAATTATATCAGATACACGTGATAACAAATATAAATGTACCAAAGCAGAACCACCATCTATGAATTATCAGTGCATCTGATGGTGTTTCAAACATTGTGAATAATTCCGAAGTCATCTAACAGAACTATGGCTAATAACAATGAACCTTTCATGTCCATACTCCCGGTTAGGCCGAAAGGTTTAAATTTCATAACATCGTCTCATAAATTTAAATGTACGCAAAAGTATGTACAATCTAGAACATGTTCAGATGGAAGATATTTACATCTTTCTTGCATCGCATAATAGTAGAATGAGTGTGTTAAGACTGTTGATAAACACACATCAGTAGATTTTGGCCGTCACTAAATGTTATTCCTGAAGTACTATCAGCAGCTTGCAAAGTGGAATGACAGACCTGAAGCCCTAAAAAATGGCAAAATCTACTTTGTGTATCAAGTATATTCTCACTCTCCAGTCCATTCTAAACTCTTTCTGAAATATATATACTTTTGAACAGATGGATGTCATATCAGACGAAAAAAGTAAAATGCTATCACTGAGTGTTTGGAGGAAAGAGGATCGACGCTTAAAACCAAACTCTCCCTTTCCTGCTACGTACCTGTGCTTTATTATTTGGCCTGTGTACTGTTGATGTGATCTTTTCCTTATAATTAGCACTCACAGGAAAAAAACTGAAGAATAGAGTACATGACCCGTTTGTTATTGTAGTCTGAAGTTGGACATCTCGCGTGACCAACAGGAACGACCATGCATAATGGCTTCGTCCCCAGCCGCAGAAGGATACCTTGCCAAAAAAGGCTATCATTGCCGCAGAATGCTCGCCGCAACAGCTGGATCAAGCACTTCTCTGAGCAGTGGCTGTTAATATTCCATGGCTGAGGCCCTCATCACGTTGCCACACTCGGGTCACTCCTTTCAGACCAAAAAGAAAGCGGCAACGCAGCTAGCTTCTTCGCATGGAGACGAAGACGGCAGGAATGCGGATTGGCTGTTGTGCGGGACTCGGAGAGCCATCGGAGGCGAGGAGTGTTAGAAGTAAACCACGACCCCACGGCGGTGATCAGTGCGTGCGTGTGTTGCATGCATCAGTGGAATAAGTCTCCAGGTAGTTACTTGCATGCTTAGGTAGTGGAGCAGCTGATGGACGGCCGCTTCATGGGCGTACGAGTGGAGGCCGGATCGTGTGTACGTGCGCATGAGGCCCGGCCGGAGTTTGTTGCTCTTGGCAGTGCGTTGCCTGGGTCTTTATAAGCACCATGTATTCAGTTTGCTCGGTTTGAGCCGAGAGTAGCCATGTAGCCACTGTAAAGAAGAAAAGGATTGGAGCGTTCGTGCGCCCGTGGCGGCGTTCGTGCGCCGGCCGGAAAACCTTGTTCCATTGTTCTTCTTCTTCCACCTCCGTTCGAGCCGAGGAGAGGTAGCTAGAGGGCTTCGGTTCCAACAAGGAGGCCGGCAGTCGTGAGCCGCTCGTTCGCGAGAGCAGCAAGCGTTGGCAGGTGATCTAGCTGGAGATGAGGTTCCGGTCACCACAATGCAGTGCCCAAGCAGGGGCTATATATATGCTGCATGAGGGAGTTGAAGGGAAATGGTGTAATGGCGTGGTTACCATCAGTTTCGTCTCCCGTGGGTGGCATGCATGGAACTTTAATAAAGGAAATGAAGGATTGGGATGAGAAACGTATACTGTAGGTGCGCTGATTAAAACAATAATTAATGACTTGGGAGCATGCACATGTTGTGGGAAGTAATTTACCGCAAGGCAAGAGGGGGAAAAAAAATTCTATGAGACCAGGTCTCACGGATTAGCAGGTGAGACCCATCCTGATGGATGACACGTGGCATCCACAAATCACAAAGCATCCACTCCACCCCCACCTGAAATCAGGGGGGGAGAGATTAGATGCTTTGTGATTTGTGAATGTCACATGTCATTCATCAGGGCGGGTCTCACCTGATTTATATGAGACCTGGTCTCATATAATTTTTTTCCCAAGAGGGGGCCTCGATCAGTTGATCCGTTGGCATCCCACGTCTGCACTTGTTCAGAGTTGTTGTCTTGTTGATTTGGCAAGTGACGTGGATAGCTTGCATGTCAAGAAAAAAAAGATAGTGGGGGGCTCCTATTTAGATATAGTAGATGCCACAAATTTGTGAGCTCAACTGTGTTGTCGAGTTGGTACACAGTAGTAGCGTCGGATTTGTTAGGACGCCATATGTAATCTGTCTAGTGATGTCGTAAATATAGTTGAAACACCAGCACTAAGTTATTATTGTGAGTTTGAATTTATTAGTATTTTGAGAATTTATTTGTATTTTTGAAACACTGAGTTATCAAAGCAAATATATTTATTTTAAATTTATTAGTATTTTGAGATTTTATTATTTTATCATGTATTAGATAATTATTTGCTTTGATACATAAACTGCAAACTGCCATGTATTAGATAATTAGGAGTTTGAATAGATGGAAACTGCCATGTGTTTGCTCTAGTGTACGTTTGTAAAAATGCCATGTGTAGCATATTTTGAACTACTTTGTCATGGTATATATGCATTTGTAAAAATGCCATGTATTCTTGATCATAGCTAGTATGGCTAGTGTGCATTTGTAAAAAATGCCATATGTATATGCATTAGATGGTACTTCATCCTCTCTAGTTCATATCACTAGTATCCCGACTTGTTATTATCTTGTAGTTGCAGCCATGAGTATCTAGAACAACCACTACCAGTCCTCGAGCAACTTCGCGGCGTATGCTGAAGTCGATAAAGGCAAAGCAAGCACAAACAAGGTAAGATTACAAAACATCCATGAGTATTGCAAACACATGCATACATATATCTAACCACTCATTATTGATGATTTCAAACCTTTGACTTGCCAGGGATATGTACGGCTCCCGTCTCCAGCACCCGTCGAGTAGCAGCCATGTGACGTGGACATGCTCAACCGCGAGCTGCCGCGTTACATGAGAGTACAGTGAAGGCCCTCAGGGAGTTGAATGACTCCCTGCTGAAGGATAGGGATCAGATTATCGATGATAATGCTAAATTCTATGACAAGATACTGAAGTTGAACGACCAAAAGATGAACTGGTCGTCGAAGTGGATGAGCTAACAAAGGACACACGGGTCCTGAAGGCCGAGAGAACTCAACTAAAGATGGAGAAAGCCCATTACCAAATGGAGGGGGAGAGCAATAGGAATAAGTTTCGTGAGATGAAGTTAATTCTTGGGAGAGAGATGTAATGTGTAGGTAGTTTGGAGATACTGTGAAGTTGATCACTTCCTACTAGTATAGTACCGTTTGTGGAGCAGATCACTACGTAGTTTAGAAGTACTAATCTTTTGTGAAGTTGAATCTAAGTAAGTTTAAGTGGCTGCATATATACTAGGTTTAAATTGCTGCGTATAACTTTTTTATTAGCAAAAAATCTAGTTGCTGGCGTTGGCTACACTTAACGCCATAGCTAACACGAACACATTGCTGGTGTTGGACACGTCACGCCATATCGGTAGTTCGGTACTCACAATACTACTGACTTACGCGCCAACGCCACAAGTAAAAAATTTCACTGGTGCCATATTGGTGGTATCGTGTGTCCACGCCAGCAAAGCCTTTTTTGGCACACCATAGCTAGGGTTTTTTACACTAGTGTTTCTTTCTCTCCAAGTTCTGTTTTACAAGAAATGGAAAAAAGGAAGAAGAAAAGAATTTGGGAGAGAGAAGCCCAGCGTAGCTCACAGCCAGCCCACCTAACCCTCCAAATCCCTTTCTCACAGCGCTACCCTTCTACCCTATCACCCGTTCACTCCACATGGCATGGTGGGGCCCACCCTGTCGTTGCCTGGGTGAACAGGCTCACCCACTCCTTCTCCCTCCTCCAGCACGCTCCTTTCTAGCAAGGCCATGTGCCTCCTGTGGGCATGTCGTGCCTCACGAGCTCCTTTATTTTTTGGATAGCACATCCGCCACAGCGCCATCAAATGCATTTTCCTTTCCTTCTCCGTGTCACCCCACTAGAAGCCTGCCATTGAATCAATTATTTCCTTGCAAACTTTTTTTGGGATTTTAAACTCTGCCAATGCAAACACTGGTATAGACTGAGTGATAGCCTTAAGTAAAATCTCCTTGCCTCCCATGAACAAGATTTTTTTCCTTCCACCCCTTCAATCTTTTTACAATCCTCTCCACAAGGTGGCCAGAACTGTCACTCCCGTCCAAACCCGCCATAGCTAGGAGGCCAAGGTATTTATCTGAAATTGCTTTAGTTACGATATTTAGTTATGCACATATCTCAACTTTTACATGAACATCAACATTAGGGCTGAAGAAAAATACTACTTTTACCCACACTCAGGGGCGGAGGAGCCGTTAGGCAAGCTAGGGCGGCAGCCCCACCTTGATTTTCTGCTAAAGCATTTATGTATAGGTACGTTGTGTATACCTCATGGCCAGCTGGCTTCACGATCTTGCTGGGAAAAAAGAGATAGACGAACAAGCAACCTTATTTGGGGTGTGAGCCCACTGCATAATTCTTACTGTTGTGCTGTTGGTGATATGTCTCCAATCGTATCTATAATTTATGAAGCATTCATGCTGTATTTACATGAGTTCTACATGGTTTTGGTGCACCTATTAATCTAGTGTCCAACGTAAGTTCCTTTTTTTTTGCATGTTTTAGGTTTCATAGAAAGACCATGCCTATATAAGTCCAAACGCGATGAAAATTCACTATGATTTTTTATGGAAAAGAAGAGACCTAGGAAGCTTCAGGGGTAGCCGGAAGGTGCCTAAGGGCCCACAAGCTTAGGGGGCGCCTCCTAGGGCGCGCCATGCAACATTGTGGGGCCCTCGAGGTTCAGTCTGACGTGAATCCAACGCTAAAAATAATCCTATTGATGAGTTATATTTTTACACTCATTTACCCTCTGTGTAAACCGAGATATTTCATTAAAATAAAGATATTCGCTCTGATATTGCTACTAGTGACTAATGAATGTAAATGATTACACACATTTTCTTTTTGATGCGTTTTCATAGAAAATAGGCTAAATATGGACGAAATCAAGTGAGAACATGGAAAGAAGTAAAGGAGGAAGCATGAGAAATCAAGAGGATGCGCACCAAAAGCCACAAAGCAAGAGACAACGTTTCATGCTACCCGACCACTCGCATGAGAGGTCATATGGCGTGGATTCGGAGGCTCCTCGCCCACCTGAACAACTTTTATAAAAGGAACCAGGCCGAAATGTCAACAGAACATCCGTGAGCGAAGCTAGAATAGAGTCATCTTAAAGCTAATTAACTATACACCACATATATTTTTGCAGCTGGGCATGGAAATAAATAAATGGTGAACCAATTCATTCCGATCAGATAATCGACACAAATCCGTTTCATTCTGATCATAAAATAAATAAATGGTGAACCGATTCATTCTGATGACAAAATCTACACGGTAAATCTCTTGGCTAGCCCATTTTGCTCATATTATCCTTTTTTAGAACATGCTCAAATTATCTTCGGTGGCTATAGAATCATGACATATCAGCCACATTGATATATGGATCCTGGCTGGCAACTTAGCTGTCCATGTACTCTTGAAAGATCAAAGAACAAACTTGCCAGATTTAATGAGCATAACTTAGAAGACGAGTTAGCAATAAAACCCCTGAATTTACCCAACACCATATGCCTAAGCAGCTCACATCGCCCGATCATTGCAGATCAAGTAAAGATCAGGGGAAATCATAGAGTAAGGGAACATGTGATCCCGTGAATGATTAATTTCTGGCTGGCAACTCTATACTTTATGTATTAGAACAGCTCAATACATGAGTGGTCAATAGTGAATTGCATTGTCCACTCGAGGTGATGAAGTCAACTCGCAAATGTGCATGATTAGGGATGCGGAGTCAGGGGCGTCCGGTACAGATTAAACTAAGAACATCTCCAACAGCTGCGCTATATAAACGCCGTGCTGGAAAATTTGTGTTTTTTTTGCGCGCGCAGCCGCTCCGGACGCTCCAGCGAAGGTGCAAAAACCACGCGCGCGGAATAAGTAGTTCAGCGCGCGGGGCGAAACGGCATTGTGCGCCGTTTATTTGCTGTGCTCGCTCTCGCGCGCTGCACACTCGAGCGCCCGTGCCACGACTTCCACCTACCCCAATCCAGGCGCTGGCGCCGCCGCCCGCACCACCTCATTTGTTCCAACGACCATTCCGGCGCTTTCCCGGCCTATCGCCGCGCCGCCGCCGCTTCCTCCATCTCCCTCTAGTCGCCGCCGCCCCTCGCGCGTGCCATTACTCCGACGAACAGCGCCCGGCCGCCCACTGCCGCTCGGCACCCACAAGGTGTTCGACAAAACGCTTGCAAGGTATGTATTGCTTCAACTTCACATTTTTACATGAATTTGGTGCATGTTGTTTGTAGTTTTTTTATTGACTAGTTTAAATTCGACATTGTAGATGAGTTCGTCATATGATTCTTCCGAAGAGAATTTGATATTGAAGAGGAGGAGGACCTTGCAATGATCCTAGCTATGCACATCAATAAAAAACCGAAGCACGGTGATTCAGTTATGGGTCGACAGAAAATTTGGAGGGATAAGATCGATGCCGACAACAGATTGATGAGGCACTATTTTGTGGATAATCCCGTGTACCCCGAGTCGTACTTCCGGCACCGGTTTAGGATGAGCACCGAGTTGTTCAGGCGCATTGTAGAGAAACTGGCGAGCCATGATCGGTTTTTTCAGCAAAGGAGGAATGCCGCCGGAGAGCTCGGGCATAGCACCTTTCAGAAGGTGACAGCCGCTTTGCGTATGTTGGCACACGGTATTCCGGCTGATCTAATTGATGACCACTTGGCCATGGGTGAGAGTCAAGCCATCATGTGTGTCAAGCGCTTCACAGTCGTAATTGTGCAAGTGTTTGACCCGGAGTATTTGAGATCTTCCAATGCTAAAGACGCCGCAAGGCTTTTGGAGATGAACAAAGCTCGCGGGTCCCAGATATGCTTGGCTCAATAGATTGTATGCATTGGAGTTGGAAGAACTGTCCTAAGGCATGGCATGGGCAATTCCACGGCCAAAAAAAGGTTCCACTATAATCCTTGAAACGGTGGCCGATCAAGAGACTTGGATTTGGCATGCTTCTTTTTGGAATGCCTAGATGTTTGAATGTCATCAACGTTGTTAATCAGTCATCACTCATGAATAGGATTGCAAATGGTGATCTGCCACCGGCGTAGCTTGTAGCAAATGGCCATACATACAACTATGGCTACTATCTTGCGGATGTCATTTACCCAAAATGGCAAACATTTGTGAAGCCGTTGAAAAAACTGGAAGGTAAGAAAAATCTTGATTTCCACAATGCTCAGGCGGCGGCTAGGAAAGATAGGGAGAGAGCTTTTGGGATTTTGCAAGCCCAATTTGCCATTGTGAGAGGACCGGCTAGATTTTGGGATCAAAATATGGTTTGGTACATCATGCACGCTTGTGTGATCATGCACAACATGATCATCGAGAATGAGCATGGCCAAGATTTAGACTACTCTGAGTATGAGCTCTTGGGATGTCCCGTGCGAGTGCGGCGAAGGGTTGCGAGGGTGGCCCGATTTGTTGCCTCCTATCATGCCATTTGACGTGCCGAAATGCATGATGATCTTCAGAAGGATCTCATCGAGGAGTGGTGGGCATGAAATGGCCGACAAAGAGCATCATGATTTGTATGTTTGATGTTGTATTGTTGAACTATTTGTTGTATTGCAAGATAGACTATTTGTTTGAGTTGTAATAATAAAATTGAACTATTTATTGTTGATTTATTTTGTTTGTGTTTGATCTTCTTGGTTGTGTTTGGAGTGCATATGTTGTTTGTGTTGAGCGTGCGTGCAGTTTTTTTGTAGCGCCTGCTGGAGCGAGTCGCGTGCGCTATATTTTGCAGCGGACGCTCACCAGCGCTCCGAGGCGCGCAAAAACTTGCGATTCCAGCGCTGTAAACGTTTTTTTAGCGCGCAACGCGCATTGCGCTGCTGTTGAAGATGCTCTAACGCCACTAGTACGCACAATCCAGCTACAACCGATTTGTCTAATTTTGAATATGTAGCGGGCTGGATGAATCATGATACTGCATACACATACTCCGTGATTCCAGTTCCATGTGTGGGCGTTTGTTGCCTATAAAAAGAGCACCGCCCTGCTCTCATATGGGCACCACACATTCTCAGTTCCCGATCCATCTTCTTGCACCATCTTTTCTTTCCTACATACAGTAGTAGGTACCCAACCAGCCCAGCCATAGGATCATGGCCGTATCCGGGCTTAAGATGGCGGCCATCTGCGCGGTACTGGTGGTCATCCTCATGTCTGCTGCGGGCCAGCCGGCGATGGCCTACGTCGACGGGCAACCCCTAGCTTGCCCTAGTGCAGAGACGGCATGCCGCGCAGCATGCGTACCTGGGTGCAACGCCTTTGTCGGGAAGATGTGCAGCGTGCTCTGCGCCCTCACTCCAGAGGTGGGCCCGACCTGCGTGAACCAGTTGTTCACCTCGTGCATGCTCAAGTGCAAGAACATGTGCGAGCCCCTCCCAGGTCAGACTCCCTGACCACCAGACCCACAGCAGCACTGGCGGCGCTGGGGTTTGACATTGCCGGCCAAGCATGTTACTTCGGAGCTTATTTACCATTGTGAAGTGAACGCGATGTACCTATGTTCGCATGTATGGTCAGCTCTTTAATGTTTTCCTTCCTTGCACAGCAATTTCTGTCACGCATCACTGGTCGACTATCCATGCATGGATCGATGATGATGGCAGGTGTATTGTCATGTTACAGTGTATGTTTTACTACTACTCCCAGTAGGGAGTGGCGTATCCCTGCGCTGCTACGGTTTAACAAGAACATGTAATGGCACTGAAAATAAGAAAAAAGACGATCATTTCGCCAAACGAGGGTGCACATCAAATGTTTTACATCTTCTGGCCCCATTGAACAAACCGGACATTGATCATTGATAGGAATATGTCTGTTAGCAAGCACTAAAAAACTCGGAACGATCACATGAAGAGCCTTCCAGGCGAAAATCTTAACTTTACTAGGTACCTGAATCTTCAACAATGTATCCCAGACAGGGTTGCAAGTTGATGTCCCTTGGCCATCAGGTCTACTCAGTCGATGCCTATGAGCATGGTCCCATTCAATATAATACGCGTACCTGACCGAGAACACATACTATTTTGTATTCGGCCAAGCCACAAAGTCCTCATCAAGATGTCAAGGAAACCGAAGAATTCTTTCCACATCAACCGGATTAAATATGACATTGATTAGCATCTCATCCCATCTTCCTGTAACTGGGTCAATCAGTTCATTAACTCTCTGTAGTAGGATCTAGCCTCTTGGTGTTTGGACCATTCGGTTCGGGTTTCCTGGATCCAATGGTTCTCCCAAATATTAATCATTTCACCATTACCCACTCTCCAAATGTGCCCTCTACAGAAGGTGTTCAGTCCAGTCACAATGCTTTGCCACGTGAAAGAGGATCCTTTCTTTGGACCCGCCTTTAGTAAGTTACCGTTTGGTTAGTATTTGACTTTTAAAACATGAGCACATATAGTCACTATTGACGATAAGTCTCCAAGACTGCTTTGCCAGCATAGCTAAATTAAAAGAGTGAAGGTCTCGGAAACCCATACCTCCATCCTTCTTTAGAATACACACCCTCCACCAAGCCATCCAATGCATCCGTTTAATTTCATCAGTGAATTCAGCCATTGCATCAGTCATTTCCTTGCATAGCTTCTTTAATGTTCTATTTACCATTCTAAAGTGAATGCAATGTACCTATGTTCGCATGTTGGGTCAGGTCTTTAATGTTATCCTTCCCTTGCACAACAATTTCTGTCACGCATCACTGGTCGACTATCAATGCATGGATCGATGATGATGGCACGTGTATTGTCATGTTACAGTATGTTTTACAACTACTCCCAGTATGGAGTGGCATATCCCTGGGTTGCTACGGTTTGACAAGTGCATGTAATGGCATTGAAGATAAGAAAAAAGACAATCATTTCTCCAAATGAGGGTGTCAATACGTCGTTTACATATACTGGCAAATTGGGTTGATCAAGACATAGCCAATTCTAGTTGGCCTCATTTCCTGGCCTGGCCCGAAGGGGCGGCCGCCCCGGGTCCCCAAATCCAAGGGGCCCCGCCCAGGTATGTGCGAGGAACTCTACACCAATCGCTGGAGGCGCCATTAGAGAACTCATAAGTTCTATATCTCCATGAGGAAGAAGAAAGCGAAAAGTTTTCTCGTAACCGCACTAGGCCTTGGGCCTTTTCCTATTTAGCATCGAATGTGTCTGGTTAAGGTGTGGTTGGGACACGCCATGTAGGACTGGAAATACCAATTTTCATTTTCGGAGATGGATTCACATATATTCACGTGCTCGTGCTCGTCACTTGGAGTAATGGGAAAACACCACTACAATGGAATCCCTTATTTTTTTACAATCGTGCTGCAATGGAATACTAAAAAACTAATACTACCTCGATCAATCAAAAAGAGAAAAAGAAAAAACCCTGGCAAATTAGGTGTAGTGACAGTTCGAGGTGGAACCTGGGCAGGAACACTTTTGCTCTCCGGCGGAATGATTCCGCCGGGGAAACTTCCCTCTGGGAGGGGGAAATTGAAGCCATCTCCATCATCAATGCTCCTCTCATCGTGGGAGGACTAATCTCCACCAATCTTCACCAGCACCATCTCATCTGAAACCCTAGTTCATCTCTTGTATTCAATCTTTGTCCCAAAACCTCAGATTGGTACCTGTGAGTTGCTAGTAGTGTTGATTACATCTTATAGTTGATGCTTGTTGGTTTATTTAGTGGAAGATCATATGTCTAGATTGTTAATCATATATTATTCTTCTATGATCATGACCATGAATATGATTTGTGACTTACGTTTGTTCTTGAGGACGTGGGAGAAATCTTGTTATAAATAATCATGTGAAGTTGAGTTTTGTTCCCTATTTCGATGATGTGTTATGTTCTTCTAGTGGTGTCGTGTGAATGTCGACTACATGGCACATTATCATGATTGGGCCTAGGGGAAGGCATTGTGGGATTAATAAGCAGATGATGGGTTGCGAGAGTGATAGAAGCTTAAACCCTACTGTTGGTGCAATATTTGCGCTCTTGTATTTCAGAGATTGTTGACAGAAACAAGCATGGACTGTTTTGTTTGCTAGTGCACACAGAGAGAAATAGTCAATGCAGAACCAAAGAGAATGCTATCTTTGTTGTCAAGTTCGAGGAACTTCATCGAAGAACATATGATGTAGAGATGATTGAGTCATATCAAGCGGTGTAGGCGAGGGGGTTGATGAGAAGAAGTTAACTCCTTCAAAATTATTGCTGGCGTAAAGTAATTGGTTCGGTGTTCGTCCGAAAAAAATTGATTGTGGCTGAGAAGGTCGAAGGCGAAGTGAAGACACAACATTCATTTCGTTGTTCTTCTTTTCTTTTTGAGTCATAGGACCTCCGTACTATTAAGAAGCGTATAGGTTCTCGAAGCTTAGATCCACTGTGATGCCTAGCCCAAACCTATGCAAGACTGAGAGAAATATCTTTATACTCTGAATGATTACCTGTCAGTAGAAGACGTAGTTCTTCGGTGCTGTAGGAGATATCTTTTAGACTGAGGAGTTAGCATTTCTTGCTCCGTAAGGAATTTTACCGTTGTGCTCAAATTCCGACAGTTGGACTTATGTCGTTCAGCCACTGTTTGTCTTGCATGTCCAATTTGATCATTTCCCTTCAACGAAGGTTGCGGCTATAAATAGCCACCCCGCTCCAACGTTGCCAGTTGGCTGCTACGCTTAAGATTTATTAGAAGATTGATTGAGCATCCCCTCTCCGCTTAAGAACAACCGAGACTAAATCTATTTTTCCTATTTTTGGTTTTAGACCTTTTTAGGATATTTTAGTTTTAATTTTCTTTTAAACAGATTCAAAAACATCAGCATACATGCCTAGTTTTCATTTAGTTCTTTTTGCTATTAAATTTTTTAACAAAAAATACTTTATGAAAATTTTAGTTGAATAAATTTTGTATAGTTTTAAGTTTAATATTATTTTGATCATAACTAGAGTTTTATAAAAGCTTTTTAGTTGATTCTTTTTTCTATTGAAGAATATTATAGTTTTGTTTTTAGTTGATTTTAGCAGGTGTACCAAGTTTGAGCTCATTTGGACATGTTTAGCAATGTAAAGTTGCTCAAACTAGAAAATGGACATATATGGTTTTGAGGGAATTAGATGATGTTATCTTGTTCTCCTTGATGCATAATTATTTAGACCATTTTAGCAGGTGTAACAAGTTTGAGCTCATTTGGAAATTTTTAGCAATGTAAAGTTGCTCAAACTATAGAAAATGGACATATATGGTTTTGAGGGAATTAGATGATGTTATCTTGTTCTCCTTGATGTACCACTTAGCCTAGATCAATATTTAGACCATTTTAGCAGGTGTACAAAGTTTGAGCTCATTTGGGCATGTTTAGCAATATAAAGTTGCTCAAACTAGAAAATGGACATATATGGTTTTGAGGGAATTTGATGATGTTATCTTGTTTGCCTTGATGCACCACTTGGCATAGATATATTTAGACCATTTTAGCAGGTGTGCCAAGTTTGAGCTCATTTGAACATTTTTAGCAATGCAAAGTTGCTCAAACCAAGACTTTTTGTTTTGTGACTGGTCTTTCTGTTTTGAAATTGTGCCCTGGCTGAATTTTCTCAACTGTAATTCTGTTGGTGGGGACGCTCAAGATACCGTAATTTTGTACCCACACCTAGCGACAATGTACATGTGTACACTACTCCATTACCAAAACATTTTGATATCCTGATTGACTGATTTCCTGAGTGAACGTTTCCAAAACTTGCAGATCATGATCTTGATATCGATATATTGCTAGTATTCCATTACCAAAATATTTTGATATCCTGATTGACCGATTTCCTGAGTGAATGTTTCCAAAACTAGCAGATCATGATCTTGATATATCATGATTGAACGTTTCCAAAAGTAACATGATCAATTAACATGCTTCCTGATTTCTTGATTGAATATTTCCAAAAGTAACATGAACAATTTTGCAGGAGTGTGTACCACAAAGATGAGCAAAAGCAGGGGAGTTCGCTGGGATGGAGGCGCTGGTGGCCTGGCCGTGGCCGTGGAGGAGGTGGGGGGCAGAGGAGGAGTTGAGCGTTGGCCAGGGTCAGGCGGGGCAGGAGGTGAGCGCTGGCCTGGAGGAGCCCGACAGAGAAGGAGGGGCGATGAGGGGCCTGACGAAGGGGCAAAGAGGAGCATTGGTCTGAAGGAGCCCGGCGGAGGGGCAAAGAGGAGCGCTGGTCTGGAGGAGCCCGACGGAGGGGCCTGGAGGAGTGCTGCCTCGCGGATGGAGGTTGGAGGAGGAAGACGATCTGTTTTCAAACTAGGGGTATTTCTGTACTTTTGTGCGTTTTCACCTGGTCAGAGAGAACTCCCAACGAAAATTATTTCAGAACGGAGGGAGTATATAGTAGGAGAACGTATAGGCAAGTTATAGTTAAATGTAAGTGTATTAGTGCAGCTAATCAAACTTTGTAATGTCACTTGACATCACTAGTAAATACTATGTACATGCAATGCACGTTAATATTAGGCAATACTATATTAATCACACAGGGATATTATTATGCATGATAATTGATATTAGGAAGTATATTAAATGCACATATAGATATTGGGTAGGATATTATCTGCGTGTTAATTATGGGATTGACGTTGCCACCAATATTTGACATGATATGAATTACACGCTTAACATGTTGAGCACTCGTCATTGGAGCAGTCTGGGTCGCAGTCTGGGTCATTGGAGTGACATGGTTTGACGGTCGACATTAGTTGGATCTGCCCCTTTGGGACTTTTATACTGGTAGTAGGTAGTAGATAAACAACATGAAGCACCGTCGCTGGGCATAAGGTTTGATTTCTCCTCCAATATATAGAGTTTGTTTTAATTCAAATGTGATTTATATTATATCAATAGAACATTGAATATAACCAAGTACAGAGTTTATTTTTTTAAACCTGGCTTATATTAGATCAACAAAACATTGAATATAACCAGGTATAAAAAGGGCCCTAACCAATTAACCAATGGGATATTACAACTACGATTATATGCTTTAAAATTCATGCTTCCTACTTTTTCGTCGTTTTTTCTGTTTCCTGAGGTTTCTATCTATTTTCTTTTCTTTCTTTTTGGTAATTTTTTGTTTTCTTCTTCCAGCTTTTACTGTTTTAAGTTTTTCCATTTTCCAATTATATATTTTTGTTCTATTCAACAGTTTCTTTTTAAATATTTTAATATGAAAAATTAATAAATAAATGATTAACAAATAATAGTTTCTAAAAAATAAGGGGTAAATATAGTCTAAACAGATGGGGCATTTCTGTAAATAGGCGGTGATTTTGTTTAACAAAATGGGATGAATATTTTTGAAAAATTAATTGACATTCTCCAAATATGCGATGATTTTTTTAAATATGTTATGAGCATTTTTAAATATGCAGGGAACATTTCTTTTGATATGGGGTGGTGTTTTTTTTTCAAATACGCGGTGAGTGATTTTTGAAGTCGAAATAAGCTTTCTTCAAATATGTACTGAATATTTTTTTATATGCAGTAAACATTTTTTTCAATACAAGGTAAAGAGTTTTCAAATTCACAAGGTAAAGAGTTTTTATGTGCGGTGAAGTTTTTTTGTTAAATATGCAATGGGCATTTTGTCAAATACACGATAAAGGTTTTCTAAAATATGAATGAATGTTCTTCAAATAAGTTGTTCAAAATTTTATACATATTTTTTAATATGCAATTATATTTTCAAAATATAAGATGAGCATTTAACATACACATGTTCACAATTTTTAAGTATGCAATGAATAAATTTAAAAATGCATCATGAATATTTTAGAATACGCCACGAGCAACTCCTAATATGGGATGAACAACTTTCAAATACACTATGAGAAAAATGTAAACTGTGAGGTAAAAAATTTGAATGCGCACTAAGCCTTTTTTTAATATAGATGAACTTTTTGTTCTAAAATATGCTATGAACTTTTTAAAAATTTAGCAAACATATTTAAAAAAATAAACATTCTTTAAACATATTTAAAAATCTTGCCTGAATATAATTTTAAATTAGAAAAATTTAAAACAAATCACGTGAACATTTTTTAAGGTTAGAAATCTTGTGCTCTATTTTATTATTTCTTTCAATAATTAAATATACTTTAATATGTTCAAAATGGTGAACGTTCTTCAAATACATTGTTCATAGTTTTTACACATGTTTTTGTTAAATATACATGACATTAAAAAAAATTAGAACATGCAGTATCCATTTCCTTAAATACATGATGAACCTTTTTCTAAATTATGCCATGTACATTTTTCACCAACGCGATGACCTTTTAAAAATAATGACCGTGATGAACATTTTATATATACGGTGCGTCAATTTGAAATATTTGATAAAGATTTTTCCACACATGTGTATATATAATTTTGTTTTGTGGACATGATGTTTTTTACATTTATTAAATTAATTAAAAATTAGTGTTTAATAGATTTGAATTTTTTTTTGAACACTTTTTGATGTTAATGAACATTTATCTAAAAATATGCGAACACTATTAAATTTGGTGATTATTTTTCCATAAATATTGCGTGAAATCTTTTTTATATTCGGCAAACTTTTTAAAAATTCATGCTTTTTTTTTTAATTTAGTGAATATTTTATTTTATTTGGGCTAAAACTCTTCTAATTCAATGAACAGTGTCTAAAATGTCTAACACTTTAAAACTTTTACATGAACACTTGTAAAGTTTAGCAAACATTTTCTAAAAATGCGGGAATACTTTTAAAATCCCACAAATATGGTTGGGACAAAAATCTCACACATTTTTTCTGCAACATCAAGCACATATTGGTGAACTAGATTGATTTGTCGACACGCTATAATGATATATTCATAGCCTCTACCTCCACCATGCTATCCTGGTTGGTATATTGTTGGTATTTCACATTACCTATATTTATGTAGTCACATATTATTTAGCACGCTGAAAAGCACACAAATCTTTGTCGGCAAGGGAGGCCTCTTTTGGCCACGATCAAAGCCCACTCGACGTCTCAGGCCTCCCTACCAGCCCGTGAACCTTTTTGAATTCATGATTTCAAATTCATATTTTTTTTCATGTTCATGAGAAAAATCCAACGGTCATTAGTTCAAATGAGGGAGGGAAAGGGGGTGACCGAGCAGCGAGGGAGCAGCTCACGTGAGCAGCCCACATAAGTAGATGCGTGAGCGCTGGCTCTCTAGCTGGCGCCACAGGCGCTAAGGAGGAGCACTCGCGACCAGCTAGGCCTAACCAAAGTAAATGAGACCAGAGCAAAGTATGATCAATCCAATTTGTTGTAGTGCACATATGTAGGAATGCTTGGATTCAGAGAGGTTTCTCCAGAGGTGGCTTAGCAGAATTCTGAAATTGACCAAGGGAGTTTCCTCTGGAGATTTTTCCAACTCCACGAAGTCCGCACTTGGAGTCGGCCAGAATGTCTGAGCTCTACGAAGCAAAGCTGCCCACTGTGTAAAAACAAGGAGCCCCGAAATCCCGACTCGACCAAAACAAAAAATTGGAGTTAGCTATATTTACAACCAGTGTCGTCGTCGCCAGAGAAAAAGTTTCATCTAGTCACGCCAAAGATAACGTTTCATCCCCTCAACAGCCGTATCGCGATGAATCGGTACCCACGTCTCCCCTCGACAACAGTCTTGGGTTGGTTTCAACTGGCCTAATGTGGTGCTAGACAGGCCGGTGAACGCCCAAAGGTGCCGATGGAGAAGCTGATTTCGTTGTCGATCAAAAGGAAATCGCTACATGGAGCGGGAAGCTATGATGAGAAGCTGAATCTGGAGAGTCGAAGAGGTTTCGAACATGCCCTAAAAGCATTCCAACTCCATAATAACTGCACATAGGCCCATTTTTTTGTTCTCTTCTGCGGCTATGCTATGACGACCAAGCTAGCGACGAGAAATTCAAGGATTTTTTTAGGGCTTAGATGTGTTTGTAAGTTACCACACGCTCGTTTTCTTAATTAATATAATCTAAATAGTAGTTTTAGAGATAAAACATCTAGCTCATGCCATTAACTAAACTTGCTCTCTAAAATATTTTCCATATCGAACTCATCGTCAAATTTTTCGGAGGGAGTTCCATATTTGCGTATGGCTGTGAGAGTGGTTTTAGAAGGAACTCCATCCGTGAAATTTCTAGGTTGGGAGGGGTGGCGGGGAGCTTGAGCTTTCACCCATCCTTGCCTCCAGCCTTGCCTCTAACCGGAGCGCCACCTCCACCGTCAGCGGACCAAGGAACATGTGTTGTCGATGATTTCGACGGTCTTGGTAGCGTGGTCTGCATCATAACCGTGGGAGAGGCTGGCATGGTACACATGGCGCCCGCATAGCATGGTGCGTGCGGTAGGCACGACGAAGGCTGCAGCTCTGACGAAGCAGCCCACAGCGGTGCATCCTCCATGAACGTGGATAAGGAGGTGCCAAGATGCATGTGGCACACTCGTGGAGGTGTGCGAAGCGAACACATGTCATGAAGATTATTTGGGATGGCTTTTATCCTTTTTTTCTTTCTGTCCCTCTCGCCGCCGCCATGCTGTTTGCTGGAGAAGGCTTGGAGGTCTTCGAGGGCTGCTGCAATAGAAGGAGATGATATATCGAGTGGAAGTCTTCATCAGGCGGTGCTCGATGACGGCGTTGGTGCAGTCGGCGACGACTGAATGAATCCAGGCGGTGTGCTTCTACGGCAGCCCGGTCTGACTAGGCCACCGGAAGAAGGCGTCAGCATATGGCCCTAGATGGTGATGAGTTTGATCTTAGATCCAAATATGTCATACAACGGCGTGGGAAATTTGTTTGGCTTTCATTAGGAAGTCTTCGTGTTTGATTTGGGAAGACGTGGCGGCGGTGCTTTCCTAGTTTAGAAATAATGTCTTCCCTGCCCTATCCCCGTTTCGTTGATGTGCATATCACCAACAGAGGGCGTAGTCTTGTGTCTCCAACACGTGTTTTGGGACCCGGTCGATTTAGGTTTTTGGTGTATCCATCTAGATTCAGCTGGCTGTTGTGGTCTTCAAAGCTTCTAGAGGCCCTTATCGGCACTCTCTTCTCCGGGGCGACGATTTGCTTTGCAGATCGCAGTTGCTAGCGTCTCCTAGTCAACGACTTTCCGGCCGCTGCTTCTACAAGCTCATAGGTTTCAAAAAGTTTGCTTATACAAGGCGTAGGCCTAGAGGCGGCATCGAGCTAGATGCAAGATAAGGAAGACTACGACACCCCTGGCTTTGTGTGTAATTTTATTTTTATGTCTATGTGTTTATAAGGTCCTGTGAAGCTTAGTATATGCCCTTAAGGCCTTTTCGCAAAAAAATCAAAATAAAATGCAAGTTAAGGCATACGTGGATTGACATATATCTCACTCACCAACTGACACAAATTCATGGAAGAGTTCTGTATTTCTAATTTTCGATGTCCATCATCAAAGCCTCAACGCACATGGCGCCTTTGGCATAGGCAGTTTGCGGCTAGCCTGCGAGCACCGAGCTACCGGGCCTGGGTGTAAATACATGCTCTGATGTTGATAGGATCGTCATCATATGGTAGAACAATAAGATGGGGCACGAGGAACTGGAAGCGGTCGTCGGCATTCGGCAGCCCGTCGGAGAGATCAGTGCATTCGACGTCGAAACAAGATTTCTGGCGGTCACCATGCCATCGACTGGGGCGGTCGAACTCCAGCTCGAGCCCGTAGAAGATCTGTTCATCGCCGTCGGCTCCAGGAGGACGCACACATACAGCGGAGATGGCCCGTCCGAGGCGCTCAGGCGACACCATTACCAGGAACAGCAGCTTCGTGGCGCCGTCGAGGTCGGCGACATCGACGACGTTGAAGCCCTCGCAGAGTTCCATGTGGAACGACTCCTCGGCACGGACATCAGTGGTGCACGGCCACCCATGCCCTGCGGTGAAGTGGACCAGCAGCGTCTCCGTGCTCCCGACGAAGCCGCAGGCTTCCTCGGGGCAGTGGCACGGCGCGTGCAGGCAGGCCTTGATGTGAGGCTGGAGGTCGTGGTATGCCGGTTTGGCGGCGCACCCGTAGGGGGCGTTGGGGCACGGCGCCCGGATGGACTCCACCAGCTTCTCCATGGCGTGGCTTCGGCGGTAACCCCCGTCCATCGGAGCGCGGCAGATGTGGCAGATCCGCGCCGAGGCCAGCTTGTCACGGCACTGCGAGCACAGCACGTGCCCCACCATGCACTGCACGTTTGGAAGCATGGCTTAGGGTGTAGTTATAACAAATGCTTGGCAAAGCAGGAGAGATCCATTGTGCGTGCGAGGACGTATCTACGTACCTGGAAGATGGGCGGCTTGAGCGGGAGGAAGCAGACACCGCAGTCGAGGGCATCGGCGTCCACCAGCGTCAAGTTCTCGAGCGCCGCGCGTGGGGAAGCCGGCTCCATTGGCGTTGCCGACTTTGCTGGAGCAGTAGAGCAGTATAAGCAAAGTTTTAAATAGCACACTAGCCTCTTAGCGGCGTGCGCAATAGCATCCTAACCCCTGTTTAGCGTTTCAACATAAATAAACATATAATCAAGCATCAATTTAACATATACCCCCTCTGTTCATATATAAGACGTTTTAGAGACTTGACACAAGTCCTCATATATAAGACGTTTTAGAGACTTGACACAATTCTCTAAAATGTCTTTTTATGAACAGAGGAAGTACTTGATACCCTCTCCGTCCCAAAATAAGTGTCGTGAGCTTAGTACAAATTTGTACTAGAGCTAGTACAAAGTTGAGACACTTATTTTGGGACGGAGGGAGTAATAGACAGCACACTATAGCAGCAAGTCATCAAACCCAGGTTTCTCCACTTATTCTCGTCGCCATTTTAAGTGGTGCTTGCGGCACCGCTTAACCGCAGAAAGCCGCTACAAAGTAGATTGTAGATCCTGGGCACCAAAATGCGACAGCGGTGTAACACACACCAGTACTTTCTGTAGATTGCAGGAGGCTGTAAGCACGCATATCTATCTTGATTTGCGCTTAACAAAGCAGAAACTAGCACAGGCAGGGGATCATGCAAACGTTCATGATAGCTCCTTCCCATAGTCAAAATTTACCCCAAATGCAAGCAATCTTATCAACGTAATGAATAGGTTACCATCGACCGAACACCATACGATTCTGTAACTTTGCCTCTGCTAATGGTTTCAATGTGTCAAAGATAACCATTTCCTGATCAAATTAAGCTTAACATAAAACAAAATGACTGTCTCAAAACATGAACGAGAGACTGCAGCGTTCACAAAACAAAACAATTCGTCATGCAGTACAGCAGTAGTGCAGTATAATCTATAGTTCCATACCTTGTGATGGTTTTTGATTGCTCATGGTCGGAGTGGAGGCCGAGCTCGTTGCGCCGGATCCTATGGAGCAGGGGCGAGGAGGCCGGCGACCTGGGAAGGGGATGCCGCGAGCTGATGGGGGGACGGCGCTGGCATGGGGAAGGGGAGCTGATGGCCGCCAGTCGCTTGATATTGAGAGGAGGGGGGCGACATGGGGGAGGGGGTGCCGGCAGCTTCTCAGCCCGCTGCCGCCGTCCGCCGCCGCCCGTCGCCAGTGGCCGCCGCCAGGCGCCAGCCGCTTGGTATTGAGAGGAGGGGACTGGAGTTTTTTTTTTCTATTTTTTTAGACAGGAGGGGACTGGAGTTAGGTTTCGATGGACAGGAAGGTGGGCGTTTTGGTAGGCTTTTGGGCAACGGCCCGCACAGGGATTACGAGTTTTCGACCGAAAGAATTTGGCCCGGAGAGAGCGCCGGCGATCATATTAAGTGACTATTTAGAAAGTCTCGCGTTGAAGTTTTTCGGAAGCAACTAGTTGACGAGCGCTTCTTCGGGAGCCTCACAACGAGCAGCGCCACTTGGCGCGCTCTCAGCCGTCGCCATGTGTCGCGCTTTGGGCGCTCCCTTCGGATTTTGTTTTCTTTATTTTTCGGCACGCGTTTTCGGCTTTCTAAATTGTTTTTTTGGTTTTCCACCGGACTTCCTTAGCTTTTGGACAAAAGAAATTTTAAAAGAAAAAAATTGCATGAAAAATCTTTTTTGCTTCCGCGAGAGGCACGGTTTTGGTTTTGCGAGAAGCACAACCATGCCTCTTGGAAACGAAAAAACACATTTTTTTCTTCCGCCAAAGGTACGGTTTTGCTTTCGCGAGAGGCACGACCGTGCCTCTCAGAAACGAAAAAAATACGCTTTCTATTTTTTCCCTCCACGAGAGGCACGGTTTTGCTTTCCGCCTTCCGCGAGAGGCCCGATTTTGCTTTCGCGAGAGGCTAACAATTTTTTTGTTTTTCCCTTCCGCGAGAGGCACGGTTTTGCTTCCGTCAGAGGCACTGTTGTGCTTTCGCGAGAGGCACGGCTGTGCCTCTCGGAAATGAATGAAAAACAGGAAAAATGTATTTTCTTTTTTTTTTTCGCGAGAGGCATGGTTTTGCTTCTGCGAGAGGCACGGTCGTGAGTCTTTAGGAAAGGGGAAAAACCATGCTCCCGGTTTGCTTGTTCGTTTGGTTTTTTAATGAAAAAAGTTCATCAAAATCTATCAACATGGGATCTAATTTTGAAGATCTTCATGCGAGGAATCCAACGGTGAAAGCGATTCGAGATTTGGATGCACGGTTTAAGAGATAAAATGTTTTGAATAAAAAGATCCAAAAAAAAAGGAAAACTCCCAGGTTGCCGACAAGTGGCGCACATGCAGTGCGCCACTTGTCACAACCTGGGGAGGTGGGAGTGATCTTTCAAGGAGTACTCCTCAATTAGAGATTTTGAAGTTTTTCTGGTCGTGGTCGTTACTGGGATAACCCATTTTCGCGAACAGTTTAAGAAAAGTAGAAGAGGAAAAATGGGAGAACCAGGGATCGATCCCTGGTCGCCGCGAACATAGTAGGCGGGACTAGCCACCGCGCCGGCCCACACTAAGGGTGCGACCTACTTGAAGCAAGTTGAGCCGGTTTTCTCCATTTTTTACTTTTTTTCTTTTCTTTTCTTTTATCTTTTTTTTTTCATTTTTTGCATACTTTTTGTTTTCTAAATTTTTTGTTTCCTTTGGTACATTATTTTATCCTATTAGTTTTCATAAGACATTTTTTGTATATGTCAAAAACATTTTTCTAATACATGTTTAACATTTTCTAATACAAGATTAACATTTTTTGTATATAGGATCAACATTTTTCCTATACATAGTTTTAAACCATTTCAAATACTTGATTAACATTTTTCAACTATAAGACTAATATTTTTGTATACATGTTTAACATTTTTTCTACGCATGTTTTTTTTTCAAATGCTAGATACAGGATTAACATTATCTAATAAGTGGTCAACATTTTTCCTATACACAGTTTTGTAATTTTTCAAATACTTGACTAATATTTTTCTACTGTAAGATTAATATTTTTTGTATACATGTTTAACATTTTCTCTATACACGTTTTTTTTCCAAATGCTATATTAATATTTTTCAAATACAGGATTAACATTATCTAATAAATGGTCAACATCTTTCCAATGCACATTAAACATTTTTTCCAAATGCTTGATTAACATTTTTCAATGCAATATTAACATTTTTAACGCATGTTCAACGTTTTTCTAAGCACATTGGTCACTTCTTTAAATGCTTGATTAACATTTTTTGAAACTTGTTAAACATTTTTTCAAATGCTTGATTAGTATTTTTCTATACATGATCAGAATTTTACGTCATTTTTTAATACATGCTAAAAAACAATATACAACTTGAATTTTTTTTCAAATACTTGTTTGACATTTTTATCAAATATTTATTAATATTTTTATATACATGATAAAAAAATTAGTTTTTGTAATACTTGATCAACAATTTTTGTATACATGTTCAATATTTTTTTGAATGTTTGATTAACATTTTCAAATGCTTTTGTAGGGTTTTCTATGTATGTATGTATGTGTGTGTGTTTGGGTGTGTATTAATAAAAAAAAAAGCAAAAACGAAAACTAAAAACTGAAAAAGGGACAAAAACCTGCCGCCTCCTGCGCGAGTGGGAAGTTGCATTTGCTGCAGGGAGAGAGGGACGCTAACACTCTTTGGAGCCAGAAATTTAGCGCAAAACCTAAATCTCGCTTAGCTCGAGTGTTCTTTCTGTCTCGCCTGAAGCTTTTGTTCCTGCGCTGTAGTTACTGGACCAGCCCATTTTCGTCAGTTTTTTTTATGGTTTTCTTCTGTTTTTTTTGTGTGGGTCTCTTCTGCGGTTTCCACTTTTGGGATTCACTTTTCTTTGTTTTTTTTATATTGTTCGGTTTTTCATTTCTTTACAGATTTTCTTGTTTTATATTTTTTCTGGTTTTCTTTGTTTAAAAATCATGCTTAATGACAAATTTGTTTTTGTACAC